>OY728138.1:848086179-849336179 GCA_963277665.1 Viscum album | reverse complement strand
ATTTTTGAGGGTTAGGGTTCCTCTGAGAATATGATGCATTGATCTCCATTGGTTTGGATGAATTAAAGGGATCCTCTTGATGTTTTAGACATGTGTTAGTTGGATGAGATGGGGATCTATAGATTCTATAATTCTTTATGGGTCTGGGGAACAAAGATTTTGGAGAAGATGTGATTTGGGCTTTGGAAACCACAACTAGTTGTTGCAAAAGACCTATAATTTCACTTATCCACTCGGTCATCTTATTTGGATCAATAGATTGACTACCATGGGATTTTTTTACTTGAGCATGTGCTTGAATATGGAATTTTTTTGTGTTTATAGCCATGTTTCTTATGAGATCTCTTGGAGCTCCATGATTTTTATAAATAAGAGCACCGCCACTTGTGCCATCAATGAGAGTTATATCCATAGACAATAACCCCTCATATAAGTATTGTATCAAGATTTGGTCAGAGATTTGGAGATGTGGGTAGTTTTTCACAATCTCTTCGAACCTATCAAGGTATTCATGGAGCGATTCATTAGACAATTGAGGGATAACACTAATTTCATTTTGAATGGAAGCAGTACGAGAAGAGGGAATAATTTCTCTAAGAAAAGTTTTTCCATATTAATACATGAGTTTATGGAACCAGGAGAAAGGTATTACAGCCGTAAATTTTCATTGTCAGATAGGGAGAAAGAAATTTCTCAAAGTTCTATTTTTTACATAGAAAACCCTTGAGGATTCATGGTAGAAACACCACTTGGATTTTTCTAAGATGAAGATGTGGATCATCACCAACTAGCCCATGGAAATGAGGAAAAAGATGAATCAAACCCAATTTGAGTTCAAAATCATCCACTATGTTTGGAAATTTAATAACATTGGGTTGTTAATTCATATTAGGGGTAGAAATTTCTTTAAGTGTTTGTTCCTTAGGATTAGACATATCTAATTCAATTTTTTGAGCACAGACTAGTTCATTAAAGATTTGATTATCCCTAATGTTCCTCCTAAGTTGGAAAAGTGTTCTCTCAATTTCATGAATAAAAAAATCTAAGGGATTGTTTGGGAGGCTATAAGGAACTCTTTGAAGAACGAGGAAGATGGGGGTTTCTTTGTGTTTTTTTTCAATTTATGAATTTTATTAGAAGGTGGGATTTTCTTTGTGTTTTTATCAATTTTTTTTTTAAAATTTTCATTTTTTTACAATAACAAGAAACTAAAGACTAGTTAATTTCACCATCCCTAGCAACAATTCTATTTGAAAGCGTGGAAAAATTTCTCTTATCAACCATTCAAGGTTCTGGAGCTCTGTTAATGTGTATAGCAGCACTCGGGTCAAATCCTCGACGATGATACTTTTAAATATTCCATTGTTTTTAGTATATTATGTTTTGATTTAGAGGGGTTTGTTTGTAGAGATTAAATGAAATTAATTAATGAATGATGTTTTATTTGAAAAATTGATAAATATTGGCGTGAGTTCATTATTGGGGATTTAAGCTTATGATATCCTAGAAATTTTATTTATATTGCATTAAATTAATACCCACTTCACAAGATGACTTTGATCGTATATCCCAAGTGTTAAAGCTTTAATCCAAGACGTAAAATAACTTAGGGTTCTAATCATTATCATTACTTGTTTATGGTAGTGTATTTGTGATTCCAATAATCCATGGAATCCACATTCTAAACAAAACATGTCATTAATCCCTGACATATTAAGTTCAACATACACAATATTAATTTAAAGAATATTCATTTACTAAATGATATCAATCACTTAATATACCCAAATTATGAATTACACCAATGATAGATTTATTCACTAATTCTTGTGGTTAATAATCTGGTTATAATATTTATGGTGATGGGTTAAAAATAAAATAAAAATAACGATACAAGAAAAGAATTTTGCGTTGAACACACACACACACGAATAATGATGAGAAATAAGAACAAAATTTCAACTGAATACGGAAGAAAAAGAAGGGAAAAGGATTCAACATGATTTCAAATATTTTAAGAGAATTAATAATTAAGAATAAAGTGTGGATCATTAAAATAGAATATAAATAAGAAACCTTCATTAAAAAACAATTACATAAACAACACTTACAAGATTACAAATGAAAAAAAACACAAAAGTAAATGAAATAAAATAGTGGAGGAAGGCTATATCAAGTGATAACTTGAGTTTAGCATGTACTTCTAGGATTTTGGAATATCCTTGGTCATGCTAATTGATCCTCCTCTATTCTGAATTTCCAACCACTTGCAAGGAGAGGAGGGGGAAGTATTTATAGCCCATGGAAGTGGACAGTTTGCATTCCAAAACTACCCCTCTACTTTCATCACCAATTTGATATTTCATACATTTGAATCTGGAGAAATATTATTCTTCAAAGTTGTATATATTAATGTTTTCAGTTGACTCTCAAAATTTAGAGGCATTTCGACTTATGAAGCGAAAGTGATGGTTTTTTACATAAAAAATGTTTAACTGTCCATTTCTATCCATGAATTTTCAATGTCCTAAATGTGAATGGGTTTTTGAATAACTATATGCCTTAAAATATGAGTTATTTCTACAAAACATTTGGCCCAATATATCTCCTCTTTCACCCTGAAACATATCAGCTCTAATTTATGTTTATATCATGGAAAAAGTCAAATTTGGCGTGCTAATTTCATTTCCCGGACAGATTGGTGGACTGGACTTAATAAAATCATTTGGGCCCCATTCTTTAGAATTTGGAACCTAAATGTTTTATACATGAATCTTGGAATTCCTCCCGGAACATTGGAGGAGAATAAATGAATTTGGACTTATTGATTGAGCCCAGCAATTAAATCTGAATTGATGGTCCAATTTTATTCACAGATTCTTTGGGCCTTCTTGTGTGGTCCATGTGAACCTTACAATAAAATAATTGGCCAATTATTCCTTCTAATGATATGTGGGAAATCGAATAAGGAATCTTAAAAAATGATAACCACACAATTTTTATTATAAGGGTGACCGTTATTATTAAAATATTCTACATAATTGAATTTGGATGAATTCAAATAGTGCTCAAAAATTATATTTAATATTTAAACATTAATATTTCACACAAATTAGGCACATTTCATTGAAAATTAGTAAAGAGAGTAAATAAAAATTTATGAATCAGATAATAACATTAGTCTTCCCTCAGCGTCTTTAGGAAGAATATATTGGAGAACCTTGTCTTTAAATTTTTACATGCTACCACTTTATTTATTCTTCCTTTTAATTGTTCATCCCACAAGTGATTTATCAGTCCTATGATTACATTAGTAGATATCTTCACCCTTCTACCATGGGTTCTCTTCAGCTAATTGAAAATCTTTTGCATCCACTCAATCCTATTCTATACCCGCCTAATGTCCACCCTCACCTTAAAATAATGGTGGGTGCTTATACTAGAACTACTGGTCCTTATAAGAAATAGTTGGATCATCTCTTTAGGATCCTTGGTCAATTATATGAATGATATAGACCAATATTTCACTATTTTATTTGTAAATACAAGGCTTATAATCTACTATCTTTCTTGGATATTCCACATGTACTAGATCCTATACATATGGCTCATGATCAACCCGACACTCTAGGGACTCATTAAAACTCTTAGGGGCCTCATCCCATGCTTGATATTGTGGAAACATATCTCCACCCTCCAAAAAATCAAATAGAATACAACTTAATGGAATCACCCTGAATACCAAATATGATCGTCAAAAAACCATAAATATTTATTTGTATATATCATAGATAGGGAAAACTGTAACAGGAAGCACATCTCACCTGACTTAGACTCCCCTATCAAACCCATGTCACATAAAATATGTTCTAATATCCCCTTACCTACCCATATAAGTTTTATACATTGAATATCATTTATATCAATTCGGGGTAGCTGAAAATAATTCTATCAAAAAGGCTAACCAGTAAAACACTGGTTAACTTCTTTTTGGACACTTTAAACAACTAAAACCCTTTTACTATACCTAATAACTCATAATAGATTCAGGATTATATATACAATATAAAAATGTATTCATATATTGATCTCATTGGAAACAAAATACTGAGACTTGATGAGAATAATGACACCAAACATGCTAAATAGGAGAAAATTGATTAGATTCTTTATTGACAGTTTAAACATCCCAACCCCTCTTAGAGAATTCCAGGTTCCCAATGATGATCATAATAATAAAAGAAATTATATGTCGTTAATTTACACTCATAATGTGAAAAAAAACCCTTCCGTTCTATATAGATCCATGGTTCACACCAAGAAATCCAATAAGTTCACAACTTTGTGATCCACTTGAGGAAGAAATTATTCGACTCTAAAAGAAAAAATCATGAAATCAATTCAAACACATTGAAACTTGGTTTTCCCCTCATTAATTGTGTTTTAGTCACCCAAAGTCCATATCATTAGCTAGTATTAACATAAATATAATATCTGGTCAACCATATCCCAAATAATAACACCAAAAAGGAAAAGAATCTCTTATGACACCATTTTTAGTTCCCCAACCTAGTTTTAAACTTAATACGTGCTTCGATTAGAAGTGGTATTGTGCCTTAGGAATGCCTCCCCACATGAAAAATGATTTCAACTAGTATCAGGAGCCTTATTAGGTGATTTTATGGTAAATATACCTTCTAGAGGTCATAATAATAGTGGTCCATATGTATATAACACAGTAGGAGAAAGACCATAATTGTAGAAAAAAATAGAAGCATAATAAAAAATAGTTGTAATCATTATCCCAAAGTCATAATACCATATGTAGATAAATAGAAATGTCATAGAAATATGGGTCATACTAAAAAGATAATAAATGCATCCCATGGATGACCATATATGTATATATATAAAAAATAAAAAAGTAGGTCCATCTTGATGGAGAGGAACAACTTGTTCCATTTCCATCCATCCCATGAAAATGTAGTACAACCTTGACCACGATGGTCCATATCCCAATCCAAACCCCTTACCAAATCTTAATGACATAAATTCTACACATGCCTTGAGGGACTCGTGTAGGGTATATTTATGAACTCATAAGGAAACCAAAAACATGTGCATGTATTTCATCTATAATTATATTGATGTATGAAAAATATAAATAGAAAAGAAATAGAACACTCATTTAAATAATAACCCTATACACTTGTTCTCAACAGCCACAAGTGAGGATTTACATACTTTAGAAAATGTCAAAATATCTCTAAACACATTCCCCCAAATATTTATATGGAATTCAATACATGTGAGAAGATTTATATTCACCGTGGTGAGAGACCATGGATTAGTGCCCAGGTTTCCCCTGAAGGCTATCATACTAGTTGAACCATCAGGTTCCACCCATGAACATGTCACTTACACCTCGTGTCATCCAACACTTCCTTTTTCATCTATGAAATAACTGGTTTCCTAAATACACACACACTAGTATGCCCCAGGTCCTTTGGAGCATCATAAAAAAATGACTATTAGCTCAAGAACCCAATTCCATGGGGAAAAAAGAGACACTTCCTCCAATATGTAATGTATCACCATAATCTCAACAACATTATGTCTTGAGTAATGACCAAATTAGTCCTCCCATAATCTCATCCCATCATCCCCATTTATAAAAATTATCTTCAGACCTCAACCGATGGTCTCAACAAAAACACAAGTATCCATGGATTTCTATGGTGGTCACATCCACCATAATTTATGGTCAACATCAACCCAAAGTTACAAGACCTATAGAGTCCTCCACCCACAATGAGTGGTCAACCCCACCTCCATTGAGGCATATCTGTGTGAACATGACCCTAATAGAATTTTGTCCCACAATAGTGAAAGAAAATCACCAAAATTCCCTATTCTACATCATTAAACACCCAATTAATATGATAATAATATGAAAATCTAGATGGTCAACACTGTATCAAGTATCACAGACCATGCCCTCATCACGACGACCTGATTGCCTCACTCTAATGACCATGTCATAAAAACCTAGTGTTCATCATTTCACCATGTATCTTGGGCTATTACCAACATGAAAAACCATGGTGCCTCAGTCCTAGTGATCAACATCACCTCAAAGACCTGGGATTTTTTCACCACATTCCCATGTAACAATAGTATTCATATAAAAAATTAATTAATCAAAGAAAAAAACATGGCCTAACCTTCTTAGTAATCCTCTTACCCAAATTGTAATGTATAATAATAATAGGTAATAATCAATGGAATTGAATGAAATTTATTAATCAATAAAAAATGAATTAATTTATCTAGTGTATCACTCAATCATCAAAACATTTGTAATGAAAAACTCACCCTAAACGCCTATAAAATTAATGAAAAATATAAAAACAACTTACCTTATACTTATAGGTGATCAATCATCAAATATTGTCCTATAACTCAATCCAAAATGATAGAAATTAGAAAATTAGAAAATACCTTTTAAAATAGTGAAAAATATATCACACGAATCTAGTATACCATATGGTGAGATAAAAAAAATAAGTTAGAGGATCTAAGGGCTTATCACTACTCATCCAACACACCCGGGGAAATTTAATTTAGAGTCTGATCAGAGGAGGAAGTTGAAATCCTAAGAGAAGTAGAATGGATGTCCATGGTTACTAGAGGATATGAGAATGTGTGGGAATAATAAAAAGAGGAGGATAAGCATAAAATAAATTAAGGGTATAAACGTAATTTTCTACTCTTTAAATAGGTACACTATTAATTCACAGGGTTTGAATAACCATGCACTAACCATGCACGCCTAATGCCAAAGTAGAACTAATTGTGTGTTCTAGGACACATAGTTTGGTAAACCATGAATATTTCGTTCACACCATTTTATAAGGGATTCAAATCCATACATGATTTCTCCTTAGAGTCTGCACATTTATGTCTAAAAATCCACCATTATCCGCACCTTATGAAAAATGGGTCTTTGGGCCCCGACAGACCAAAAACCATACAAATCCTAAGGAAATTTATAAGCCTTAAAACCCATCTAAAATAATACCTCAAGTCATTGTCACTCACAATATTAGGTTCTAAAGTCTATATTTCATGTTGACCTTCTCACGAAAATCAAATTTCAAAAAGTTCGGGAATTTCAACCATCTCAAAACCTAGGATTTACTTGGACAGTGGTAGAGATTCCAGGTTACTATGATAAATTATGGTAGATATTCATAGTTATGATGAAATTTGGTGTTATATATTCCCATTAATGATTAATATGTGATAAGTAGTGGGTGTAATGCACAGTAAGAGGATGAAATAAGTTTTATATCCTTCACATTCATGATATACTACTAACTTGATTACATGATGGTGTTTTTATGTAGATATTAACTGATCGTAGAATGAGATTTTAGACCATGATAGGTTGTGTTAGAAAGGGATGTGTCCGAACTCACATCAAAGATGGATTAATATATTTTGTGATGGTATGGAAGGGATGAGATCACATGACGTAAAATGTTAGGGATTGAGAGTGGAAAACCAATTGGGGAGTAGTTATAAAGGACATTTTATTATATTTCTATTGATTATATGTTATTATAATTAATTGAGTTATTTTTTGAGTGTTACCTAGAGAGGTTGGGAAGGATATATTACATGTTTAGGGGCTTTTTGGTTTTTCTATTTATTCACTAGTGCATTAGCATTATCTATTCACATTTTTACGAGGGACCTTGGTTATGATCATAATAATTATACATGATATGATCACACTACATAAATTTATACTATTTTTTACGTGTATAGGAGTATTTTAGGGTCTAATATAGACATTACTATCATGGGTGTTGCAACTATTGATGAGTTTATACTATTGGGTTTACCTTTTCATACATAGAAAATATTTTTTTATTTGACATTTTCATGAAATGTGGGATGAATTTATTTTTTATACTATGTAATGGAGTTTTTATGAGGTTAATATTATATCTCCTTATCCTATATAAATAATATTTAGGTAAATTCCTCTCATTTGTGTTATTTTTATGCCCATGATTCTAGTCACTAACTTAGGACTTACAGGAGATGGGACTCAGGGATTCATTATCATTCTACCTTCATTGATAGTCTTGGATGTGTATATTTAGAGGGATGGGGTAGTGATATAGTGGTACCATATGATTTAGTTAAGAGATAGATATAATATTTGGGTTAGTTACTTGTATGGATTGTATGACTTGGTAGAGAAATGGTATCAACAAATCACGGTACATGACAATGGCTAGGGAGACCAGTTAGGAAATGGGATTTAAGGGACCCTTATGATTCATTTCAAGGACTATAATGATATAAAATGAAAAAGTTAAATTGTACTATTTTTATGGTTGATACCTATGAGAGGTTCATGAATAATGTTTTTATTATTATGAATAAACTGTATATTATTGGGAAATTTAAATGAATTGAATCAAATGAATCATGAAAAATCCATTATACTAGTCTTAGGTATTCCCTTAAGTTTATAGTAATGGATCATAGTCATCATTCTCATGATGTTTATGATGTGGATTTTTAACATGTGGGTCTATTTGATCATGAGAGGGTTGATCTAATAGAGGAAGATGAGGCATGGTAGTAGTCCTTTCTGGACTTTAAGCAATATATCCAAGAGATATATTAAGGGAGAATCTATGATATGAAATAAGAGAACTGGTTAGAGGATATAGATATTTATTTCTATCTAATTGGATCCTATTTTAGTTTTGGGTTTCACTGGTAGTTAGCCAGATGCGAGGGGTAGTGCATCAGTGGAAGACATTAGAACATAGTGATCATAAGGAGGTGGATGTTTCATGGGATGATTATTAGTAATAAATCTATCTAGATTTATTACTATTTAGTATGTATACAATATTGAGGAAGGAAATTATCTCCCTTTAGTAGTATATCCTAAGAATAAGAGAGCTCATGATTAAGTTTAAGGACCTTTTGAATTTCTCCCCTATCCTCTTTCTAGTTGTGGAGTATATAGATTGTCTATTGAAGGAGGCATTGCATCCAATGTGTATATATACAGTCACTCAATTTACACATCTTATGTATCTATGAGTGTAAGAGAAGGTGTTGGTGGTCAGGTGGATTCACTATTAGAGAGGAGATCATTGAGATAGAGGTCTTGAACAGCTAAGATCCAACCCATCAGTCTTACTCACGTCATTATGGGGCCATTAGTTCATGAGTTACTATAGAGGGATTTATGTTTTCATGTTATATTTATGGGAGTTTATTTCACTCTCAGGTTCAGTACCTCACTACATAGGAAGGTTAGAATGGTATGGATGGTCAGTCCCATTTTCAATGGAAACAACTATTATATCAATAGAAATATAATTTGTATGGGTCGAAAAATTATATTTAGAAATCTTTTTAGCATGATAGTGATTAATTTAGGAGAGATATGTGTTTTATAGTTTATCCCATTTATAGTACCATTCCTCAGGGACTAAACCTTATCATGGATATAAAAAATATCAAAAACTAATATTGAGGAGTTGGGCATGGGAATATTCCTAATATAAAGGATCAAACTCTAGAGTTTGCAGAGGATATCAATGGTATAATCAATTTATAAACTATATTAGTTTTTTCCTTGAATCATTCCAAAGAATCAAACTCCTTTATTTCCCATATTTTGATCGATATATTGAATTAGAGGTGGAGATGCCCCTAGTGTAAAGACCCGTAAAATTCAAGGGAAATTTTTTTCTTAATTTTCTTTGGAATTTTACAAGAGCGCGGTTTCTGACGGCAACTGATTCCGAGGCCCGGAGTGCCCGGAATCAATTTCCAAAGTTTGGCTCGGGTGCGTTCAGTGAACGAACGAGCGGGAATTCCTAACTTTTGATCCGGTGCTCGGAATTGAAATCCGAGGGCACCGATGAACTCGCAGCGCCGATTTTCTCTTAAAGAGACCTTTTCGGAAGTTGCGTTTGTTGCGGGATGAAAGTTAGTTTTTGGGAGATTAGAATAAGTTAAATAAAAATTGTGTTTACATATTTTTATTTAAACTTATTAGTTAACTTCTCTCAAAGGAAGTTAGGGGTGGGACCCACACCCACTTAACCTCCCTTGAGAGGATTAAGTGTGGTGGGGCCCACACGAACCCCTAACTTTACATCTTCCCTCAAACATCCTTAACCCCTCATTAAATGACATGGGTTATTTAATTTTGGAGTTAATCTTTTTGAATTTCAAACCTTTGAAATTCTTGTGTTAAGTTTTTGATTAAATTAAGCTCTTCTCTCTTTTTTGTTGGGTTAGAACTCTTAGCCAACTTGAGAGCTTTTGAGAGCTTCTTCTTCTTCTTCAAGCTCTGACGAAGAACACGAAGAACGCTCAAGCTCTGACGAAGAACACGAAGAACCTGCGAACTTGACGAAGAACGCTCAAGTTCCGACGAAGGACGCCGCTCTGCTCTTCTTCGTCTTCCGTGTCAACGAGAGGGAACGCCGCTTCCTCCTCGGATTCCCTTCGTCGGCATACGAAGTTTCTCCAACGACGTATCGCATCGGACGCACCCCTTCGTCATCGGATTTGACGAACGACGACCGCGACGCCCGACCTCCGCGATGTTGTCTTCCGCGGAACGTTGTCAAATCTTCGAACCTATACCCGAGGTAGGGGTTGTTGATTTATTGTTTAATTATTTCATTCTTGATCGTGGATCTAGTATGTCTAACGTGTGGCTTTTGAATATTTTAAGTTGTGTTTTAACGTGAGGGGGCCGGACCGCATGAACACGGCCAAACCCCCTCCTTCGTTCTTGGTGTTTAAATATGTGGATGAATCAAGGTGGCGTGGTGCCATCGCACTACGCGGATATTCGCCCAATCTTGATACGCGATGCCGTCGCGCGCGCACCATGGAAGAAACATCAAGAACGCGACGCTGTCGCGCCGCGTTGAAAGAAATCAAGGCACGGCGGAGGGACGCGGTGTCGTCGCACCGCGCCGGACGACGAACACCGCGGCCGGTTCCGGGCCGCGGTGGAAAGAGAAGACCGGCGGCCGAGCCACCAGCGTCGGAAGCCAAAGAGGGGACCGGATTTTTCGGTCCCGTTGGAGAAAACCGGCCGGCCAGCTGGCCGGCCGGATGGCAATAAACCGGGGGAATTAATGCCCTGGCCAGAACAGAAAAACCCCCTCTTTATGAGGGGGGCGGTTTCCATGAAGGGGGGGCAGCAGCCCCCCGGTTTTTCCTTCAAGCCGGCCCCCACGTGGCGGCCGTTTTTATTAAAGGGGCGCGGCAATTAGTCGCGCCGTCATTCCAAGAAAGCGGGGGAAATGATTCCCCCCGCGCTGCCTTCGTGCGGTGCCAGGCCGCCGCGCTCCCCGCGCTGCCTTCGTGCGGCGCCAGGCCGCCGCGCCGCCGCGCCACCGCCGGCCAGGCCGGGTCGGACCCGGGTCGGACCCGGGTCGGGTCGACCCGGTTCAGGCCGACCCAGGGGGGGTCGGGCCGGGTCGACCCGGACCCGGACCCCCCGTTTCGAATCTTTTTTGGTCTTTTGGACATATCTTGAGCCATGGACCTCCGATCGACGAACAGTCTGCGGCAACGCGATCCTTGGATCGAGACGGTCGTTTCAGTATATCGCACTCAAGGTTTCGGATTACTTTGAGTTCGGCCTGGTTGGTTCGTTCACGAAACCAACCGGGCCTTCGGAGCGGAAACGTTCATATCTTGAGCTACGGACGTCCGATTGACGTGCCGTCAGCTGTGTTGTGTTCCTCTTAGTGAGACGGATCTTTTGGCATACTCCGCCCGAGGTTTGGACGCAGGTGGAGTACGGTCGGGTTGGTTTTGCCTTAAAAAACCAACCGGGCCCCGAGAACAAAAATGCCAATAACTCTCAGACTGGGCGTCCGATCGACGCGTCGTCTGTTACGTTGAGTTGCTGTTGACGATACAGAACTTTTGGATACATCAAATCTGGACTTTGTGACAGTTGATGTATCAGCCTCTCGGCTCGTGGAGCGGACCCTCCGAACGAGCTTGCTGTGTGCGGGAACCCTAGTGCTGGCTGCGACCGTTACTGTGACTACTACTGCTGCTACTGCTACTGTGACTGCGACGACGACAGTACAGAGATCCTGTGTGGATTCGACGACGACGACTACTGCACTCAGTGATCCTACGTGGATCAGTGCTACATGTCCTGCATGGGCCCGATCCTGTGTGGGTCCAATCCTGTGTAGGTCACTGCGGGGGTTAGTACCTATCGATCCTTCGTGGGTCCGACGACTTAGATGGTTCAGTGATCATCTTTATCGTCATCCGAAGAAGTATATTTGTGTGAGCTGAATCTTCTGTTTTACTCGATAGAGGTGGTGCGCTTGGTTGTAGAGGCAGACCTGCGATACTGGAGATGAGCGTACGGAGTACGGAGACCGTGTAGCCGGCTGAGACCTGAAGACTGCTCGACCGACTCGACTTGGAGTGAGTCGACTAGCCCAGTGGACGGAGCGCCCGGTATTTGGCGGCAGACCCACGGCGGACGGAGCGCCTGGTAGTTGGCAGCAGACCCGCGGTACTCGACTGGAGGAGTACCTCTGTAGGCTATTGGGGTGAGCGCCCAGTATTTGGCAGCAGACCCTCAGCGGACGGAGTGCCCGGTAGTTGGCGGCAGACCCGCGGTACTCGACAGGAGAAGTACCTCAGCAGTCTTAGGTTAGTGAGCAGTATCTCAGAGTCGTGACAGGACACTGTACACTTCAGAGATGGGGCTCTTCAGTAGTTACGTTTTTGATAATGAAAATCCTGTGTGAGCTGAAATCTGTTTCTTTCCTATGTGGATTGTGTTGTGCAATCCTGTGTGGATTACGTTTTGCATTCCTGTGTGGAATATGTTTACTCTCATGTGTGGACTGAGTTGTACTTGGGCTCGGAGGTTGGAGCGTATTTGAAATTGATGACTTAGGTATATGTATGGGCATATACCTAAGCAGTGTCGGTTATTACTTTGTGATTGTTCCTTTCTTCGTGGTTTATCCTTTGTGGATTTGAGAGACCTTCAGGGGTCTCGGGGTCCCTACTGAGTAGCTTATACTCACCCCTGCACGGGCTTTGCCCGCACTACGTTGTGTTGGTTGCAGATGACGGACAACGTTGATCTTAGCTGAGGCTTGCAGAGCAGGACGGTACCTGGAGGAGGATCACTGGGCGAGACGTGCTCGGAGCGGACGGCGGGCCCCGTGGAGCAGTGGAGCTATCTGTACCCACCCTTCAGGTGGGATTTCCAGTGGACAGCTCGGTGTAGCGGCTTTTACTTTTCAGTTGTTGTTTTCCCTTTCGAGTTGTACTTTACTTTCAGTTTGGGTTTGTATACTGGCCCATTTACTTTTCCGCACTTTCAGTTGTACTCTGCTTTTGCTTAGTATTTACTTTCCGCTTGCTTACTCTGTGGTGTTTGTTTTCTTTACAAAGGCAATGCCTTCCCTTTTTACCGGGATTTACGCCTTGGTGCTAGTCGCCAGCCCCTGGCCTATGGAAGGCGGGCTTGGGGTAGTCACGGCACGGACCCCGAGGGCGGGTCGTGACAAATTGGTATCAAAGGTGGTCGGTTCTACCGCAGAATCTGATCTTTCTTCTATGTGAAGCAATAGTGTTTAGCGTATTGAGTGTGGTTATTAGTCCAGGGAGTCCAGTGTTGGAGCGGTGGCCGACGTATCCATACACCAGGACCCTGACTTCTGATTTCCGACTTAATGCACGAAAACATTGATTGCATGTGTGTTTCAGGTTTTCTTCATGATTACTTGTGTCAGCTCACCAGGTATACTGTTATGACCGTGGAGCACTTGTTTCCTTTTCAGGATAGCACGACGACAGCAGCCAGCTAGGGTTCCTAGAGTAGAGCGCGACGACAGCCCACCGAGCGACGGGGCCTCGTTACAGGGCCCGTTGACCGCAGAGGCACCGGCGGTACCTTTACCCACCGAGCCCCCGATGCTTCCAGCACTGGAAACTGACGATTCACGGCGCCTCAGAGCTCTGCACGAGTTCCAGCGCCAGCGACCACCCAGGTTCCGTGGGGAGTAGGACCCCCAGGCAGCCGAGGACTGGCTGGAGGCGGTCGTCCGAGTTTTCAGGCTAGTGAGGACACCAGCAGACCTCATGGTGATCCTCGCGGCGAGCCTACTGCACACAGCAGCAGGGCGATGGTGGAGCCTGATGCTCCAGGTACACGATGAGGCCTCCCTCATCTGGACGGACTTCGATAGCCTCTTCCGCTCAGAGTTCGTCCTGGTCACCCTCCGTGCGGTGCGCATCCAGGAGCTTCTTCAGCTACGGCAGGGCAGCTTGACGGTCGCCCAGTACGCGGTGAGGTTCACCGACCTTTCTCAGTACTCGACAGACATGGTACGGGACCCCTTCTTCCGGGCCCGGACCATTGAGCAGGGATTGAGACATGAGATCAGGGCATCGCTGATCTCCCTCAGCATCACGACCCAGGCAGGAGTGCTAGAGCGAGCCCTCCTGATCGAGAGCTTCCTGGGTGAGTCCACAGCGGGACCTACCGCAGGGCAGCAGATAGCGGAGTCTCCGGTAGCAGGTAGCCGACGGATGACTCAGGGTTCTAGGAAGACCAGACCTACCGGTGGCCGACTGCACGACTCAGGATCAGTTGTGCGGGGGAGCCGGGGTGGAGTCAGAGCCAGGCTTGCCGAGAGTGGGCAGTGTTACTCCTGTGGCGGGATTGGTCACATGGCTCATGACTGTCCGACCCTCCATGCTGTTGATCAGTAGTTAAGTGAAGAACCTCCCAGGCAGAGGCAAAGGTTCGACCGTGGCGGTCCGCAGGGAGGAGGCGGACGAGGCAGAGGAGCTGGCCGAGTAGCAGGTGGTGGGCGACGCTTTGAGGCTCTGCCACCACCACCATCAGGAGGTCCGCCCCGACCATAGGGAGTAGGTGAACATGCGAGAGCTCAGCTTCAGGCAGCCGAGGCCTTCGATCATGGAGCTCTGGGAGCAGATGGACATGAGCAGAACTAGTGGATACGCCCTTCGTACTTCTAGTTCCTTGTTGCTATTGTGTAGCGTCTTTGTATTATGAGCTGCAATAATAAAAGACGCATACCTTTGTGATATTTTCATCCCTGTCCTCTTTCGTGATGTTACTAAGAGGTTCCAGTTTTGGCTGTTGACTTGACCCTCACTTGTGAGACATCTACTGGAGGAGACCCAATTACCACACACTGATGCCGACAGTGTAACTCAACCCATGGAGGCGAGAGTAACGGTTGGATCTCTTGGTAGTAGCGTCGAGGCCTTACGACGTCATCCTTGGTATGGATTAGTATCATCTATGTTAGGATTGGCTGTATTAGGCAAAGAATGTGGTTCATCCAGGGGATGAGACCAGATTTCTCTTTTCGGCAAAGAAGAAATCTTGCAGCTCTGGTGGGACCGGAGATGGTCCAGGCCACGTCAGAGAAGGTCCAGGTCATCCAGGAGTGGATGAGGACAGCACAGAGCCGGCAGAAGTCATACGCTGACAGGAGGCGGAGGCCACTAGAGTTCGAGGATGGCGACCACGTCTTCTTGCGGGTCTCACCTCGACGTGGTATTCGGAGATTTGGCCGAGGCGGCAAGTTATCTCCGCGCTTCATCAGACCCTTCCAGGTCCTCAGCAGGATTGGTGAGGTGGCTTATCGCCTGGCTCTACCACCTCAGTTGCACCGGGTGCACGACGTCTTCCACGTGTCTCAGCTGAGGAGATACGTGCACGACCCGACGCACATCATTGACCATGGGGAGCATGACGTTGACGATGGGGCGACTTTTTACGGAGGTCCCGGTGGAGATAGAGGATCGACAGGAGCGGGTCCTGTGTGGGCGATCGATTCCTCTTGTGTGCATCAGATGGCAGCACGGGAATCTCCAGGAGATCACATGGGAGTGGGAGGCTCAGATGCGTGCTCAGTACCCTCATTTGTTTCCCTAGTTTTTGATGTATCTTTACGGGGACGTAAAGCCCTGAGATGGGAGTAATGTAAAGACCCGTAAAATTCAAAGGAAATTTTTTTCTTAATTTTCTTTGGAATTTTACAAGAGCGCGGTTTCTGACGGCAACTGATTCCGAGGCCCGGAGTGCCCGGAATCAATTTCCGAAGTTTGGCTCGGGTAAGTTCAGTGAACGAACGAGCGGGAATTCCTAACTTTTGATCTGGTGCTCGGAATTGAAATCTGAGGGCACCGATGAACTCGCAGCGCCGATTTTCGCTTAAAGAGACCTTTTCGGAAGTTGCGTTTGTTGCGGGATGAAAGTTAGTTTTTGGGAGATTAGAATAAGTTAAATAAAAATTGTGTTTACATATTTTTATTTAAACTTATTAGTTAACTTCTATCAAAGGAAGTTAGGGGTGGGACCCACACCCACTTAACCTCCCTTGAGAGGATTAAGTGTGGTGGGGCCCACAGGAACCCCTAACTTTACATCTTCCCTCAAACTTCCTTAACCCCTCATTAAATGACATGGGTTATTTAATTTTGGAGTTAATCTTTTTGAATTTCAAACCTTTGAAATTCTTGTGTTATGTTTTTGATTAAATTAAGCTCTTCTCTCTTTTTTGTTGGGTTAGAACTCTTAGCCAACTTGAGAGCTTTTGATAGCTTCTTCTTCTTCTTCATGCTCTGACGAAGAACACGAAGAACGCTCAAGCTCTGACGAAGAACACGAAGAACCTTCGAACTTGACGAAGAACGCTCATGTTCCGATGAAGGACGCCGCTCCGCTCTTCTTCGTCTTCCGTGTCAACGAGAGGGAACGCCGCTTCCTCCTAGGATTCCCTTCGTCGGCATACGAAGTTTTGCCAACGACGTATCGCATCGGACGCACCCCTTCGTCATCGGATTTGACGAATGACGACCGTGACGCCCGACCTCCGCGACGTTGTCTTCCGCGGAACGTTGTCAAATCTTCGAACCTATACCCGAGGTAGGGGTTGTTGATTTATTGTTTAATTATTTAATTCTTGATTGTGGATCTAGTATGTCTAACGTGTGGATTTTGAATATTTTAAGTTGTGTTTAAACGTGAGGGGTCCGGACCGCATGAACACGGCCGAACCCCCTCCTTCGTTCTTGGTGTTTAAATTTGTGGATGAATCATGGTGGCATGGTGTCGTCGCACCACGCGGATATTCGCCCAATCTTGATACGCGATGTCGTCGCGCGCGCACCATGGAAGAAACATCAAGAACGCAACGCCGTCGCGCCGCGTTGAAAAAAATCAAGGCACGGCGGAGGGACGCGGTGCCGTCGCACCGCGCCGGACGACGAACACCGCGGCCGGTTCCGGGCCGCGGCGGAAAGAGAAGACCGGCGGCCGAGCCGCCGGCGTCGGAATCCGAAGAGGGGACCGGATTTTCCGGTCCCGTTGGAGAAAACCGGTCGGCCAACTGGCCGGCCGGATGGCAATAAACCGGGGGAATTAATCCCCCGGCCAGCACACAAAACCCCCCCTCTTTATGAGGGGGGCGGTTTCCATGAAGGGGGGGGGGCAGCAGCCCCCCGGTTTTTCCTTCAAGCCGGCCCCCACGTGGGGGCCGTTTTTATTAAAGGGGCGCGACAATTAGCCGCGCCGTCATTCCAAGAAAGTGGGGGAAATGATTCCCCCCGCGCTGCCTTCGTGCGGCGCCAGGCCGCCGCGCCACCGCCGGGCCGCCGCGCCACCATCGGGCCGCCGCGCCACCGCCGGTCCTCCACGCCACCGCCGGGCCGCCGCGCCACCACCGCGCCGCCGCGCCGCCGGCCGGCCAGGCCGGGTCGGACCCGGCTTGGGTCGACCCGGTCCGGGTCGACCCGGACCCGGACCCCCCGTTTCGAATCTTTTTCGGTCTTTTGGCCATATCTTGAGCCACGGACCTCCGATCGACGAACCGTCTGCGGCAATGCGATCCTTGGATCGAGATGGTCGTTTCAGTATATCGCACTCAAGGTTTCAGATTACTTTGAGTTCGACTGGGTTGGTTCGTTCACGAAACCAACCGGGCCTTCGGAGCGGAAACGTTCATATCTTGAGTTACGGACGTCCGATTGACGTGCCGTCAGCTGTGTTGTGTTCCTCTTAGTGAGACGGATCTTTTGGCATACTCCGCCCGAGGTTTGGATGCAGGTGGAGTACGGTCGGGTTGGTTTTGCCTTAAAAACCAACCGGGCCCCGGGAACGAAAATGCCAATAACTCTCAGACTGGGCGTCCGATCGACGCGCCGTCTGTTGCGTTGAGTTCCTGTTGACGATACGGAACTTTTGGATACATCAACTCTGGACTTTGTGATAGTTGATGTATCAGCCTCTCGGCTCGTGGAGCGGACCCTCTGAACGATCTTGCTGTGTGCGGGAACCCTAGTGCTGGCTGTGACCGTTACTGTGACTACTACTGCTGCTACTGCTACTGTGACTGCGACGACGACAGTACAGAGATCCTGTGTGGATTCGACGACGACGACTACTGCACTCAGCGATCCTACGTGGATCAGTGCTACAGGTCCTGCGTGGACCCGATCCTGTGTGGGCCCAATCCTGTGTAGGTCACTGCGGGGGTTAGTACCTATCGATCCTTCGTGGGTCCGACGACTTAGATGGTTCAGTGATCATCTTTATCGTCATCCGAAAAAGTATATTTGTGTGAGCTGAATCTTCTGTTTTACTCGATAGAGGTGGTGCGCTTGGTTGTAGTGGCAGACCTGCGATACTGGAGACGAGCGTACGGAGTACGGAGACCGTGTAGCCGGATGACACCTGAAGACTGCTCGACCGACTCGACTTGGAGTGAGTCGACTAGCCCAGTGGACGGAGCGCCCGGTATTTGGCGGCAGACCCACGGCGGACGGAGCGCCTGGTAGTTGGCAGCAGACCCGCGGTACTCGACTGGAGGAGTACCTCTGTAGGCTATTGGGGTTAGCGCCCAGTATTTGGCAGCAGACCCTCAGTGGACGGAGCGCCCGGTAGTTGGCGGCAGACCCGCGGTACTCGACATGAGGAGTACCTCAGCAGTCTTAGGTGAGTGAGCAGTATCTCAGAGTCGTGACAGGACATTGTACACTTCAGAGATGGGGCTCTTCAGTAGTTACGTTTTTGATAATGAAAATCCTGTGTGAGCTGAAATCTGTGTCTTTCCTATGTGGATTGTGTTGTGCAATCCTGTGTGGATTACGTTTTGCATTCCTGTGTGGAATACGTTTACTTTCCTATGTGGACTGAGTTGTACTTGGGCTCGGAGGTTGGAGCGTATTTGAAATTGATGACTTAGGTATATGTATGGGCATATACCTAAGCAGTGTCGGTTATTACTTTGTGATTGTTCCTTTCTTCGTGGTTTATCCTTTGTGGATTTGAGAGACCTTCAGGGGTCTCGGGGTCCCTACTGAGTAGCTTATACTCACCCCTGCACGGGCTTTGCCCGCACTACGTTGTGTTGGTTGCAGACGACGGACAACGTTGATCTTAGCTGAGGCTTACAGAGCAGGATGGTACCTGGAGGAGGATCACTGGGCGAGACGTGCTCGGAGCGGACGGCGGGACCCGTGGAGCAGTGGAGCTATCTGTACCCACCCTTCAGGTGGGATTTCCAGTGGACAGCTCGGTGTAGAGGCTTTTACTTTTCAGTTGATGTTTTCCCTTTCGAGTTGTACTTTACTTTCAGTTTGGGTTTGTATACTGGCCCATTTACTTTTCCGCACTTTCAGTTGTACTCTTCTTTTGCTTAGTATTTACTTTCCGATTGCTTACTCTGTGGTGTTTGTTTTCTTTACAAAGGCAATGCCTTCCCTTTTTACCAGGATTTACGCCTTGGTGCTAGTCGCCAGCCCCTGGCCTATGGAAGGCGGGCTTGGGGTAGTCACGGCACGGACCCTGAGGGCGGGTCGTGACACCTAGTTCTATTAGTTTTTTGCAATCCAGTTGGAGGAAAGAGTGTTTTCATTGATATGTGATATGGATTGTGACAAATACTGAGGTATTAAAAGTATATGGGGAATTTATTCTTTTTATATATACATCCATACCATTCCATCCATGGAATAAATTATCTATATTCTAGGTATGATGTTGTTTATTATTTCCATAGGTGTGTCATGTTTTCTGATATGGAAAGGCAAAAAGTGGTGTTTACTAGAGAGTGAAGAAATTAAATGGTTGAAAAGAGATTTAAACCTATATTATATTTTTTGTAAGATATGTTAGTGGAAGATCAGGTAGTGTAATTTCCCTATTTAATTAAGGAGTATCTATATGTCTTCTTGGGTGAGGTTGTCACACTATACCCATGGAATGATATTGATATTTGGGATAGAGTTATAATTGGTAGAATCTATAATTGAATTGAATACATATTAGATGATACCCATTCCATTGTGGGAGTTGAAGAAACAAATTGATGATATGATGTAAATGATTTTCATCCAACCTAGTTCTTCTACTTTAGGGAGCTCTAATTTTTTCATTAAAAAGGAAGAGTATAGTATTAGGTTTTTAATATACTACTAGAGGTTGAATATGGTAACTATCAAGCATCAATACCCTATACAGAGGATTGATCATATATTTAACCAATTTAAGGGATCCAATTGGGTTTTGGAGATTGATATGTGGTTGGGGTATCATCAAATGAGTGTAAAAGATGAGTATATCAGGAATAATTCCTTCAAATATAGGTATAGCCACATAGATTTTGTGGTTATGTTGTTTAGTGTCACGAATGCGCTATGTGTGTTCATGGGGATCCTAAAATCTATATTATGAGATCTCCTGGATAATTTAATGTTCATTTTTATTGATGCAATCCTTATATACTTGAACTCACTTGAGGAGTTTTCCTAGCATCTCAGAGTTGTCATGGAGATTCTTTGACGCCAATAACTCTATAAAGTGCTATCAAAGTTAATTTTTATGAAATGATATGTTAATTTACTTAAGAATGTGGTGCCCAGTAATCTGTGACCATAGTCCTGTTCATGATAGAGGTATTTTTTCCTGGTAATCCCATAAGAATATGGAAGAGGATCACAACATCCATGTTCCTATCATGAATTACTAGAGTTCTGTGTATGATTTATCTCATACTATAGCTTTGCAAACCACATTGGCCAGTAAGGATGGAATTGTTTCCAAGACTAATCAGTTTTATATATCTTTCTACTACATGAAGGATATGATATTCAGAACACCTTCACATCAACTACCAGATTAATGTGTGATGTTTTTGGTTCCGATGGATCTTACATCTAGTTTTCGGATTCATTTGGATTAATAAAAGGGTGGTGATATCTTATGTGTCCTAGTGGTTTTGTCCCCATGAGTGAATCTATAAAAACCATGATATAGAGTTTTTAGTAATTGAATTTTACCAGAAGGTGTGGTGGTATTACCTTTTCAATTAGAAATTGTTGGTCCTCACAGACCATAAGATCTAAGGACTGATTTTTCTCAGTGAGATCTAAATCTATGATTGTGAATATGGATGGAGTTTCTATAATAATATGATTTTGAGATCTCATAAACCATAGGGATGGGAAATTTCATGGTTTATGTGATGAGTATAAATTTTTTAGGATAATACAATCATGATTTCAATGATTCTTAGAATGGTATATCAGAGCTTGTGACAATGTAACTTGGCACAAATAAAGTTAGTAGTAGTGGTTATCTTTATCAATTGACTGAGGGAACATATTTGATAAAAAACATGAAGATGTATCAGATTAGAGACGCAAAGGTGTAGGTGATGAAAGACCATGTTAGTCTTGGTGAGGCTCTAGATGTATGGTCTGATGATTTTTATAATTAGAAGTTGTTTCATAGGAGGTTGTTCTCTACATTGGTGATGTATGAGAAATCCATTCATGAGTTTAATATAACACCCTTATAGGTATACCCAAGGGTTTATTAGATTTATTGTGGATTTATGAGGTATCTTTGGTGTCCTAGGATTAAGTAGTTAGTGGTGGAGTTCATGGAGCGGAGTATAGTTTTTCAGCAGTTGAAAGATGAGAAAAATTTTCCTGGAGGTTTGTTATAGCCCTTGGATATCCTTGATTAGAAGTGGGAGGAAATTTTGATGAATTTATTCTCTGAGTTACCATAGTAATATGGATGATCTGATTCTAATTGGGTGATCACAAAATATTTGATGACGTTGACCCATTTTTCAGTGACTTGTGACTCATGTTCCATGGATTCTCTTGTGTGGATGTTTATGGACGATGTTGTAAAAATTCATGAGGTATTGAGGAACAATATTTCTTATTGGGGTCCTTATTTTCCCTCATAATTATGAATAATATTGTATAATTTTTTTCATCCTAGTCACACCTTAACAATTATTTTCATTCCCGAATGGATGGGTAGATGGAATGGACCATCTAAGCATAAGAGGATTTGTTATGGTCTTACAATTAGATTTCAAAAGATCATGGGTGAATAAATTAACCTTACTTAAGACTTAATATAACAATAAATATCACTCATACATAGTAATTGATCTATTTTATGTTTTTATAGGCATTCATGCCATTCTCCATTATTCTAGTATATGGTTGTGGAGTCAGCAGTCTTTTGTCCCAATGTTGCACATGGCATGATAGAAACTATCCAGCTGGTTCGAGTGTAGATAAAGGTGATGTATGACCATTAAAAGACTTCTGATAATCATAGGTGGAGCCTCCTAAAAATTTAGGTTATAGACCATGTGTTTTTGAGGTTTTCCCCTTATTGGGGGAAGTGGTGGTCTTCCTAGGAGTGTAATATTTCTCCTTAAATTTTAGGAAATTCAATGTTTTGGATCTTATTGGTGATGTAGAATATTAGTTGGCTATCCCACATTGTTTGGAAATGATACAAAATTTATTCCACATGTCTCAGTCTTGTAAGTATCTTCATGATGAATATTATGTCATTGACTTGAGTGATTTGGATATGATAACGATGTGATGTTTTTTGTAGAAACTTGCTGAGATCTGGGACCATTGAGAAAAGGTGATATGTTAGTGAGTTATCCTTTCTGTTCATTCACATTGGAGGAATTATTTATTGGATGAGAGTACCCAAGTGTTTGAGATATAGATTCGTGTTTAGTATACCAATTTTTTTGAGTTTTAGTTTTTTTTGTCTTCCTTAGATGATGCAACACTTGGTTTGTTGCTTCATTATATAATGTTCCTTTTTTCTACTTGCTAGTTATGCATGGTTGGTATTTGTTTTTGGGGTTTTAATGAGATCCTTGATGTGTATCTCATGTGATATTTTTTTGGACCCTTCCCTTTCCCTCTACCTTTTTTTGTATTTTTGTATTCTTGAGGATGATAATTGTTTGAGAGGTATCTAATGTGAGGCTTTATATTAATTAACCCCAATACATTTTTCTTGGATTTGGTGTTGTTGAAAGGGATTTTGGAGATGTCACAGAGGCTACAGGGTAGTATTGGTCATTTTAAAGGTCACAATGCCATGATCTTTGGTGTGGTGTTGTCTGTTTTGAAGTTATCTTGGATCTTTATGTTTGTGGTAGGTTGTTTTAGCCTTGGTCATTTTGATGTAGCTATTGAGTTAGTCATTTGGTGTTCTGATGGACCACAGTAAGTGAAAATATCTGGTTTCCTATTTTGGAGGATATTTCATGTACAGTATCCACCTATTGGAAATAGGGATGATAGAAATGTTCCAGGGATCCTTTTATGTTGGGATTGATTCTAATATGGTCTCCCAATGAAAAACGGACAGTGTATTGATAACCATGTCACAGTCTTGGGCTTGATGAGGAGAAAAAAAATGATATTAGTGGTATCCTATAGTTTCTAGTCATGGAGGACATTTATTGTAACAACTCGAGATTTTATAATATATATTCGTTTTAATTTCTTTCATATCTTCTGTTGTACACTACACCATGATTATCTTTCACTATACGCAACACCGTATTAGCTTTCAGTATACGCAACACTATTCTTGGATCCTGTTATACACAATTTCATGTTTGTTTGATAGTAGTTATTCTACGAAACATTGAGTATATATATATATTCAATGTATTTTGTTATACGCAACAACAAAGGAGTCATGCACTACATTCAACCCTAACTTGGCTAGCATTACACACAATCACGACCTTCCTCGATAGCGTGTATTGTACGCAACACCGGGATTTACTAAACAACGATATGTTATTATAATATTATTATAAACTAGCCATTATGAATAGTATTAACTAAATTTTTAATTTTATAACATTATTATTCATCTTACATATTTTATAGAATATGTTATGAGAACAAAATAAATTTTTCGGGTAAAATAGGTATTTTTCAAAAAATGCAGTTTTGCCGCCTTTTGATTGAGCACCCACATTAAATCTAGTTTTTTAAATTTTTATTAGTTCAATTTGAAAAAATAATATTCTTATTTTGAATCAGGATATAAAAATTTACATTGGATAAAGTTTTTCTATTTTTCCGATAACTTTCATATTTTAATGAATAGTAAAAACACGATATATTTTAATTAAAAACAACTTTTTTTCATCGTATTAATTTATATGGTTAAATTATAATATTGAATGGTTTTAAAGTATAAATAGAATATATTTTTACCATTAAATATAATTTATGTCATTAGAATTGATTTTACCTTGAATTTATAGGTTAAATCAATTCAATCTTTTTTAATGTTTTAAACGAAAACCTGTTTTCTTTCGACAACGGGATTAATTTTAATTTAATTTATACAAATTTTGTGTATTTAACTTGGAAAAATGGATTCCATATTTGTAATAAGTGGGTCCAAATTATGTTAATAGGCTACTTTTTATTTTTGGGCATTATGAATAGTAACTACGGTACATTTTATTTAACATAGTTAAAGGTAAATCGGGTAATTAAGGGTAAATATAAGATTATAAAATTACCCTAACACCTATAGAAATCTTATTGGATGACTAAAATTCGACACATATCACCAAAGGGTCGGATTAGATTCATTTAATGGACTTTTTTCCATGAAAATAATTTTATTATTATTAAAACCAATGAAAGTGACAACATGCCACTTTCTTAAATCTTATAAGTAAAATAATTTTAATTTAGTGATAAACTTCATGAAACTTCGAACAAGAATAGTATAAAGAAATATAATGAAATTATCTATATCATATGAATTTATTTATAATTTTTAGGGATTAAATAATTATCATTAATTGTGACACAATAGTGATGCAGAAATTGTTTATCTAGTGAAAAATCAAGAATATAGTTTTTATTAAAATAATAGTGATCATAAAAGGGACATAACCCTGACCGAAACATATTGGTCTTGTAAATTTAAACCATAACCATCCAATGGTAGAATATTTGACCATTTGAAGCCTTATAAAAGTGATTATGAAACTTATATTATTTTATTTTAAATGATTCCCAAGTTGTCACCTTCATAATTTAAAAAATATAACAATTTAAATATTGCGATTTTAAGATTATAAATTCGAGTAAAAGTATTATTGTGAAAGGTAATATATTTATATTCATCATAAGATTTTATTTTTAATTTTTATGTAAAAAATAAGTATATTAAATAATTATACAAAAATGTTGTATTAATTATTTTATTAAGAGATAAACCAAATAAATGGTTTTAAAAATAATAAAATAAATATTATTTGAACTATTTAATGTTCTAAACTACTTTTTTAGATAAATATGATATGTTATAAATCTATTAAATCTTTTTTTCGAACATATCTTCTGTATATTGGTTATTTAAATTCAAATAAATTAATAGTGTCAAAATTGACAATATTGTTATTTTATAAAAATAACAAATTATAAAATTGTGTAAAAATCACAAAAATATTTAAAAATTATAAATTTATATTTATATTGTCTAAAATGTCATAAAGTATCAAATTATTGAAAATTCACAACACATATGTAATTATTTATAATAATTTAAAATTTAGAATATTATTACCACAAATAAAATTAAATTGATAAATAAGGATAAATCAAGATGATAATGTTTAAAATAGATTCCTAACATTTAAAAATTTTATTTTTTGATTATATTACAACCCTATATAATCTAATCATTGGATAGGAGTCATTTTGGATGTTTTTAAGTTGGGTTGGGATTTAATATAAACTAATATTTCTTATATTTCCAAAGGTGGCCCTCTCCTCCCTTATAAAAGGGCATCTCTTCCCTCTATTCATCACACCAATTTGAGCCTTTAAGCTTAGCCAAAGCCTTACCATTTCCCTTCTCAACTTCCCTAGAATCATCCTAGAGGTCCTGGTCTTCTTCAAATACCATGTTTAGTTCCCTAAGAGGAGGTTTCAGAGAGGCGTGTCAAAGAAAAGGTAATATCCATTACCAATTATTTCAATTTTATTTCTTCTTAAACTTCTTCTACTTTAGTTGTTTCATTATTAAGTAATAACATCAGTATCCCTCATATACGGATATGTTATTATAAATATGAAACAACCATATTTCACCTTCTATCCATCCTACGGAAAACAAAATCACAATGCGTGCGTACGTACGGAATATCGTCTCCACGTCGTGGTGTAATCTGTTTTTCCACCAACACCTTACATGGATGTGTATAATGGTGTAAAGAATAACTATATATGGTTATCATAAAATCATACTTATTATGATATATTATACCATCCACTCCAATTCTATTCAATAATTATGGGAACGATATCATCGCTCGTGCGTACGTACAGATTACCGTCTCCACGACGTGATGAGATTCATTCTCCATGTTAACCATTCATGAATGATTATAAAGTATAAATAATGAATAATAATGAAATATATGACATAATAATGATACTGGATTTATGTATATATATATATGTATTTCATCTAGTTAATTCCATTCAATTCAATAAGGAAGCGAAAACAGCATTCATGCGTACGTACGGCCTACCCTCTCCATGAACGGTGTATTTTCTTTCCATTTATCGATCTTTTATATAGATGTATATTCTGAATATATATAATATATAAATCATGTTTTATATTCTGGAATTAAGTAATCATGATCTAATTAATCATATGAATAATTACAAGTCAAAACACGGACAACAAATGAAACAATTTTACCCAAAACGCTCTTTAACATAGAATTTACAAAAGAACGGGTAATATAAAGTCATAAGTGAACCATATATGATATCATAACAATGAATATGATTCTGTAATAAGTAAATGACATTATTTAAATCATTATACAGGAGGTTAGGATACATACGAAGCGTATCGGACATAAGGTAAGGGATAATTTTTCAAATCTCATTTTTTATTCGAGATTGTTTATACGTACGTATTTACTGGGGTTATTTATATAATCCATGTCCATGTTTTATAAAAGTGTTTTCATGTATGTTTAAAGTCCTTTTTACCCATTTCTGACTTTTACTACATGGTATGTATGGAATATTTCTTTTGTTTACGTTACAATGTACTTTTTGAATTTTCTGGCAAAAGTATGAGAAGAATGTTTTTTAACTTATACGACATGAATGGATTTTAAAAACATTATTTACAAGAATCATCCTTTACAAGTTTTCAAGTTTATTTTTAATCAACATGTTTTAGTTTAAAATTGTATGACATGTTAAGAAATGAAATAAATTTTTGAAGTAGAAAGGATATTTTCCTCAAGAATGGAGTTCAAGAGTTTTATAAAAATTATTTTCCATCTAAGATAATATAGGGTTCTGTTTCTATCCCTATTATTACATTGATTTGATTATGTTGTGATGGAAATATTTTTATGAATTCCTTTATCTTATATTAATTTTTTAATGATGTCACGATGTTTAAGATTCCCATTTTTATTACATGGGTTATGCTATGATGTATGGTTTATGATTTTGTGGCACACATAAGAATGGTATCATTATGAGATGGGTGGGACCTATATCTCCCTCCAATGAATTGGGTAAAGATTTATATCTCATGATATATACATGGCTGGAATGGTAAGTTAATCTGGTTTAGTGTTATAGGACTGAAATGAGGTGTGAACTCGATTCAGAAATGGACTTTGTCCACTAAGATGGTCATGGCAGCAATGCCTTGCCTACTATGGAAATCATGACATGTTCTGAATGGTTTCCACAATTACATGTTTTACTCCCATGCTATTTTATCATGCTTAATATTTCTTTATGATCTATGCCTTACGTACTTCCATGTTTTATGTCATTGCTCAATATTATGATTTTTAAACATTATATTCATTTTTTTAAGCTCATATGTATATGATTTGTTTTATTTTATCCATACATAACCTTACTGAGCATTTGATCTCACCCTTTATATGTTTTCATTTCCCCAGGATATAAATAAAGGTTTTAGGTAAGAAAACAAACATCGAAGATCGATATGGGGGATGTTGAAGATCATTCAACAAGATTAGATGGTTATATTCCGAGATTCCAAAGACACTAAACTATTACGGTCCTTGTGTGTCTGTTTTTGTTATGTATTAAGTATTCCGCAAAAGTAATGAAATATCCATGTACATCAAGCTTCGGGTCTCTACAGTTGGTATCCGAGGAAAGGTTTAGTCAACCTTTGGAAACCAGAATGCGAAAACATTAGTGATATCCCTAGAGATATTTCTAAGGTATTTATAGGGATGTCCCTAAGGATAAGTATACGTATATGATATAATCCTAGAACTACGGTAACAATCTTATAATTTAACCTAAGATTTTAGATATTGAGGGTACTCCCCCTTTACTATGTTGTTTTCCCAAGCATGATTTTTTCCTCTCACACTATTCTTTTTGGGTTTTAGAAAATGGCTGGAAACAGTAAGATTCACAATAATAGAGGATATGACGGACAATGGAATGATATTCTTCATGAGCAACCAAATGAAACGGGATTTGGAAGTCCAATCATCGTTATTATGCCTAATTAGCAATCTCATAATATGATCAATAATCTCAACTTCGGTAAGTTTCCCGACTCAGATAATAAGAGAAAGATGGAGTTTCATGATGATCATAGAGGAAAGAAAGTTCAACTTCCCTCATGTAAATCATGTGGGAAGAGGCATCGGGGAGATTGTTTCAAAGGAAATGGAAGATGCTTTGGGTGTGGAAAAGAAGGAAACAAAGACAGTAAGTGCAAAGGAAAAGGTTCGGTTAACACCATGGACAAGGATAATGGTATTGCTACGACATCAACAATGATTAGATGTTTTAAATGTGGAATGTATGGGAATTATGAAAACCAATGCCCTAAGGAAAAATCTCATGAAGAGAATCATTATGGTCATATCGGTAGTATTTATGTGGATGATGACGAGGAGACTACAAATGATATATGAGATGAAAGAAGTGTTGAAGCTCAGTCAGTTGTGTATGAAGGTAGTGGAATGATTGTATGTTTATCAAGAGTTATGTTGTATAGTTAATGGTACTGTGGAATAAAGAATCATCTAAGGATTTTTACACTATTTGTTTCCTAATGTATTTGAAAGTATATTTTTAATGGTACAGGTAACCATGAATGGTTATTCAGATATTTTTGGAACATATATAATATGCGCGTAATGAAGGGATAAGAATATAATGAGATTTTTGATTGTATTCATGAGATCATGGCTGATAGAAGGACAAAGTGATATCATGATTTGAGTATATAGATTTTATTTGGGATTTTTGTATGTGGAAAGAGTTAACTTTTAACTAAATTCATGTTTTCCCTAAGGTTCTATGGTAATTCGTGTTTCAAGAGAATACATGATTAGGGTATTCACATGATTGGAATGTGATCAACAAGATATATCGGGGAAAAATGAAGGAATTCACAAGCTCGGTAAATGACATTTCTAGTAATTTTTTTCTTTATACGATAAGCTTGGACAAAAGTGTTTTAGATAAGCCTGAATATTGGAATGGATTATGTTGGACATATGTTAGTATTTTTTAAGGATAGAACTTTTTTTGATATTATTGATGGGATGTTATAATAATGTAGTTTTAGAAAAAGGACAAACTGCATGACTGGCGACATCCCATCATGTCGGACAAGGCTGTGGGAATCGAACCCACAACCGAAGTGCGACTGGACTTTATCATCTACCACTGGCCTACAAGAACTCCCTTGTTAGTAGACACTAGTTTTATTTTATTAAGTGGTATGATATATGAAGTATAAGTTCATTTTTGGAACCATATATGATTAATCTAACCATATGATGGACTTATAACTTTTGATATCCTTTTGTTTGAAATATATGGAATGACCCATCATTCTATCACATGATCTGCTAACACATCACGAATAACATTTTCAACTTCATTTCTTTATGGGATGAAGTGTAAATTGTTCAATTCACGAACAACAGTGAGATTGTACCAAAATCATGTAAGTATTTCTTTTAATTCATCAATATTAGGGAAATGATCTTGAAAACCAAAAATGTTGTCCTAGTGACCTTATATCCGATGAATAAGATGGTACCTTAGATCATCACAAATATATGGCTTTGTGATTTTTGGATTTTTCATAGCCATGTTCTCTACCACACTCCATCAGAACAAGATCATTATATTTTTCCTCCATATCCATATTTTCACCTATAATCTCTTATGTGGAAACCCAATGTTGAGTTACCTTGGGTGACCGTTACATTTCTAACTTTCTTTTTTAAAGATAAGTTTTAGTATTCCTTTTTACTATGTGGGTTTCAATTAAAGAAACTTTCAAGTAGAAAACCATTTATAACCCCGACGAATTTCGAGGGATAAATTCATTTTAATGGGGGGTAGAATGTAACAACCCGAGATTTTATAAGATATATTCCATTTAATTTCTTTCATATCTTCTGTTGTACACTACACCAAGATTATCTTGTGCTATACGCAACACCGTATTAGCTTGCAGTATACGCAACACTATTCTTGGATCATGTAATACACAATTTCATGTTTGTTTGATAGTAGTTATTCTACGAAACATTGAGTATATATATATATATATATTCAATGTATTTTATTATACACAACAACAAAGGAGTCGTTCACTACAGTCAACCCTAACTTGGCTTGCATTACATGCAATCACGACCTTCCTCGATATCGTGTGTTGTACGCAATATCAGGTTTTATTAAACAACTATATGTTATTATAATATTATTATGAACTAGCCGTTGTGAATAGTATTAAATAAATTTTGAATTTTATAACATTATTATTCATCTTACACATTTTCTAGAACATGTTAAGAGAACAAAATAAATTTTTCGGGTAAAATAAATATTTTTCAAAAAATGCAGTTTTCCCGCCTTTTGATGGTACACCCACATTAATTATAGTTTTGACAAGTTAATAAGTTAAATTTGACAAAATAAAATTCTTCTTTTCAATCAAGATATAAAAATTTACATTGGATAAAGTTTTGATATTTTTTCGATTACTTTCATATTTTAATGAATAGTAAAAACACGATATATTTTAATTAAAAACAACTTTTTTCATCGTATTAATTTATATGGTTAAATTATAATATTGAATGGTTTTAAGGTATAAATAAAATATATTTTTACCATTAATATAATTTATGTCATTAGAATTGATTTTACCTTGAATTCGTAGGTTAAATCAATTCAATCTTTTGTAATGTTTTAAACAAAAACCCGTTTTCTCTCGACAATGGGATTAATTTTAATTTAATTTCTTCAACTTTTGTGTATTGAATTTGGAAAAACGGATTCCATATTTGGAATCATTGGGTCCAAATTATGTTAATAAGCTACTTTTTATTTTTGGGCATTATGAATAGTAAATATGGTAAATTTTATTTACCTTCGTTAAAGGTAAATCGGGTAATTAAGGGTAAATATAAGATTATAATTTTTAGGTATTAAATAGCTATCATTAATTGTTACACAATAGTGATGCAGAAATTGTTTATCTAGTGAAAAATCAAGAATATAGATTTTATTAAACTAATAGTGATCATAAAAGGCACAAAACCCGGACCAAAACTTATTAGTCATGTAAATTTAAACCATAACCATCCAATGGTCGAATATTTGACCATTTTGAGCCTTATAAAAGTGATTATGACACTTATATTATTTTTTTTAAAATGATTCCAAAGTTGTCACCTTCATAATTTAATAAATATAACAATTTAAATATTGTGATTTTAAGATGATAAATTCGAGTAAAAGTATTATTGTGAAAGGTAATAGATTAATATTTATCATAGGATTTTATTTTTAATTTTTATGCAACAAATAAGTATATTAAATAATTAAAAAAAATGTTGTAGTAATTATTTTATTAAGAGATAAACCAAATAAATGGTTTTAAAAATAATAAAATAAATATTATATGAACTATTTAATGTGCTCCACTAATTTTTTAGATAAATATGACATGTTATAAATCTATTAAATCTTTTAGTTTGAACATATCTTCTGTATATTGTTTATATAAATTCAAATAAATGAATAGTCTCAAAATTGACACTATTGCTATTTTTAAAAAATAACATATTATAAAATTGTGTAAAAATCACAAAAATATTTAAAAATTATAAATTTAAATTTATATTGTCGACAATGTCATTAATTGTCAAATTATGGAAAATTAACAACACATATGTAATTATTTATAATAATTTAAAACATATAATATTATTACCACAAATAAAATAAAATTGATAAATAAGGATAAATCATGTTGATAATGTTTAAAATAGATTCCTAACATGTCTAAATTTTATTTTTTGATGAGATTAAAACCCTATCTCATCTAATCTTCAGATATGAGTCATTTTTGGAAGTTTTTATGTGGGGTTTGGATTTAATATAAACTAATATTTCTTATATTTCCAAAGGTGCCCCTCTACTCCCTTATAAAATGGTATCTCCTCCCTCTCTTCCTCACACCAATTTGAGCCTTTAAGATCATCCAAAACCAACCCATTTCCCTTATAAATGTACCTATCAACATCCTAGAGGTCCTGGTCTTCTTCAAATACCAATTTTAGTACCCTAAGAGGAGGTTTCAAAGAGGCGTGTCAAAGAAAAGGTAATATTTATTACCGATTCTTGCAATTTTCTTTATTCTTCAACTTCTTCTTCTTTAGTTTTTTTGTTATGAAGTAATAACATCAGTATCCCTCATATACTGATATTTTATTATAAATATGAAGGAACCCTATTTCCCTCTCTATCCATCCTACGGAAAACAAAATCATTGCACGTGCGTACGTACGGAATATCGTCTCCATGCCATGGTGTAATCTGTTTTTTCCACGAACACCTTACATGGACAGGTATAATGGTGTAAAAAATAACTATATATGGTTGTTATAAAATCATACTGATTCTGATATATTATACCATCCACTCCAATTCTATTCAATAATTATGGGAACGACATCATCGCTCGTGCGTACGTACGGATTTCTGTCTCCACAACGTGATGAGATTCATTCTCCATGTTAACCATTCATGAATGATTATAAATTATACATAATGAATAACAATGAAATATATTACATAAAAATGATACTGTATTTATGTATATATATATGTATGTCATCTACTTTATTCCATTCAATTCAATAAGGAAACGAAAACAACCTTCATGCGTACGTACGGCCTACCGTCTCCATGAACGGTGTATTTTATTTCCATTTATCGATCTATTATATATATGTATATTATGAATATATATTATATATAAATCATGTTTTATATTCTGGAATTAAGTAATCATGATCTAATTAATCATATGAATAATTACAAGTAAAAAAACAGACGACAAATGAAACGATTTTACCCAAGACGCTCTTTAACATAGAATTTACAAAAGAACGGGTAATATAAAGTCATAAGTGAACCATATATGATATCATAACAATGAATATGATTCTGTAATAAGTAAATGACATTATTTAAATCATTATACAGGAGGTTCGGATACATATGAAGCATATCAGACATAAGGTAAGGGATAATTTTTTAAATCTCATTTTTTATCTGAGATTGCTTATACGTAAGTATTTGCTGGGGTTATTTCTATCTTCCATGTCCATGTTTTATAAAAGTGTTTTCATGTATGTTTAAAGTCATTTTTACCCATTTTTTACTTTTACTACATGGTATGTAAGAAATCTATCTTTTGTTTATGTTACAAGGTAATTTTTTTACTTTTCTGGCAAATGTACAAGAAGAATGTTTTTTTAACTTATACGGCATGAATGGATTTTTAAAAAATTATTTCCAAGAATCTTCCTTTACAAGTTTTCAAGATTATTTTTAATAAACATATTTTAGTTTAAAATTTTATGACATGTTATGAAAGGAAAAAAAAATTGAAGTAGAATGGATATTTTCTTCAAGAATGGATTTCAAGAGTTTTATCAAAATTATTTTCCATCTAAGATAATATAGGGTTCTATTTCTATCCCTATTATTACATTGATTTTATTATGTTGTGATGGAAATATTTTTATGAATTCCTTTATCTTATATGAATTGTTTAATGATGTCACGATGTTTAGGATTCCCATTTTTATTACAAGGGTTATGCTATGATGTATGGTTTATGATTTTGTGGCACACATAAGAATGGTATCATTATGAGATGGGTGGGACCTATATCTCCCTCCAATGCATTGGGTAAATATTTATATCTCATGAGATAGACATGGCTGGAACGATAAGTTAATTCGGTTCAGTGTTATAGGACTGAAATGAGGAGTGAACTCAATTCAGAAAGGTACTTTGTCCAATAAGATGGTCTTGGAAGCAATGCCTTGGATACTATGGAAATCATTACATGTACTGAATGGTTTCCACAAGGACACGTTTTACTCCCATGCTATTTTATCATGATTAATGTTTCTTTATGATTTATTCCTTACGTAATTCCATGTTTTATGTCATTACTCAAGCTTTTGATGTTTAAACCTTATATTCATGTTTTTAAGCTCAAATGTATATGATTTGTTTTATTTTATCCATGATTACCCTTACTGAGCATTTGAGCTCACCCTTTATATGTTTTCCTTTCCCCTGGATATAAATATAGGTTTTAGGTAAGAAAACAAAAGGGAATGATCGATATGAGAGATGTTGAAGATCTTTCAACAGGATTAGATATTTATATTCCGAGTTTCCAAAGACACTAAACTATTACAGTCCTTGTGTGTCTGTTTTTGTTATGTATTAAGTATTCTGTAAAAGTAATGTAATGTACATGAACGTCAATCTTCGGGTATCTACATTTATGGGTATAAAATCTCATATCCATATCATGGAAAAATCTATGGTGATGATAAAAAAAATTGATGTTAATTTTATAATAAGATGAAATATGAGGTTCAATGTCTTAAATTCTAGATATGTGATCTGACTTAACTCACCAAGGGAACTTTGAGCTCCCCCACACCATGGTCAGGGATTTCAATGTATACTTTATTAAAATGGGTGTTCGTGATTCCTTGGTTTGGTTTTTCATTTTCCCTCAAGCCCTAGTTGACACCTTAACCAGTCATCACCCCCAGCAGCACATCTTGAGTGTTTAAACACCTTTGTTAGTAAATATTAATGTCTAAAAAATCAAGTTACCCTTAATTATCCTATTTTATTTTCTATAATCAATATTTATCATTTTGATTTTTTGGTGGATATCCTTTTTTTGAGTATGAAATCAAGAACTGATTAACTGTAACATATTGTGCATAGTTTTTATGTTGTTTAGTTAGGTGGTGGTTGATTTATGATTGTCCCTTCTAGAATGGATACTTTAGATCTCATAATTGAGTTAGGGGATCTTTATTTTATCATAATTTTATGTGAATCTATGAAAAATTATTTATTTTTTCCACCCTTAGGTGGATGGTATGGGATTAATTTAGAAGATAAAAAAATTTCCAAACATGAAATTGAAGGGCCTAAGAATTTTCAAATCTATTTAACTATTTTTTGATATTGATTATGTGTTTGTCCTTAATCACTAATATTATTGAAAATCATGATTTTTGGGAACCTTTTTTGTTTGTGAATATTGTGATTTTTGGACCTTGTTGTGAATCCTTTATTAAAAATACAATGCATAAAAGGGTAAAAATTTATATATAGATAATGAAATAGTTTCTTATATGAATATGGATATGTGTCAAAATTACTTTATTAAGAGATGATGTAATGTATTACAAGACCCTAAAAACCCCATTTATTATATAAGTTGAAGTTGGAATTTTCGGTTATGTGTTGGTGTTCTTTATTTGAATATATGGTTGTTTTGTGACACTTATTGAGGTTTTCATGGTGAAGGGGGTGGCTAGTTCAAGTTTTGTGGATGTTGTATGTTGAGTTTTAGTTCTTGGATGATGTAAATAAATATTTAGGGGTAGGGAAGTGTTGGTGTGTTTTAATTTCAGTTATAAGGTAATTTATGTGGTTTGATTACGGTAGTTGATTGGTATCAATTGAATGGGGTGATAAAAATAAAATAGAAATGAAATGGTCATGAAGTTAAATAATTTTGGATAAAATCAGTGTGTGTTAATTTTATTAATGATTATAACAGTTAATAATCGTAAATAATTAAATATTAAATCAGTGGATTAATAAGTGGATGTTTTTTGATGACTAGTAAATCTATAAATTTGTTATCTTGAAAATAGAATATTAATTGTGGATTTTGTGTGTATTTATGGTGCGGTGTGTTGCATTAGTATTAGTAATAGTTAATGGATGGTTGGGTGATATGTTGTTGTGGGGTTATTGGGTGTGCTATTTATGTTTGATGTGAACCCATATGTTGGGAATTCTGTGTAATATATATATCATTTATTTTCATGTTATTTATATATGCTCCCCACCCAAGTTGGATATACATACCAACACTTAATTGTTTTCCTCAAAATCTAGGTTTGTGGTGAAATAGATGATTTTCTACCCTTTCTTCCTTGATCTTTCTTCATTAATGGTTATGGTATTGGATGGTGGTGGAGATTCCTAGTGATGATAAATATTAGTTGTGGATATGACTGGTGATGATGAAAACTAGTTTTGGGGATTCTCAGTGTTGATGAGGATGAGATAAGTGGTGGGGGATATGTACAGTAGGAGGAGGGAACAAGGAATATGTCCTTTACGTTCACAATACCCAACATCCTTGTTACATGATACAATTGTGATATAGATATTAACTACTTCTTTTAGGATATTTTAGACCTTGTGTGGTTGGGTTTGGTGGGGATGCACCCCAAAAAACATCACAGATGGATAGATATATGATGCGATGGTATGGAATGGATAAGAGTAAAAGACATAAAACATTGAGGTGTGAGAGGGTAAAACTAGCAAGGGAGTTGTTTTTGGGGTTCATTTTCATATATTTATTTTGATAATATGGTAATATACTTGTATTAGTTAGTTATAAAGTGTTGCATGGTGTGGGTAGGGTAGTTGTACGACTTGTTTAGGTGATTTCTTGTTCTAAAATTTATTTATTAGTGTATTAGCATGTCCTTTTGAAATTTTCATGAGATACATTGGGTATTATCTAACAATGTATAAATTTTATTCTGATGTATTGTATATAAAAAATATTTTTTGGATTCCTAGAGGATTTTTGAGACCGAAATGAAAATTAATAGCTTGGTTTTTTATGTAATTATTGACTTTCTACTGTTGGGGTTGTATTTTGATACTTTCTTTGAATCATTAATTGTGTTTATTTTACATTGTTCATGCATTGTGGGATAGTTTGGTTTCGTTTTTTTGAAATATTTGATGGAGTTTTTATGTGGTTTATATCATATATCTCGATCCTATAAAAATAATATTGATGCTAATGCCTCACATATGTGTGTTTTTTATACCCATTGTGCTTGTCACCAATAAGAGGCCTTCTGGAGGCAAGACTCGAGGGGGGTCATTAACTATGTTTATTGAATTCTTACCCAGGGGGATCCTTTATAGGGAGGGGTTTATGACATCAAGAATTTACTATAATAAAATTTCAATATAAATATAAGTCATGATTTACAGAAGTGTAGCATGAGAAAAAAACCATTACTCATGTACTTATAAACTTCCATTGAGAAAAATTGACTTGATATAACAAAATATTTATGAAAAACAACCATTCATAATTCCAAAATATACATTTAAAGTTTATTATTAGTTTAGAAAAACAATTAATAGGAATATCCTAACCACAACCTAAATAAACACAGGGTGATTCGAGACCAATTACCAAAAAAAATGTAGAGCTCATCAGATTGGAATAATCATGAAATAACTCCTAAAAAATAATTAAATTTACCAAAATAAATTTAACTCGATTACATAATCACAATAAACAAAGAATATCTAAAACTCAAAGAAAACCTATGCGAACAAATCCTAAAATATATAAAACATTATAAATAATAAAATACTTAATCAAATATGATCTAAAATCAATAAATTTGATTCTATAATAATGTAATACATATATAAATAATACCAGATATTAATTACATAAGAAAAATGATGAACATGAAGAAAATAATCTAATCATTCTTCCTTCAATCAAAAAAAATAAAACCCTAATCCATGAATTGAGTCATTCCCTAGTGAAATGAAAAACAATATTTCTATTAACCTTACTACAAAATAGAACAGAAGGAAGAAAAAAGGATTAAAATGAGAAAAATATTGTACTTACCTTGGATCGATAGATGAAAATAACAAGTAGCATAAATGGATCTAAGGTATAAGTGGGAGGGAAGAAGGAAAAAAAGAGAGGGAGCTCTCCACTTGTTTGGATGGATTGGAGAGGAATGTATTGAGGGAAACTAAAATACAAGGTTAAAATTATTAAATATTAAAATGAAAAACATCATAAAAAACTAGAACCATGAACCACTATGTACCTATTAGACTCCCACCAAATACCCAGTGGCACTTCAGCGTCTACTATCCCATTGGATTCCTCACTAGTCACTTACTGATAAAATATTTGGTATCTAATGGATATCTTTTTCCAACAAACTAAAATTTTACTTCTAATAAATAAACCAATTCTAAAATTTGGATTTTCTAATCTTCTCACCATCTCAAATACACAATTCAAATATCCTAATACACAAAAAAATGACTCTTCTGATTGAATTCAAAATATTCAAAAAAGTCCATGTTTTTATCACCTTAATTACCATAATTAATCCCAATTTACATATCTAATTAATTTAATATGAGACATATCACAAATAAAGTCCAACCATAGTGCATTTTATCCCGTAAAATCTTATCCAATTTCTTATACATGATCATATACCTATACCAAGCACCAATTCACCAGTAACACATAAATACATATCCAAAATTAATAACTGAACTATAAATTTAAATGTCATAAGATAGTGAAAACCACTAAATTACTAACATTAAAATATCATAAAGTCAGACAAACATACTGATAATCCTCAAAATATCAACCAAAAAAATGATCAACACATTTATGGTGCTCCCCATTGTAAGAATAACCTAATTCACGAATTTTCATATCTTACCACTAAATTATATTTTTCAAAAAAAATATTCTTATAAATAAATTATATAACAAAATATAATCATATAATTATATATACAGTTATTTTTTCAATAACACATGATTTTAAAATATTAATTAGTCTTAAAACTCAAATTTAATAAAACCCTTTCTGCTTTTGTCTTGAAAATACCATTCACAATTTTAATACATGGATATGAAATAGTTTTGTTTTAATTATAAATAATAATAGTTATCACATAATTATATATTTTTATATAAAAAATAAATCATATAAACATTGAAAGGAACCCCCCAAAAACATGATTACAAATATATACCATAAAAAAATTCAAGCAATACTATTGTAACTCGAGAAACACTAAGAGGGTGGGGAGTGTGAATTAAAGTGTTTCCTAATTAAAAATATTTCTCAATTATAAAACTAATGTGATATTATCCCAATATTGTAAGGAAACTATTCAATCATTATTTTCTTCATGTATGATCACATCAAATCATTAGCATGGAAACAGGAACATTAAACACCCAACACATAAATATTTTACGTGGTTCTCACTTATTAGGATATATCCAAGTAATATTCAAATGGTATTGTTCTTATGTACCAGAAATCCATTATAAATCACTATTTTGGTGGGTAAAATGTTTTGGTGAATTAACCCCTCAGTAAGGGTCACTACCTGCAAATATCTAGGTGAATTCACTCTTCCCTAAGGCTCGCTACCTATAAGAATGTTTAGGGAATAACTCATCACTGCCCAAGGGTCACTCTCTTATTTTCCTTCATTAATTTGTCCAAAAGATATTAGTTTGTAGACTTTTAGGAATATTCTTAGTTTATCAATATGAAGGTCACTCCATGTTTCATAGTTATAACCTGCATCATAACTCCAAATGTGATTCTCTAATACCAGGAAAGTCTGAACCAGGCGAAAGCCTGATCCCACAAATTTATTGAATAAAAAGTCCAAGTAAAGATAGTAAAAAATAAAGACGCTACATTACATAAAAGCCATAATCACCCCTCTCCCCATCATCAGATAGCTCATAATCAGGGTTAGCTGACTCCCATTCAGAAGACTCGTACTTGCGCATCATCTCAAGATACATGTTTTTCTTCCGCAACATTTCCTCAGACAACTTCTACTTGATACAGTAAACTCTTTGTAAGAAGTGTTAAATATGTAAACTTCAAAGAAACATACAAAATAGATAAATAGATAAATTTATTCTATCATAGTAATTATCCACTTCTTGTTCTTTATAAATGTACACAACAACTCCATACTTTCAAACCTTATCTTCAATGGAATTTAAACCCACAAATACTCAATACAATATTAATTCAAATATTCAATGAGGTCCATATTTTTGTAAACATATATTATTCATTATATATTATTGGATAATCAACTATTTTTCTCTCTATTATCTATTTTATTTTAATATATATTGATTTTCTAATATATCTTCATATTTTTAAATTCAAATTCAAAATTCAGACTCTAACTCCCAACTTACATTTTTTCAAATATATCCATTAGATTGTTTTTAATTGAATAAAAACCTTATATATATATATATATATATAAATAGGTAGTTAATGGTCATTCTAAAAAAACTACCACATATTCTAGGTAATTAAAATTCACTAAAACTATTCAAACACTCTAGATTTTAGTAATCATGATGTGACTAGTTTCATGAAAACATGTTTAAAAGATTTCTTCTTTATTTTTTTCTTTATATATGAATTTAATCCTAGCATGATATATAAATATATGACTTTTTCTTGAATTATGTTTCAAAAAGCCTTTAGATTAACTATCATAACCTTAATTCATTATTGATGATATAAATAATATTACATGGTTCCTTTATTCATAAAGTGACATATACATATTTTCATGATATATTTCTAGATATTCTGGACATCTAGAACAATTATGACATGACTCAATTCAATGGTATGAGAATATTTAAACACAAACAAACACTAATATCTACCAATATATCATCAATTATATGAAATATATCTCATAACATGACCAATTTTCACCTCAAATAGCAATGGAAAGAATCCCTATTCTTATTCCATAGCCCTTACAGTTTTGTCTTTTCCAGTTTCAGATCTATTTTTCTCATAACTAATTTACATATAGAATATTTCTATATTTATTGAATTCATATTAACCATTATGTATTCCAATGTGTTTCAAAAAAAATTCATATATCAAAATTCATATCAACCTTTATATATTCCATGTAGTTAAATGCTTTTCTAAATTTAAGAACTGAATTTGTTCTACACTTTTTACCCTAACATATATAAAGTATAGTCCAACACAATCAATTTTTCAGTTATCTATAACATCAAAAACCATATTTATCAAACACGTATTCAGGGTTTCAGAATACATTCATCTCAACAGTAGTTCCCCATATGTACAGTGCTTAATCAATTTACGATAAATCTAAAAATACAAAAACATCAAACAAAAATCCATCTCAACCTTCTTCAACCACATTAAATCAATCTCATACATCAGTAAACATTAGGAAACCTACTCACACCTATTCCAAAAATATAATCCAAAATTATTACAATATCCTAAAACTCCAATCCCATAACTCAATATCAAACATTCTTATATGACTATTTCCATGTATGCATACTTCGTAAATATAACTTCATCACCCCATCATGTCTTCAATAAATCCTTGTATTCTCATACTCTATCCATGTTTACAATAAATACACATAATATCATACTCTATCTATGTATAAAAAACTATACTTTAGATATTTTTAACCAATCCAACTCAATACATCATCAACATTTAATGCTTTTCAATAACACAACCTCTAACAACCTACATTAATATTTAGTGATTTCCAATAAATTCAATATACAACCTCTTTGTTACAACCAATAAATACCAAATATAGAATTAACAGCATTCTCAATAATCCAAATTGTATAAAAATTATGACATTATTAAACTTTTAAAGAAAAAAATACTCATATAAAATCTTCAATAAGTATAGAATATATCAAAAATTGTACTATTTCATCATGTAATAATTTAATCATCACTATAAATGAATTACTACTCTTGGAAAGAATAATAAATAGAAATAGATAATACTTCTATATGAAATTAATTAACTACAAATAACCTAATAATGTTTTTAATAAAACACAATTTACTTTATTTATTGATTAAAAGTAATTAAATACATATATAGGTGTGAATAATAATAAAAATATTTCAGATGTCCAATTTTTCACCATCTGAATAATGAATGAAAAATATATGAACTGGATCCTAGTCGAGATATATAATTCCTCTTGAGATTTACATATTTAAAATCACTATACATAAATCAATAACAAGCTCATACCAATGTAACCTAGATCAAACACCTGAATATCCCAAGTAGCTTAGGTTTCAATCGTATCCATGTTGGGTAGAAAAACATATGGTGTAAACTTTTTTCCCTAACATCTTATTTTATGTATAAATAATCCAAAATTAATCCCAAACACTACTTTTACAACACTTATAATGACTATAATCCAAATACCTAAACAATAACCAAACCGAACAACCATTAACCCTAAGAGTGTTCCCCAATCCCTAGGAGCTAGTAACTAGAGATGAGGATCTTAGTTCATAGCTCGGAAAACATTTACCCTCTTAGAATATTTAATCTTGCCTTAAATGTATTTTTAAATAATCTTGAATAATTCATCAGTACATTAAATGTTTCTAAAAAAATACACCATGTTCTCGACTTGAAAAAACCGGTATATCAATGATATCTGGTAAAAATGTGTGAATATATTAGAACACTATAAATGTAATAAAATATAATATATATAACAACCAACCAAGAATATACAAAATTACAAATTAAAAAATAAATAGTAGTTAATAACTCATAATAATAAAATATATGAGAATAACTATATAAAATACACCCCTCTATCCATAGTTGGACTCTTGGGATCCAACACATTATGGAGTCCCAAACATGATAATGAAATATACATGTCTAGAAATATTATAATTTCTCTAATAAGATATCAATATACTTATAAATACCTAAAACAAAACAAGTGAAACATCATCTCCACCAATACCCACATATAGGGTGTGAGTATGAAGACTTAGTAGAACATAACCAAAAATGTCACAACTCACATAATGAATAAATATATGTCTAAATGTAACATGTATACACATTTACATATAGATATAGAAATAATTTTCATAGAAAATATTTAGAGATTAGTAGTAATCATTAATAAATCATTTCTATAGAAAAACATTTACGATAATTGATAACACTTCATATAAGGTCAGTCCATAGATAAACATACCTTATTCGATCCAAGATCAAAATATAAATAAAGTTGAATCATGTATACCAAGTTAGCATAATTATAGATCTCGTCCCTTTGGTAAGGTGATGTGTATAATAAGATTATAAAATCATACATCCCATCTAGTTTTCTAAAACATGTCTATCACTAGTAGATATACATGATTAAGTAGTCTATAATAATAATTTAACATTTTACATGTGATGAGCATAAAAAGGTATTAAATACTCAAGTGTATTACACCAAATATAGAACTATCTTGATATTACTCAACACTATAAGTGATCCAGTCATAATGAGTATGTTAATTAAAAGATAAACTATAACATGAAGATCAACCAAATATACTAGTATCAATCCAAATGAGGCACTAACCATGGAATGGTTGATAACATAGAAGTTACTATGAAAACCAAACATATAATAATTAGTAGTTAATACATATAAGAAACATTCCAAACATTCCACTCTACAAAAAATTCAAATTAATTTAAAACCATATATAAGGAAAGGCATAACCAACAACCAAGACAGCATGTCTATATATGGATAACATAAAGTGATTAAATATTGATTCAAGAATTATTTAATTTCCCACAATTTATTGACATATATATATATATATATATATATAATTTTATTTCTAAATTTAATTTTTTATTTAAATTCCAATTTTTCACTTAAGAATTTATCAAAATAAAGTCATAATCATGTTATAGATATTTTATGTATACTATTAAATCCATTTTGAAACTAAACACTTCATTAAATATAAATAAAACCAAAAAATGTAAAACCAATGATTTAAATAAAAATTTAACTTCTGAATAAACTTATAAAAGAAGAAATAAATTATATAAGATAACATTTTGAAAATAAAAAAAAACTATAAACTGAAATACTTTACATTAAATTGATTACATGACAATTAATTTATAAAAAAATGAAATTAGTTACCATAAAACTATATGTTTAGTTTAGAAACCAATTAATTTAAACAAACTAAATATTTAAAGAACCAAATCATTTAGTCCCACTTAATCGATCCCAACCATTACCTCATCACTAATTCAATTTCTTAATCATTTTTATATATTATCTTTATTACTTATAATTAATTCTAGTATAAGTGTAAATAAATTATATACTAATTAAAATATGATAGAAAACATAACGAGGGATACATGACAAAAATATAATCATAACATTTATTATTTAGTTTTAAAAACCCAAATAATTTAAACAATGTGGGATCAAGATAGCATAATATAAGTTTGAACCAAATATTAACATCTTTTATTGACCCAAAACCCAATACAAGAGAATTTCATATTACATTATAAAAATAAACTGAGTGAAATAACCTAGAAATATGATAATTAATATCATTTTATGTATTTTAAAACTATTTGTAACATTATAAAACTTATATAAATGAGCCTGTATGAATAAAATTCCCTCAATATTAGTCAACCTTTAAATTCATGAAAAATGGGAGCTAAAATAATGAAATATTTTTAACAGACTTCATGAAAAAACAAAATACCAAATACCAAATGTGAAAAAATTAGACATGGTAAAACAAAACATTACTATATCTTACCATCACATTATAACATATATTATAACCTATAAGATTGTGTAAGGAAACTGATATTGTGAAACACATCTCTATTCCTGAGAATAATATTGTAAATAAAACATTAATAAGTACTAACATTTTTATTATAAATATTAATAAATAAACATGGATGAAAATTATTTTTTATTATTAAAGGTAAAAATGAATGTAAATCAACATTAAAATAAGTATTTGATGATATAAAATAAATATAACATGATTATATTAAAAGATATTGAAATATTTAACATGATATTTAAAAATATTGGTTAAAAACACCAATTCATAATTCCAAAATATTTGTTTAATATTTTTTAATAATTTGAAAAAACAAGTAGAAATCATATCCTATGTATAACCTAAATAAAAACATAGAGGTTCTATAACACTACCATAAAAAATACTTGATGATCTCACCATACAATAATGATCATTGAACAATACCTAAAATCATTGATTCTATTTACAAAAATAAATTCTCATAATAACATAATCACCATAATCTAAGAATAACCAAAACACAAATAAAACCCTTGATGACAACTCCTGAAATACATCAAACATTATAATGACCAATATTAATAATAAACATAAACATTGAATCTTCCAATTTCAATCAATAATCCTAAAATACATAAAAAAAATGATACCATATCTACCCTGCATTATAAATACATAAAACAGGAAGCAAGAAACACCTATATGCTTCCTTTAATAAAGAAACATGGTATCTCCATGACAAATAGTGATTTATCTATTCCTTAATGAAATCACAGACTAGATGTTTGTTGAACTTACTAAAAAATATATTTAAATGAATAAAAAAGGAATAAATAGAGAAAGTAAGATTTTTTTCCGTGAATATATGGAAGAATCCCTCTTAGAACATCGTTGGATCAAGGGAATTATATGTATGGAAGAAGTAAACCAAGACTTGGAGCTCTATGCTTATTCAACTAACTCAGAGTGGAATGGGATGATAAAGACTCATATTAGTTGTTAAAATGATTAAATGGAACAATAAAAATATAACATAAAAAAGAATAAAAAATATGGCTGGGAACCACAAGGTACTCAATGAACCCCCACCAGCCATCATGTGACACTCTAATGGGTATTATAACATGACATGTTCCATAGGGTTTCCACATGATCTAGAGTTAAGTCGAGTATACCACCACAATCCTTCCTTCAATAGTATCTGAGCTAGAGACTAGAACCAAGTAGGCATTACATACATGGGAGGCCATTTTCTATAACAACTAGAAAAACATATGAAACTCCAAAACACAATGTAATCATCAACCACCCATGATATATTTAAATAATTGAACTGTATAAAAAATTCATGAATAAGAAAATAGTTAGGTAGTAAAATTATATATGGTTATACATAGATGAAACCGTGTACAAAAATAAAATTTAATAAAAAATATGGATATATGATGATGTAGAACACCTTATCTCTATAAGAACTCATTATAGGAGCATACCAACAATAACTACTACCAACCTTCACCACCAATAATGTAACGTCCCGGTTCCGGAAGCCACCCAGAGGCACCCCGTACCCGGTTGGTCACATGGCCTCATGCGCATTTCCCTGAATGGCAGAGGCTGTCGACTAGCAGTGAGGGCCTTGGATGTGATAGTGGGGAAACTGTGCCCTCATTGGCAGAGTAGACAATAGAAGTACACAAATACATACAACAACAGAATCCATAAATACTAACAACAGTAATAGTGGAAGACTGATAATTAAACAATTGGAGCCAAAATATATGTAAATGATGCATGATACATATATTTCAAGGAAAACAGCCAAACAAGTCACAATTCTAGATATAGTACTAAACCAAAGTACAAAAGAAAAACAACAGATGAGCAACTCCTTTTCATTGAATGCCTCGACTTGGTCCCATGCTCTCCAGCTCTAGTGCAATCAAGAACATAAAGTAGAACGACGCTTTCCCTTATCTATACCTGCAACAATATAATCTGTTTGGGCCCAAAAGCCTGACCCAAATAGGGTGTGAGATACAAATCCTAGTAGGCAACCACCCTAAGATCTGTGCCTAATAGTTAGTGAATATATGGTTGGTAAAAGTATAGAAAACAGTAAACATGGAAGTACTCAACAGAAACAATCAACAGTCTCTAGCATATAATGTAAAAACAAGAAAGCATCCACTCAAGCAAGTAGAACAAATAGGAAACCCTCTAGTTAGTTCTCATAGCCTAACCCCTATGGTTCAACCTAAAATTACTAGAAACCCTCTAGGAGGAAAAAACAGTCTCACCTCTCTGGTTCAACTAAAGAATAGTCTCTCTAGGGAAGCACTCACCGTAAATTCCCCCCTACAGTCTCGTATCGTACTAAAGGAGCTCTGGGGGAGAACTCAATGTCTCATTCCCCCTATGTTCCGCATTGATGAACTAAATACTCTCTAAGGAAGAACTAAACATCAATTCCCCCATGTGGTCTCGCATCACAAATTAAAGACACTTTGGAGAATCCATTACATCCATTCTCCCTATAGTCTACTACACTAGGTTTCTATATCCCTGTGTAAAGTCAGCATGTATCGGATCATGTAACGGCCAAATTATCCTCAAGAACTACATGTCTAGCATATAAAACATCTCAACCTGGAAGAACACTCATACCATCCTACAAACTAGGCATGGAACTGGGAAAAGCCTAATAGGAAAAACTAGACCAAATGGTCATAAAAAGGCAAAACATGCATGGGAAAAGCATCCAAAGCACATTAAATTACCCTATTGACAAACAATTACCTCTACTCAGGCATATAAGCAAAGAAGGCAAATAACAAGGGAAAATTAGGAAACACACACTACACTGTTCAAGGGTATTGGTAGAATTTGCACAAATACTCAAAGACTTTCTACATAAAGGCACAAACCACCTAACTCAATATTAGGAGATTGATATACTTGAACCTCAAAGCTTGAATCTCCTTGGAACATCATATATCCAAGAAAATGACCAAAAATCTCAACCCACTATAACTTGAGAAAGTGGAGGAATTGGGAAATGAAGCTCTAGGAGAAGGAAGAGCTTACCATTGCAGTTCCAATACAATTGATGGTGGTAAATTCAATGAATGGATGGAGGCTCGAAGTTTCATCGAAGATTCATGGCCATAAAAAATTCTCTCGGTCGAAGAAGGTAGAGAAGAAGACAGTTTTGGGGTTAAGATGCGACCTCGGTGCGTTTGGTGAAAAAAAGAAAGTACACGGTGTGTACTTTTAGAGTACATGGAATATACTGGGCTTCTTCATACTCTACTTTAGGTGGCCTCCATTTCACCCCTACATGGCCGTGTGTATGGTCATAACACGACCAACACGCAGCACCGAGTAGCATCAAATTACATGACGTGTACTTATAAAGTACATGGAATGTTCAAAAAATTCCAGAAACTCCTATTTTCCAAAAAACACCAAAAAAAGGAAAAACGTACCTGAAAAGAAGGTCTGAGTTCTTACAAACATACCCCCTTATCGAAATTCTACCATGAGTTTCCATAGTGAGGCGTAGAAGAAGAAACAACGAACAGCTCCGGCCACTGCGATCGTACATCGGTCTCCCTCTCCGATGTCTCGTCCTGTACTCGCTCATGCTGCCATAATACCCATACCAGAGGAACAGATCGGCCACAAGTAACCTTCGTAATGTGATCGACAATCTGGATAGGATGCTCCTCAAACGATGCATCCACTTCAAGCTCAACCTCATCAGGTTGAATGACATGAGACATGTTTGAAAATTAACGTCGGAGTTGAGAAACGTGAAAGGAGTCTAGCATATCCTGGTACCTCTAAGATAACTACAACCAATAGGCAACCATCCCAACTCTCTCCAACACCTAAAATGGCTCGATGTACCCTGGTTCAAGATTACACTATCTCTGAATCCTCTTGTGTCCCAACCTCGGTGTGACATGTAGAAAAACATAATCCTCGACCTTGAACACTAGAGGTCGCCTCCGCTGATCAGCATAAGACTTCTGTCGAGACTTCTGATGTTATTAATATTTTCATGACATATTATATACTCCCTTTACTGAATTTAAATTAAATGTTCATAATTTGTGTAAAATTTAAATTTTTTAATATTAAGTATAATTGTTTAGCATTTTTAGAAGTAGTCCAATTGAGTGAGTTTACTATTTTATTCATAACTCTCACCCTACTGATCGAAATTTTGTTGTTCTTGTTTTTTAGGATTCCTAATTCAATATAGAAGGATGATTCTGGAAGATCACTCTTATTAAAATAAAAAGATGTAAAGGAAGGAGATGGAAGGTGTCATACAAGCATCATGCCCTCATGACAGAATAAACAAGAAAACATCAGAAGTTATAATCAAAATGAAATGCATCATCATAATCATCATACCAATCAGAGTCATCTAAGGGACCATGAGACCTGGTGACCATAGTCGGCTTGATATAGGAATAGTCTTTCCTATGCCTCGCTTTCCTAGGATATTTAAGCCCTTGATCATCCACAACAACACCTTTCCCTTTGGATACTACCTAACTATATAACGGTTTATTTAGGGAATCATCTTCAATGTCCTCCCACCGTCCATGGATCCCATTGGTTTCCCGTAATTTATTAATTTCCTCCTGAATCCTTGAGATGTTACCATCACACAAAATTTGTTGCCCTTCAATAGGCTGATCATATTTTTGTGTCGAAGGCAAAAGATGGACCTCTTCAGTTTTGATATTTGGTTCCATCTCCCCTGATCTATGAGTATCTTGTGTCAACACCTTGGTCGCACCATCTCTAGTCTACACATCGCCTTTGTCAAGAGTGGGTTTTGTGACATCAATTGGGTCCGCCTTATTTTGTGACAACTACATCCTCAATTTCTTTCTACAAAAAGCTTCAGGGTGCCCCTTGTAGGAGAAAAATGAGCAAACCACAAACTTGTGGCATTTATCCTTGGAATGACCAATCATTTGGCACACTCGAAAAAAGTCAGAAAGTCGTTCATGTTCCACCTTCAAAGGAATATCACCATGAAGTGCAGACAAAAAAACATTATAGATCAAGATAGTTCTCAAATCAACCTCGACCAGAACTCTAGCATAATGACCAAATCTGACTTTCTCGGTATTCTTATCCTTCTTGATTGGGATCCCCACAGTAGATGAAATATCAAATAAGATTTTACAATGCCACAGTATCCAATTAAGGCCAATAATCTTGATCCAGACTTGAGCTTTGGAGTTTTTAATAGTGAAAGGATTAAAGTGAAAATCCCACTCTTGAAAGCATAACATACCTAGCCGTAAGGCGATTGCTCCAATCCCCCAACCCTTTGCTTAAGCACCTTTGATGAAAACATGATGTGAAAATAACCCCGACCTAAGGGAATGCACCTCCATCTAGAGAAACCCCATACTGAGGTCAGCTTCCGAACTAAATCAACAAGCTTCCAAGGCTTTCCTTTAGTGGGAATAACAAGCCTAGGAATTATGGAGTGTTCACAAATTTTGAACCTATCATGAATTGCTTCTCTGCTAGCGGTCACGTGAGCAGTTTCAACTTTCCTAACCATTCGCTTCGGAGCAGCATCTTTAACCTGTGCAAAATATCTTTTACTCGGGTCAGATTTTTTGGCCGCCTAATGTGGGCGCTCAGCTGCTACACTATCCTTCCCAGCCACCATCAACAAAGACCGCACGTAGCCCACAACAAGAGTAGGCACATCCACTTCCATCATGCCATGAATTTGGTCCGATCCAGTGGGTTTGAACTCTGGCACAGTCTCGCCTCCCGCACTAGGCATCACCACCTTACATCGGGCATCATCTCCGCCCTCACGATTCAACGTCGCAGCACCGGATGCCGGCCCAACACTTGCATCATCCGCAACGGTCGCTGTCGCTCCCAGATCACCAGATGTCACAGCCGCCACACCTCCCACGCTAGCCGCTTCGGTGACCATCACCGCTTTAACACCAACATCGGAATCAGGGAGCGCCACCGCGGGTCTAGATGCACCCAAACTCACGCCGCTCAATCCACCTCTCACCGTAGCATGAATGTAGACCTAGAACCAACCCCGAGGAATAAGTTCCACACTTGATGGAACCATAATCACCATGCCAAACCCTAGTTGCACCGAAACATTGAGAGAGAGAATCCCGCCTCTCTCATCCCACCTCAGTCTCCCGTGAACCAGCCACGATGATTGAGTTCCTGGTCTAATTACCAAAGCCTAAATTTCATGCAACACTACCAAATGTTCGTGACTATCCAAAAGAATCATGGATAAAAATTTTAGGGCACAACTCTAAGAACAGGGGGCCCAAATGAAGATTTTAATTCTAGCCCACCATTCTGGTAGAGAAATTAAATTAGTATACTATTCATGACATATCTCCTGATTTAAGAATCAAATCAAGCTGATATTTTTTAGTGTGAAATAGAAGATACAGGTGGCCGACTTTGTTGAAGACATAATTCGGTTTTGAAGGCATCTTCCTATCCAAAAACCCTTTCACAGGTTGGACATAAAAAAGATTGGATTGAAATGGACAGATTATAGTTGTTTAATCAACCGTCCATAACATTGACTACATAGGTCCCAATGACTCCAAATTTTTATTGAGGTCGGCCAACATTATTATCTACAACTTTAATGAATGATATTTTTCTAGATTCAGCTTTCTGAATAGCCAACATGGCGATGCAAGTGGAGGGATAGATTGGGATTGCAAACCGTCCACTCCTTGGGCTATAATTACTCTCCCCTTCTCTCCTTGAGGGGGGTTGGCATTTTAGAAGAGATGAGATCATATTGTCACGACCAAAGCTTTTACAAAGGCTTTGTAGGACCTTCCATACTCAATTTTTCACTTGAGAGACCATTCATCCTCTCTTTGTTTTCACTTACTTTCGTGTTATTCATTGTTGTAATTTTGTTAGTCCTTTCTTTTGTAATTCTATTTTAATGCAAGTTTCTTATTCAATATCTCTTATTGTCCTCCACCTTCTATAGTATAATATTAATGTTCTTAAAATAGTTTAAATAATTTTGAATCCCCTTCCCTTATTTTTCTTACTCATTCAATCAAAAATACGTTTTTAATTATCATCATTGTTCATGTGTGTGTGTTCGACGTACACTCTTTTCTAATCCCTTTTATTTATTCTATTATTAATTTATCATCATAATTATTATAACCAGACTATTAAACACCCAAATGGCTGAGTAAATATCTCATTGGGGTGAGTCAAAATTTAGGGATGTTAAGTGATTGAGAGTATTTTATCAATGAGTATTAGTTAATTTTACATTGTGTATGTTGGACTTAATATGTCATGGATTAATGAGATCTTTTGTTTAGCATGTGGTTTACATGGATTATTGGAACCATAAATACACTACCATAAACAAGTATTGATTGAGATTATAATTCTAGTTATGTTAAGTATTTGATTAAATCATTAACACTTAGAAATTCTAATCGATGTCAACTTGTGAAGTGGGTGTTACTTTAAATGCAATATAAAGAAAAGATCAAGGATATCACAAGATAACTCCCTAATAATGAACTCACCCCAATCATTATCAATTTGTTAAATAAATTATAGTCAATCAATCATTTCAATTATTCTCTAAAAACAATCCCCCTAATAAAAATACAATCAACTAAAAACAAATGACTATTACAAAGTATCATTGCCGAGGATTCGACCCGAGTGTTACAATACACATTAGCAGAACACTGAAACTGTGACTGGTCAATAGGAGAAAATCATCCATGCATTTCAAATGGAACCATTGCTGGGGATGGTTCTTTAAGTAGTCATTAGTTTCTGGTTATTGTCAAAAAAACCCAAAAAAACAAAATTTAATAAAAAATTGAAAAAAACACAATGAAAACCCCTTCTTCTTATAAATATCATCAACGGAAAAAATAAAAAGAAAAACCCATCTTCCTATTTCTTCCAACATCTATCTGAATTCCCCGTAGCCTTCTAAACAATCCATAATATTTGTTTGACCCTGAAATTGAGCGAACACTTCGCCAACCTAGGAGGAACATAAAAGATAATCAAATAATTCAAGAACCAGTCCTTGCTCAACCAATAGAATTAGAAATGGCCAATCCTAGGGAACAAACCCTTAAAGAACTTGATGCCCCTGATATGAATTACCAACCTCTTGGTATTCAACATCCAAACATATAGGCTAACTTCAAACTCACATCGGCTTTGATTCATCTTCTTCCTCATTTCCATGGGCAACCCAGTGAGGATACACATCTCCACCTTAAAGAGTTCCAAGTGTTCTGCTCTACCATGAAGCCTCAAGGCGTTTCTGAGAAACAAATAAAACTCTGAGCATTCAATTTCTCCCTAGCTTACACTGCTAATTCATGGCTCTACTACCTTTCTCCTAGTTCAATAACCACATGGAATGACATGAACCGACTCTTCTTAGATAAATTCTTTCCTTCTTCTCGTACTACTTCTATCCGAAAGGAAATAAGTGGTATCCGTCAGTTCCCAAGTGAATCACTCCATGAGTAGTGGGAGAGATTCAAAATGTTTGTTGCAACATTCCCACACCACTAAATTCCTAACCAACTCTTGATCCAATACTTCTATGAGGTATTATTGGATAAAGAGAGAACTCTCATAGATGCCGCAAGTGGCAGTGCTCTTGTTGATAAAACTCCTACAGCAGTAAGAGATCTCATAAGTAACATGGCTGTAAACACACAAAAATTACATACTCGACCACATGCTCAAGTCAAACAAGCCCAAGATAATCAATCAATTGAGCCGAAGAAGATGACTGAGTGGATGAGTGAACTTACAGGTCTTGTGCGACAACTAGTTATGGATACCAAATCCCCAACCTCGTCTTCTCCACAATCACTATTTCCTGGAAATATCAAAAACAGTGGAATCTGCAAGTCTCCATCTCATCCAACAGACACATTTCCACAACTTCAAGAGGATCAATCCGATTCATCTGGACCAATTAAGCTCAATGCAGCATATGCTCAGCGAAACACCAACCCTCAACTATCAGGTCAGTTTGTTAGAAACATCAACCAACCTCACTCTGAGCCCTTATCTTCTTCCTATAACAAAGGCCATAGGTATGGTAATCCCATAACTCATCCTCCTTAATTCCCTCCTCAAAACTAAAACCAGTTTCAATATGGTCAAGGTGTTGGTAACTTCCAACAACCTTATCATTTTATACCTAAACCTCAAAAGTACAATCCTCCTCCTAGATTCCATTATCCTAATGAGCCTTCCCAATTCCAAAACCAATACAATCGCTTTCCCAAGAACCAAAATCCACGTAATCCCAATCCAAGACAAGCCTCTTCTTCCAATCAACCATGGGAAAGTTCTGTGGAAGATCTTTCCTCTTCCACCCGTTCAAGCCTCAAGAACATTGAAACCCAAATCGGTCAACTTGCATCCCACCTTAGTCAATAGAAACAATCCAATTCTTCCCAACTCCCAGATCAACCATTACCCAACCCCAAGAGTAATGTAAGATTAATTGAACTTAGATCAGGAAAGAAAATTGATATGCCTCAAGATAAGTCCTTCAACCCTCATTTTAATGTTGTCCTAGAAAATGAAAAGAAAAAGAAAATTTAAAAGGAAACTAAAAACATTCCCTCACCTCCTTCAATTCCACTTAGGAATCCAATTCCTTTTCATCAAGCTATTTCTAAACCAAGGAAGTCATTTGAACTTGATCCTAAAATGCTTGACATGTTTAGACGTGTGGAAGTAAACATTCCCCTCTTAGATGCCATAAATAAAATTTCTAATTATTCCAAGTTTTTCAAGGAGTTGTGTAACCACAAGAGCCAACTTAGGACCTTTGAAAATGTTTCCAACCAGCAGTCTATTCCCAAAAAGTGCAATGATCCAGGGACCTTTACGGTTCCATGAAAAATTAGAAGATCCAACTTTGATGATGCACTCATAGACCTAGGAGCCTCAATTAATGTCATTCCCACATCCATATTCTCCAACCTTGGCCTAGGTCCCTTGCACCCAATGGGTGTTTTCATTCAATTAGCCAATCGAAGAACAACCAGTCCTGATGGAATAATTGAGGACGTCCTTGTCTGAGTCAATGATCTTATCTTCCCTGCTGATTTCTATGTCCTTGACATGGAAGGTGATACAAACTCTTCTCGGTCTCCCGTAATTCTAGGAATACCTTTACTCATGACATATAAAACCAATATTTATGTCCATGCTGGAATCTAATCCATGGAATTTGGTGACCAACTAGTCATGTTCAATATTTTTCAATCCATGCGATACCCATCAGAGAATGAATCTGTATTCTCTATACATTCTTCTGAAACTCTCTCTGATAGGGTATTGAATCCCAATCCATCATGTTCTTCATGTTATACTAATAGTGGAGTTTGTGAATATTGTATCCTCATTAACCAAGTCATAAATGGAGAAGTTGATGTTGACATTACAAATGTAGACTCCATTGACCTAAAGGATCTTGAAAACTCTTTGGAATATCTTCTCACCCATGACCTCCAATGCTCCAACATGAATGGTAATAAATAAAATGAACTTGAATTCTAATTTGTTGATTCAAATCTGATTATCCCACATTTATCCTTTCCTATCCAAGATTCTAAAAATTCGGTTATATGTGAAGTGAACCCTAAACCAATGTGTTTAAATTGTCCAGATGGTAGTGATGTTTGTGGTATTTGTACCCTAATTAATAAAGTGATCACTAGTGATGTTGAAATTGACCATTCTTTGGGGAACAACATTGAAATAAAGGATACTAAAAATTGTATTCAGTCTTATGACTCCACTGGTCCCCATTACTCTACATCAGTAAGTGATCAAATAAATGAGTCAAAAACAATTGGGATCACATACTGTGGTTTTGTGTTTTCTGATCCTTATATAAATGAACCATCATAATTGAGCCATCTTCTTAAATTTCCAAGCATAGAAAACCATCACTTTGTGGATAACATCATTCCTTAGGTTGAAGACCAAAGCGATGATATAAATATTCTCTTTCCACCCCCATTGAATTTCAAGAACACCAAAAAGGATGGGAAGAAATTATCCAATGAATCATCAGGCATCCCAGAAGAGAATTTTTTCTGGAAGCACACTAGAGTTGAAAAACTATGATGGCCACCGTCAGACTATGGGTAGTCCACTACAACTATTTAGCTGTAGAAAAATAAATGCAGCGCTTCTTGGGAGGCAACCCCTGTTTTCTTTTACTTTTGTGAAATTTCAATTTCATTTTAGTTTTTCATTATATGAATAATGATTTTTCTTTTTCAGGTAACATACCACAATCCTAGATCAAAATTTCCTTCCATTAGATCCCCATCTTTTATACTCGACCCACCACTAGATGGAGATGGCTACCCGCCAAATCCAAACCAGGGGGCACCTCTTTCCCTTTAACTCTCTCACTATCTCTTCCTCTCTCTACCTATTTATTCTTCTTCATATCTCTTTCATTTTTATACCACATTATTTATCAAAACCTTTATTTTTCACTTTCACTTTTGTGTGACTGTATCATTATAAAAAACAAAAAAAAACCTAAACAAAAACTAAAAAGGCAAAAAAACAATCACTTAAAAAAATTACAAAAAAATCAAGGGTCATTCATACTGACCATCAAGTTTTGAAATTTTGTCCACCCATTTTGGAGAGTTAACATACATTTTTTCATCTCAAAAATTTTGTATTTTCATCATGACTTTGGATAAATAATTTTTTGTCAAAATTAACAAATTTTGAATTCTCAATTTTTGATTTGGAAAATGCTTTTCCCAAACCATGAGGAACAACATTTTCTTTCATGCCAAGGCCACCTATGGCCATCTTTTCAAAATGTGTGTTTTCACCCCCATTTGTGAGTCTTGAGTTTGTGGACCTTCAAGTTGAATTTCCTAATTTAGTGTGCATTAATATGATAGAGGCATTTTTCTGAACCACATGAGAATTATAATATCCAAATAGCCTCCCATTATCCATACATTAATACTCCTTTTGAAATCCCCTTCAAGCCTATGGAAAATTTTTCTTTGATATCCACATTACAAACCCAACACCTTTTCCCACCCAATATCAACATGGATTTTCATTGCATAATTTTTTTAAATTTCAGTGTGGGGGGAATGGATTTCATTGTTTGGGTACCCTATTATTTATTTTCAACAAGTTATCATCTGCTTGTGGAAAGAATTCATTTCAGTGTGGGGGAGAGGTTGTTATTCAGTGTGTTTTGGGTAATGTGGTGTACTTCCATTTATGTAATTTTATAAATCTTATTGACAAGTGTTAAAAAAAATTCAAAAATGATGAAAAAAAATCAAAAAAAATTGAAAAAATGGGTTGTTTCTTGGGTAGGTCAAAAATCAATCTTCCTCAACCTTTGATCTTGTTATAACTATTACAATTAGTGTCTTGAAGAGATCAAACATGGGTTATGATATGAGTGTGATATTTGTATCAAGTTCAACTTTTGAAAAAACTAAGAAAAAAGGGAAAAAATAACACTTGCATTATATTCTTATTGGGAGAAGTTTTGTGGTTTGTAAATATTTCATCTTCACATCCCCTTCAAATGTTCTTCCACTATTTTGTCTTTATTCACACAATCATTCCCTTGTAAATATGTGTTTTCATTTCCTTCCATGTTTTATTTCAAAAAAATGTGCATTGCTTTTTCTATGTTGGTGTTTTAACCCTCTTCGTCTCTCTCTCTTGGACATTATATTCCTACCATCCCATAGCCACAAAAAAACCCTTAAAAAGACCTCTTGATTCTTTTTCACTTTGGATTAGTATTGGAAGCTGATATCTATTTTCAAACTCTAAGATTTTCACTTTTGGTTGGTGAAAGAGTGAACCTCCACAAATGAATTATATCATATTGAGAGGTGTGAGTTTTGAGTATTCACATTTTCCATTTCAAAATTTGAGCATGAAAAAATGAATTAGTTTTGGAACATTGTTTCTATAACAACTTGTGGTGGAATTCAAAATGGATGAGTGAAATTTTCTAAACCTCTCCTCATTGGAGAAAACAAAATTTTAATATTTGTTGGTGAGTGAAAATGATTTTTGTTATGTTTTTATATGTGTTTCACATGAGGACATGCACAAAACTAAGTGTGGGGGAGTTGATGTTATTAAAATTCTCATGACTTATTATATAGTCCCTTTACTGAATTTATATGAAATGTGCATATTTTTTGTGAAATATTAATGTTTTAATATTAAGTATAATTTTTGAGCATTTTTAGAATTAGTCCAATTGAGTCAATTTACTATTTTATTTATAACTATCTCCCTAATTATCCAAATTGTGTGGTTCATGTTTTTTAGTATTCCTAATTGAATATAAAACATTTCATTATAAGGGATCATTGGCCAATTATGCCATTTGAAGGATCACATTTACCACACAAGATGACCTACAAAATTTGTGAAGAAACTGGACCAGCCATGATGATTGAGTTCTTGGTCTAAATACCGAAGCCCAAATTTCATGCAACACTACCATATTTTCTTTATTATCTAAAAGAATCATGGATAAAAATTTCAGGGCCCAACTCTAAAATCAAGGGGCCCAAATGAAACTTTTATGTTCAGCCCACCATTCTGGCCGAGAAATAAATATAGTATAGTATTCATGACATATCTCATGATGTAAGCATAAAATCAAGATGATATTTTGTAGTGTTAAAGAAGAAATATATTTGGCCGACTTTTTTGAAAACATCATTCAGTTTTGAAGGCATCTTCCTATTAGAAATCCCTTTCAAATTTCTGACATCAAAAACATTGGATTGAAATGGACAGATTAAATTTGTTTAATTAACCTGCCATAACATTGACTGTATATGCTCAAATGACTCCAAATATTGAGAGAGGTCGGAAATCATTATTATCTACAACTTTGAATAAGGAGATTTCTCTAGATTCATCTTTCTGTATATCCAACTTGGTGATGAAAGTGGAGGGAGAGATTGGGAATGCAAACAGTCCACTCCTTGGGCTATAATTACTCTCCCTTTCTCTCTTTGAGAGGGGTTGGCATTTAAGAAGAGTGGAGATCATATTGGAACGACCAAAGCTTTTACAAAGGCTTGGGAGGACCTAAAATACTCGTTTTTTCACTTGATATACCTTTCCTTCTCTCTTTTTTTTCACTTACTTCCGTGTTATTCGTTTTTGTAATTTTGTATGTACTTTCTTTTGTAATTCTGTTTTAATGAAATTTTATTCTTCAATATCTCCCATTCTCTTCCAAATTATGTAGTTTAATATTAATGTTCTTAAAATAGTTTAAATACAGTTGAATCCCCTTCCCTTATTTTGCATCCTCATTCAATCGAAAATCCATTTTTAATTATCATCATTGTTCGTGTGTGTGTGTTCGACATACCACTCTTTTTTAATCCCTTTCTTTTTCTTCTATTCTTAATTTATCATCATAATTATTATAAAAAGACTATTAAACACCCAAATGGCTGAGTAAATATCTCATTGGGGTGAGTCTAAATTTAGGTATGTTAAGTTATTGAGAGTATTTTCTGGATGAGTATTCGTTAATTTAACATTGTGTATGTTGGACTTAATATGTCATGGATTAATGACATATTTTATTTAGCATGTGGTTTCCATGGATTATTGGAACCATAAATACAATACCATAAAAAATTACTGATTGAGATTAGAATCCTAGTTATGTTAAGGCTTGGATTAAAGCTTTAACACTTAGGAATTCTAAAAGATGTCAACTTCTGAAGTGGGTGTTAATTTAAATGCAATATAACGCAAAGCTCAAGGATATCACAAGCTTAACTCCCTAATAATGAACTCACCCCAATAATTATCAATTTGTTAGATCAATTATAGTTAATCAATCATTTCAATTATGCTCTGAAAATAAACCCCCCTAATCAAAATACAATCAACTAAAAACAAACGGCTATTACAAAGTATCATCGCTGAGGATTCGACCCGAGTGCTGCTATACACATTAGCAGAGCACAGGAACTTTGATCGATCAATAGGCAACAATCGACTGTGCATTTCAACTTCCCTCTAGTCAACCTCTTCTGAATCAACTCTATCTACTCCGAGGTCTCCTGAACAAGACGAGCTGCCAGCAAAGCTGCCTCTCCCGCCTCCAGCCAGCATAAAGGTGATTGGCGTGGCCTACCATACAGAGCCTCATAAGGTGCCATCTAAATAGTCGCCTAAAAACTTTTATTGTAGTAGAACTTCACAAGAGGTATATGATTCTACAAAGAACCTCCAAAGTCTAGAATGTAAGCTCAGAGAATATCCTCAACCACCTGAATCGTACACTCGGACTGGCCATCTATCTAGGGATGGTATGATGTAATCAAATGTACCTATATACCTAAATCCTTATGAAGCCCCTGCCAGAACTGAGAAGTAAAATGTGCATCCCTGTCTGAAATGATAGAGTGTGGAAATCCATACAAACTTAAAATCTCTTGAATATAAAACAATCCCATCTCATCAACACTGAAGGTCTCCTTGATAGGCAAGAAGTGATCAACCTTCGCGAGTTTGTCAATGACAACCCATACTACGTCATTCCCTTGAGACGATCCCAACAAACCGGTCAGGAATTCAATCATGATGTCATTCCACTTCCAATTGGGAATGGGTAACTGGTGAATAGGACCTATTGGTCGATGATGCTCCACTTTCACCTAATGACAAGTGGAACACCTCCAGACAAAACCAGAAACATCTCTCTTCATACTTGGCCAAAAATACTGACGGTGTAGATCACGGTACATCTTGGTGATGCCAGGATGAACTGCCCAAACTGAGGAATGAATGTCTCACATCATCCCCTCGCGTATGTCTACTGGAACCCATACGCGTCCTTGAATTGCAGGATCTCATCCTCACCTATGGTCCACCCAGGAATATGGTCCTCTCCTGACATGCTTTCTCGTAGGACTAGGCCTTTAGAATATGATTGATGCCTCATTTGTACCTGATCAAGAAGAGTAGAGGTAAAAACTTCAGAAGAAAGAAATGTATGCCATTGACTGTCGTGTACCTCCAAATGCATCTAATAGAATAGAGCCATAAGATGTTACTCACTTCTAGCCTCCTGATCTACCTATATTTGAGTCCTCCTGCTCAGTGCATCAGACACTGCATTCCCTTTTCCAGGCGTGTAGGCAAGCTCAAAGTCAAGAGACTAAAGGTACAAAACCCACCTTCGCTGTCTCAAATTTAGATCATGCTGAGTGAAGATGTACTTGATACTCTTGTGTTAGGTAAACACCGCATAGTGCTCTCCCAGAAGATACTTTATCCAATAGCGTAGGGCATGGACAACAGCTGCTAACTCCAGATCGTGCGTCGGGTAATTCCTCTCATGTGGCCTCAACTACCGAGACCCATACGCAAAGACTCCATCTCTCTGAATAAGCACAACTCCTAGCCCGATACCTTAGGCATCACAATAGATAGTGTATCTCATTCCTGGATCTGGGAGGACTAGTATCAGTGATGAATTCAACCTCCCTTTTAGCTTCTGAAAGGCTGACTCACAAGAATATGACCACAAGAACTTTTCCCCTTTCTGGGTAAGACCTGTCAACGGTGCTGATAAGCATGCAAAGTCATGTATGAAGCATCTGTAGTATCTAGCCAGCCCTAGGAAACTCTGAACCTCAAAGACATTCTTTGAATACTCCCAAGAAACTACTACTCTCACTTTCTCTGGCTTTACTGATACTCCTGTCTCTGAGATAATGTGACCCAAAAAGTGAATCTAATCCGTCCAAAAGGGGTATTTTGAGAGATTAGAATATAAATGATGCTCCTTCAGTGTACTCAAAACAATATAAATATGTATGGCCTACTCATGTAGAATGAGAGAGTACACCAAGATATCTTACACAAATACCACCACAAAAGCGTCTATGTATGTATGGAACACTCGGTTCATCAGTGCCATGAAAACTATAGGCACGTTCGTGAGGCCGAAAATCATAACCATATACTCGTGTAGAGCATACCTACACCTGAAGGCTATAAGTGGTATATCTAATTGTCTAACACGCAAATGATGATAACCGGATCTGAAATCAATCTTCGAGAACACCCAAACTCCTCTAAGGTGATCAAAGTGGTCATCAATCCTAGGAAAGGGATATCTGATCTTAACCATCAACTGGTTCAGCTTCCAATAATCCACACAAAGCCTAAGGGTTCCATTTTCATTCCTTGAAAACAGGACAGGCGAACCCCAGGGAGATGTACTGGGACTGATGAAACCCTTTGCCTGCAACTCCTCCAACTTCTTCTTGAGCTCCTACAACTCAGGTGTAGCCATCCTATATGGAGGAATGGACACCAGTGCTACTCCTGGAATTAGTTCAATAGAATAGTATACCTCACTCTCTAGAGGAAAACCTGAAAATTCATCTAGGAAGACATCCCTGAAACAATCCACCACTGGAGGAAAGTCTAACTGCGAAGTTCCCTGGTCATCAAGATATAGACTGTAAATCTAGATATAACTCCACCTACCCATGGTGCTTGGGTCCTGATCTACTCACTCAGAAATCCCACTCGCCTAGATGAATAAAAGAACCACCCTATGGTGATATGAAACTCACCCTGTGGTGATAAATGTCGACGACTACCTGGAAGGGAACTAGACAATACATTTTGAGAATGAAATCATTTAATTTCATCTCTTGGACATAGAGGTCCCATAAGAAGTGACACCCCACAACCTCAAGAGGGTACTCTCTACACTGACATACACTAACCATTATAGTCCTTAACGGTGTGTCTAGAGTCAAAGTATCGGTAGAGGGAAAGATGCAGTACCCAAGTCCCTACACAACAATAATAGAGATAAAGCTATGGGAATCCCCTGTATCGAAAACAACATAAGATAAAATTGAGGCCCCTAAGATCGTACCTAGAAATGTATAGGGTCCGGGATCCTGATCCGGCTGGGTCTTCTCTACTGCAAAATCCTGACCTGTACCACAACCCTCTGACCATGCCTGACCACTCTGAGCTAATACACCCTGCTGTCACTGAAATACCGGTGACTGACCGCCATGACCTTGACCTCCAGCTCAGCCCGAACGGCCAGAAGAACTCCAGTTTCCACACTGGTGAGAAAATGGTCGCTCATCTCTTGAACGAGGATTCGTGGAAGAACCCATGTCAACAGTTGCTGGTGAGAAAACCTGACAGAGGCGCTAAATGTGACCCTTCTTGCCGCATGATCGGCACACCCCTGGGTCTCTCTGGCACAATGGTCTTGTATGTCCAGCCCTTCCACACTGTTAGTATACGACCTGGCTACCTGAAGATGCCTCACGCCGCCTCGGATAACCGCGTGCAGACTTTCTACGATGCTTCCTACTGTCAGCTGGTGAAGCAATAACCCTGGAAGTGGAACCGCCCTGGATCTCAACTCCAGAATCTCTCATATTGTTCTATGTCATCAGTTCCTGGATGAAAATGGATGTGATGGATGTCAGCCTAATGTTATTCACCTGTGATAAGATCTCCCATCTGAGGTCATCCTCAAACTTCCTTGCCATGAGTGACCCATCTCTGCTCTGGAGGGGTGTGAAACACTAATGCTCGATGAAACGAGAGGAATACTCCATGAAAGAAAGAGTACCCTATTCTAGGATCATGAACTCTCGGGCTCAGTCGTCCCTTAAGGTCTCTGGATAGAACTAGTCGTAAAAGATGTACTGAAACACCTCCCATGCCATAACCTACTGATGACCCACTAGTGAGATCACATCCCACCACCTCTTGGAAGAGTCTCGTAGAATGTAGGTAGTGAGATTGACCTGCCTTTTTGGAGGCATCTCCAGATGCTCAAAGATCATCATCATGGATTCTAGCCATGACTCTACAGCATGAGGTCCTCCTTCCCCTAAAAAGGTGGGAGGATGCTTCTGCTAGAAAACCTATGTCAATTCTTCCATAGTCAAGGTATGAGGCAGTGCTCCCTGGAAGGTCTGTATCATCCTCAAAAATCCTTCCCTAAACTATGAATCAACAACTGTAACCGGTATCACTGCTGGTGACAAGGCTGGCATAATAGGAGGATATGTGGGAAGTCCCTGATCATCCATATCTAGTGTCTGATCACTCCCTGGAAACTGGCGTGAATCCGAATGATGTCTCAGTTCCATGACTCTGCAAGGTAAAAAGCACACTTTAGATCACATTATCAAGGACTGAAAACTTGGAGCATAAGAAGGGAACATGGGAAAGAAAGAATTCAAATATTTGAAAAAACATGACTACATGGCATGTATAAAGACAACACGACATGTTTCTTTAAGTCATTTACATGGGTGTGTACTTATACATAAAATGGTCATGTAACACCCCAAACACATGGCATTTTATAATAACACACGGAGTATACCTGAACTCTATTCCCCTTCCCGAGTCTCCTTACATAGCTAAGCCACACGGCTCTCCTAAGAAAAAACTACACGACGTGTTCAAGGCAGACACAATGTGTACTCAACAAGATTCACCTAGCCCGTGTTGTTAGTTACAAGGTCGGCTACATGGTTCACTCTACATGGCGTGCTCCCTGAGAACACGACATGTACTTGAAGTTTTTCCTCGACCTATGTTTTTTGTGACACGGTCGGGTACTTAGGTTACATGGCACGACGTGTGATTACAGCACATGACGTGTATTATCGAGTTTCAACCATCCTTGTCATGATTCACACCGGTAGACAAATGGTCACTACTACATGACATGTAAGTACCATACACTGCGTGTTTTTGGAAGATTTTTCATAACCATGTTTCTTTTCCCACACAGTCAGTGATACGGTTAAAAACTACATGGCATGTATTCATAGTGTACACGCCGCGTATTCTGGGTTTTTCTAGGCAGTAGGCTCAAAACTGCTCCAGAGCCTAGAAAACACAGAAAACACACATTAAGGTGACAAATTTTGACTCGTGAGGGACCATACTCCATATGAATCAAAGTTTGGCATCTTATGAAAGTCACAAATAAGGTAAACATGTAAATGATCCACCAAATTTCGGTGAATGAGGGTCATAACACCTCAAGAACCAAAATTTAGCATTAATTTAGGTAAATCCTTACTCAATCAAAGCTCTAACAAGAAGAAGGTATTTTTATCAAGCATCTATCACAACAGCATTAATTATCTACATAACATCTATCACAACAACATGCAATTGCAAATGCATCCAAGATGGCATGGAAAGAATGCATGGCATGTGATTTCTATCAAGTTCCTATATGATGAATGAGATGGCATACCCTCATCTCATCGGGTTGCGACAGAAATAGAACCTCAATAACAACAATAGTAACAGCACAAAGCATATGAATCACACCACAGTGAAATAAAATCAACTGTAAAATTACAAATCAGTAAAATTACAATAAACGAGGTAGTATGGCTTATCCCTGTACACAGGTTAGCTACTCTCAGGCACAACTTATTAACAAGTACTTATTCCATCATATCCCTTGATATAGGCTCCAAAAAGTATTTCAAGAGAAAATAAATGCCTCTGATACCACTTTGTAACATCCCGGTTTTAGAACCCACCCAGAGGGGCCCCATACCCAGTTGGTCACATGGCCTCAAGCGCATTTCCCCTTACGGTAGAGGCTTCCGACTAGCAGCAAGGGCCTTTGGTAGTGGGGAAACTGTAACCTCATTGGAAGAGTACACAGTGGAAGTACACAAATATATACAATAGTAGAAGTAGTAAATACCAACAATAGTAATACCGGATGACTGATAAATAAAAAACTGGAGCAGAAATAGGTCTAGGAAAACATCCAAACAAGTCACAATGCTGAATACAGTACTAAAAGAAAGTACAAAAGAAAAACAATAGATGAGATACTTCTCAGTATCGCAAGCCTCGGCTTGGTCACATGATCTCCAGCTCCAGTGCAATCAAGAACCTAAAGTATAAGGGCACTTTCCCTTATCTATACCTGCAACAATATAATTTTTTTGGCCCCAAAATCATGACCCAAAAATGTTTTTGGATAAATATCTCAGTAGGCAACCTCCCGAAGATTTGTGCCTAACAGTCAGTGAATATATGGCAGGTAAAATTACTAAAAACAGTAAACAGGAATGTACTCAGTAGAAAAAATCCATAGTCTCTAGCATATAATGTACAAACATGAAAGAATCCACTCAAGAAAGTAGAACAAACAAGTAACCCTCTGGGAATTTCTCACAGCCTATACCCTATGGTTCAACCTACAAGTACTAGAAACCCTCTAGGAGACACACATAGTCTCACCCCTATGGTTCAGCTAATGAATAGACTCTCTGGGGAAGCACTCACTGTCAATTCCGCCTATAGTCTCTTATCGTACTAAAGGTTCTCTAGGGAAGCACTCAACGTCTCATTCCCCTATTGTCTGGCTTCAAGGAACTACAAACTCTCTGAGGAAGACATCAATGTCAATTCCCCCTATGGTCTCGTATCATAAATTGAAGACACTCTAGATTATCCCTTACGTCCATTCTCTCTATGGTCTACTATACATGGTTCCCATAGCCCTGTGTAAAGTCAGCAAGTATCACATCATATAACGGCCAAAGTATCCTCATGAACTACTTGGCTAGAATCTACAGCATCTCAGCAAGGAAGAATAGGCACACCATCATGCAAACTAGGCATGGAACTAGAAATAGCCTAACAGGAAAAAATATACCAAATGGTCATAAACAGGAAAAACATGGATGGGAAAAGCATCCAAAGCACAGTAAATTTCCCTCTTCAAAAACAATTATGTCTACTCAGGAATATAAGAAAATTAGGGAAATAACAAGGGAAAAATAGCAAACACCCAATACCCTATTCAAGGGTATTGGTGGAATTTACACAAATACTCAAAGAGTTTCTACAGAAAGTCACAAAACACCTACCTCGACATTAGGAGGTTGATATACTTGATCCTCGAAGATTGAATCTACTTGGAACATCATAGATCTAAGAAAACAACTAAAATTCTCAAACCACAATAACTTGAGAAATAGTAGGAATTGTGAAACGAAGCTCTATGAGAAGAAATAGATTACTGATGTGATTCCAATGTAATTGACGGCGGTCGATTTAGAGAAAGGACGGAGGCTTGGGGGTTTTTCAAAGATCCACAGCCATACATAATGTTCTCGGTCAAAGAAGATGGAGAAGAAGACCGTTATGAGGTTAATACGTGACCCCAGTGCATTTAGTGAAAAAAGAAAGTACACGGTGTGTACTTTTAGATTACACAGCATGTACTAGGATTCTCCATACTCCGCTTTAGGTGGCCTCCATGTCACCCATACATGGATGTGTGCATGGTCATGAAACAGCCAACACGCGGCCCCGAGAAGCATCAAATTACCCAAAGTGTACTTATAAAGTACACAGCGTGTACTTCAAAAATTTCCAAAAACACCTCTTTTGTCAAAAACTCTAGAAAAAGGAAAAACATACCTGAAAATAAGGTATGGGTTCTTAAAAATACCAAATAAGAATCATCCCACAATAGCTTCACCGACTTCATATACACCGAAATCATTTTTGAACTATGCATCATCTTTATAGATAGAAAAACTAGTTTTATAGAACTATGAAACAAATAAAAAGAAATAATTTAACCCAAATATTCCAAATAGATATAAATATTATGGACTACGGAATCCCCCATCACCATGGATCATCTCAAATAAGGATCACACCTTGTATATAACTAGAGAAAATTGGCATGCAGAAATTCTCACAAAGTTTGATATTAAAACCCAAGATGTAAGGTGAATCTCAAAGTAAACTATGATTTAATGATAAACCATTGGACCTAACACACATGGACTACCTGTCTCCAAAATCATACCATTCCACCTCTTTAAACTCGTTGTGGGTAACCATACCTTACCAAGATATATTTAATGGTTTTGGGGGTTGCTGAACCAGCCGATGGAGGACACTTACCCTATCTCAAAGGGGGTTTCCTACTCCATTATTCATATATAGGAACCTCAAATCATCAACATAGAATCTAATGATGGGGATACCAAATTATATGGAGGATTCTCACCTTATTTTGAAAAAGGGAGTACCGAATCTGTGATTGATGTGTGTAGAGTACCCTTACCCTCTCAGTAGTGTGCCTCTATAGGGTAATCAACTCTATAATGTATATGGGGATATCTTATCATGATTATTACATTAAAAAAGTTACTATCCAAAAAACCACTCTAAATGTCTCTCCCACACCAGTTTATCATCTCTAAAAAGGTGAAAAAAAACTAAAACTACCCACAATATCTTGAAAACTACACCAATAAATGAAGATACCCACACCATCGAGTTCTATATAGAAGAAATTATCTGAACAAACTGTTTTTTCCTATTATAAAATCTTAGAATAAAGATATGAATAAATATAAGTAAATTGAATGTATATGACATCTACTTCTAATATACATGATGTGGAAGCCTCATGAAGAATTTTATACTATACTAACACTATCTATTTATGAATTTATTATATACACGGAACATCATTATCATGAAATTTCTTGTTCATATAAAAAATTAAACAAGAGTATACCCTGAGACCCATTGTCATTTGAATTAGTTATACATGGTATGTCCCCCCAAACACCATGTATAAGTCTTAAGGGTTAGTTTGTGTGTACCCTAAAATAACCAGATCCATGAATCTCCAATCATGTAATGTTATATCAAACTATATTACATGTATGTCCAATAGGGAATCTGAGCATATGGACATGTTTTCAATCTGTGATGTTTAGAACAACATACTGTATCCCCTATCTGACATGGTGTGTTTGTTTGTAGATAGGTGGATTGTTTGGTTTTTATCAGTTTACAAGTCATATCATGTCTCCCAACACAAACTATATGTTTCACTTTAATAAACACCATATGATAATTAAGTTCCTGTATAAACCATATATATATAAAAATGAGACATGGTGGGTTCAACACAATAACACATAATATGATATTTAACTCATATATGTAAACCCTAGTCATTGATGGAAACTGATGCTATATAAATTTTTTATAGTTGATTCTATGGAGTCAAGTTTTCTTCACCAGATCTAAAATATTTCTTGTCCATTCTATCATTTCATATAAACGTTTCTCAACCCCTATCACCATCACCCTGTATTCTTTCTTCCATCACTATCCATAAACAATACACCATCAACAACTAATTCCCATAATTTTTTCAAATATATCCTTATTATGAACCCTACTTCATTATACTTCATCCTCTTATGATCCACAACATCTCTAAATCCTATAATGGAGCACACCATAAACATATGAGAAGAGTCGCAGTTGTCTGATGCATTCATCCCCTCACAAGTTAAGATCCTTTATTCTAAAATTCCCATTTGAACCCATCATATCATTCCAAACCCTCACATATAGTTTTAATTACCGAACCACAATGAGAATAAATGGTGAAAAAGATATAGGAATATGGATAATGGTGGTTGATAAGATATTTGAATGCCATAATTATAATTCCCAATCAAATTTATTGAAGGAAATTAGATATGAGAATACATCAAATATGTTATCATATATTACCAATATGTATCACTAATGGGGATTTAGTAATCGATGTTTCTAAAGATCAAGTATAAATGTAATGAATAATAATTATCCAAAAATAACTAATAATATATTTGAAACTATAATAAAATTATTTCTTTAGGATCACAGGTTAAAAAGTAATTACATTAATAATAACATTATATGAATGAATTTAAAATTAAAAAAAAAAGAATAATGAGTCATATAATTCAATAACGATTCTTTACCAAATGGTGATACTAGTAGAGCTTAGATTAATTCATTCATCATTTATGTATTCACATTCTCCCTATAAAATCATCACCAAAAACTTAAATAAATAGATATCTCATTACAAATATCTAACTATATCTAGGGTTTTATATCCATTAGTTGTGTAAAAATGTTAGTGATGGGGATTAAGGAAAATTTTAGGGCTAATTATTAAGAGGATCAGTTAAATAATATAAAAGAAACAAAATGGTTAGATCTGAAGCTGATGACCCAAGCATTAGAACTAGACCCCACCTAGAAAAAGAACACTATTTTAAATACAAATTTGGTGTTATAAATCCCATATTCGGATCCATATAGAAGATACAATTTCTATCACATGAAAAATAAACATTTCTTTATTAAATAAATATAAAATATTCTTTAAAATTTGACCAGATCATAGGCACATAAAATCTAATCCTGAGAGTAAACACTATGACCTAAGATTGATAAAATGGTCAAAAAATATTCTATGATCATATGTTATATTAAATTTATTATTTTACCATTTTTTATTATTTTTAGATATAAATAAAAATACCAAGATAAGTATTGATTAAGGAAAACCCAAGTCAATAAATCCCAACACAATAAAATATTTTCATCCATGTAAATAAAGAACACTAAATATATTGATCTAGATAACTATTAAGAAAACCCCATACGTAAGGATAAGCTACCTTCACAGAAATGTTGTTCTTGTATGGATTTCCATGTTCTATGTGAACATGGAACATAAAAAACATAGTAAAAATTTAATATTTCAATCACATTCATTCATGTACATCCTCTTATTCATGGGAATGATTGACTCAAGGTTGATCTAGTGAAACACCTCATCAAAATCATAAAATCACATTACATGAATCCTTTCATGATTCCTCACCCAAAACCTTCCTCATATTCTATAATTTATCCAAAGGATTAATTAAAATAATAAACCATATATACCCACTCTTGAATAGATTTTAAAAAAGGGTACCATATGTTATAACATTACACTCCATAACATTAAAAAACAATCCAATAAATATCATGTGAGAATAGTCTATGCATGCCAAAATTCATTACTAAGAAAAACAATTATAATAATTATTATACACTAAATATATAATATTAAAAAAAGTAACTTGATTCTAAATATTTTCTTCTACTACTTTTCATTTAACAAATTAATGAACATACCAATGTTTCTAGCATAAAGGAAAAGAATTAAAAATATCCTCCAACATATTCTTTTATGATTAACATAAATCACACATCTGAACCACCAACTACAGATAAGAGTATAAACACTTCCATAGATGACTTAGTTGGGTTTTAATCACTCTTAAAAAATGATACAAATGAGGACATCTATAAAATGACACTAGATTCCCAAAACTACCTTGAAACTAAAATTTAGCTTTTTCGTGACCCATTATACCATAGTCCAATGTGTATGGTGTTGACCTATTCAAGGAAAAAATTTTGTTGGCATCAAAACCCATGAAAACATCTTACCAAACCCAAGTCACTAAAAATAGATCTTACGGAGAAACTTCCTAAACCATGTACCTTGAATTTACACATAATAAAGTTATATGAACGATTAGTTATTCCAGAATCAATAGGGAACCATACTCTCATAGGATGAACCCATGTTAACATCATTTATCATGGTACCCACAACATGCCACAAGGTAATACCTCTATCCAACGTTATAAAGAGAAGATATACTCTCTACCTTCAGATAAGCCATCAATTTCATCACTTGGTAATAAAAGGTCATGAAATACCCAATTTAATGTCTCTAATATTTATGTCTCACTTGATGAGGAGTGTAGGTACTACCAGCAGAGCTGATTAAAGGAATTCTACATCTCCCTCTCTAATCAAAACTAGTTTCATGATGGTTAACTATTGAGATTCCCCCACTATTAGATAACTAAAAAATATTATTTTAATGGAATAAGCTATCATACATCTACTGTGTTAATTCTATTACTTAAGATATCCCAAATAGAAACATTCAGATGGTCGAACACTATAAATATAGATCTCAAAAATCTTGAATTTGTACGTTTAGAGTTCTCTATATAGATAATTCTCTCTATATAATAAAAAAACAAAAATAATCATCATTCTTATCCTCTAATCCATATTAAAAAATAATTCCATCAATCAAAACCACCAAAATCAGTTCATGGGTCCCATTACCATAATAGTTACGTCTATACCTCTTAAAAACACTACTAGAAACACATATTGTATTTCATTATTCCAAAGTGTTTTCATTAAAATTTTCTACTTAAAAAATTGGGGATGATCATATCCATACCTAAGATAAATTTTTTGGAACAAGTTTTCTCTTTTTCACTAGTCAAAGGCAGTTACTTCAGTTTTTAAAAAATCCTTTCTCCTAAAGGATTTCCAAATCAAACACTAGCTCCATGAGTTTAATAAAAATACTCAATATTATATATTAGTTTTTGGTGTGGAACTAGAATAAAAAAAATGTAAAAATAAATATCTCAATCAGGGTAACATGGGAATTTATTCTTTATTAACAACCACATATCCTCTGACCACTATAAGAAACTAATCCACCATAGAAACCATAGAATATAAATATGATATCAATATATGGTGGGTTATTAGTTACCAATAACTAAGGGTTGCCCCTAATTTTCCTACTAGAGGGTCTTACTCACCATTGAAGGTGAATCTGGACCTATTCTGTCATCAATATTACACCTTGAAATTAAATCAATTCATCCAACATTGGAGTAAAAATAATTGATCTATACAAAAGATTATGTCACATGATATCATATCTTCTATAATGAAATCCCATTAAAGTTTCCTCTTTATTTAGAATAATCTCACACAATCAGAATAAGTATGTTAGAGGGTGATCATTATCAGTAGGAGTCCCGCACTGTAAAGGTTGGGATGGTGGCACTATTGAATCCTCAAATATTTCAATCCAATAATAAATTAATAAAATCATTACTTATTCCAACATAGATAAGTATACATTCTAATGTAATAAGGACACATATAATATCACATACCCTATGTGAAAATTCATTTCAATGGTCCTCCACCATCAAAACTATCAAAATATCTGACATAGAATAGATTATATTGGATTACAACCCCAACCAATTCAGTTTTGTGGACTCACTAAACTTTTTTAGGTTATAAAAATTCGCCACATAAAATTTATTTTTAATAAACCATGAGGTCCATGAACCTCATAGTGTAAAAATGTGATCATGTTACCTTCATTAAGATATGAAATCCCTTAAGCTCAAATTTTTCTCAGTGTCCTCAGTTAAATATACACCTAAGAATGAACTCAAACTACAACCATGATGAAGTAATAAAATAATGAGTTTGTTGAAATAATTACCACTAATTGATATTTTTAATTTGAAGAAACATCTATAAAATATTCACCAATTAGTTAATGGGTGTCCATTAAAAATTGAAATATGATCCAATAACTCCAAAAATAGAATATTTCATAATGATTTTGATGACTTCAAAACCTATGAGTTATTTACCAAACTAATTAAAGGAAGAAATTCATCATATGGGTAGAATATTTTTTATTAATGGAAACTAGCATCCATTGTACAAGAGTGTATTGTTAATATAAAACCAATGAAGAATTTTCCCCCTTTTCTTGGAGAAAAGATAACACATTGAAGTCTCTGATTTTTTTATATTTAGAGATTAAATTGTGGAGAGATGATTTAATAATATTAAAATTCTCATCACAACCTTTCATTTAAAACTATGATAGATATCTATGTGTGGTATCCTCTGCTCAATAGGATGAACCTACAATTATCAATGACTATCTATGTGACTATATATAGTAAAGAAATAAATGATCCCAACTAACCCTTGTATGATTCATGAACCAGCCTATCTATACCAGATAATCATTACCATAATGTTTTAAGAAAATTAATCAGATTATTAGGGTCCTTGTGAATTTATATTCCAACCAATACACCAAAAAAATTACATAGTTTGAAAAAACTCAAGACTACTTGATACCATTACCATGAATTCCTAAATAAAATCTCACCAGAACATTATCTCCAAACTATTTCTGAATGAATCAAACAAATCTGATACTATTCTAACATAACCCTATTTTCTAGAGTTGGAGGGAAATGTGGACTACATGGGGGGTGAATAATCATTTTAAAAATAATTAAGAATTATTCTATCAGTGTTAACAATATTAATGTACTGAAAGTGAAGTAGTGTTCAGAATATAATATAGTAGAAATAAATATATAAACACTTTTTTTAGTTGTTTGGTTCCCCTAATCCTAAATATTCTCTTAAATTTTAATTAATTGGTGTGAATATTTTAAACCAATAAGAAAATTCATCTTTAAAGTATATATAAATTATCTATATACCCTACCTTTTAATACAACAAGAGGCCCAACCAAAACATAACATTGTATAAGAGTTTCAACCCATAATTTCCTAAATTTTTTTCAGGAGTCACGACCTAAAGAAATTCCTTTTGGTTATATATAATAACCAATATCATACTTTCTTTTGATAGGGAAAATGATTAACTAATTCTTAAGAACAAATAGAAAAAAATATACAATGACGAAAACTAGTAAACTTATGAACACCATAACAGAAGAAGACTATTATTTCAATGCAACTCAATTTTCTTTAATCAATTCTGTAGTAAAGGATAAATAATATAAGTTAATTTATGAGTAATCCAATGTACCAAAAATCATATAATAAAAACAAGACTTCATTAATGTTGTATCATGTATCACATATGTGTATTTCACTATATTCCCCATCCTTCATTTATATATGATTCATCAATGCTCATATCATTCCCTCTTCCCTTTCTCCTTGAGAGGGAGTTTCCTAACAAATTTAATAGTCTTTCAATAGTTATGTAAAATATTTAAAAAATTTGGAAATACATGATTACCTGTATCATAAAAATATCATTCTTAATCAATGAATAATTTTGGAACACTTTTAATCTTGCATGAAACTCATCTAAACTAATTATAATTATTTCATTAGAATATATGAGAGTTTTATAAATAAGTAAGAAAATAAAATATTATAATAAACATGTAGTAAATAAATATTAAAATTAAAAAATAGTATTAAAAATAATTAAACAATATTTGGATAAATACATATAAAATTAATTCAATGATCATTTTTAGAGTATATATGAACATTAAAAAAAGTCAATATTACATTTAACCAAATGTTGTATTCTTGTAGTTTTACAAAATACTAAAATGAAAATAAAACAGGGAATTAAAAATATAAAAATAATTAAACTATAATGAAAAATATTGAATTAATAACATTAAAAAATTTAATATCTGCTCATAATAACATTTTCATCAATATTATATTTACAATTTTATGTTAAGTCATTTTTAAAAAATCTCAAGATGTTCTTACATGAGAAAAATTAAAATAGGTTAAAATAATAATAGTAAAAATATATATATAATATAATAATGTAATTTTTTAATTATCATGGATGAACTAGAATGGATGAATCATAAAATTGAATGACTATTCAAACTCTTGTAAGAATAATCATGTAAAAACATTCATAGAAAAAGTATTCATGGTGGATTCACAAAAGGTGCGATAATAAACTTGAACCCTGGGACTTCCTTCTTCGTAGAAGATAAGACACAACGAATCTTGTTTCATAGTAGAACACTTTAAAATTTATTTCTTCGCAGCATGAAAAATTAACCTAAACTTGAGTATAGTTTATAGTAAAAGAATACATCGAATGAAAAATTATTGTGATCATGCAGAACTTCAATCATTCACTACTACATCACATATTATATATCTATGTAAGATCTATCTTTTTTCAAGCATGCTTGGTCATGATTGGAATAGAAAATCATTTAGTGTACTAGAACATAAATCATTGATAGAAGAATGAAAATTCAATATTTTTTATATATAGAGAGGCCAATATAAACATGCACTGTCAGAAACCTCGTGTAATATACATCATGTATATGGTATGAAAGTAGTAAGTTCATGTTAGTTTAAGCCTACTTAGTTTAACAAAAGATCAATCATATTCGGACTACCATGTCAATCAAAGTTACATATGTTATTGAATGGGTGAATTTTAAATAGACCCAAAGGATAAGATATATCATTAAAAAATAATTTCTAGATTTATACTATAAGGCATGGATTCATGCAGCATAAAATAGCGGAATATTTTATATAGTATGTTTGTATATGGACACATAAACATGGATTACTAATATTTCCATACAAATGGTCAAAAGATGAATTTATGTGGACATAATATACACAATGCCTGAATAAACAAACCAATGTCACTATATAAGGAATACTTCAAGACGGGTTGGTAAAGTGTATAAAAAATTTAATCCATGAAAGGATGAGGTAAAACATGTAGAAGCGGAGTCACAATAATACATTTTCAATTTTATTATGAGATGGAACAACAACATGGAAGATTAAACTAGTTCAATTATAGAAGAAATAAACATGAAAGACTTAAATTTTAAAGGAAATAAAGTAAACAATTTGAAAGGAATGGAATATTTGGAATTTAAAATTGAAAAATAATAAAATGTTAGCATATAAAAATTAAAAAAACATGAAGTAATAATCCTAAAAATATTCACAGTTCATTACATTTTTTACAAAATATTGAAAACATTTATTAAAAAGTCATATTACAATTAATTAAACAATTTAAATGAATTTTATCTATAATCATCATTTTTAATGTCCCCAAAATTCTCATTAATAAATATTACATCTTGAAGAATATTCATTACAATCATAATGTTACATTCTATAATTATTTATTTCCAGTGAATTTGGAAACATGGAAACATAAAAAATATGTCTATAAGTGAGTTATTTCATCTCCCATAATGTTTTCCATAAATAGAAACCTTCTTATAAATATAATATATAATAACTTCAATAATAAAATGGGTAAAGGAAACATAATAATGTGTGATTTCATATTCTCAATAAGGCTAAACAAGGGTGATATCAACATATAATGAATATAGGGGTATGAGAAAAAGATAATAACATTTGAAAACCATAATCTTTTTATCATATATCTTAAATGTAAGTCATGGACAACATTTTTGAAGTTAATATGATATTAATCATAATGTAATAAAAGAACATGAACCATGGGAACCTAATATTGACATAAGGTATAAATTAGTGGCATACATATAAGCATAAAAATTCATTTCCCTATTAGTTCAAGGATCATTTCCAAGACTATCATAGTTGAATGGGTTCACTCCCCACATGATCGTAGTAGTAAATTTTAACACCCAAGACTATCATAATGGATAGATTCCCTTACTAAATTGGGTTAACTTCCTATTCTTGTCCTATTTTATTATATGAGATATCAATAATTACCCAATTAATTATATGGCGATATATGTCCCATCATATTGGTTATAAAGTAACCACCATCCTTGGTTATAACATAAAAACTCAAATTGGTTATAGCATAATGACCATCAAATAATGAAAATCAGACATATATGTTCCACAAGACTATAAAAATATTCATCATATCTAAACCTATGAAATGAAATGGATTTTAAAGAAAATCATCAAAACATAACATGTGGGAAATAAAAAGGGTTCTTAATCATTTTATCATTTCATCATAGTATAAACCTTGGAAAAACATTAGTTTTAATTAAAATCATGTGTTCATAAAAATAAACAATTGAAAGAAATAATAAAAATGATATCCTTTGATCATGTTCCCAAAAAGTTATAAGTAACATAAAAGGATTTCATCATAGATGAAAAATGATTTTGAATGATCACATAGAATATTTATTATGGAAAACCACATTTCCAATTTAGAAAATAAATTTTAAAACATAAACCATTTCTAAAATATTTTTCTTTTAAAATTAACAATGGAATCTTATAAAGTAATATTTAAAAATAATTTAAAACATCTCTTTAGAAAAATACCATTTACATTTTGAAAATAAATTTTTAAAAATGAAATTTTATAAAACATTTTGGAATTATTTTTCATGGAAAATAAAATTTTAAACATATTAATATTTCCTTAAAATAATTTACCACAATGATGGTGGGAAATTTTATACATGTTGTACACATTAGAAAAAGATTCATTCACATTTTCTGAAAAAGAAAAATGGAAATTTGTTGGAAAATGACATGAATATTACATGAAAAATGTTTTTTTAAAAACCAAACATGGATAAAAATGTATTTAATAAATAATTTTTATAATTTTTTAAACATTTTTACAAAACATTATTTTAGAAGAAAAATTATTTTCGATCGAAGAGTGAAATAAAGACAATTCTTTCCTGAAAACATTATTTTGATCTCATTAGTAAATAATGGGAGGAAAATTATAGGGAAATGTATCATCAAGATATAAAAATAATAGAATAAAATTCATGAGTTTCTTGAGATATAGATCATTAGAATTCATCATTAAAAGCATAATCATAAACACTCCCAATAAAGTATGATATTCTATCATAAAACACATACAACTTTGTTAATATTGAATCATAACCCTCATAAAACGAAAAGATTAAATAAAACATATAATATCATTAAAATATACAAATTCATGATATAAATTTCAAATAGGATGTATATACACCTCATAAAAGAATATAGGTGCATAAAATAACATATGTCTCAATAAAGGCAAATTGAGACAGAAATCCCTTACCGCTTGGTATCATTTAAAAAATAATCCCCATGAAAGAGATATAATAAAATGGATATGTAAATAAAAAAAATTAATTCTAATAGTCATAAAATAAATTCATGGGTAGTATATATACCATATTAATGGAATATATGGTGAATATGGAAATTGTCTCACAGAGGTCAAAAGTCAGATGGAAATCACTTACCATAAGTATAAACTTCTTTCAAACATGTTCAAACATAATATATAAGAAATATAAGTTTATTATAAATATATTATACAACCATTATTATATACATCATACCATATATGATTTACTTATTAACTTGTTTTACCTGTTTATTAATAATTCCTTGTTAAAACCACATTTTGGGTAATAACCACTTTGTTTTTTGTGTGTGTTTTGATTTTTGAATTGTGGACCTCTTACTTTTATCACAATTATATAATTTGTATAATTATAACCATGATATAAATATCATATATATTCAATATATTTGTATTTATAATAATTCATAAATGTTAGAGATAGAAAATTAAATACACTATTTCTGGAGACGGTAGGCCATATGTACACATGTAACGTATAGAGTACCATACTTTACATACATATATATTACATAAAAATTTGAGAAATATTCATTAAAAAACATAACAAACAACACCAGGACCATATAGTCATATTGTCTTTAAAACCTAGGGAACATAAACAAATGGTTCAAAAGACATCTACATTATCTCCCATTTAGTCCATCATTAAAATACTTTTTTTGACATATCATACATAATACACTTCTTCATAACCTAGGAAAAATATTCATTTGAAAGGGTGGACTTAGATTATCAATAAGGTTAAACAAGGGATTTATAAATCACATCATAATCATAAAATTAAAAAACACAACATTTTAAAATCTTATCTTGCATATGAAAGATCAGGATATCATGTAATGGGATAAATCATAAAAGTTCATAATAATCAATGAACCTAATCCCAAAAGTCATAACATAAGACATGAATGTTTTTATACACATAATTATATAAAATTATCTCATTATAGTCAAACTCATTTCTAAGACTATCATAGTAGAAAAATTCCATCACTGGACCGAGTTCACTCCTCATTCCAGCCCTGTATTACTAAACCAATATCATTTCCCATTCCAGACCAATGTATCTCATGAGATATAAATATTTACCCAATTAATTATAAGGAGATATAGGTACCACCTATCTCATAATAAAAATATTCTAACATGTTCCACAAAAATAGAAATCATTAATTATAACATAAAGAATATATTGGGTTTCTTTAAACATCATTTCACCATAACATAATCCATCTAAAACTTATGGATTTTATAAATATCATTCCATCATAAACACAATCAAACCATAGTAACAAAAGGGATAATATACATTAAAAATAACCCATTTAAAAAATTCCATCATAGATGAAATATTATTTTGATACAACACTTGAAATTAATTCTTGAGAAAAATATCTTTTCTTCTTCAAAAACGTTTTATTTTCTAAAAATTAAATGAAATTTTAAAGTAAAATAATTTATTTTAAAATAGACTTGAAATATTGTGAAGGAAAATTCTTGTAAATAAGGTGTATAATATTTTCCATGCTATATATGTTAAAAGGAAACATTCTTCACATATTTTTTTTCAGAAATTCAAAAAGTACCTCATATAAAAAAGGGAAAAATATTCCTTTCATACCATTTAATAAAAATTCACCAATTGGTAAAATTGACATTAAAAAAATTATAAAGATAAAAATAATATTTTAGAATACATATTTATGAATCATGGACATGGTTGATAAATAAACCCCCCTATATACAAACGTATAAATGAACTTAGATAATAATGTGATTCAAAATTATCCCTTACATTAGGTTTGATATCTTTTGTATGTATCGGAACCTCTCGTATAAGGATGTAATAATGTTATTGAATTATTTCAGAATTTTAGTTATTTTTATGATATCATATATGATCATAACATCATCTGTTTGTTAATAATATTTCGTTATTACTCATTATTAGGGTATTAATGGCTTCATTTTTGTATGCATGTTTTGTTGAATATGTTCTATTTATCCTTCTTAGATTATAGTTATTTCATTAAAAATTATATTAACATTATATATACTGTACTTATTCATTCTATACAATTATGTAACTGTGCCTTAATGAAGATCATGTAGAATGAATCGCATCGCATCATGCAGATGGTATGTCGTACGTACGCATGAACGACGATATCATTCCCTTAATTTTGAAATGTAATGGAAGTGGATGGTATATAAATGGTTTCAAAATACATATAATTTTATAATAATCACATATATGTTTTATTTCCATCATTATAACCATCTAATTAAGGTGGTTGTGAAAAATATATTACACCATAACATGGAAAGGTAAGACCTACGTACGCATATATGGTGATTTCATTTTTCTTTGGATGGATAGAAGGTGGAAAATGGTTATTATAAAATCATAATAATTTCTAAGTGTATAAGTTATAGTAGATATATTTCTTTGTAATGGAATCAACCAATGAAGAGAAGGTATAAGTATAAATTAGTTTGAAAGAATCAGTAGAAGAGATTAACTCTTCTTCAATGAGATCACTCTAGATCTCATGCTAAATCCCTAGAGTTGGTATTTTAATAATACCTAGACCATTATAATGTGACTAGGGATGTTTATAAGGGAAATAGATAGGGTATAGAAGATATTTAAGGTTGAAATTCAAGTTAATAATTTGGGGAGGGGGTTCCTTTTATAATTCAGGTGATAGCCACCTTTGGAATCTCCATAAATATTAAGTTATAATAAAATATAATCCCATCCAAAAACCTCAAAATATAATATTTTTAAATATAATATTTGATAGGGTTATAATATAATAAAAAAATAAATTTTAGACATGTTTTTCAATCAATTTTGTAAGAACCCATGTTTTTTCATACAATCGTTTTGAGCTAAAATTTGAATTTTTGTTGTTGGATGCTCGTGAGGGGTAAAATGGTCATATTCCATTACCGGCTAACCTCGGATAATTTTGCTGACCACTCAGTTTTTTCCTGGATTAGGGTGTTTACCCTAGGACAGGAGATTGGTGGAAATATGAGCTGTTCGAATTTTGGCGGAATATTTAATATTTAATATTATTAAATTAAATATTAATTTATTCACGCGAGTTCCTTTAGTGATTACTTTTAAACGGAGCAATCATATTTATATTTCATCGTCGTTGTTGAGTCTGGAATGGAGAGTTTATCCTAAGAAAGGCATAAACTCATGTCGGGCTCTGGGGTCGGCCCAGACCCCTTTTTCTTCCTTTTCTTTTCTTCTTTTCTTTTCTTTTCTCTCTCTTCCTCCCTCCTCTTTCTTATGCATGCACCATGAGTGACTTCTCCTTGGAATTGTCCCATGAGAGAATTGGGATATTGAGAAAATGGTAGAGAAGGAAGGAAAGAGTGGTACCGATTCGAAGCCCTCGACGCGCTGATTCCGCGAAGGGCAACCGGGAGCTGTGAAATCAACCGAAGCTTCGGTGGTTTCTGCCCAAAGGTAGATCCATTTATGTGTTCACCATAGATCCCCTTTGAAAAAGTTTATCTAAGTTATCAAAACCTTATATTTCTTGTTGGTATTCCCATGGGGCTCGATCTGTTGTTTCGGGGGCGAAAACGGGCGAATCAGGCGTTTTTGGGGATTTCCCATCAGGAAACCCAGTATACACGGTGTGTGTTCCAGGGGAACACGCCGTGTGTTCTTCCCGTTTAGGGAAGATGCGTTTTTTCTAAGTACACGCCGTGTACTTTGAGTACACGCCGTGTAGTGGTGGTCGTGTGACCGACCGTGTGGAGTAGAACACAGTTTTAGTGGGTTTTTTTGAAGTACATGTCATGTACAGTAAAGTACACACTGTGTAGTGGTACATGGGCATGTGTTCAGGTGAAAACGGAACATGGTGTGACTTTTTGTGAATAGTACATGCCGTGTACTAGTACACAAGCAGGCCCAATGGGCTCTGGCCATGAACTCTGGCCATGTTCTGCTCCAGTTTAGTAATTTTGGGATATCTTATGCTCTGGAAGTCAGAATTGGGCGTGTGAGTAGTTGATTCTTAGCATTTTTCTGCTTAGATCATGATGATGGAATGATTTTGACATTTATAGGTCATATAATTTGGTTTTTGGTGGTTTTATCTAAATTTAGGGGTACTTCCTCCAGTTATCGAGTTCAGTTGTCACCTGAGAGTGAGACTTGGCGTGTATGATATGTTGGGTGTTCAGAACAACTTAATTGAATCCTTTAATAGGAGTTGATATGTGGGCTATCTCCTGTATCCTTTTATTTATAGGACGTTTCCCTAGTGACACGCGCCCTTCAGGCCTAAGAGGCCGTGTGACCAGATGCTTCTTAGGGTCCCCTGAGGGTTGCTTTGCTTGTGTGCTGAACTCAGGAGTCCTTGTAGGAACTCTCTCATGTTTTCTTTGAGAGGACAGCTGTTATGGGTTGCCTCTTTTGTTCTTCATTCGAGGATCTTATGTTTGATTCCTCTTTGTTAAGGATCCCGTGTAGGATTCCTTTTCTCTAGTTATCTGGAGGATTCTGAGTTGGATGACTCCTTGGTGTATGACTTGTGGGACCCGGCCGGTGCCCGTTGTTTGATCGACCTGAGTTGTTACATTGGGTTGGAATAGAGAAGGTGTCCATCTATCATCTAGAACCTGTTCCAGGCTAGTAATCCTATGGGGTTATGTTTTTAGTGTTGGGTTGGGTTTTCGTCCACCCACACTGTTTTTTTATATCTAACTTGGTTTTTCTGATGTTGTAGGTATTACCAGAGGTGCTTCCTGGTTGGTGGATGTTGAGCCTGACGTGAGGCGTCTTCTTGTTTGTTGGGATGCCTACTTATCCTTGTGTGCCTGAGTAGTTGGTGGTATGGTGTTTAAATTCCAACTGCTGTGCTTTTTTGTGTACTGTTGAGCTACGAACCCATGTTTGGGTTGGAGTATGGCTGAGGACTTTACTGAAAAGATATATAGAATTGTATAGATAATATAATGATATTAAAATGCTTTTTGGGATCGCTTCTTTGATCCAGGACTATCTCGAGGTGTGCATTCCTCTATTTAGTCGTTTGTCCAGGATACCTGAGGGTAAGCCATGTTTAATTATGCATTACTTTTCCCTTGATAGGAATTGTATGTAAATTGCATGTGTATATATTGGGAATGGCATGGTCACTTTCGCCTGAGGGCAGGGTTTTACTATAGCCAGAGGGCTTTACTGTATTAGCCTGAGGGAGACATTCTATTTCGCCTGAGGGCAACCTTTCGTGACTGAGGGAGAGATTCTATTATGCCTAAGGGTGAGATTGAGTTATGACTGAGGGTTAGATTCTGTTATTCCTAAGGGAGAGATTCTGTTATGCGTGTGGGAGAGATTCTGTAATCCCTAAGGGCGAGATTCTGTTATGCATGAGGGCGAGATTCGGTTATGCCTGAGGGTGAGATTCTGATTCGCCTGAGGGCAAGGCCTGAGAGCAAGGTTTCTTTTTCTCCTGAGGGCAAGGCCTGAGGGCAAGGTTACTGATTCGCCTGAGGGAATGGCCTAAGGGTGTGGTTCTGTTAGCCTGAGCGTGTGGTTTTGTTTATCCTGATGTCAAGGTTCTGTTTAGCCTGAGGGCTTGGTTCTGGTTGACTTGTACAGAGATATTTTTCCGGCGTTGGCCGAAGCAGGTACATGTCAATGGGATTAAGGACCCATAGATCGACTTAATGATACACGGCTTGAGTGTAACGACGTCCATCTCTATGCCCTTGCACGGGATTTCTAGGAAATCAGTCTTATGTCCCAAGGATTGACTTCTGATGTGGTTTCTTATTATTTTAATCACCTAATAATGATTATTCATATTTATGTATATGGGTATGGGTATGGGACTATACATCTGTACGTATATAGATATGGACATCCATGGTGGAATTTTCCCAGTTGACATGGATTATATACCCTGAGTTCAACTGTGGTTGCACGTTTGGTTTTCATCCTTTTGTTGTGTTCCAGCTAGGCTGAGCACGTTGCTGTTGCATACACATTTAGCAGCATAGTTGTAGGTTACTTGTTGGGGTTCCCTACTGAGATTATTTCTCACCCCTGCACATACACCTCGGTGTATGTGTAGACCTTATGTCTACTTTTCAGGTTGAGCACAAGTTTCATGGTGGATAGGGCTGAGACCCAGTGTTGCATGATCGAGCGGACCTGCTTGAGTGGTACTCTTGATTGGGCTGCTGCAGTTCGACAGTGTCTAGAGATTGGGTACATGTATTGGCTCAGAGTTAGTAGCAGAGCCATGTACTTTTACTTTTTGTTTATTTTTTACTTGTATCTATATGGTCGGCCATGTGGGTGACCACTGTTGTATTGTATTGCATAGTTGTTCGAGAATTTATAGCATTTTACTATTGCTGCTAGTTCTATTTCAGTTGTTTACTACTTCCGTACTCTGTTTACTTTCCTCTACGTATGATACATAGTTATTTCTGTTGTTTGCTTACTCTGGTATAAGGGCATAGTCTCCCCACTATCACACCCTAGGCCCTTGCTGCTAGTCGACAGCCTATGGCGTACGGGGAGGCACGCTTGAGGCCTTGTGGTTAACCGACTCATAGCACTATTTTATTGGCTTCCGGGTCGGGATGTTACAAAGTGGTATCAGAGCAGTTTTCTTTCCTGGTCATTACTATTAGGGATATGGTAGACATGAGTGTAAGGAATGTGTCGGAACCTATAATGGATATCGGGCTGGTGAATCGAGAACACTTGTTCAGGTAAGAAGTCCTGGTTTCCATGGTTTGGGATTGCGGTTCTGATTTTATGAAGTTATAGTTGTATGTTATATTCTCCTTGAGTGACGCACATATTGTGTGGTGTTTTGATTTACTATGGTTCTTTGGAGATTCCAGGGATGGATATTGACTCTTGGATGAAAAATTCAAGAGGCGTCTCATGCATCATACTAGGCACATAGGATTCACAGCATATAGGCCTGCTATTGTGTGTTTTTACTGACGACTGAGACCTTTGGGTGTGCTTGCACATACTCATTACGTTGATGGAAGGTTGTGTGGATATAAGTTGAGGAGTTTTATTTGAGACTAATGACTCAGTCCTCGTGCACAGGTGGTGCAGTGGCCCCGTTGGTCTATGTGGCACGTGATTCCTTTCTGTTTAACCCTTATTGGGTGTTGTTTCTCAGGTCTGTGTCTATCCAGTCGGATCGTTGAAAATGATGTCGATAGATACCAAGGCTTTTCTAGTGAACTACACCTCCTTGGGGTATTCTAGTATACGGATACCTGATGACTGTCAGTTCAGTTTCTCTTTCCCTTGGGTTGTGAACTCCAGGGAGTAGTTCCTTCTGAGGATGCTCGGAGATGATCAGGGCCCTTGTAGGTTGTGTTTTGGTTTTGACTTTTTGGTCATTGTGATCATTTTTGTCTTCTGGGAGATTTGAGATCTTTTGGGCTAAGTGGTTAGACCATGTGACCCAGTTGATAGGATTTTTTGGTAGGGCTAGGTGGAAGACCTAGAGACCATTGGTTTTGACTCGAACCTTTGTAGGTCGATGTCTGTTTTGTTATGGGGAAACCAGTTTGAGGGTGGTCGACCCGTGCTTGAATCCTGGTCAGGTTTTGGCAGGATGCTAGCGTGGCTCGGAGGGAGATGGACACTCCTTTAGTTAAATCCCAGTGTACTCATGTTAGATATGATCATGTGCTATCTTGATTTATCTTGAGTATTCTGAGAGATCTTCGACCTTCATCAAGCTCCTTTTTCTTTCCTAAGGTTCATCCCTGTTGAGGATGGAACCTTTTCTGGTGGCGCTGTAAGAGTGGTTTAAGGAAAGAATATCGTGGGGAGTGCACCATTGGAAATTTGAGGTGGTTTTACTTGTTCTGGTTAAACATTAGTGTTTTCCATGAGCTTTTGGTCTCAGGTTTTTCTTTTAAGATGACGATAAGGGTATTCCTATGGTGGGGAGTACCAGATCGGTTGTAGTTGAATGTCTTTTGTGTAGAGTGGTGGTTAACGCTATAAGGCTAGTCGTCGGACAGTCTAGATAGCTTGTTTGTGCAGATGCGTTGGTTATTAGTATGGCTACTGGTTCTTTCACAGGGCTTCTCGGGGACGTGAAGGTTTATGGGGGGAGTTTGTAAGAACCCATGTTTTTTCGGACAGTGGTTTTGAGCAGAAATTTGAATTTTTGTTGTTGGATGCTCGTGAGGGGTAAAATGGTCATTTAACCCTACCAGCTGACGTTAGATAATTTTTTAACACTACATTTTTTCCGGAATAGGGTGTTTACCCTTGGACAAGAGTTTGTTGGAAATCTGAGTTGTTCTAATTTTGGCGGAATATTTAATATTTAATATTATTAAATTAAATATTAATTTATTCACGCAAGTTCGTTTAGTGATAAATTTTAAACGAGGTGTCGGATTGAGATTCCATCTAAGATGTTGTGTCCATAATGGAGTGTCTATCATAGGAAAGGCATAAACTCAAGTTGGGCGTCAGGGCCGGCCCAGACCCCTTTTTCTTCCTTTCCTTTTCTTCTTTTCTTTTATTTTCTCTCTCTTCCTCCCTCCTCCTTCTTGCGCATGCACCATGTGTGGATTCTCCTTGGTTGTGTCCCATGGGAGAATTGGGAGATCGGGAAAACTGGAGAGAAATAAGGAAATAGTGGTACCGATTCGAAGCCCTCGACGCACTAATTCCGCGAAGGGCAACCAAGAGCCGTGAAATCAACCGAAGCTTCGGCAGTTTCCGCGCTAAGGTAGGGCCATTTACGTTTTGCTATAAATCGCCTTTAAACAAGTTGTTCGATGTTATTAAAGCCTTATATTGCTTCCTAGTATTCCCATGGGGCTTGATCTGTTGTTTCGGGGGTGAAAACAGGCGAATCGGGCATTTTTAGGGATTTCCCGTCGGAAAACCCAGTAGACACGGCGTCTGTTCCAGGGGAACACACCGTGTGTTCTTCCCATTTAAGGAAGATGGTTTTTTATGTACATGTCATGTACTTTGAGTACACGCCGTGTAGTGGTGGTCATGTGACCGGCCGTGTGGAGTAGAAGACAATTTTAGTGGTTTTTTTAAGTACACGTCTTGTATAGTAAAGTACACGCCGTGTAGTGGTACATGGGGATGTGTTCGAGTGAAACTTGACATGGTGAGACTTTTTTTGAACATTACATGCCATTTACTATTACAAAGGCAGGCCTAATGGGCTCTGGCCATGTACTGCTCCAATTTAGTAATTTTGGGATATCTTATGCTATGGAAGTCAGAATTGGGCGTGTGAGTAGTCGATTATGAGAATTTTTCACGTAGATCACGACGGTGGAATTATTTTGACATTTATAGGCCATATAAATTGGGTTTGGGTGGTTTTTATATAAATGTAGGGGTTCTTCTTCTAGTTATTGAGTTCAGTTGTCACCTGAGAGTGAGACTTGGCGTGTATGATAAGTTGGGTGTTCGGAACATCATATTTGAGGCCTTTAATAGGAGATGAGCTATGATCTATCTCCCTTAAACTTTTATTTAGAGTAAATTTCCTTAGTGAGACGTGCCCTTCTATCCTAAGAGGTCATGAGACCGGATTCTTCTAAGGGTCCCCTGAGGGATGCCTTGCTTGTGTGCTGAACTCAGGACTCCTTGTAGGAACTCTCTAATGTTTTCTTTGAGAGGACCACTATTATGGGTTTCCATTTTTGTTCTTCATTCGTGGATATTATGTAGGATTACTCTTTGATAAGGATCTCATGTAGGATTCCTTCTCTCTAGTTATCTGGAGGATCCTGAGTAAGATGACCCCTTGGTGTTTGACTTGTGGGACATGGCAGGTGCCCGTTGTTTGACCGAACTGAGTTGTTACATTGGGTTGGGGTAGATAAGGTGTTCGGGTTTAATATAGAACTCATGACATGATATTAATCCTTCGGGGTTATTTTTTTTTAGTGTTGGGTTGGGTATTCGGCCACCCTCACTATTTTTTTATATCTGACTTGGTTTTGCTGATGCAGTAGTTGTTACTAGAGGTGTTTCCTAGTTGGTGGCTGTTGATCCTGACGTGAGGAGTCTTCTTATTTGAGGGGATGCCTAATTTTCCTTGTGTTCCTGAGTAGTAGGTGGTATGGTGTTTAAATTCTAAATTCTGTTCTTTTTTGTGTATTGTTGAGCTACAAACCCATGTCTGGGGTGTCATATGGCTGAGGCCTTTGCTGAAAAGATATCTAGAATTGTATAGATAATCTAATGATATTAAAATTAAATTAGGGATTGTTGCTTGGATCTAGGACCATATCGAGGGGTGCGTTCCACTGTTTAGCCTTTTGGCCAGGATACCTAAGGGTATGCCATGTTTAATTATGCATTACCTTGAGAGGAATTGTATGTAAATTGCATGTGTATATGTTGGACATGACCCGGTTACTTGTGCCTGAGGGCACTGTTTTACTATAGCTGGAGGGCATGTCTATATTAGCCTGAGGGAGACGTTCTATTTCACCTGAGGGAAACCTTTTGTGCCTGAGGGCGAGATTCAGTTATGCCTGAGGGCGAGATTCAGTTATGCTTGAGGGAAAGATTCTATTATGCCTTAGGGTGAGATTCTGTTATGCTTGAGGGCGATATTCTGTTACTCCTGAGGGTGATATTCTATTATGCATGAGGGCGATATTCTGTTATTTCTGAGGGAGAGATTTTGTTATGCCTGAGGGAGAGATTCTGTTATGCCTGAGGGCGAGATTCTGATTCACCTGAGGGCAAGGCCTGAGGGAAAGGTTACTGTTTCACCTGAGGGCAAGGCCTGAGGGAAAGGTTACTGATTTGCCTAAGGGAAAGGCCTGAGGGCAGGGTTCTGTTAGCCTGAGGGCGTGGTTTTGTTTATCCTGGGGCCAATGTTCTGTTTAGCCCAAGGTCTTGGTTCTGGTTGACTTGTACAGAGATATTTTTTCAGCGTTGCCCGAAGCAGGTACATGTCGATGGGATTACAGAACCAGATATCGACTTAATGATACATGGCTTTAGTGGCACGACGTCTAGCTCAATGCCCTTGCGTAGGATGTCTAGGAGATCGGGCTTATGGTCTCAAGGATCGACTGCTGATGTGGTTTCTTGTTATATGAATCACCTAATCATGAATATTCATAGTTATGTATATGTGTATAGGTATGGGACTATACATCATTATGTATGTAGATATGGACATCCATGGTGGAATTTTCCCAGTTGATAGGGATTATATACCCTGAGTTCAACTGTGGTTGCACATTTGGTTTACATCCTTTTGTTGTGTTCCAGCAAGGCTGAGCACGTTGCTGTTGTATACACTTTTAGCAGCACAGTTGTAGGTTGCTTGTCGGGGTGCCCTACTGATATTATTTCTCACCCCTACACGTAAACCTCGGTGTACGTGTAGACCTTATGTCTGCTTTTCAGGTTGATCACGTGTTGCATGGTGGATAGGGTTGAGGCCCAGTGTTGCATGATACAGCGGAGCTACTCGAGTGGTACTGCTGATCGGGCTACTGCAGTTCGATAGTGTCTGGAGATTGGGTACGTGGATTGGATCAGTGTTAGTAGCAGAGCCCTGTACATTTACATTCAGTTTCTTTTGTAATTGTATCTGTATGGTCGGCCCTGTGGGTGACCAGTGTTGTATTGTATTTCATAGTTGTTCGTGATTTTACAGCATTTTACTATGGTAGCTAGTTCTATTTCAGTTGTTTACTACTTCCGTACTCTATTTACTTTCCGCTACGTATGATACATAGTTATTTCCATTGTTTTCTTACTCTGGTATGAGGGAATAGTCTCCCCACTATCACAACCTAGGCCCTCGCTGCTAGTCGGCAGCCTCTGGCATACGGGGAGGCGCGCTTGAGGCCTTGTGGCGAACCAGCTTGGAGCACTCGTTTAGTGGCTTCTGGGTCGGGACGTTACAAATTTAAAACTTATAATTTTAATTAACCCTTATTTAGACTATTTTAATTTCTAATAAGTTAAAAAATGTTTCAATATTAAAAGAGTGTAGTTTTTATAAATATTATATCAATTAGACCAAAAATGAAAAATTTAGAATATTTTAAACCATATAATAACTATATTATATATTTAAATATATATAATGATTTTTAAAAAACGTAATAAAAAATTATTTGGAAAAAATATCAAGTGTTAATTTTGACATTATTTGTTTCAGGGATTTTTAAAAATACCAAGATAATATTTTAACATCAAACCAAATATTTTTTTATATTTCTAATGGGTCAAGGACATCTATAAAATTTGTTGGATATATTAATTGTTACTTTTTTATTTTAATATTTTAATAACATTAATTTTATAAATTCATTAATAAAATAATTACTACATTAGTTTTTTGTAATTATATAATATTATTTTTGGGTAACATTTATAAACAAAATACCATAATGAATATAATACTTCTATATTTCATAATAATAATTATTTTAGAATATATCTTCAAGAAAATCCTACATAAAAAATGTTATGATTATTAAAATATGAATGTAACATCTTTTACATCACATTAAATAAAATATTATAAGTTTAATAATATTTTCTATATAGATCCAAATGGTTAGAAATTATACACTTGGATGATTATGGTTGAGATATACTCGAAAAATAAGATTTAGTCAAGTTTTCTTGTGTTTTAATGGTTATTATCATTTTCATAAAAAATATTTTATTTTTTTCATAAATAAATTAATGTCATCATCATCAATGTATAATTATTTAGTTTGATTATTTATTTCCTCAAAATAAAAAATTAATTACCCCAATAAAGTAAAAATAGCTTTAAAATGGGTCTTTATAGTTGAATTTATCTTCGGTAAAACCTTATTTTAAAAAATAATAAAGATATTAAAATTTGAGTAAGAAATATTTAACTTCTCTTTTAATAAAATATACTAAATATCATAATCTCATCTATATGGCTTCAAAAGGATACCATTTCTACCAATGGGTGATTTTGGTCAAAAATCACTCATCCAGTTATATTATGATAAGTGATAGGGTGATTTTATAATATTATATTTACGCTTAAAAACCTGAAAAACCTTCTTATCGTAGTAATAAATATTACATAAGTTTCTATTAATAACACCAAAAAATAAAAATTTACTTCATTTAGACCCACTAATTCAAAATATAGAATCTATTTTTAAAAATTCAACACACAAAATTTAAATTAATTAAATTAAAATTAATCCTGTTGTTGGAATGAAAAATGATTTTTAAAAGTTAAAATATTTGAAAAATATTTAAATGCCTTTACATATAAATTCATGGTAAAATTAAGACCAAAATCCAAAAATTTTCTAACAGATAAAAATAGCCTATTTATACATTAAAATCATTAAATAATATAAGATTACCATAAGAAATTTTTTGATGAAAAAATTAGTTTTCGATTAAAATTTAGTATATTATTACTTTTCATCAAACCGTGAATCTTATCAAAAAAATATAAAAAAATCACCCAAATTAAATTTTTATATACCTCTTCCAAATAATAATTTTTGTTTAATATAATATATTAGTGTCAAAATATAGATTCAAAATGAGTGTTCCATCAAAAGGTGTAAAAACTATATTTTTTGAAAAGTACTTCTTTTATCCAAAAAAATGACTTTATTCTTATATAATATCTAGAAAAAATATATGATGAATTTTAAAAATTATATGGATTATATAAAATATATATTTCATTAATAAAATCTATCAAGAGTAATTTCTAATTCAATAAACACACTTATTTTCATTAAAATAGTTTTTTCAGAAAAAATTTACTTTAATTTAAAAGAGTGTTTATTTTTATTTATAATTAATTTCTCACCAAATAACTAAAAATATATTAATAATTCAGTAATTAATATTAATATGCACCATTATAAAGACTAGGTTATAAATTGACATAATAATATTTAATTTTTCTCTTAAACTCAGTCTTCCATGAAATGAATTATTTCAAAAGAACTTGAAATTGGGTCACACAAGATAAGCATATTGTTATGTATACTAAAATTTAAGACGATGTTTCATGTAGTTAAATATTATCTTGGTTTAATATACAACAAAAGACATAAAAGAAATAAAAAATATACCTCAAAATATATCAGGGATTTACATTCTACCCCCCCCCTAAAATGATTTTCCCTTGAAATTTGTTTGGGTTATAAAGTGATTAATACTTGAAATTTTCTTTCATAGAAACCCACATCATAACAAAACTAAAACATCCTTTTAAAATTTAATAGTTGAAAAAAAATAGTTAAACAATGTAAATTTTAACTAGGTCTCTACATTGGAGAGCATAGGTGACGATATGGGCATGAAGGAGAAGGGTAAATAATCCAAAAGATTGATAAATATCACTAATAAAAATAAAGTGGGTGATTTAGAGAATGTTAAAATAAAAAAACACTAACTAAAGAAGCATGAAATAGGTAATTTATATCATCAAAAATAATTATAATAATAAAATCTTTTACATCATGATCCCTTTTTTAATGTAGTAGAATTTTCATGAGAAGATATAGTTACTTGATTTTTTGAACATTATCACCGTTGGTCATTCCTTGAACATTTTTATACTTCATCCCTTATTTAAATAAATAAAGCTGAAGTTTATATTCCTTTAGAGTTAGTAGATCATGAAATCAATGAATAAAATGATAGTTCGTTCCATATATCTATATCGAAACCAAATGTAAGCACAAGTTATCAAATATGCATAAGTCCACCGATTGTGATATAATTGTTTATTCATAAATACTTCAGCCAAAGTTCAACTTAAACTTTATGTAAATTGATAATCTTAAAATAATTAGGAATTATAAAAATACAAAACATTATAAATAGGTTCTCTAAATATACTTAACATTTATCTCCCATATATCATAATGTATCTATTGTTCACCAAATTGAAAACATTTTAACACCTTCATCATGTATTCTCTTTAGTAATTGTAATGACATGAATTACCATATATCCTTATTGAAAACATGCATGGTTACTTATTACAAAACTGATTAGATATATTCCATAGGTCCCAAAAATTTGTATACTTTATCCATGATAGAATAACCCTCTTTACAACAAATCCACAAATAGTTCCCAAGAAACCAGTATCATCCAATTTACTTATTCATATCCAACATATCTTTATCCAAAAATCATTATATTAACATAAGGGACATATTAAGTGATATCTTTCCATTAACAATTTTTTCTTAAAATAAAACATTTTACCCTTAAATCGCTTTTCTAGGTAATAAGACTGTTTAACATATCCATTTCCATCCTTAATGAAAAACATATACTGAATACACTTATATATATCATGATTCATATAATATTATAATTCTAAAAGATATACACCTCAATTATCCAACTTTATTATTTAACCATTACACGAGATAAATCATATTAGTCCTTTATAAAATATGAATCATGTCTTAAGGTTTATCAACCTTAATCTAACCAAACTTCTTAGGTGTAATGTAAACAATAATTCTTGAACATCCCATATATTTCACATGTCGATTACAATCTCATTATCCTTAGAAGTATAAGAAATTACCGTACCACCTTCATGATTATATTTATGAGATTTACACTTAGAAAATAGGTTTTCTAAATTCCAAAACATTCCAAATCTAAAACAGTATTGGATAACTATATTGTATCTAGTTCTATATATTGACTAAGACCATACAGAAAAGTGTGAGAATTACATATTATAGATTAAAAACACAAAATTAAGGTAAATTGCTTATAATATGTAAATCTATGATATCTTAGGTTTAATCCTAGGTTATTCATGATAATCACAAAAAACTATTGTATTGTAACCTACACTTAGACATATCTTTAGGACATCCCAAGACATATCCATTGGAATATATCATGGAATATCATCAAATTTTTCACAACCTACATTCTAAAGGTTTACTAAACCTTATCTATGATACCTACTATAAAAACCCACACATTACATACATAGATATTACATCATAATTTTAAGAATATTAATTAAAAAACATAATAAGACCACACCAGGAACGTATAGGTTTTGTGTCTTTAGATACGAAGAAACATAAACAACTTGTTCATAATACATCTATATTGTCTCTTGCTTATTTCTTCATATCTAGACTCATTTTTGACATAGCTTATTTAATTTCCTTCTTAATGACCTTGGATAAAGAAACATATGAAAGAATGATATTATATTCTCAGAAAGGCTAAAAAAGGGAGATTTCAATCATATCATAATCATAAGACATAATAACATAACATTTGAAAATCTTATCCAGCATATGAAAGATCCTGATATCAGATCATGGGATAAATCATGAAAGTTTATAAGAATCAATGAATGTAATACCACATGTCATAAAATAAGACATGAAACTTTTTGCCATACACATAAGAATATAAAATTATTTCATATTAGTAAAGGTTCATTTCCCTGACCATCACTGTTGAACAATTCCATCACAGAATTGAGTTCACTCCTCATTCCAGCCTAGTATTACTAAACTGAGATCATTTCCTATTATGGCCATGTCTATATAATGATATATAAATATTTAAATAATTCATTGGATGGAGATATAGGTCTCACCCATCCCATAATGAAATCATACTTACGTGTTCCACAAAAACATAAATCATTCATCATAACCCATGGAATAAAATTGGTTTCTTTAAACAACATTCCTTCATTACAGAATCAATATAAAAAACAGATTTCATAAATATCATTCCATCATAAAAACAATCAAACTGTTGGAAAAATAGGGACTATAATCTTTAAACCTATCCCTATTAAATAATTTCATATTAGATAAAAAATAATATTTTATAAAACACTTGAAATTAATTCGTGAAGAAAATATCCCTTCTTATTGAAAAATGTTTTCCTCTCAAAATTCCATGAAATTTTAAAATAATATTATTTATTTAAAAATAAACATGAAATATTGGAAAGGAAAATTCATGTAAATAATGCATAAAAATCTGTTAATTCAGTATAAGTTAAATGGAAACATCCTTCTCATACTTTTATCAGAAACTCAAAAAATACATCTTATAGAAAATCAAAATAGATTATTTTCATACGATTTAATAACAAATCCTCATTGGGTAAAATTGATATTGAATTTTTTTATAAGGATAGAAATAATATTTTGGAATATATATTTAGGAAACATGAACATTGATGATAAATATACGACATTATATACTTATTTATAAACGATCACAGATAATAATGAGCTTATAAAATTAACCATTAGCTAAGGTACGATATCCTTTGTATGATTCCAAAAATATTGTATAATAACTTAGATATTGTTATCAATATATTCCAGAATAATATTCATTTTTTATGATATAATTAATTATAATATTATTATTATTTTAGTAATAGTTCATCATCACTTGTTATTCGGGTATTAATTTCTTAAATTTTTTATTCATGTTTTTTCAAATAAGTTATGATTATAATTATTAGGTCAATTTTATATCATTCCATGATTATATTAACAAAATAAATATAATATTTATTAATTATAAAAATTTATAAAAACATTATTTAATGAATGTCATGTATAATTAATCACATCGCACTTTGGAGACGTTAGGTCGTACGTACGCAGGAGCGATGATATCATTCTCTTAATTGTGAAGTGGTATGGAATTGGATGGTATAATATTTTTAGAATATATATAATTTTATAATAATCACATATAATTATTATTTCCATAATTATACCCATCCATGTGAGGTGGTGGTGAATAATAGATTACACCACATTGTAGAGATAGTAAGTCGTACATACTTATGCATAGAAATTTCATTTTTCATAGGATGGATATAAGGTGGAATATAGTTGTTACATAATAAATATAAAATATAAGAATATATGTGATACTAGAGTTATTACTTTAAAATTGAATCATTTCATGATGTGGAATTAGAAGAAGAGGGATGTTTGAAAGAATCAATAGAGGTTATTACCACTTCTTCGATGATCTCCCTCTAGATCTCTTCTTAAAGAACTATAGTTGGTCTTTTGAGAAGATAATAAACTATATAATGTGACTAGGGATGTTGATAATGTAAATGGGTAGGGGATTAATAAGATTTATGGTTCAAAATAAATTGAATAAGTGAGGGAGGAGGTTCCCTTTCATAATTGAGGGGATGGGAACCTTTGGAATCTCCAAAAATATTAATTTATAATAAAATCAATGCCAATATAAAAACCTCAATAATGTAATATTTTAGAATATTAAATGATATAGGGTTTTAATATCGTCAAAAAAAATTCTAGGAAAATTATTTTTATAAATTTACACCTTATCATTTTAATTAAACCATAGTTATTCTATTTTAATTTTGACTAAGGAAACAAATGTTTAAATTCTAAAAGAGTGTAGTCTTTACAAATTTTATTTCAATTATACCCTAAATGCATGTTTTATAAATATTTAAAACATAAAATAATTATTTTATATCTTTATAAATTATTTTATGTTTTTTAAATAATTTAATAAAACATTATTTTGGAAAAATATCAATTAGGTCAATTTTGTCACTATTAATTTCATGGTTTTTTTAAAATATAAATATAAGATATTAACCATGAAAAAATATTTTATTATATTAATAATGGATCAATTTCATATATAATTTTTTTTTCATATATTAATTATCCATATTTGTTTTTATATTTTTAATAACATTAATTTTATATTTTCATTAATAAAATAATCACAATGTCGATTTTGTGAAATTATTTAATATATTTATTTTTTGGATAAAAATTAAAATTCTAATATTATAAATAATAAAATTATTATATATTTAATAATAATACTTATATTAAACTATATATTCTAGAAAATACTACATAAAAATGTTATCTTTATTAAAACATGAATGTGAAAACTTTGACATCACTTTAAATAAAATATTATAAGTGTCATAATCTTTTCTATATGGATCTAAATGGTTAATAAATCAACCCTTGGATGATTATGATTGAGATATACTCGACCAATAATATTTGGTCATGTTTTTTTATTTTAATGGTTATGATAATTTTAATAAAAATTGTTTTATTGATTTTTCAAAAATTAAATAATTTCAGTATAACCAATGTATAAACCTCTAAAGTAATTATTTTTTTCATAAAAATTAAAAATAAAATAAAATGATAAATAAAAACATTTTATCTATCAAATTTGTATTTATAGTAGAATTTAACTTCTGAATGACCTTATTTTAAAAATGATAATGTTAATAAAATTTGTGTAAGACATATTTAAATCTTTAAATAAAATATACTAAATATAATAATATTATCAAATTAGCTTCCAAAGGATACCATTTTGACCAAATGGTGATTTAGGTCAAAAATAAATCATCAAATTATATTAGTACATGTGTTATGGTAATTTATTTTATTATATTTACCCTTAACTACCTGATTTACCTTTTTACCATATTAATAATTTTTACTGAAGTTACTATTCATAATGCTAAAAAATTAAAAAAAATTCTTTACATAATTTGAACCCACTGATTGAAGATATAGAATCCATTTTTATAAATATAAAATAAATAAGTTGATGTAATTAATTTATAATTAATCCTATTTTTTGAATGAAAAACAAGTTTTAAAAGTTAAAACATTTAGAAATTATTGAAATGTTTTTACATATAAATTTACAGTAAAATTCATTCCAATGACCAAAATTAAATTAAATAATAAACATATAGTATATTTATACTTTAAAACCATTAAATACTATAATTTAACCCCATAAATTATTTCGATGAAAATAGTTGTTTTCAATTAAAGTTTAGTATATTTTTATTATTCATCAAAACATGAAACTTATCATTAAAATATCAAACATTTAAGAATGATAAATTTCTACATCATGATTGGAAAGAGTAATTTTATTTTTTTTAATATAATATATAAGTTTCCAAAATAGATTTAAAATGGGTGTGCCATCCAATGATGGGAAAACCCATTTTTTTGAAAAATACTCCTTTTATCTAAATAATTGAATTATTTATTATATCTTGTATATAAATAATATAATATTAATTTTAAACATTAGATTTAATATATTACATGTATATTTCATCAATAAAATCCACCAATAGTGATTTTATTATTTAATAAAATCACTTATTTTAACACAAATAGTTATTCTGAAAAACATTTACTTTAATTTAAAATTGGTTTTATTTTCATTTATAATTAATTTATCACTAAATAATTATAAATATTTTAATAATTTAGATAATACAATTCATAACCTCAATTATAATGACTATGTTGTAAGGTAACATAATAATATTTAATTGTTATCTTAAACTTGTTCTTGTGTGAAATGAATTCTATCAAAAGAAATTTAAATTGTGTGTCACACTAGCCATGTATAGTTTTGTGTATAACCCAAGATAGGATAATGTTGTGTGTATCATAAATTTATCATGGGGTAGTTTATGAGACAATACATCATAGAAATTTAAAAAATATCTCATAAAAATATCTGGGTGTTACATAACTTATTACCATTTTCTAAACGAGTTGAAAGAAATAAAGGTAAATAATATATCAATATTATAGAATTTAGAGACCCATACTTTACATACATTTATGTTACATTACTTTTGAGGAATACTTAATACATAAAAAAACAAACACCTTAGGACCGTAATAGTTTAGTGTCTTTGGAAACTCGGAACATAATATTCTAATCATGGTGAAAGATCTTCAACATCTCCAATAAAGATCTTCCCTTTTTCTTACCTAAAACATTTCTTTATATCCTAGGTAAAAGAAAACATATAAAGGGTGAGCTCAAATTCTAAGTAAGGGTATGCATGGATAAAATAAAACAAACCGTATACATTTGAACTTCAAAACATGAACATAAAGTTTACACATTAAAATCTTGAGTTGTGAAATAAATCTTGGATGTACGTAAGTCATAGGTCATAAAGGCACATAAATCCTGATAAAATAGCATTGGAATAAAACATTAATTTGTTGAAAACCATTAAGCACATGATATGAGTACCATAGTAGCCAAGGAATTGCTGCAAAGACCATCTTAGTGGACAAAGTCCCTTTCTGAATCGTGTTCACTCCTCGTTCCAGTCCTGTATCACTGAACCGGATTAACTTACCATTCCATCCATGTCTATCTCATGAGATATAAATATTTACCCAATTCAATTGAAGGAGATATAAGTCCCACCAATATCATAATGAAATTATTCTTTTTTGTTCCACAAAAATCATAAATCATACATCATAACATAACCCATGTAATAAAATGGGATTCCTAAACATCATTCCATAATAACATAAACCATATAAAAAAATGGATATCATTTCATCATAAGTTAAATAAAAAAATTTAGATAATAGAGACATTATACTTGAAACATAATCATACTAAATAATTTAATCTTAGATGGAAAATGGTTTTGATAAAACACTTGAAATTAATTCTTGAGGAAAATGTCCTTTTTTCTTCAAAATCTTTTTATTTTTAGAAAATTCCATGACATTTTAAAAGAAAATTGTTTTGTTGAAAATAATCATGAAATCTTGTAGAGTAAGCTTCATGAAAATAACGCGTTATGAAACCGTAAAAATCCATTACCACCATATAAGTTAAAAAACATTCTCCTCATAAAAAAAAGTAAGATTCCTTTCATAACATGTGGTAAAATTCAAAAATGGGTAAAAGGAAGTTATACATACATGAAAAAAAAATTAGAAAACATGTGCATGGATGATAACAATAACCCCAGTAAATACTTATGAATAAACAATCTCGGATAAAAACGAGATTGGAAAAGTTCTCCCTTACCTGAGGTCTGATATGATTCATATGTATCTGATCCTCCTGTGTAATGATATAAATAATTTCATTGGCTTATTATAGAATCATATTCATTGTTATGATATCATATATGGTTCACTTATGACATTATATTACCCGTTCTTTTGTAAATTCCATGTTAAAGTAGCGTTTTGGGTAAAATTGTTTTATTTATCGTACATGTTTGGACTTGTTGTTCATGATATTATTATTAATTATATCATGATTTACCTACTTCCATAATTTAAATCATGATTTATATATCATATATATTCAGAATATATATATATATATAATAGATAGATAAATGAAATGAAATACACTGTTCACAGAGACGGTAGGTCGTACATACGCATGAACGCGGTTTTCCATTACTTATTAACTTGAATGGAAGTAAGTAGATGGAATATATATATAAATCTAGTAGTTTTATCATGTCATATATTACATTATTATTCATTATATATACTTTATAATCATTCTTAAATTATTAGCATGGAGAATGAATCTCATCGCGTCGTGGAGACGGTAATCTGTACGTACGCACGAGCGACGATATCATTCCCATAATTATTGAATTGAATTGGAGTGGATGATATAATATCTCATAATCAGTATTATTTTATAATAAATATATATATTTATTCTTTACACCATTATATCCATCCATGTAAGGTGGTGGTGGAAAAACAGATTACACCACGGTGTGGAGACGGTATTTCATACGTACGCGCGCACGATGATTTCATTTTACATAGGATGTATAGAAGGTAAAATGGGGTTTTTAATATTTATAATAACATATAAGTATATTATTGAAACTGATGTCATTACTTTATATTGAAACAACTAAAGAATAAGAAGTCGAAGAAGAAAGAAAACATGAAAGAATCGGTAGAAGAGATCACCTCTTCTTCGACGCACCTTTTTTAAGCTTCCTCTTAAGGCATTAGAGTTGGTATTTTGAGGAGACCAGAACCTCTATACTGTTTATAGGGAAGTTGAGAAGGGAAATGGTCAGGTTTTGGCCGAGTTTTAAGTCTCAAAATTTTGTGAAGAGAAGAGGGAGGAGGTTCCCTTTTATAAGGGAGGATAGGGGAACTTTAGGATAAAATTAAAATATTATTTTATAATAAAGTCATATTCGGTTTATAATGTCTCCAAAGTGACTTATATCGAATATAAAGTGGGTATAGGTCTAAATATTCTCAACAAATAGGTTTTATACAAGTTTAGGATACTATTTTAACCTTATCATTTAGATTTAACTCTATGTTAAATAATTTAACATTTACTGTGTCTTCTTGTTTTCTTAAACTACATGGTTCATAAACTTAGTATGATAATCCAAAAGAACACCAAGTGGTTAATTATTAATATATATAACCTTATCTAAGTCATTTTGATGAACCTTATATTTTTACGAATATAATAACAATTAATAATATATTATTTGTTTTAAAAACTATTTTATGTCAATTTTGACAGTCTTTGGTAATTGTTTTTTATGAAAATCATAATAGCTTGATGAGTTCTAAAAAAATTTATTAAATCAATACTAACATGTCATATTAAGATATAAATTATTTTAATTCATAAAAAGTCTCAAATTAAATTTTTTTGGTATTTATAACATCAATTATGTTAATATTTCATTAATACGGTAATTACTGCATCACTATTGTTTCATAAATAAATTAAATTATATAAAGTCTAAAATTTATAAATAAATTTCCATTTTTTAGTAAATATTTTTATATTTCTAATGAATATTTATTGTCAAATTTATCTTATGTATAACCCTATATTAAAAATGTTTTATTTATTAAACATTGATTTTAACTTTTTTAACTCTTCTTTAAATAAAATAATAATAAGTGTCCTAATCTATTACAAGTGGACCTAAAGAGTAATATTTTATTCCTAAGGTTTTCTTTGGTCGAATTAAACTTATCCAATAGAATAGGACATGTGTTATGTTAATAATAATATCATTTTTACCATTAATTTCTCTATTTTCTTTTAACCATGTCAAATAAACGTAAAAAGTTACTATTCACAAAAAAAATTATTTTAACATTATTGAACCAAATTTTACTCATTGATATTAACTGTGTCTCTCAGATTTACTATTTTTAACTCAAATAATTGGTAAAATTATGTTTTATGTACAATTGAAAATGCTCATAGGAGGTGGGTAAAACACGGTGAAAAGTTCAATAAATTTTTTTTATATATATAATTATTATAAAATGACTCCAATTAGTTACATTAAAATTATATAAGTATTATATATATATTTTTACCTAAAATAAATTTAAATAAAATATATTATTATTGAAATAAAATTTTGGTTTTAACCAATAACTCAATGTTTTCACTATTCATCAAAAATTTAATTGTTTCAGAAAAATACCAAAATTTCACCCTAGGCAAATTTTGATATTCCAAATCCAAAAATGAAGTCCATTTTGAATGATAAAATTTATAAAATTTCAAAAAAGTGGTTATTAATATTCCTAATGGATATTTTATATAATATTTTAATAACATATCATTGTTTAGTGAAACCCGGTATTATGTACTACACACGCAATCAGGGAAGGTCGTGATTGCGTGTAATAACAGCCAAGTTAGGGATGCATGTAGTGCAATATCCCATTGGTGTTTCTTATAACATAATGAAAACTTATTTCATTTAAACATTATATAAAATCTATACTCAATGTTGCGTAGAATAATTTCCACAAAACGAACATTAAATTGTGTATAACACAAGCCAAGAATAGTGTTGTGTATACTGAAAGCTAATACGATGTTGCATATAGTACAAGAAAATCTTGGTGTAGTGTACAATAGATGACATCAACGAAATTAAAAAAAATATATCTCATAAAATCTCAGGGTGTTACATTCTACCCCCCTCAAAATGAATTTCACCCTCGAAATTCGTCGGGGTTATAAATCATTTACTACTTGTAAGTTTCTTTCATAGAAACCCACATTCTAAAAAGGAATACTAAAACTTAATTTTAAAAAGTACAGTAAAAATGTAACGATTACCCAAATTAACTCATCAATGGGTTTCCACATAGGAGAACATATGTGAAAATATGGATATAGAAGAAAAATCTAACCATCAAGTTCTGATGGAGAGTGGTAGAGGACATGGCTATGAAAGAGTCATCAATCACAGAGACATAAATTTGTGATGATCTAAGGTACCATCTGATTCATGAGATATGAGGTCACTAGGAAAACATTTTTGGTTTTCAGAATCATTTCCCTAATGTTGGATAATTTTTTAATTAAAATAAATACTTACATGATTTTGGTACAATCGTACCTTTGCTCGTTCCATGAACAATTAACACTTCATCTCTTAATGAAATGAAGTTTAATTTGTCTTCTGTGAAGTGTTAGCAGATGATGCAATAGAATGATAGGTCATTCCATCTATCTCAAACACAAGGTTAGCAAAAGTTATATACATAAGTCCATATATGGTGAGATTAATCATATATAGTTCCTAAAATAGAATTATACTTCATTTATCATCCAGCATAAAAAAATAAAACTAGTTTCTACAAACCAGGGACATCATGTATGCTAGTGGTATGTGATAAAGGCCTGTCACACTTCGGTTGTGGGTTTGATTCCCGCAACTGTGTCCTACGTGATGGGTTATCGCCCATTCTACAGGTTTTCCTTTTTCTAAAACTATACTATTATAACATACCAGAAATAACATCGAAAGACAAGTTCTATCCTTAAATAATACTATCTTATGTCCAACATAATCCATTACAATCTTTACGATTATCCAAAATACATCTGTCCAATCTCATAGTATAAAGAAAACCATTAATTGAAAGGTCACATAACAAGCCCGTGAATACCGTCATTTATCCCCCATATATCATAAGATATATCTTGCTGGTCACATTGTAAACATGTGTATACCATAATCATGTATTCTTTTGAAACATTAATTACCATAAAACCTTAGTGAAAACATGGATACTATCAAAAGTTAAATCTTTACACATACCAAAATCCCAAAAAAAATTATATACTCAAACCATGATATCACTTTCTCCTTCTGTCAGTCATGAGCTCATGAATATTATCATACATATTATTTTCTCCTTATCCCTTCATTATGCACATTTCATCTATTTCCAAAAATATTTCAATCACATTTCATGGTTACTGGTACTAGAAAATTATTGAAAACCGCAATGGACCAATACATAGATATTCCAATATACCATAAAAGTAACTCAACAACATTATTATTGAATACCAATACATAAACACTTCAATCCATACTCTTCAATGATTGTCATGGAATAAGTACTTCCTTAATGTATAAGTAACCTCATAGATCCGGGCATTGGGTTGGGTAATTCCAATTTCTCCAAAGATAAAACATTGAACTCCATAATATTATGTCACTCTATGACCCTTCTCTCAACACAGATAACATCTTCCCCTCCATTTGAAGTATTCACTAAGGTTCTTCTTCCCTTCATTAGAAATATCATTATTCCTTTGTTTATGCTCCTCATCATGTGAATATGCATAAAATTCCATCTTCCTCTTATTTTATGAATTAGGAATACCACTAATGTTCACCTTCTTAATCATATATTGCGATGACTGATTCGTAATAATCACAAAATCTTTATTTCTAGGAATTACGCAATTTCGTTTCTCATAGTCACCAATTTTTCCATTGGATTCAATGTTGACCCAATTCCTTCTGGTTCCCTCTATTGACAAAACCCAAAAACTATGGTGTAAGAAACCATTAAAATAACAATGAACCACATAATCATAAAAAGTCACTTATGGGATGTATAACATATCACACATTCTTTAATCCATGTCACCCTAGGTTCTCCTAGGTTATTCATGATCATAAAAATAATTCTAAGATGGTAACCTATTGTTATACTAAACTTTAGGGACATCCCTAGACATACCGTAGAAATATCCTTATGGAACTCACTAATGTTCTCGCATCCTATATTCCAAAGTTTGACTAAACCTTTCCTCTGATACCAACTGTAGAGACCCATACTTTACATACCTGGACGTTACATTAATTTTGCAGAATACTTAATACATAAAAAAACAAACACCTGACGACCGTAATATTTTAGTGTCTTTAGAAACTCGGAACATAGTCTTCTAATCATGGTGAAAGATCTCCAACATCTCTAATAAATATCTTCCCTTTTTTCTTACCAAAAACCATTCTTTATATCCTGGGGAAAAGAAAACATATAAAGGGTGAGGTCAAATTCTCAGTGAGGGTAAGCTTGGAGTAAATAAAACAAACCATATACATTTGAACTTCAAAATGTGAACATAAAGTTTACACATCAAAATCCTGAGTTGTTAAATAAATCTTGGTAGTACATAAAGAATAAGTCATAAATGAAAATAAATAATGATAAAATAGCATGGGAATAAAACCTTTAATTGTTTCGAAACATTAAAAACGTGATATTATTTCCATAGTAGCCAAGACATTGCTACCAAGACCATCTTAGTGGACAAAGTCCCTTTGTGAATAGAGTTCACTCCTCGTTCCAGTCCTGTATCACTGAACCATATTAACTTACCATTCTAGCCATGTTTATCACATCACATATAAATATTTACCCAATTAATTGGATGGATATATAGGTCCCACACATCTATTAATGAAATCATTCTTTTGTGTGCCACAAAAATCATATATCATATATCATAGCATAACCCATGTAATAAAATGGGATTATTAAACATTATGCCATCATAACATAATCCATATAAAAAAATGGATATCATTTCACCATAATAAAAATCAAAAAAAGTAGATAATAGAGACATTATACTTGAAGCATAATCATACTATATAATGTCATCTTAGATGGAAAATGGTTTTGATAAAACACTTGAAATGAATTCTTGAGGAAAATATCCTTTCTTCTTCAAAATCATTTTCCGTTCACAAAATTCCATGAAATTTAAAAAAAAGTATTTTGTTGAAAATAATCATGAAATCTTGTAGAGTATGCTTCATGAAAATAAGGCGTTATGAAACAGTAAAAATCAATTCACGCCGTATAAGTTAAAAAAAATTCTCCTCATACTTTTGTCGGAAAAGTCATAAAGTTCCTCATGTAGTAAACAAAAGTAAGATTCCTTTCATAACATGTGGTAAAATTAATAAATGTGTAAAAATTACTTTATAAATACATGAAAACATTTTTAGAAAACAATATCATGGATGATAACAATAACCACAATAAATACTTATGAATAAACAATCTCGGATAAAAACAGGATTGGAAAAGTTATCCATTACCTTAGGTTTGATATGATTCATACGTATCCGAACCTCCTATATAATGATTTAAATAATTTCATTGACTTATTACAGAATCATAATAATTATTATTATATCATATATGGTTCACTTATGACTTTATATTACCCGTTCTTTTGTAAATACCATGTTTAAGCAGCGTTATGGGTAAAATCGTTTTATTTATCGTATGTGTTTGGACTTGTTGTTCTTGATATTATTATTAATTATATCATGATTTACCTACTTCCAGAATTTAAATCATGATTTATATATCATATATATTCAGAATATATATATATATATATATATAATAGATAGATAAATGAAAAGAAATACACCGTTCATGGAGACGGTAGGCCGCACGTAAGCATGAACACTGTTTTCCTTTCCCTATTGACTTGAATGGAAGTAAGTAGATGACATACATATATATACATAACTCTAGTTGCATTATCATGTCATATATTTCATTATTATTCATTATATATACTTTATAATAATTCTTGGATGGTTATCATGGAGAATGAATCTCATCGCGTCGTGGAGACGGTAATCCGTACGTACGCACGAGCGATGATATCATTCCCATAATAATTGAATTGAATTGGAGTGGATGATATAATATCTAAGAATTAGTATGATGTTATAATAACTATATATAATTATTATTTACACCATTATACCCATCCAAGTAAAGTGGTGGTGGAAAAACATATTACACCACGGTGTGGAGACGGTATTCCGTACGTACGCACGTGTGGTGATTTCATTTTCCACAGGATGGATAGAAGGTGAAATGGGGTTGATTCATATTTATATTGAAATATAAGTATATTATTGATACTGATGTTATTAAATTATAATTAAAAAAATAATGATTATGATGTTGAAGAAGAATGAAAACTTGAAAGAATCGGTAGAAGAGATTACCTCTTCTTCGATGGACCTCTTTTAATCTTCCTCTTAAGGCACTAGAGTTGGTATATTGGGGAGACCAGAACCTATATAATTTTTCTAGGGAAGTTGAGAAGGAAAATGGACAGGGTTTGGCCAGACTTTAAGGCTCAAAATTGTGTGAAGAGAAGACGGATGAGGTTCCCCTTTATAAGTGAGGAGAGGGGCACTTTAGGAAAAAATTAAAATATTATTTTATAATAAAGTCATATTCGGTTTATAATTGCTCCAAAGTGACTTATTTCTTATATAAAGTGGGTATGTGTAGAAATATTCTCAACCAATATGTTTCATACTAGTTTAGGATACTATTTTAACCTTATCATTTAGATTTAACTCTATGTTAAACAATTTAACTTTTACCGTGTCTTCTTGTTTTCATACACTATATGGTTAGTAAACATACTATTACAAGCTAAAAGAACCCTAAGTGGTTAAATATTAATATATATAACCTTATCTAAATCATTTTTCCAAGCATTATATTTTTAGGAATATAATAACAATTAATAATATAATATTTGTTTTAGAAACAATTTTATGTAATTTTGACACTATTTGGTAATTGATTTTTGTGAAAATTATAATAGCACGATTAGTTCGAAGAAAATTAATTAAATCAATACTAACATTTCATATTAAGATATTAAATTATTTTAATTCATAAAAAGTCTCAAATTATATTTATTTGGGTATTTATAACATCAATTATGTTAATATTTCAATAATAAGGAAATTACTGCATCATCATTGTGTCATAAATAAATTAAATTATTTAATATCTTAAAATTATAAATAAGCAAAAATCATTTATTTAAACTTTTTATCTTTTTAATGAATATTTATTGTCGAATCTATCTTATGTATAGTCCTATATTAAAAATGTTTTAGTTATTAAACTTTGATTTTAACTTTTTTAACTCTTATTTAAATAAAATTATATTAAGTGTCCTAATCTAATTCAAGTCGACCTAAAGGGTTATATTTTATTCATAAGGTTGTTTTTGGTCGAATTACACTTATCCAATAGAATTAGGACTTGTGTTAGGGTAATAATAAGATCATTTTTACCCTTAATTACCCTATTTACTTTTAACCATGGTAAATAAAAGTAAAGAAATTACTATTCACAAAAATTATTTTTATCTTATTGAACCACATTTTACTCTTTGATATTAACCGTGTCTCTCAGATTTTTAAAATTCAACTCACAGAGGTGGTAAAAGTATGTTTTATGTATAATTGCAAAAGCTCCTAGGAGGTGGTTAAAAGACGGTGGAAAGTTCAATAAAATTTTTATATATCTAAAATTAGGATAAAATGCCTCCAATGAATTATATTTAACTTATATAAGTATTATGTATCTTTTTTAACCAAAAATAAATTTAAATAAAATAATTTATTGTTTAAATAAAAAGTTGTTTTCAACCAATAACTCGGTGTTTTCACTATTCATCAAAAATTGAATGTTTTCAGAAAAATAAAAAAAATTCACACTAGACTAATTTTGATATCCTGAATCCAAAAATGAAGTCCATTTTGAATGATAAAATTTATAAAATTACAAAAAACTGGGTATTAATATTCATAATGGTTATTTTATATAATATTTGAATAACATATCCTTGTTTAGTGAAACTCGGTATTGCGTACTACAAACGCTATCAGGGAAGGTCTTGATTGCGTGTAATGAAAGCAAAGTTAGGGAGGCGTGTAGTGCAAACTCTCTTTGGTGTTGTGTATAACATAATCAAAACATATTTCATTTAAACATTAAACAACATCTATAATTAATGTTGGATAGAATAATTTCCACATAACGAACATGATATTGTGTTTAACATAAGCCAATAATAGTGTTTCATATACAACAAGCTAATACGGTGTTGCGTATAATACAAGATAATCATGGTGTTGTGTACAATAGAATACATAAAATAAATTAAAAGGAATATATCTCATAAAATCTTGGCGTGTTACATAGAATCATTTTTATGTCAAATATATCATATGTTATTATTTAAATATATCCTTATTATCATCCATATAATGAATACTTGAAAAAGAGTCAAATCTCTTTCTGAGGTGGTAGTTTTCCGTACACACGAACAATATTATCATATACCCAAAAAAATGGAAAGTGAGAAGTTCTATATGATATTATAATTATATAAGTATAATTCTGTTACATATACAATATTTATTCATTTAATATACATATTTTAATATCTAATAAAACAAAATTGAAAAACACATCACATCAGTTCGTCACGCGGTAGTCCACCATACACAAGAGCGATGTTATTTTTTTCCAACCGGTTAAAAGGTAAGCAGGTAGTTGCGGTATTATAATTATAGGGGTATAATAATATCATAAATATAACATAAAAAATTAAATACATTATTATATAAATCGGTGATATGTTGTGATAGGAAACGAATAACATCAGTTCGTGAGGTGGTAGTCCTACATACACATGACTTGTGATTTCATATACCATTTGATGTAATAATATATAGATACAGGTTATTAAATTGAATTAATAAAATCTCAGTATATAGGATATACGAGTGTTATTATTTTAGTATATTTGAAAAAAAATGAAGGATCTAGAAAAATAAGTAAAATAAAAATATATAGTTAGGAATATTACCTCTTCTTCAGACTACCTCTTTAGGTTTAACCTAAAGTCTTAATATATTGGAATTTTGATCTCAAAATTTCTTATAGTATTTTTTGAGGGAATTAATAAATACATTTGGGTTTTTATTTTCCAAACCAATGTTTCTGGGAAGTGTGAATGTGATAGGAGAGTAGGTGGCCTTTTATAAGTGAGGTAAGTGGAATAACTGTATGTTATAGAAATTAAAAGGTGTACCCATATTTGGTTACATTACAATAAATTAGAAATGGAACATCAGAAAATCCTAGAGGTTATAAGGTCAAAATATGCCCTTAAAATTATTTTTTGACAATTCTATATGTCATTTTACAATGTTATCATTCAGTTTAACCCCACATCAAACCCATTATTACCCTAACTACAGTAAATAATTTTTATAATTTTTCCTATTATCATGGTCAAAAACTAAGTTGATATTATTTGATAATATTAATTATTATTACTCAAAATAATAAATCTTTTTTCCAATTTCAACTCATATAAGTGAAAAAATTAAATTTAATATTAATCCCACAGAGGAGACGAGAAAGAGGGTTTTCAAAGAAAAATGTTTCAAAAGATTAAAATGTTTTTATATATAAAAAAATATTAAATTAATTAAAATAAAATAAATTGTTTTAATATATATATATAATTGAACTAATTTTACTTTTAAAATCCTATTGATGAAATTATGTGTTTTTAAATGATTTAAAATAAATGACAATTCTTAATAAAAACTAGACTTTTTCACTATTCATAAAAAAAATTGTCTTTTCAGAAATTTATAAAAATATCACTCCAAAATTTTAATAAAATTAATATTTAAAAAATTAATATAATTTTTTGGAATAAATTTTCAAAAAATGTAAAAAAATAGTTTTTAAATAAGTACACAAATAGCGACAAAACATCTTTTTAGAAAAAAAAACATTTTATACATAAAATAGGTTTTATTCTTATCTATTATCTATAAAACACATAATATTAATGGTAAAATTTCTATTGAATATAAAATAGATAATTTTTATCAAAATTATTCAATAAAATTTATTTTTAAAATTTATTAAGTTAAATTACAATTATGTGCATAAAAATAGTTTTTTCAAAAAATAATTCCTTTATTTTCAAATTATTTTGTTTTTATTTCTAATTAATTGGTCACCAGAGAATTAATTTTATATACATGTGAAAAGAATATATTTGTTCAAATTTAGTTAATCTTATTCATATCTTCCAAGCCAATGGGTAGGTTTCAACTATTAAATTAAATAAAAATATATTAATAATATATCACATTTTGTTTAAACTCCATATTGCATTTAAAATAAGATAAAATTAGTATTGCGTGTAACAGAATCCAAAAATAGTGTTTTGTGAAACACAAGATAAAACTATTCTTGTGTATAAAAAATATAAAATAAGTGTTCCATGTAATGGAAGCTAAATATAGGGTTCCATAAAACAATTTTTTTTTGAAAAGAATTAATTTATTTGAAAAAAATATTTCACAAAATATCAGGGTGTTATATTATACCCTATAAAGTTAACTAAGCCCTCTCAACATGAACTTCTTCTTGGTCAAAAGGTTTTAAAAATAGAAAATAAAATCATGGAGAAACCCACATCATAACTATAGACAATAACGCTACTTATTGAAATGAGATAGAGTTATGTATGAAGGTCACCTATAATGACACATAACTTGGTTTCAATAAAGGAGTAAATTGGTGGGAAGTGAAAACATGGGCGTACAAGAGAAAAATAACTCCCAAATACTAATGGGGAGTGATAGAGAACATGATCGGTAGAAATTTAAAAACCAAAAATCAATAAATCTATCATAGGTTAAAATATTATTCATGGATAAGAAATGGTAGTTAATGTATAAAATTTTATTTCAATATCCTTTTCTTAATGTTGAATAATTTTCATATGAATATATACTTAATAAATTTCATTCGATTTCATAAGAACAATCTCTTCCTTTTGTTGTTCATTTATCAATTTTCTCTTCATCTCTTACTCTAAAAGGTGAATTTTTCATATCTAAAGAACTAAAAGGAAATTACATCCATAATATAATGAAAATTCATTCCTTATATCTCTAATTATTATAAAAAAAATATTATTTTTATAGTTTATCAAATATTTAAAAAATTTATATGGTGAAATAATATATTAATACAAAAAACATTACCCAATGTTCTACATATATAGTTACATAAATGGTCAACCATATAAGCCTTCCAAAAATCAATATTTATAAATAACTTCACTAAACATCACAAAATAAACTAAACATTCACCCCCAATTATCATAAAACAACTCCTCATTGTCAAAATTCAAATATGTGAATACTTCAGCCTTATACTTTATTGAAACTTGGTAATAACCAGAATTATGATAAAGCCTTAATGAAAAAATGTATACCCCCTTATTCCATGAATAAAGAAATAAATTATTTAATATATTCGATAAATAAAGTAATTTTTTAAACTTCATCAATGATAACAAAAACCACTTTTTACATAAATCATTAATTAGTTCCAAGGTCATCAATAATATCCAATTTACTTTATTAATATCCATCATCTCTTTATTCCAAAATTATTACCTAACAACCAGGAACATATTAAGGGTTATTTTATCTTAATCATGTGTTTTTCATAAAATATCACCAATCCATTTAATCACTTTTCTAGGTCATCATAACTATTCAACATATTATATTAATCCCTAAATGCATTTTTTACTAAATTTCCTAATATATTTCATTATTTATATAAAATAATTCTTCAATTCTAATACATAAACACTTCAGTCATCATGCTTCCTTTTCAAACCATTAACTAGGCTTCATAATCATAATACTTAATACCTATTTCTTACAATATGATATATGAATCATGTATTAATATTCCTCAACCTCAATTTAATCATGCTTCTTAGGTTTAATATAAAAAATAAATTTAGAATAACCCTTACCATTTATATAAAATTCTTAGTCCCTTTATTGTTAGTAGTAAAACCAATAATCATAAAACCTTGCTAATTTTATTTATCAGACTCCACACTAGTGAATTGATGTGAATAATTCCCCAACATTCCAAATTTGAAACATTCGTCCATCAATAATAATTTAGGGATACTAATATTATTATCCATTGTGTTAATAGAATATTTAATTTTACTTCAATAATTTATTACATGGATTCCTTATTCTCTACACATAAAACATCTTCTCATTCCTTTGAGATATTCCCTAGAGTTCTTCTTCCTTTATTTTTTACATATAGGTAAAAAGATCTTCTTTCCTCTATGGTCTCCACCTCCTAAACTCCCAATGAACTATATCATTATCTTCTTTGGTGAGTTTGAGAGTTGGGTAAGGTGAAAGTATTTAATCGTATAATATGATATCCCATTAATTCATTTTAGGTGTTTTACCCACTAATTTTAGAATAACTTGATAGGATATATTCACGACATGTTTTTAGAGTTTTTTAGAGTTTTTTAGTGGATCTATGCGTGTGTATGGTTGGAGAATGGTTTCATAAAGAATGTTTCCAAAACATAAAGCCTTTTTACTATCCCATAAGTTCTCACACAAATGGAACTTGTTTAACTAAGTTAGAATCCTAACAATGTAACTATTCTAGTGGATCTGTCTGGGGTGCACAGTTAGGCCCATTGTTAGTAATAACCATTTGACCTAACCCAGGAATCTATGCAGATGGGTTTTAATGCTCTAAAAATTGTAATTAAAATCCTAAATTCTACCTAATTTATCCTAAACACCCCCCCCCAATAAAAACTAACTAATCCATTGTATTTTGGGATCCCTCTAGAGGTGTTTTATCACTCCCAATATCATATCCTGGAAAACTGATTTGTCGATCAAAGTAGTGATCCTCTTCTGGTATGTTCTTATCCTCTCAGCCATTGATATATCTTATTATTTTGATTTTTTATTCTTATTGGTATGATGTCCTTGTTTTCCATTAGATCATGGTTGATTGATGTGGAATTTTGGCTCAAGGGTCTTTTACTTATACTATTGATATCCATATACCTAGATTCAGTGATCTCTATTAGAGGTGAGACACCTCATATCTATTATGGCCAGATTCAGGATTTTAAAAGTTGGAGTTTCCATACTTTTCCTCCACCATGTAATTCATTTTTTAGAAATTCATATATACATGTTTCTTAATTTCTCCGAAATATTCTATAAATATTGTCTTTAATATTCATTTTGATATCTTCTTTGACATTATTCAATTTGAATTTCACATAAAATTAATTGAATAAATAGGATCTTGATTTGTCTCACTTTTTTAGTGAATTTTTTAATTCCACTATATTTTTTATTTGTTTTAAAGTAAAATTTAATGAATTATTTGGTGAATCTAAGGGCTTTATACCATGATTTTTTTCCAAAAATCAAATGACATAATTTGAATTAAATGAGTTGAACTATTTGATGTTTTCTAAATTTTTTCAAATTATAAAATTTTTTAAATAACCAAGAACCATATTTGAAGGATGTTACAGTTGTTTTGAAATGGTCATTTTTATTTAATTTGAAATGAGTGATTTTTTCACATAAAAAGAAGGTTTAAACCCATGTTTAGAATTGAACTTAAGAATTTTTTATTGTGAAACTTACTTGAATTTATTTGGGATGTTTTGAATGAATTGATTGATTTAATTGCCCATTTGGCATTACCATGATGGTTTGGTAGTGGAAGAGGTTATGAATACCCTTTTAAAGATTAAAATTGAATAAAATGTTTGAATTAAATTGTTAATATTTGACTTCCCGGTTTCCACTTTATGATAATCCACTCTTGTAATAATACTTTATTTATAAATAATTCATTCTTGTACTTCCCATTGACGGATGTTTACAAAAGGATTATTTATATCATGGGAGCTCATGGGTGAGAGTGAGATTTGATTTTAGGGAATATTTTGATGACTCAAATTTATAGGACATGATCCCATTATTGATATTGATAAGGATCCCCATTTGGATCCTCATAAGTTGATTATCTCGCTCACATATTTGACTAGTCATGTTAAACTTTGGCAGTCAGATGAGATGACATTGATATATTATTTTATAGCACAATCAAACCCCATATAGTGGAACCACGGAGTACATGAATGGTTCAGGTTATGGATGTGCGGGTAGGAAAGTAGGTGTGTATGGAACTGGTTTTCTTAAGACCCATGAGACTAGATGTTAGACTGATGATCAGTCATAATGCTTTTTTATTTACATGATTATGGTGGAAGAACAATCATATCTAGGTTGTACCCATGAAACCCATAAACATGATACTCGATACATGATAGCGTTCATTTTCACTAGTTGGCCCCAATGTATCCTAGCTTAATTGATTCTTGAACATTATTAATATGTTAATTTATGTGATGTAACTTGAATATAATATGCTTAATCTTATAAAACTCTTGTTATCAAGAGCATTTTATTAATTTTATTTTCTGATATGACTCTAGATTCATAAATTGATTTCAATGATTTTGGGAAATTTTTTTGTTTTTAAATGGTGAAATGAAATATTTTATAGGCATGGTTTGATAAATGATTTCAAAATTTTTAAAATAAGACTAAAACTCTATTTATTTTAATCCCCTTCTCTAATATGTGAATTTCCATATGGAGTAATTGTATGGAATTTTTAGTGGAATCCTACTAGGCTCTATAGATCACAACCTTCTTATACCATTTGATGTTATCATCTTATGTGTACTTATATGAAGATCTCATACTATCATATTCCATTTTGGGGTCGTTCTTAGGTGACCAAGGGATGGTGATGTGGGATATGGTTGGTGGTCATTGGCCATCATAAGATTGGTTTTGGTTGTTTTTATTCTATTTTTATACAACTTCATTATACCCTGAGATGTGTTTATTGATTTTTTTATCTAATGATTTTTCCATGGTTTGATTTGAACGTTATTTTATATTATGGGAGAAATCATTAACCATGTTTAATTATAAATTCCACGGTATTTGTCACTCGCCCATGGAGACCAGGACATCTCTTCAGTTTAGTGGTAAATTGACTTGAATGTCGGTTTAGATAGAATTCCTTGTTGGTTCATCATAGATGGAATCATTATAGATCATTACAAAAAATTTATCACTTCTGATTGAACAACCTTATGTTAGTTTTTTGGAGACAATGTTTAAATAATAAAAAAATGTGTCGATAATTAAGAGGTTGTTGGTAAACGAGTTCTTGATCACCACATACTAATAAACATATTTTTGTTACCAGGGAAATTATGGACTTGAGTATTTGTTTTGAGTTATTAATATTAGAAATATTAAGGATATTTTGATTCTCTATGATAATATCTTTGATTTTTGAAATCTTTTATGAGTTTTGGGTTGGAATGGAATAATGTATAGAGCTACACTATGCATTCACAGTAGGGTAAACTGTGAAGAATCTATGTGACTATTCTAAAAGTCAATCCAAGAGATACTGTGAGGTTGATTCATGTTTTATAATCTCATGAAACCATGCCGTGAATACTTCTACCTTAACTCTAAAATTTGTTCCCTCTCTATTTTTTTCCAAAATTACCCCACTCAGGTGAGGTCATTTTGGAGGGTTTTTATATTGAATTTATATATTAGGTGTTACCTATTTCAGGTATTGTGTGGTTTTTTCATCTTTAATCACATTTTTTATGATTTTTAATCCATCTTAAAATCAAATTTTTGGATTACTTTTTTTATTCCTTTAAAAAGTGTTTTCAATTACCAAATGGTGTGTTCTTGTTAAATCATTGGTTCATAAAAAATGATTTTTTAAGACTCTTATGTGATGTTCCAAATAATGTTTTTAGAATAAATATAGGTTTATAATGGATTTAAAATGATAATGGTTTTTGAAATTGTAATATGGGATTAATGTTTTTAAAGCCATGGAATAATGTCCATGATATTGTAAAGGTTTTTTGACAATTGTAATGGATTTATATCATTATTTATTATTTTAAAAGGAAATTTTTATGTTTCATAAATGGGAAAGTCTCGTGTGCATTAGAATATATGATGCTTTATTAAAAGTGGGTTGTGGATTTTTTTAAAATCCATTTTTCTTTATTTGTGTTTTATTTGATTCATGAGTTGATATTCCTATGTTTTATGATGTTTAGAAATGTATCCCAAAATTTCATTCATAAAAGATAGAATGTCTATTCTTCGTTCTAGTTTTTAGAGGGGTTCTTCACATTTCCAAAAATTGGAATTTATTGGCGATGGTTATACCCATATTTCATATTGAGTAGTGGTGCTAGAGACCATCCAAAATTTGGACCACATCCTTGGATTTTTGGATTTTTATCCACCTTCATGTAATGGTGAATGAGTTTATCTTGAAGGAGTTACATGGCATGAAGAAGTTGATGGGTATTTGATTCTCTCAAGACTCCTGATGCTCTAAGAGTCATGTCTACCAATTTTTTATTTGATGAACCTAGAAAATAGTTGTGTGAAGTTGTGATTACCTATCTTATGTATGAAATAGTGTCTCTATAATTCCTATGGTTTGCCAGAACCTTATTTTTAACTCAATTATGGAATATTTTAAATTCTGTCTCATTATTTATTTTGGGCCTAATATAAAATTCTAATGAGTGCAATGGTTTCTTGGGGGGTTTGTCAGGTTTTTGGAGCCCAGAACCCAATTTTTTTGGAGAAAAAAGTTTTCTACATGGTTATTAGAATTAGTGTGGGGTTGGCGATATAGTCTCTTCTAAATGTGTGGTGTTGGAAAGTGGGGTGGTGAAGGGAGAACTATTTTCCCAAACCGTACTCAAGGGGATCCACTCCTTTTAAGGAACTAAAGACAATATTACAAAGGTTCTTTCCAGGGTTACCGCACAATTTCTATAACTGTTCAGACTAACCGAGATAGTGGCCCTTTGGTATTGAATATGGCACACAGTCGGCGTATGGTTGGTCCAACCTTGCGGCCAAACCATGTGATGCCCATTTTGAGTGTTTTTATGAAAATTATTTTAAATGCTATGTTTTAACACAACCTTTTTTCTATTTCTTCTCTAGTTAATATCCACCCCTCCATTATTCAATTTTGAGCTCCTAAATCCCTCTTTGATATTATTTGATCCCTTTAATCCATACAGTGTCCAATCAAAGAACTGTTCATCTTATTGAATCAACACTAGTAAGATCTTAATTATTTTTTAGCCACTTTTCATTATTTTTCCTATCAATGACTCTATTTGGTTGTAGTCCATATTCCATATTTTTAGGGTTTTTATCCCTTCCATAGATCTATTCAAATCAGGGACAAACTAAAGGAATATATCAGAGAAGGAGATTCATATGAGTATAAGGTAGGTGGTTTATAACTCATACCTGAAGTTTCTTTATTTTATAAATCATCATGTGTGTACATCGATTTCATCAGGAATGACCTATTTAATTTCTGTTAAATTATTATAGTAATTGGAACCTTGTTCTATGTCCCTTCTAAAATATGGTATCCATCATTGGTGGTTACGTCCACAAAGATGACCACCCCTAGTAGGTTGTTTTCAATATTTATTCTTTTAGTAGCTTGTTGAGCCTATATCTGCCATCGTTCATGTGGGAGATGAATCGAAATTGTGAAAGGTAAGAGTTTACTTAAATAACTGAATTTTTAATTACTATAACATGAATTTTTATCACTTGACCCTTCTATGGTAGGCGATTCAACTTGATGAGTCAATATTTAAGGGAATTGAATGCAACTAAATGGCATGGTTGTACGATCATAACACCTATTTCCATGTCTAGTGGAAGGTAGTATAGTGAAATAAATAAAATTTTATTTAATTAAATATTAAATGAATAAAAAGGTTTCATTACCTTAAGACACATCACACTAATGAAAGGAAACCACTTGAAACTTGACCTATTAAATGACATGATTATTAAATGGTATAAAATAATTACTGAATCACTCATAAGGTGCCTTTTTTATAAAAACTATGACACTACCACATGAGTGGTCAGACATGATATATCCTTGGATTCCCATGAGAATGCCTTGATCACTCCTAGAGGCCATTCTGATTCAGAGATGTCGGTTTCCTTGGGCGAGACTAACCCTGGAACCCAATCTTTGTCTGTCATTGGATGCACGGCATGACAATATAGAATACCTCCATTATTATGATAGGATACCTTGGATACACTCATTTGATCCATAATGACTTCTACAGACATGATATTCCTTGGATACACACTTGGGCCAAGTCACTTCTTTTCCCATTTTACCTTGGATGTTTTTCTTGTAAATGGATTGATCCATTATTGTGGAATTCCACAGGTGATGCCCCTTAGATTACACTCATACCCAGGATATAATTACTATCTATGTTGTTTAAATCCTTGATGTCAAGGTTTCCTTGGTGATTACCTTGGAACCTCAAGATATTTATAATCTTCAAGGATTCATTTTTATATCATGGACCATTTCACTATTATTATCATGTCATAATTTTTGTGCTGGTTTTACCTCATGTGACATAATATTCATATATAAAATAGAACATAATTAATAAATGAATGGTTTAACATTTAGAAACAAGATGAGGCCAAAGATGGTACATGGGTATTTACATTACTATACTTCTTCACTTTCTTATATGCAGGCTTTCACACTATTTAATTTAATATTAAACATATTGGATGTTATAGATTTCATTAGTGGTGGCCTATTGAGATTTATCTCACACCCTATCTTGGTTTCCTTTGGTACCTAGGAATACTACATATATGTAGGTGGTGATAAAGGGAAACATACTACTTCAAACACATGATTTATTTATTTCTTAGAATGGAGATGGAACCAGATGACCGAGATGGAGATCGGGATTATGGGGATAGTCTTTTGGTTCATTTTTTTATAGTATTATTCCCTTCTTCTTTGTATCACTATTGTTCTAGTTTTATAGATACATGGAATGCATCATCATCTTATCTATATTGTTATTAGTCACTATAGTTACTTATCATACCTATCCACTTCTATTGTGTCGTTTATTTATCTTATTTCTATTCTTATATTTAGTTTTTTTCATGTTATCCATTGTGTTTCACTCTGGTAATGAGGGAATAGTCTCCCCATGGACACAGCCAAGGCCCTCACTATTAGTCAGCAACCTATGGTATTCCAGGAGATATGGTTTTGGCCATGTGTCCAACTGGCCTCAGGGGACCTTTGACTATAACACGAGATTGGTAAGTTACAAGGTTGTGTAATAGGAGTTACTTTACTACTTTACTATTTGGGGAAAATAATTTGGGGATTAAAATGCTATGGAACTTGGTTATGATCTATTCTTAGGCACTACTATCCCATGTTTTGGGTAAATTCCATGTTGCCTAAATATTGATTATAGTTCTACTTTTCCAACCACAATTGATAAAATTTAACCATTTAGTGACACAGATTATGTTTCGTCATTATTATTATAATTTTGATTGAGGATATCATTCACCCCTATCTCGATGATTTTAGGGAAAGGTGCACTATTACATGCCTCATTAAAAGCACCTATAATTCACATTACATGCATATTTCTAGGTCATATAGGTGCATTGTAATGATAAAAGTGTCTTTATATTCCAATGACTTTTGAGTGAGTATTTTTTATATATAATGTTATACTAATTTTGGGAAGTGGTTTATTGATTTATAGTTTTAATTAATGAGGTGTATGGGCCCCCATGGGATGAAATGTGTGATTTACCAAATCAAACCAATAAATTAAATTAAATGGATTTTGATTTCATTGATAAGGTGTATGGGCCCTAATTCATTGGGAATGATGTTCTATTGTAAATCATCCATGATATATGAAAATAAGCATACATGAATTGTATAAGTGAAACTTGACATATAAAAAGATTTGGTTTCAAATAAATGAAGAGGCAATGTACATTTGAATCTTCACCTACTGGAACCCCTATAATTTTACCTTGATAACATACCAATACGTATCCTTATAAGTGTGTATTTTGGGTAGTATAACATGGGTAGGATGACTTTAATTTCTTTTATATTCTTTGGTGGCTATCATTTTTCCATAATGCTCGTTCTAAGGTGTTTTTTTGGAATTTTTAGACCAATTCCTCCATGAAATCCTCATGTCACGTTCCATGAGGGTTGTGATGACCATGCTCCAGATGTGGTGGGCCCTAATTCACTAGACTTACCACCAGGAGTTCCACTTGAGGAACCACATGTGTTAACTGTTCTAGGTACTGAAACTCTACTTCGTAACAGTTTTATGAATCTGATGTAGTTCATGAAAGGTGCTCCATGACCTGCACCTATGATGAATGATGTGACCTATGAGTTCTAGTATCATTATCCTTATACATTATTATGGTATGGTCATCCATAGGCTACTGAATCTTGGCTATAGGGTACCCTGTCTATCTTTTATCATTTATAGATTCCTCTAGAGCAGATATTCATTCTTGCTACCTATATGCAGCTTGATTCTACCAAGATATGTTAGGATGTAATTACCTAGAATGGTCTCCATCAGGGCATAGTATGGGATGATTTCCAAAAATACATTCTATGTTATTTATGGACTATTCAGTTCTTTAACTGAGTTGCAACACTTTGAACCAATTCTAGTTGGCGATGATATTTATTTTTCTAGAAGCTTCGAGGATGGGTTAAAGTGTTCTATACATACAGTGTTGAATGTCTTCAACCAACATATTCTATATGTGGTTGTCAATAAAGCTATTATCACCGAGAATAACCTAAGGTAATATGATAGTACCTAGCATAGAGGATCAATGCCAAGGAAGGCCATTAGTTCATATGATAGCAGAAAGTGATCCCTTGATGTTTCTCATTAGGGATTTGAAAGCAAGAGTACCCATACTGGCAGGTCTATGGTGTTCCACTAGTGTGGAAAAAATGATAACATGAAGGATTATCCTGATAGAGTATCTATGGATTGTTGGGAATGCATCCTTATGGGGAACATTTAGATATTTTTTCATTCCTTTTATTCAACTTATAGTGAAAGAGGTTACACACTAGCTCCACCTTTAGTTGTAGGATCTTTTGGGCCACCTCAGGTAAGGAGTTGGAGTAGCACTGGAAGGCTAGTTGAAGAGGATGTCATGGTTGCAGTAACCACACATCAAATTATCAGTATCACTAGAAGAGCATTCAAAATCTTGGTAGTCAATTTGTGGCACAAGGATGTGGATTATTTCATTTTAATACCGTAAAATTGTTACTCAAGGGTCATGTTGTAGGCCCATATATAATATGAGGTACTATTATGGTAGCCTCAACTCTATTATCTTCTTTTTTTAATAGGTGCTTCACACTCCTTTATCATATTTTTTATCATGGAATTTTTTAGGAAAGAAAATATAGTATTTATCCGGTATAATGACTCCAGATACACCATTGGGTGTATAGACAGAAGAAATACACTAATGCAGGGACTGCCCCTTGAGGTGGGTAGTTATCCCTTCTTGTGGGACCTATTTTTTATCGGGATAATAGGTTTCTATGTCATTCATAGGATGGATTGGTTGGTACTATATCATGACTTTTTATAATTCTATCACCGTATAGTATCAATTACATCACCCGATGGAATAAATTATCTCTACAAGGGTGGGTAGAATTTCTAGGCCAGTAGAGCTAGATCAGAGCACCATGGGTTTGGTGGAGTGGCATTCCATATTTCTAATATCTTCTTGAATTATAAAAGTTTACATCTGGTTCAATTCACTCATGAAATAGATCATTTAAGGGATGTATTTTCCAATGAATTTTATGTATTACACATTGATAGAGGGGTGATTTTTATGATCAATAAATTTCTAGGAGCATCCCTAGTGTCTCTTACTCCTTATAGGATTGAATCTACTGACCTCTAGGAGCTTGATTGGCAGTTGGAGGACTTAGAGAAAAACTATTTTACATGACCCAGTATTTCTTCTTTATGTTCGCACATGCTTTGGTGAAGAAGAAGGATAAGAACCTTTTTCTATTTATGGATTAAAAAAGGATGGACCTACTTAAGGTAATTAACAGGTATCCACAACCTCGAATAGATGATTTCTTTGACCATATCTAAGGAGATAAAAGTGTTTTCTCATATCAACCTGAGAAATTCGAGTCATCAGGTGTGATTCGGTTCTTCATACATACATTGTACAACTTTCCATTGCATGTATGGTCTATATGAATACCTTTTTATATTGTTTTGTCTTAAGAACATATCTCCCATTTTCATGGCTCTCATAAATAGGGTGTTCCACTCATATCTAGGTTTTCTTGTCATGGTCTTTGTGTAAGACATCATGAGATATTCTAATTCTCATAGAAACAATTATAAGCACCTCAATATAGTTTTTAATACACTGAGAGAGAATCATATTAATTCCAAGCATGCTATGTACCAATTATGGGTCAACAAAATTCACTTCTGGGGTCATATTATCTCAGAATAAGGATTCTCTGTTGACCTAAAGAAGTCTAGTTCTACTATTTTTTGGGCACAACCCATGAAAATTTTTGAAATACAGAGTTTCATGGGGGATATTTGGATATTGAAGGAGTATCTTAAAGGTCTTATCACTCCTTTATACACCACTTACTTGTCTTACAATGAAGGTTGTTTGGATCTAATGTTCATAAGAGTGAAATAACTCCTTTTAGGGTCTAAAAGGGAGGGTTTCATCAACACCTATTCTGAATCTCATAGAGCCTAGAATAGGTAATACCTTATTTTGTGATGCATAAGGTACTGTACTTGGTTCAATGATGATGTGGGATGTTGGATTTGTTTCATAAAGATCTCAGCAGTTGAGGCCTCATGTGATGAAATACTTGATGTATGACCTTGATTGCAGTAGTTTTTCATGCCTTATGTTTAACAAGACACTATCTTTTGTGTGTGCTATTTGTGGTTTATACGTATAAAAATAGCCTAAAATATATCATTATATAGTGTTACTTGAACCTCATACAGTTAATATGGGTCAAATATCTTCATTCCATGGTTTTTAGCTTTCCTAAATGTATGGAAAAGTTAATCTGATGGTGTATGCCCTGAGTTGAAAAACATAGGAATATGTCAAACAAGAGTCCAGTATTGAATGTAAATTAATTGGCTTCTTTTCTGAGTTGTATCTGGAGTTTCATGATTAAATAACACTCTTACCTCTCAAACTTTATAGTTACCCCTTCCCTCCCTGAGAAGGTGAAGAGAAAAAAAATTCAGATCACAATGACTTGGTTCTCTGTGAGAGCATTTTTGGAGATGACCCACCTCCATATTATCTAGTAGATAGAGACAACATCTTTTGTATTCATGGATATATCATGGATTTTATAGATATCAAATAGGATTTGTTGTGGGAGTCTAAGAATTATTTTAAGGGCAGTTCATCTAGTCATCTCCAAAATGTATCAGGACATGTGATGTCAGTATTGGTGTCCTCAAACGAAATGTCAGATAACATATTACATCACCAGGTGTTCCAATTTTAAGTAGGTAGACGTGGAGCCCCAGTGGTCTGTAGGCTTGTTAAATCAACCTTAAGTCTCAAAAAGGAAATCGGTAGATGTTTCTATAGAACCTATAGTTAGATTAAGGAGTTTTTCTAGAGGAAGAGACACATTATGGGGTTTCATTGACATTATGAATAATCTATATCACTTCATTGCTATCTAAGATACTTTGTTAGGGGATGAGTTAAAAATATTCTACGACCTTGAGATCATTCGACTACATAGGGTCCCTCATACTATCATTTCATATTTGTACAATCGCTTCATTTCAAGGTTCTAGTAGGGGTTATAGAAACCTGCGTGTAGAATGGTTCTTCTAAGTAAATATTTTTACCCTCATACCGAAGGATAGTTAGAACGGTCTATAAAGGTTCTAGAGGACATCCTTTGAGCATGCATCTTTGATTTCAGTGATTCTTGGGAGAATTATTTCTCTCTAATTGATTTTTCCTACAATAATATATTTTAGGAGAGAATTCAACTGGGTCCCTTTAATGATTTGTACGATATGCCCTTATATTCAACCCCATGATAGTTAGAGGTAAGGTAGGTAGTGATAATAGTCCCTCATCTCGTACAGAAGATTTGGAGTAGGTTCATCTATCTAGAGAGTGTATGTCTACTATCCAGTCTAGAAAAAAATCTTTTGTGGATCACTATTGGAAACCTCGAGAGTTAGAGGTCAGAGATTATGTTTTTCCTATGTGTATCACCGAGGCTTGGGAATAGAAAAATACAGAGGCATAGAAAGATATATTCTCATTATATAGTGTCGATTAAAATTCTAGATAGAGTCATCCTAATATCCTATCAGTTTGTACAACATCATAGGTATTGTTCCATGCATGACATCTTCCACATTTCATATCATCACAGTTAACATGCCAAACCATCTAATACTTTTTATCATGGGGAAGTTGAGATAGATATTAAGGATTATTTTGAGGAGTATCATATATGCATTATTGACCAGAGAAGAAAGTATCTCAAAGTCATTTACTCCTTCTTGTATGGGCTCTATCGAAGAGTAGTTGTGTAAAAAATGATATGTGGGAGTGAGAGGTCGAGGTATGTGCTTAATGAATATAGATGTTCTTTGATAGTGTTTCACCGCCCTTGGAAGGTGATCCCAAGGAGGAGTTCCTTTATGGGGGAATATTTTAGGAAACTAGTTTTTGAATCAAGTATGAAACCTTTTAAATTAAGTATAATTCTTTTCTTTGGACCTAATAAAGGTTCCTAATGAGTATAAGATTATCTTGGGGTGTCTGGGGATTGTTCAGAGCCTGAAACACATCTTTTTAGGAGAAAAAGTATGGTTGTATGGTTAGTATAAATAGTGTGTGGTAGACCACATGGTCTCTTCTAAAAATGCATTATATGATAGTGGGGTTGTGTTGGTAGAATGGTTTTCCCTAAATTTTTTACAACAGCCACAAAATCGTGAAATAACTGCAAAAAAATTTGTAGATGTTGTTTGAAATATTTGGATATGCGTTCTCTAATCGCAAATCCTAACCATGTGGGTACTCCCTTGGTATAACATTTGGCGCACTGTTGGCACACAATTTGTCCAAATGTGTCGCCCAACCTTGGGATTCCCATTTTTGATGGATTTTTGGTAATTACCATAAAATTTATATATTTACACAACTTTCTTTTCTATTTCATCTCAAACAGATATCCACCCCTCCATTATTCACTTTTGGGCCTCCAAATCCCTCTTCAATAGTATTTGGTCATATTCATCTATCAGGAGTCTAATTAAATGAACATTCATCTCATTAGATCTACACTGGTAAAATATTAATTCCATTTTAGAAATTTTTCATTCTTCTTCCTATGGAATTCACTATTTGGATACAGTCTGATAAGCCCTATTTTTAGAGCATTGATCCATTATTCAGATCTCTCCCAATCCAGGACTACCTAGAGGCTTATATTGGATGAGGATAGTCATATGATTATGAGGTAGGTGGTATATAACTCATCCCTTTAGTTTCTTCATTTTGTAAATTTTTGTGCTTCCACACCGATTTCATCGGGCATGACCAGATTAATTTACATGACTTAATTTTAGTCAATAGAACTATGTTGATGACCATTGTTAAATATGTTACTTATTTTCGGCGGTTAGGTCCACATTTCCAACTACCCTTATTAGGTTTTTTTTCCATATTTATTCTTTTATTAGATGGTGGGGCCTATTTGGGCCACCGTTCAAGTGAGATTCAACATGAAAAATTTAAAGGTAAGTGTTTGATTAAATTAATGATTTGTTAATTCAGAAAACATGTATTCTTGTAACTTTAATCTTCTAAGGTAAATGAATCGACTTGATAAATCAATATTTAAGGGAATTAAAAAGTATATTATATATATGAATAATATTAATTGAATGTAACTAAATTTATAAGTTACACTTCCATAGCACTTATTTCCATGTCTAATGGAAGGTGGTGGAGCGAATCAAATAAAATGATAATGAATTAAATATTAAATGAATGAAATGGTTTCATTCCCTTTAGCCATGTCACACTAGTGAAAGGAAAATACTTGAACCTTAACTTAGTAAATGGAATGATTAATTCATGACTTTAAATAATTATGGAATAAATCATAAGGTGTCTATTTTATAAGGAAATTGAAACAACTAGGGGAGTTATCATACTCATTATATCCATGGATTCCTATAGTAATGGATTTAATATTCATGGATTCCATTCCAATTCTAAGATTTTGGTTTTCAAGGGTGAGACCCACCATGGAAACTGATATTTTTCTACGAGTGGATGCCCAGTATGACACCATAAGAGTCTTCCATTATTATGATAGGATTTAGTGTATATACTACATAGATCCAACAAGAATTTTGCAATCATGATTTTCTTTTTATACAAACTTGGGCCTAGTCACTGCTTATCCCATTTTACCTTGATTGTTTTCCTGGGACATAGTTAGATTCATTATTGTGGAATTCCCCATGTGATTCCCCTTGGATTACACCCTTACTACCGAGATAAGATACAATTACTATTAGAGTTGTCTCTACCCCTGAGTTCAAAATTTTCTTGGTTATTACCTTTGAAACTATTAATTATTAGAATCATCAATGATACTTTGTTATTTGTTGGATACTTTCCCTATTATTATCCTATCATAAATTCAGTGTTTTTTTACCTAACTTAACCTAATATAAATATATAAAATGTAACATGATCAATAAATTAATGGTTTTAATTTCAAACACTATATAAGGTTGAATCATGTACTAGGTTATTTATGATATTCTACTTATTTACTTTTATATATGCATGATTTCAAAAAAATTCAATTTATATTACATGGAATGGATGTTATAGAATCCATTGGTGGTGGCCTACTGATATTTATACCACACCCTATATGGAACACCATTCGAACCCCTAAATATTACATGTATGTAGTTGTTGGAAAAATGAATTATACTACTTCAAAAAAGTGAATGATTTATTTCTTAGGATGGAGTTGGAAATAGATGGTCGAGCTAGATATCAGGATGATGGGGAAATTTTTTGGATTCCTTATTTACTTCTTTTGTATAGTACTTCTGCACGCAACTTTGTATCCATGATTTTCATATTTTATAGAGACATGACATGAATCATCAGATTTTTTATATTCATATTAGTTTCTACAATTATTTATTATTCATATCAATTTCTGCTATTCCATCTATTTATCTTATATCACTTCATTTGTTTACATGTTATCATGATATACATTGTCTTCCACTAGTAATGAGCACATAGTCTCTACATGGATACACCATAGGCCCTCTCTTTTCATTGGTAGCCTCTTGCATTTGAGGAGATGCGTTTTGAGGCCATGTGACCAATCCGAATTGGGGAACCTTTGAGTGACACTCAGGTTAGAGACATCATAAAGTTAGTCTCCATTCATTGAAAATATCCCAAGGAAATAAATTACTAGAAATATATTGAGTCCTTCATTTTTAGTCAATATGAGATATTATTTGTATATTATGCTAATAAATTATCAATTTTGATATGTTTTTATGTGATTCTTTTCAGTAATTACTTTCATAAAGATACATGTTTTAGGAAGGTGGTATCCCATACATTTTAACCCCCATGCATGCAGTATGGTTGATATCTTATTTAGAGACCCTTAATAGAGAATTTTTAGTTGAAACTGATATATTGATATGAGATTAAGGTAAGAATTTGTCATTCCTAGTATAGAACAGTAAATATCCTTAGAAAATGAATTTTAATTTCATGTGTTTTTAGTATGGAGCGCCAATTCATTTTAGAGGTTATGTTTAAAAGATCCAAAGGTTTGAAAATGGTGTAGCTGTGCTGGTCTCCTTCATAGGTTATATTTTTTGGGTGAATGGAACGGAATGTTTTGATAGATTTGTATTATCTTATGAAAATGGGATAGTAGATGCTTAATAATAATAGGGATCCAGTCATAGAACATGAATTGTATCTTTTCACTTGGTGGAGGTGATTATGGTTTCATGATGTGGTTGATGTTGATCCAACATGTTGTTTCTGATAGTTGATTGGAAAAATATTGGTGTTTTTCTTATTGTGGCATGTCTATTTTTGGAAACCATTTATTTTAATTTTTGTGAATGATATCTTATGGACCTTGTTTTGGGTCATTTTTGGTCTGATGATGTGTTGATGGTTTCTTTTCATGATATATTTTGTGGTTTTTTTCTTTGAAACCCCTTATATTTCCTTCCATGTGTTCCTCAGTATGTTCGATGTTAGTTACAATTCATTTTGATTGTTGTTCATTGAAATCATCTAATCATTTACTTGATAGTTAGAGCTCAATTTTGATATGTTGGATGATCTCCCTTGATAGATTTTAGTGCCCTATTTTTATCTGACTTTGATATTAGAGCTCTTACTTATTGAACATGGATACACCTTAGGAATTTACTCTTGTGACAAGGATGGTTTGGATTGTTGATGTGACTAACAACCTACTAGTTCTAGTGTCTGATTTGATGAGCTATTTGTGGGGTGAGGTTTGGTGTTAAAAATAATGGTTTACCATCGAGAACATATCTATAATATATATATATATATCATGTATATGATTTATTGTGGATTTTTTATCATAGTTGGGCAATGAGATCATTATTTCATAAATAAATATTGAGTTTTTTATCTTTCTTTCCTTTAAGGTTTTTAGTCTGGGCCCTTGGATGTTCTCCTTGGTGAGTAGTTTATATATCTTCTTTGAATTGGAGTGATGTCTTTTTCTCATGTTACACCATTTTTTTTAATGTATAAATGTTGGGGAGACCAATTCCTGGACTTCATTCCCCCTCTACTTTGGATATGTGTGATGATCTGGGTGTGTTGATCTAATAGTTGATCATAATGTCTACCTTTTAGTGAGTCTCACTTCTAGATTGCAGTCTATGGACATCATAAGATGAGTGTGGGAGTTCTTTTAGTTTCATATTTTTTTATATGTTATAATAGAAGATTTATAGGGACATAAATTCTTATGATGGGGAGGTTTTTACATCTCATTACATTACTTTAGGAGTTTTGACACACTTATTTCAGCATCCATTGATTGGATCTCATCACCAGTTATTTATACTGTTTTTTCGGGTGTTTTTTTGAAAGATTTTCTACTTGTTCATGGTTGGTGAATGATTTGAAAATCCATGAAGCCTTTATAGTGTCCATAAGAGGGTCACACAGTTATCTAAGGGTTAACATAACCATGTATCCTGACCATGAATGTCATCCCGTGGTGCATTTTGGTGCGCATGTTCAAGCACATAGTTTATATTATCCATGTGACACAGCCAAGGAAATCATGTGGTTGGATTTTAATTCCTCGAAAATTGTAATTAAAATCTCTAACCCCCCCCCCCCATCCCACCATAATTATCTATAAAATCCAACCACTAGAACCTAATTAGATACTTTGGGTTTTTAGAGCCCAGTAAAGGAATTATTTCTCTCTCCATCCTCACCTCTTGGCGGATAAATGTGCCAATAAAAGCAATGATCCTCTTCTGATAATTTCTTCTTCTCATAGCCTTAAATCTCTCTTATAATTTTGATTTTTATTCCAAGAGTTTATAATGGAATTTTGTTTTATTGGATAATGGTGGATTTATTTTTAATTGTGGATATAGGTTCTTTAATCTCTTCACTTATGATCCATATTCCTAGATTCATTAATCGCCATGAGAGGTGAAAAATCTTGAATCCATTATTGTTGGGTTTCATATTTTTTTGATTTGGTGTTTCTATTATTTTATTTTATCTTGTAATTCATTATTTCATTAGAATTCATAGATACATGTTTCTTAATTTAAACACGTCTTCTATGAATTTTTAACTTGAAATTTATTGTGAATGATTCTATGATCCTCTTCTGTTTGAATTGAGCATAGAATGTGTTGAATGGATATGATCATGATCTCTCTTAACTTTTCATGAATTTATAAATTCCATGATTTTTTGGATTTATTCTGAATGAAATTTTAATGGATTATTTTCCAAAAGTGAGGGAATTTTCGTAGTTTTTTATTCCTATAATTAAATTTCTGTATTTAAATGAAATGAGTTGTACTATTTGATGTTTTCTAAATAGTATCAAATTATTTATTTGTTCAAATAATCAGGAACCATATTTGAATGTGGTTATACTTTTTTTAAAATGGTATTTCTTGGGAAATTTTCAATGAGTGATTTATTCACTTAGAAAGAGGATGTAAACCTAATATTTGAATTGATCTGAATCCTTTTAAAATTGTGAAACATCCTTGAATGAATTTAGGCTATTTTAAAATATATGATTATTTTAAATTATTTTTTCAATTTTTATGATGGTTTTTGAATTTAAGTGGGTATGAATACCATTTTTAAGGTTTGAAATTGAAGAAAAGGTTGTAAATTGAATTTTTGATGTTTGACGGAATGATGGGAAATTTTTTATGATCCTTTCTTGTAATAATTCCTTATATTAAATTTCATTATTAATGTAATTCACATTTATGGGATCTAAAAATGTTATTATTTGCATTAATGGAGTTAATTGTAGATAGTGATGTGTTATCTGAGGGTATGTTACAATGTTTAAAATGTTGAGGGCATAATCCCAAGATTGATACTAATCAGGATCCCCATTGTGATCCTTGTATCTTTATTATCTCACTATCCTATTTAACTAGTCATGAGAACTTTTTATGTTTGATGTGACAACCTTAATAAATACTTTTCTAGTGGACTCACACACCACCAAGTGGATACATAGATAACATAAATAGTTTATGCTGCATACGCATGGCTAGAAAAGTGGGTACCTATGTAACTAGTTTTCTTGAGACCTATGTGACTATATGAAAGAAAGGAGATCATTAATGATGTATATTTATTAGTTTGACTATGGTTACATAACTATCGAATCAATTTTTTACCCATGACATCCATATACATGATACTCGATACGTGATATTGTTCACTGTCACTACCTGACATCAGAGTTTCCTTTCTTGATTGATTATTACTCTTGATTGATCTTTTAATTTATGTGATGTACCTTGAATATATTTCATTGAATCTCATATAGATCTTGAAATCAGGTTCATGTTCTTGTATTTATTTTGAGATATTACACTAGCATATGAAATGGATTTCAAATATTTTCAAGAAATTTTATTTGTTTTTAAATGGTGAAATGACATATTTTACATGTTTTGTTTGATAAATGATTTTAAAATATTTAAAAATATATTTTTACCATAATATTAATACTCCCATTATTTTACCCCTATTTTGAGATATATGAATTAACTTATTAATTGAATATATAGAATATTTTTTGAAATCCTACTAGGATCTATAACTCAGACACTTCTTATACCATTTGGTGTTTATAGATTCTATATTACTATATAAGGTTCTTTTACTCTCATATTACTTTGTGGGTTCATGCTTAGGTGAGTGAGGGAGGGTGACTTGGGACATGGTGGGTAGTCATGGACTACTAGGAGATAATTTTAGTTGTCTCTACATTTTAAATTTTTATAGTGTTTCATTGTACTATGATGTGTATGTATCGATTTGTTTATGTAATGATGTCTACATAGTATAATTTGATTCTTATTTTTTTATTGTGGGAGAAATCAATCCAAAAGGTTAATAATGGATTCCCAGGTTATTTTTTCTAACTCGTGTAGATTAGGAACTCTCTTTGAGTTAGTGGAAGATTTACATTGATTTCATTTTAGATTAAATTATGATTAAGATTTTCACATTTATCATGATAACTAATTAGAAAAATTTACAATATCTTTTACTCTACCCATCAACCCATTTGGGTTATCATCACAAATTTTCTATCATGTTTAACATTAATCCATATACTTATAGTTCCCTGCATTGACTAAAACCAAAAATCATAATGTGAGAAATAAAATCCATAATGAGAAGCCACATAATCATGGAAATAGCTTATATGATATCTAAATAATGAAACCTTCTTTAAAATAAGTGGAACTATAAATTAAAAAAAATCCTCTAAAATCAACATATATTTAAAAATATCATGATGTTTTGTAAATATTTTTTGAATCTCTAAAGAATATCCCCTGAGACTTTTAAATGAGGTATGTAATAAGGCCTATTGTAATGAACCTGGTGATGATAGAGTCAAACTCAAATCACCCTTTTCAGAGTATTTATCCCTAGGAACATATGTGATCGACGCATGTCAACTAGTATTTTCCATATAGGGATCAATTTTTTTGTAAACCACTTTCTCTATCTTTTAACAAAATTATAGTAAATTTTCATTTTCTTTGACTCTGACTTATACTTATCCTTATAAATATCCCTAAAATAATCTTTATAAATATCCCTTTGGTTCTCAATAATGTTTTATTAACATATTTTCCAATGGTTAAATAAACCTTGATATGATACAAACTATAACGGCACAAAACATAACATATATAAATATTACATCTTAATAGATTAATATTCATTACATAAAAAATCAATCCAAACTATAATAATTTAGGTCTAGTGCCTATGGAAACATAGACACATAAAAAATTGTCCATAAGTGAGCTACGTCATATTCCATTATGTTCTCCATATCTAGAACTCTTTATAGGCATAACATATATAATAATTTTTATCATATCATAGAGAAAATAAACATAAGAAATTGTGATCTCATATTCTCATTAAGGGTAAATAATGGAGATATCAACCTATCAAGAACATAAGGTTATGATAATATGATAATTACATTTTAATAACATACCCCACATATTATAGATCATAAAATTTAGTCATGGAATTAATAATGGTTATCCATAAGACATGAATCGTAACGAAATAGAAGAACACAACCCATGTGAACATTAATCTTGAATAAGTCATAGATTATTGTAATACACATAATCATAGAAAACAATTTTCTTAATATTTAATGACTCACTTCCAAGACTATCATAGTGGAATCAGTTCACTCTATAAAACATCATTGTAGTCAAGGTTCACTCACAAGACTATTATAGTGGATGAAGTCCCACAATAAATTGGATCCAATCCCCATTCTATTCTAGTTTTATACCATGAGATATAAATACTTACACAATGAACTAGAGGTAGATATAGTTCCCACCCATCATGGTTATAACATAACCACCATCATTGGTTATAAAATAACCACCATTACTGGTTATAATATAACCACTATCACATATTGATAATCATACATATGTGTGTGATATGATCATAAAATATTAATCATATCATAACCCATGAAAATAAATGGGTTTCATTAACATTTCATCACAAAATAATTTATGTAAAGAAACAGGTTTCTTAATAATTTCATTATTTTATCATAGTATAACCCATTAAATATGAAGTTATTTCATAATAATTATGTTGTTATAAACATAAACCATTAATTTAAAAATATGAATGGTATATTTGGATCATATCTCTAGTAAATAAATATTAACATCAAAGGATGTTATATTAGATGGAAAATGATTTTGAATGATCACTTGGAATATTTCTTGAGTAAAATAGAGTTTCCACTATGAAAAATACTTTTTAAAATGCATGAAAATTTCAAAATCCTTATCTTCAAAAATATCCATTGAAACTTATAAAGGAATAATTAAAAATAATTTAATACATTTCATGAGGTAAATATAATTTCCATTTTAAAAATAATGTTTTAAACTAAAAAATCATAAAAAACTTTGAAATTTTTTTTGAAAGTAGTCTTTAAAACATATAAAAGAATATATAAACTATTTGTGGTCACGACAAGGGGAAAATATATACATGTCATACATATTAAAATAAATATTCATTTCAAATTTTTAGTAAAACAATAACATTAATTGTTTGGAAATGACATGAAGATTCAATTCGGATTTTTTAAAAGTAAACCATGGTTAAAAAAGTATTTAATAAATCATTTGGATAATTTTAAAAATAGATTTTTAATGAATTTTATAAATCATGATTTTGGAGTTAAAAAATGTCGTCTGAACATAGAAATAAATATGATTTTTTCAAATATTCATTTAAAATAATAAGTACATAAATAGGGGAATAGGAAGGGAAAAAATAAAATATCATGAAATAACCATATGATAATAATATTTTTGAGTTTCTTGGGTGAAATATTATAATATTTTATCATCAGAAACATAATCAGAAACAATCCTGATAAATGATGAGATTGTATCATAAAAAACTTACCACATTGTTAACAATGAATCGTAATCCCCATGAAAGAATAACATTAAATGGAACATTTAATATTATAAGAACAATTATATTCAAGATATTACACAACAAATTTTTTGTATATACACCTCATAAAAGAAGATAGGTTTATAAAATAACATCTGTCTCAATGAAGGCATCTCGAGATAGACATCCATTACTACTTTGGTACTTTTTGACAAATACCCAATGAAATAGAGATACTAAAATTTATATGTAAATCCCAAAATCTTCTAGGTAATTAATAATAAAATAAATTCATGGGAATTATATACACAACATAAAAGGAATTGGTTGTGAATATGGCATGTGTCTCACAAAAGAAAAAAGTGAGACCAAAATCTATTACCATAAGTCTCGATGACCTTTGAACACATTTGAAACTTAAATATTTAAAATATAAGTTTATTATACCTATATTATAGAACCACAATTAAATATATCATTCCATATATAATATTACTTTGGAATTTTTCTACCTATTTGTTAAAAATTCCTATTAAAATCATGTTTTGGGTAATAAACACATTGTTTTCCATGTTTGTTATGAATTTTTATTTTTTTGTCCTACTACTTAGAACATGGTCCAATAATATAATAAATTATAAAAATTAAATTAATATCATATATTTTGATTTTATATGTATTTACATTAATCCATAGTCTTTAGAGATAGAAAATCAAATAAACCATCCTTGGAGACGGTAGGTCATACGTACACATGAATGTTGTTTGGATTTTCTCGAAAGAATAAAATAAAGAAATTTAAATAATATATTAAAACTATAGAATAATTTTTTTTCATATATATCACATGTTTTTATTTAATATATTCTTAATTACCTTCCAAAAAATGTATACGTGAAAAATGAATCACATCGCTTCGTGAGGCGGTTATCTACCACACACCCGAATGACAATATTATGTCCCCCATCATAATGTAAAGTAATAAGGTATTAGTCATATAATAATTCAAAAGGTATAATTATATTATAAATATTATATTTATCCATTTAATCAACCCATATTTCCATCCAAGTAAAACAAAAATGACAACTCATTACATTGATTCATGAGGTGGTAGTTTTCCGTACACATGAGAGACGCTATTTTTTTACAATGGGTTTGAAGATTAGAAGATAGATGTGGTGTTATAATTAAATATTTATAATTATATAATATATATCATATATAATTATTAAATCCATAATTATATCTAGATGTGAGAGGTGGTGATGGAAAACCAATAACATCTTTTCATGAGGCGGTAGTCCGCCATAAACACAACATATGATTTTGTATCACATTTAATGGTAGTATAGATAGATATAGGTTATAAAATTAATATAATTATATATTATTATATATTATATATTAGTGTTATTATTTTATCAAATTTGGAAAATATTTAAAGGATTTAGAAGAAGATGTAAAATAAAAACACATATTAAAAATTGTACCTCTTCTTCAGACAACGTCTTTAGGCTTAACCTAAATCCTTCCTAGATTGGAATTATGATATAATAAATTAATATAAGATGTGGGTATGGAATTAATTAATTCATTTGGGATGGGATTTTCAAACCCAATTTTTTTTAACTGTGAATATGAGAGCCCAAGGGGTGGCCATTTATAAGCGAGTTGATTGGAACACTTGTATTTTCTGAAACTAAAAAGGTTCAACCTTGTTTTTCACATGATTAAATGGATAAAATTTTAAATTATTTAAAATTATAGGTAATAAGGTTTATATATGTCCGTACAATGGGTGATGTACAAGTTTATCTGTAATTTAACCCCTTACATTTTTAGTATATCCCCTCGTAAACCCATTTTACCTTATTCGTGGTAAATAAATTTTACTGTTTCACTAGTCATCATGGTAAAAAATTAATTTTTCCTTTTTTGATAATATAAATTTTTTTATTTTAAATATGGAATAAATATTTTCAAATTCAACTCAAATAATTGGAAATTTTTAATTTAAAATTCACCCCAATATGTGACGAGAATGTAGGTTTTTAAAAATAAAAGTTTAAAATGTTTTATATAGAATTTAATTATTAAATTGATAAAAATGAAAAAAAAATTGAATATATATATATATATATAACTAATTTTACATTCAAACCCATATTAAAATAATCTTTATTCTTTTGAATTCATTAAATTTAAAGATAATTCTTAAAATAAAGGATTTTTTCACTATTCATCAAAAAATTTATCATTTCATGATATTAACATAAATTCCATAAAATAGAATTTTGAAATTGTGATTTAAAAAATGAATATTTTTTTCAAATATATTTTCTACAATTTGAGGAAATTAATTTAAATTTACGTGAGAAAAAAGAGAGAAAACATATTTTTAGAAAAACACAAATTTTTATCGTAAAATTGGGTTTACTATTATATCTTATATATAAAATAGATAATATGAATATTAAAAAATTTGTAATATAAAATATATAATTTTCATTAAAATAATTCAAAAAAAGTTATTTATTTAATTTATTGATCTAAAAATTGTTTGTGTTCCAAAAATAATTTTTAGAAAAAGATTTGCATTATTTTCAAATCGTTTTTATTTTCGGTTCTTATTAATCGGTCACCAAAGAATTAATTTTATATAATTTTTAAAATTATATATTTTAATAATTTAGTTATTCTTATTCATACCTTCCATTCCAATGGCTGGGTGATAACTATAATTTCATGATCAGGGTTTCACTAAACCAGTTCCCAATGTTGGTTTACCACAAGTCCACAATTGTGCCTCCCAATATTAAAGAGAATAATGACTAGAAGAGAGGCTCTAAAGGTGGTACATTGGGGAAAATATACCCCCATATCAAGGTAAAACAATGTAAATAACTAGATATCATCTATAGCAGTAAGAAAAAGTGTTTGAAAGCACGAAATAGACTAAAATAGAACATGTTGTAATAATAAATGAAATGCAATAAAAGGAACTAAAATTATAGTCTATGGATCAACTACTAACTCTTATCTGATCGAGATACTATTTCTCCAAGACACTACAAAACATCTCCATACTAATTAGAAAATCTACATGAGTGAGTCTGCTCAATCATGCAACCCTGGGGTTCGGTCCCATCCATCATGCAATCTATGTTTAACCTAAAAAGAAGTCATATGGTATGTATTCATACCAAGGTGAAAATATAGGGGTGATAAATAATATTTGTATTTCACCCTAATGATTAAAATATAAATCTTATATCGTAATACAATTCTCAAGGAATATGCTAATCCTAACCGAGACACTAACTCAAAGGCCTATTTTTATTGAATAGAGAAAATAAAAACAAATATAACAATAGAAACAAGAAGCACACATGGCCTAAGTAGGCCTAAAATGACGCAGGCCAAGGGCATCCCAAAGTCTCTGATCCCAGTCAGTTGGGTAATGTGCCACAATGTATATTTGTGTGTATATATATATACTTTCATAAATGTATATATATATCTATATATGAATATTCATGAGTAAGGCTAAAATTAACATAAACAACAGTAGCTGATCCTTGGGTTTGAAATCCTAATCATCTAGACATCCTATAAAATGTCATTGATTTGGATGCCATACCACTCAAGCTGTGTATAATTAAGCTGATATTTGGGCCCATAATCCCAATCGATAATACTAGATTCCTCTAGAACTAGAAATTTCTATAACAAATCTATGTCACCATAGGGGGTATATATTCTAACTTTGGGTTAACTTTTACTCGCTTCAAATCACTATAATGAAGGATGAATTATGATGAAGGACAATCTAGAAAATGGTCACTGAGATGGATTACACACCACTCATTCCATGAAAATCCAGTCCAAGTTATGATCTATAGGTCCTCATCTATAGGAGGTCACGATATTGCAACAAGGATAATAACTAAGGGGATCACCCTTATGCGACCTATGAATTAAACGCTATCATGACCCAAGTATATGATCAAAATCAATTAATATAATTTAATCAACAACCTTATCCCTAAGAACAACCTATGGAATATTTTTTAATGGTGTGTCTTCCCAACCCTAGGTAGAAACCAAGGCATTTTTCTTGAAGAGCATAATCCTCCATCAAGTGTATGCCATATCAATAGTAAGAAGTACCATGTCCACTACCAAGATAAAGTAATCAATTAGATAAGGATTATAGTCCCCATTTTAGGGGAGATAATAATCATCCCTAATTATCATCAATAGGGAATTCATTCCCATATATCATCATAAAATGTATTCCAAGATGATATTTTATAATCAAAGGGACACCATGATAAAATTTCATAATCCAGGGATGCCATGTGTGAATTACATAAACTCTAAGGCTCATGTTCGGATCCCAGTAAGTATATCTCATTATCCCAATAATAAAAATGTTTCATCACATTAGGATCATCAGCCAAAAATGAGGAATCACCTTAAAAATCATCTCTCCATTATCAAAAAATAGGTGAATTCATAAATAAAATAGTAAGGGTGGTTAGACACTTAAACCCACCACTACTGTTACAACCCCTTGGGATTACAAGTATGGTACACGTTCTATGGTTAAAACCATTTCCATCACTACCAAAAAACACTAACACACTACCTCAGGGGTTTTCAAACATCATATCACCCATTGGGTACCTCATACAAAATATAAGCGAGGCATCCTACTTAAGATCCTAGAGATCTACACATAATTGAATAAATCTGACATGGGATCCCCATATCTAAAGGTAAAAGGAGGAATCCAGAAGGGATACTATAATGATAAGTAAAAATGTGAAGGTATCCTTAAAATGTATTTACAAAGTCATAATATAGGTAATGGAATCCCACAGGGGACCTTCAATACAACAGGAAGGAAGAGGCATCCTACATGGGATCCTTTAGGACAAAACATGAGAAGAGGCATCCTATAGGGTATCCTTCAGAACAATGAACCTTGAAACCTACTATGATATAAGGGAACATCTAAAAAGGGATAAGTAAAAAAGGAAAATATATTTAATTATTAGTCATGAGATATTGATCATGACCTATCTCATATCATGTTATCACTCCAGGATAAATTCTAATTTGATTTCCATAGGATGAACTTCTCTATTCAGAAAAATCATAAAATGGCTCATAGGAATCTTCAAATATCCTCCTGGGTTTTACCATCATATTCTATGAAAAATTATACTAAAAATGGACTAATCAAGTGTCCAAATATGTCTCCTAGGAATAAATATATGAAAAACCCTCAAAATTTTAGTAATGGGGGAAGTACAATACATTTATATCAATTACATGATTTGTTTTCCCCATGCTCCACCTGGGATTGTAGATCATCCTTACATGAAATATAAAATATCATGTACATTACATGTAATATAGGTACATGGTTTCTACCTTATATGGGGTACCTTTCTATGTACCTCACATGGCTTGGCAATTTATTTTGTCTGGTTGTGTACATCTACAAGGTGTGCGACCCACAAGGGGTCTAGTAGTGTCTTCTATATGGCCATGTACCACAACATGGGATATATGGATGGGAACACAACCACATGGCTGAGTCCTAGTATATTAGGTGTATATTCCACACATAGTGTGTACTTCTTAAAAGATCAACTTCTCTAAATAAGAAGAACACACAGTGTATATTCCTCAAATACATGCACTGTGATTTGTATTTCCGAATGGGAAACCCCCCTCAAATGGTATATACTGAACCTAAATAGTTCCTAATAATTAATAAAAAGACATAAATACATTAAAATAGTAAATATATAATTATTTACTACAAAACATAAAAATAATCTACCTTTAGGCGGAATCTATTGATGTTTCACCCATTTCCATGGGCCATGGTTGGCACATAACAATCTGGATCCTCCCAAGATCTAATGTAGTTCCTCTATCCCATCCTATCTATTTCTATATATGCCTCTTTATTTTAATCTCCTGCTCTCATTAAATAGAATCCCTAGGGCAGTGTGCAAGAACTCAAGGGACAAAGAAAATAAAAGAGGAAAAAGAAAAGTAGTTTAAGAAAAGAAAATGAAAAGGGGGGCCCATCCCATCCATGATGTTAGACCTATGTTTATGCCTAACATAGGAATTTCTCCCAATTATATACTCAATGGTTAATATATAATATCAATATGATGATCCTTTGAAAATATATAGTCAAAAAATCCATCAGAATAAATTACGATTTAATTAATTCAATATTTAATATTATTTCTCCCATGAAAATTTGAATGTTTCAAAATTCATCAAAACTCATATCATGGTGTAAAAACTAATTACAAGATCAAATGAGTGATTAGAAAAATTATTTAAGATAATATGTTGGAGGAAAAAAAAACAATTTTATCCCTTACAAGAATCAATAAGCTAAAATTTAAATTTATACTCAAAATTTCTAGTTTGAAAAAACAACAGTCCTTATAATCTCACCACCATAAATCATCCCATCCCCAAGAAGAGTTTTTTGTGAGGTATAATCCATGATATCATCCTGAGCATCTTCACAAATATTTTTTCTTAACTATCCAATGAATAATCTCACAACATCAGTAACTCTTCCATGAAAGAAGTTTATTGTCTATGACTGATCTGGTACTCCCCCCCCCCCATAGGAATACCATATAATCATATAAAAATTGAAATCTAAGATCAAAATAAAATTTAAAATGAATAATTTCAACTAAAATGAGGGTTAAAACCCTCAAATAGCCAATGGTATTCTCCCCACCATCTGAATTACCTTATACCACTCCTTGACTGCAACCACAATAGGTTCATTCATCAATCTACGAAACATATTTAAAATAAAAGAATCTATCTGTAGAGTTAAATATATATTAGTGTAGTAAATATTATATCAATTTTTATTCTAACCATCACACACTATTAGTACACCAATATTCCATAAAAATTATTGTATTTCTCTCTCTTAGTCATGGTCAAATCAAATAAGTTGACTTTCCTTTAACAAAATCCTGACACCATGTCTCCTAATAATATGTGTCTAGGTCTAGATATATGTCAATCATCTCATGGAACCCAATTAATTTTCATTTTCTCCTCTTACATGTAGAGACATTTTAATTTCATCACAACTCATAAGAAACTATACCTGTGAAAGGACATGAAAACATCGGTCCTTAGATCCTATACAATCACTCCCCAATATATTATTTAAAATGTGAAACACATAAAATTTATTTACCAATAACAGTAGACTCATGCTTCCATGATTCACCCATCATAATGATAAGATAACTATAATGTGTGTAATTAGCTTATCATTAATCTAGAAGTTATACTGGAAGTCCTATTCAAAATTTGGCACCATACCCGTGTCATGATTAATTCTGTGACCACAAATCAAGCATGGTCATTCCATTCCCGATTTTTTTACCTATACTCTAACTAAATTAACAATAATAGGACACTGATCAATATGTCCAGACACCCAAATAGCCCTTCCAATCAAGTCAATTCTTAATAAAAAAGCACCATGTGTTCCTTCTCAAAAATCTAAGGCATCACACGGATTGTATCACAAAACCCAAGTCATAACATGAATATGTGTCCACAAGATAATATAACCTCGATAACTACATAAAAACCCACAAACATAAGAAAACCCCTCACATAATCCTCCCTTAATTAAATAAATGTTGAACTATAGGTTTTTTAGTCAAAACAATGGACCTCTAGGTCTACCACCTAGCCCAATCAATCAAGTATCATAACATGGTGACTTGGTATAATCACCTATCCCAATGATCAAACATATACAAGATAGGTAATGATAAAATAACCTATGAGGATCAAAACTATCAACATCTCCAGACAAGGTCCCAATCCACTCTAGTAATCCTCATAAGGAACTACTCCTAGGAGGTCCCGATAGCAATATAGAATAGATAACAAACATACACTCACCTATCATCCATATATAGTAATACTCCATCACAGTCTAATTCACTACAAGTATCTTGGTATTTATTGGATACTTGCTTAGAAATATGACTAGATAACCACAAATGAAGGTAAAAAGTAGAATTTCATTCTATGCTATGTTGGATAAAAATTTATAGTTTTTTACTGTAACATTATATAAGAAAAACTAGGAAACAAACCCTATAAGTGGTTCAAAACAATGTAATAATGTGACCTATGACCTACTAGGGTCACAAAACCTCTTGTGCATGAGGACCGAGTCCTGATCCCCACCATCGAACATCTCAATGTATATCTACATCACATACCATTTGAATAAAATATATATTCATGTTGGCCCAATTGTGTTGAATTTCACCCCAAAACTCTACGGTAAAAAACTATTTAGTTTTTTTACACTTCAAGGAATTTTCCTACTCTATTAGTAATAATAACACTCTAGAAATCTTATAACATGTGAATCCTATGTAAAAAATATGATTCTGGACATGACTATTTCCTTTTTCGTCTAAGAGTCAAAATCAATCTGTGGCATATTTTAAGTAGTACAAGATCCAAAAATCCATAATAAATCATAAAATACACATAACATGTGCAAAAACCAATGAAAAATATTACATAAAACCTTAACATCCCACATCAAAAACAATAATCTCATATCCTTGGAAACCATAACTTCTTACCTCAACAAGTTTTCTCAACACACCAGTCTGATATCCCTCATAGGTTCTCAAAAATTCCAAATACTCTTATTTACTGTATCGCAAATAGTAAATCAAAAGGAAAGGAACACCTCTAATACCACTTTTTATTATATGAAACCAGGTTCCACTAAATTAGTTCCCCAAGACGGTTCACCACTAGGCCTCAAGTGCACCTCTCTATATTCTAGAGCCAACTGACTATTAGAGAGGGCCCAAAGGTTGTACTTTAGGGAGGCCATACCCTTAAATGAGAGTAAAAATAGTGAAAAAAACTAGATATCACTCATAGATGTAATAAATAATGCGATAATATAGTAAATAAACTGAAATATAATATGATACAATAATAAATGATATTAAATAATATCCTAAACAACCATTTTATATATACAAAACTGGTCTCCCACTGTTCCAACCATACATGTATGGGTACGTAAAATAAACTGAAATAAAATTATAGGGAACAACTACTTACTTTGTGTACGACCACAGACCGGGTCTCTAAGACACTACCAAGCTAATCTAAACTAGTTAAAAGAATACAATTGATCAAATCTGCTCAATCATGAAACCCCGGGCCTCAACACCCTTCATCATGTAGTCTATGCTAAACTTGAAAAGAAGACATATGGTCTACATGTACACCGCGTTTCTTGTATAGAGGTGAGAAACAATATTAGTAGTCTACCCCAACAATGAACCAATAAAACTTTCATCATAAGTTCATGCTAAATCGATATTCTCATCTTAAATGAGACACAACTGAAAAGATAAATCAAATAAGTTAAGAGAAATCACATTTTATCCCGGTGTCTGTGATCCTAGTTAACTGGGTGATGTGCCCCCATTTATATTTATAATTATGTGTGTATGTATATATATTATCATAAATGTGTGTGTTTATATATATATATATATATATTGTAATGTCCCAGTTCCGGGTGCCACTCAATGGGTTCCATGAACCCGGTTCGCCACGTGACCTCAAGCACATTTCCTCAAACGCCAGAGGCTGCCGACTAGTAGTGAGGGCCTAGGTCTGATAGTGGGGAAACTATGCCCTCATTTTTCAAAGTATAGCACAGTGGAATAGATAAATATCATAAAACAAGTGGAAGCAATAAACCATGAACATTTGAAATAAACGACTGCAGTAAAAGATAACCAACTAGATATATAGATATGATGAAACATGTCTCATGTTCTAAGAAAATATCCAGAACATGTTACAAAGCAGTACAATACGATACAGAGTACAGAAAAACAACACAAAACACTGATAGCATCGCGAGCCTAAGCCCAGTCCCATGATCACCTACTCCTCAGCAACAATCAAGTACCTATATAAGGACCATTTCCTCTATCCACACCGGCATATATGTAATCTGTTTGGGCTGAAAAACATGACCCAAATAGGGTGTGAGAAATAATCTCAGTATGCACCCACCAAAGTCTCGTGCTCAACTATGTGTAAACATGCAACAACATTGTGCAAAATTAAAATCAATAAACTAAGAAGTATTCAAAAGTAATTAATGTTACCCGTTATTTTTCCATTTTAATATTCATTTAATCATTCAGTATAAGGAAAACCACCATAGTGAATTTTCTATGTAAACAGTCAGTGTCCTTAGACATGCAAACCCTTACCCTTAGGTAATCAGAATCTTTCCCTCGGGAATTTCCCTTAGGCATAACAGATATTTCCCTCAGGCATACGAAGTATCGCCCTCAGGCATAGAAGTCACTTCCCTCAGGCATACGAAAAGTTTCCCTCAGGTGAAATATGACGTTTCCCTCAAGCTAAGCAGTACCTTTCCCTCAGGCTAAACAAACAATGCCCTCAGGCTAAAAAGAACATTTCCCTCAGGAAAAATTAACCGAGCCATGCCCAAAATGTAAATAATAAATTAACATTCAATTCCTCCTAATTTAATTTAACAAACATTATTACAAATGCATACCCTCAGGTATCCTTGCCAAACGGTTAAACAGAGGAACGCACCCCCGGGGTGGTGCTGGTTCCAAGCAGCGATCCTAAACAACATTTTATTATCACATTTAATTACCTATACAATTCTAGGTATTTAAACATCCAAGGACTCAGCCACACAACACCCCAACATGGTTTCATAGCACAAAAATACACACAAACACACAACAATTGGAAATTAAACACCAAGCCACCTACCTCGATCACCCGTGATCGATATACACAAACGACGCCTTCTGAAACATCCAAGAACATCGTAGATCTGAGGTAAAATAATTCTCATTAAACCTCAAATAACATACATTAGGGGAATAATTGGAAAGAACTATGCAAGGAGATGGGAGGGCTTACCCGTGCGGTTCCAATGTGATCGACAGAAGCGGAAATAGATTCCCGACGCTCGATCTGGAGATCCATGAATTTTTGGCCGTCTTCTCCCAAGCTCCCATCCAGTTCTAAGGCAATCCTGTGAACAGGGTTGGATACTTCCCATTTTCAGTGAAAAAACAAAGTACACGGCATGTACTTTTGACTACATGGCGTGTACTTTCCTCATTTAACTATTCCTCTAGTGACACCGCCAAACTGTTCATCCGTCGACACGAGTACACGACATGTATTCCCGACGACATGGCATGTACTGTCGCCCAGCTAGCGGCCGCTCCCACCACCTTACTTTTTTGTCTGCCGACTGACAACACGACATGTAAAGGGCCACTACATGGCATGTAGTCGGTTCTTACATCCTTTTTCGCCAACAAGGCTACACACCCTGTGTACTCATACCACACGGCCAAAGTACACACTGTGTGGAAAAGTACATGGCATGTAGTCCCAAAATTTAGGATTGTTCCCCATTTTCCTTATTTTCTCAAAAACACTTAAGGAAAAGAGAAAAGAAGAAACCTGTACCTCAAGAAAAAGAACTGGGTTCTTAAAAACTTCCCCCCTTAAATCAATTTGTCCACGAATTTCCCTTCCAAGGGTGGTAAAGATATAGCCGTGAACAACTCCAGCCACTGAGCACATATGTCAGTCTCTCGCTCCTAGGTTTCGTCCTGCACTCGGCCATGCGGCCATAGCACTTGTACGAGAGGAACTGACTGGCCTCAGAGAACCTCCATGCTCCTATCAATGATACGAATTGGATGCTCCTCAAAGGACGCATCTAACTCAAGCTCAACCTCCTCGGACTGAAATACGTGAGACATGTCTGAATGATTGCGATGCAACTGAGATACATGGAAGATGTCGCGCATGGCTCGGTACCTCTGTGGTAACTGCAACTGATAGGAAACCAGACCGACTCTCTCCAGAATCTCAAATGGCCCCACATACCTCGGTGAATGTTTACCCGGTCTCTTGATCCACCTGTGTCCCAACCACGGTGAAACATGCAAGAAAACCTGATCCCCAACCACGAACTACAAGGGTCATCTGCGGCAATTAGCATAAGATTTCTGACAAGACTATGTGGTAGCCATCTACTTCTGAATCAACTAGACCTACTTAGAAGTCTCCTGCATGAGACGTGGTCCCTGTAAATCTGCCTCACCTGCCTCGAACTACCACAAGTTTGATCGGAATGACCTACCATATAAATCCACGTAAGGTTCCATCTCTACAGTTTCATGAAAACTATTATTATAGGAAGACTCGACTAGGGGTATATGCTTCTCCCAAGAGCCCCCAATGTCTAGGACGCATGCACATGGAATGTCCTCTAGCACCAGTATCGTACGCTCTGACTGGCCATCGGTTTGAGGGTGGTAAGCTATGCTCAGAAGCACCTATGTACCAATTACCCTCTGAAAACTCTGCAAGAAACGAGACATAAAATGGGCATCCCTATATGAAATGATAAATTGGGGGACCCCCTGAAGACGTACGACCTATCAGATATAAAACTTCGCGAGCTCATCAACTCTGAAGGTCTCCTTTATCGGAAAAAAGTGAGCAACCTTTGTGAGTATATCCACAACAACCCACATGGAATCATTGCCTCGAGATGACCTCGGCAACCCAGTCACAAAATCCATCGTGACATCTTCCCATTTCCACTCTACATTAGGTAACTTATGAAATAGTCCAGCTGGCCTCTAATGCTCCGCCTTCACCTGATGACAGGTGGAACACCTCGTAACAAAACCAGCTACATCCATTTTCATTCCCGGCCACCAGTACTGACGTCTAATGTCTCGGTACATCTTGGTAACCCCAGGATGAACTGCCCAAGCTGAAGCATAAAATTCCCGCATCAGATCCTCGCGTATATCCCCTAGAACCCACACTCATCCATTGAAATGCAATACTTCATCATCTCCTATCGTCCAATCAGGAGAAGGGTCCTCACTGGTCACCGACTCCCGTCGAACTAGGCCTTCTGAATCAGTTAGCTATCTCATCCTCAATCTATCAAGAGGGTAGGGATCACAGTTAAAGATGAAAGATAGGTCTATCCCTGACTCTTGTCCACCTCCAAATGCATCTCAAAAAAAAATCCATAAGCTTTCATTCACCACTGGCCTCCTGCACTGCCTGTACTTGAGTCTTCATGCTTAGTGCATCAACTACTGCATTACCTTTACTAGGTGTATAGGCAAGCTCAAAATCGTAGGACTGAAGGTATTCAACCAACCTTCATTGTCTCAGGTTAAATTCACGCTAAATAAAGATGTACTTGACACTTTTGTGTTCCATGAACACCATGAAATGTTCCCCCAAGAATGTATCCAACAGCACAATGCATGAACAACTGCACCCAACTTTAGATCATGTGTCGGGTAGTTCCTCTCATGTGGCTTCAACTACCGAGACCCATACGCAACTAATCGATCGTCCAACATCAACACACCTCCTAGCCAATAACTGATGCATCACAGTAAACTGTATAGCTCTTCCCCTGCTCTGGAAGTATCAAGATCGGTGCTTATGTCAACTTTCCATTCAGCTCCCGGAAGCCTGTCTCACAAGCTTCTAACCAAACGAACTTCACACCCTTCTTATTCAAACCTGTAAAAGGTTCTTATAAGTGGGATATGTCTTGTTTAAAGCATATGTAGTAACCAAACACCCCCAAGAAACTCCGTATTTCAAATAAATTCTTAGGATGCTCCTAGGAAACTATTTCTCTCACCTTCTCTGGGTCTATTGCAACTCCTGCCTCTGAGATGATGTGACCCAGGAAGGGTAACTGATCCATCCAAAAGTGGAACTTTGAGAGCTTAGCATAGATATGATGCTCTCTCAGTGTACTAAATACTATCTAATGATTGGTGGCATGGTCGTGTCGAGTGTTAGAGTACACAAACATATCATCCACGAATACTACCAAAAAAGAATCTAGATAAGGATGGAACACACGATTCATCAGATCCATGAAAACTTCTGGTGTGTTCGTGTGTCCGAACGGCATGACCATATACTCGTATAGACCATACCTTCTCCTGAAAGCTGTGAGAGGTATATCAGATGGTCTAATGCACAGCTGATTTTATCTTGATCTCAAATCAATCTTCGATAACACTCGTTATCCATGAAGTTAATCAAAAATATCATCAATCCCTGGCAAGGGATATTGGTTCTTAACCCTCAACTGGTTCAGCTTTCGATAATCCACAGAGTGTTTGAGGGTACCATCCACCTTTTTTGCAAAAAAGGATAGAAGAACCCCAAGAGAAGTACTGGGTCGGACAAAACCCTGTTCCTGTAACTCCTCTAACTGTATCTTGAGCTCTTGAAACTCTGTTGTATCCATCCTATAAGGAGGAATGGACGCTAGTGCTGCTCGTGGAAAAATCTCAATGGAAAAATCCACCTCACGCTCTGGAGGAAGATCTGAAAAGTCATCCGGGAAGACATCCTTGAAACAATCAACCATTGGAGTGAAATCCTTCTGACAAGACCCTTGGTTATCCAGATATAAACTCGCAAGCAGGTATATGACTACACCTCACCCATGATTCTCTGTTCCAGCTCAACTCTCCTTTATATCCCACTCACCCTTGTATAGAAACTCTCCGCCCACTGGTGACGTGAAACTCACCCTGCGACGATAGCAATCTACAAAGGATCAAAAAGGAACCAACCATTCCATCCCTGGAATGACATCATAGCTCATCATCTCTAATATATAGAGGTCCCAAAGGAAGTGACACCCACCAAACTCAAGGGGGAACTCCTTGCATTGAAGCACACTAGCCGTTCTGGATCCCAACGAAGTGTCTAACATCTTAATAGCAGAAGAAGTAGAAACACATATCCCAAGGCTCTCCAAAACGGGTACATATATAAAGCTATGGGTAGCACCCATATCGAAAAGTACTGAAGATAAGAAAAAAGCTACTAGAATAGTACCTCTGACTGTAGAAGGTTCAGGATCCTGCTCCTACTGGGTCTATTGCACTACATATGTCTGCCCAGTGTTGCGGCCCTGCGACACAGCCTGGCTACCCTGAGCTATACCACCCTGTTGCCTCTGAGATCCTGGTGGCTGGCTACTACGGCCATGACCAACATCTATGCCTGCACGCCCCGACGTATTCCAGTTACTTGACTGGTAATAAGCTGCTGGTCCTGCTCCTGCTCGTGGAGTCTGCACAAAACCCCTCTCACTAGCCACAGGTGGAAGTTCCCTGCACAAGTGCTGTAGATGACCCATCTTTCCGCAAGCTCGGCACTCCACTAGGTCTCGTGGACACTGAGGTCACTTGTGCCCCTCTTTACCACACTAGTAGCACATGACCGGCCCACCTGAAACATTCTTCTGGATGGTACTTCCACCTTGAGAGAAGTCCATATGTCGCTTCCTCTTTTCAATAGAAATAGTAGCAGATACTGGTTCTGAACCACCCTGGCCCTCACCACTAGCTTCCCACAGGTTCCTCTCTGTAATCAGTGCCTCGTTCACAATAGTAGGTACTAAAGGCAACCTGAAAACATTCATTAGTGCTCGGATGTCATATCTAAGACCATCCTCAAAGCATCTGGCTCTCAGCATCTCATCACCCACCAGAACGGGTGCAAAACACTGAATCTCGGTGCAACAAGAAAAATAATCCATCACCGACATAGCGCCCTGCTGCAGATTCATGAAATCTCGAGATCGATCTTCCCTCAGCGTCTCTGGGAAGAATAAGTCAGAGAAGGCTCTCTGTAAATATTCCCACACCATGTCTCTGTGATACTATGACTGGGTGGTAAAATCCCATCACTTGTTGGAGGAATCACCTAGCATATAAGTCATGAGCTTGACCCTCTTCCATGGAGGCGTCTCTAGGTGATCGAAAATAGTATGCCTCGACCCCAGCCAAGACTCTGCAGCCTGTGGTCCACCATCCCCTGAAAACGTAGGCGGATGCTACTACTAGAAGATACGAGTCAGCTCGGCCATAGATGTGGCAGCCGGCGGTGCTCCCTGAAAGGTCTGCGTGAACCGGATAAAGCCTTCACGGAACTGCACCTCTGCGCCTGTGTCCGGTATTATGGTTGGTGCCGCATCTGTCTCTACTAGAGGATCACCTAGTTGTCCATGGCCCACCATCTCTGGATTATAATCATTTCCTCTCTCCTGGTGAACAACGTGTGGTCTTCTAGGCGGCATGACTCTACATGATCAAACGTACACCTTAGATCAAGTTTTATCACAGTCTGAAAATGAAGGGACCAAAAGGGGAATAGGAGGAAGAAGGCATTTTAGATTGAAAAACAAGACTACACAGTGTGTGTATATAACTGACATGGCATGTATGGTGTAATTTTACAACTGACCGTGTCATTTGTGACACATCCGACTACTCAGCTTGATACTGTACGGCATGTGACACCCGTACATAGCGTGTACACCACTTCGTCTCCCAGCCACATGGTCAGGTCCACACGGTCTGTCCTCGAACAAGACCACATGGCGTGTCCCAGAGGTACACGGTGTGTACTAGATGAGCTTCACTGACCCGTGCTGTTAGTTACACGGCCGGACCCACGGCTCACACTACACGGTGTGTTCCATACACACACGACGTGTACATGAAAGGATTACACCGACCCGTGTTTTTAGTTACATGGCTGGATCCCAGGTCAGACTACATGGCATGTTCCATAATGGACATGGCATGTATGTCTTAAGGTATCCTCTGTCCATGTTGTCAGTTACACGGTGGACTCCGGGTCAACACTACACGACATGTACATCCAGTACACGGCATGTTCTCCCCAAGCATTTCCCATCCCCGTGTCCCCACCCACACGGTCTCTGCCACGGGAAGAGACTACATGGTGTGTACATAGACTACACGGCGTGTACTCAAAAAGTTTTCTTTTCTTCCTCAACAGAAGAACATACACGACGTGTTTGAGGTACTACACGGCGTGTATACTAGGTTTCCGGATAGTATGGCTTATAAACTTCTTCAGAACCCAGAAATTTCTGAAAAACAACACCTAAGTGGAAAATTCTGATCCGTGAGGGCCCATACTCCCTAAGAATCAATGTTTGTCATCTTATATGTGTTATAACCAGATAAACAGCCAATGATCCACCAAATTTCGGTCAATGAGGGCTCGTACTCCCCAAAAACCAAATTTTGGCATCCATTCTATAAACAGACTCACACAAGAATACCCTATCAAACATCAATTATCTATCCAAGCAGCTATCACAAAAGCATGCTTTTACTAGAAGAACATCTATCACAACAACATGTAATTTCTAATTCACCTACGTGGCATAGAACTATGCATGGAATGTGATTTCTATCATGTGCCTAAATGATGCATGAGATGGCATACCCTCATCTCATCAGGTTGAAACTGAATAGAACCCATGAATAAAATATAAACAACACAATACAAGTGTGCCACCCTTCGGTGAAAATCAATTCAACTGTCAAATTGCAAAATCAGAAAAATTGCAACACGATGTAACATGGATTTTCCCTATACACGGGTTAGCTACGCCTGGGAACAGCTTATTACCAACTACCGTTCTCATCCATTCCCTAACAAAGGCTCCAAATAGTAACTCAAAGAAAAGTAACCAACCTCCCTCTAATACCACTTTGTAATGTCCCGGTTCTGGGTTCCACTCAAAAGGGTGCCCCGAACCCGGTTCACCATGTGACCTCAAGCGCATTTCCCCAAATGCCAGAGGCTGCTGACTAGTAGCGAGGGCCTAGGTCTGATAGTGGGAAAACTATTCCCTCATTTTTCAAAGTGTAGCATAGCGGAATAGATAAATAGCATACAAAAAGCGGAAGCAATAAACCATACATATTTAAAATAGACAACTGCAGTAAAAGATAACCAACCAGATATATAGATATGATGAAACATGTCTCAATTTCTAAGAAAATAGCCAGAACATGTTACAAAGTAGTACAATACGATACAGAGTACAGCAAAACAACACAAAACACTGGTAGCATCATGAGCCTAAGCTCGATCCCATGCTCCCCTACTCCTCAGCAGCAATCAAGTACCTATATAAGGACCCATTCCATTATCCACACCTTCAGAGATGTAATCTATTTGGGCCGAAAAACATGACCCAAACAGGGTGTGAGAAATAATCTCAGTAGGCACCCACTAAAGGCATGTGCTCAAATATGCATGAACATACAACAACAGTGTAAAAAATTAAAATTAATAAACTAAGAAGTACTCAAAAGTAACTAATATTACCCGTTATGTTTACATTTTAATATTCATTTAATCATTCAGTATAAGGAAAACCACCATAGTGAATTTTTTATGTAAACAGTCAGTGTCCTCAGTCACGCAAACCCTTACACTTAGGTAATCAGAATCTTTCCCTCAGGCATTGCCCTCAGGCATAACAGATATTTCCCTCAGGTGTACGAAGTGTCTCCCTCAGGCATAGATTCCACTCCCCTCAGGAATACAAAAGGTTTTCCTCAGGCGAAATATGATGTTTCCCTCAAGCTAAGAAGTACCTTTCCCTCAGGCTAAACAAACAATGCCCTCAGGCTAAAAAAAACATTTCCCTCAGAAGTAAGTAACTGAGCCATGTCCAACATGTAAATAATCAATTCACATTCAATTCCTCTCATGGTAATTTAACAAACATTATTACAATGGCATACCCTCGGGTATCCTAGCCAAACGGCTAAACAGAGGAACGCACCCCCGGGTGGTCCTGGATCCTAGCAGTGATCCCAAAAAACAGTCTATTATCACATTTAATTACCTATTAAATTATATATATTTAAACATCCAAGGCCTCAGCCACACAACACCCCAACATGGGTTCGTATCACAAAAAAACACACAAACGCACAACAATAGTAAATTAAACACCAAGACACCTACCTCGATCACCCGTGATCGATATTCCCGAATGACACGTTCTAAAATGTCCAAGAACATTGCGGATCTGAGGTAAAATAATTCTCATTAAACCTCATATAAAATCCATTACAAAAAGAGTTGGAAAGAACTGCGCAAGGAGATGGAAGGGCTTACCCGTGCGGTTCCAACGTGATCGAAGGAAGCGGAAACAAATTCCCGATGGTCGATTTGGAGATCAACAAACGTTCAACCATCTTCTCCCAAGATCCCGTCCAGTTCTTTGGCAATCTTGTGAACAGGGTTGGCTACTGCCCATTTTAAGTGAAAAAAACAAAGTACACGGTGTATACTTTCTTCCTTTAATTGTTCCTCTAGCGGCACCGCCAAACTGTTCATCCGTCGACATGAGTACACGGCATGTATTCCCGACTACACGGTGTGTACTGTCACCCAGCTGGCGGCCACTCCCACCGCCTTACTGTTTCGTCTGCCGACTGACTACACAGTATGTAAAGGACCACTGCATAGTGTTTAGTCGGTTCTTACACCCTTAGTCGCCAACAAGGCTATACACCCTGTGTACTCATCCCACATGGCCAAAGTACATAGTGTGTGGAAAAGTACACAGTGTGTAGTCCCAAAATTTAGGATTGTTCCCCGTTTTCCTTATTTTCTCAAAAACACTTGAGGAAAAGAGAAAATAATAAACTCGTACCTCAAGAAAAAGAACTGTGTTCTTACATATATATATATATATATCAATATACATGCGTAATGTTAAAAATAACATTCTCAACAACAGGAGATCCTTGGGTCCATAATCCCAATTGTTCAGACATCCTATAAAAGGGAAATTAATTCAATGATGTACTACTCAATTCATGTAAAATCAAGTAGATCTATTGGTTTGTAATCCCAATCAACAATACCTTCATTAGTTAGCAATAGAAATTTATCTCAGTAATCTATGTCACTATAGGGGGATATCTGTCTTATACCTAGGTTCACCCATACTCTCCTCCAATCACTATAATTATGGATGTTGTATGCCAATAGAAAATCCTATAAATGCTCACTATGTTGGACACCATTCCACTCATTACTTCTAAATCTAGTCTAATGCCTTATCCCTAGGTCCTTGTTTTTAGGCCGTAATTACATTGCAAGTTAGATAATACCCAATGGGCTCACCCTTTATTGATTTGTGAATGAAATCATATACAAATCCAACCACATGATCGATGTTTATTCATATAAATTTCTCAATGACCCCATCCAATAGAAGAAAATATAGGGGATGTAGTAATGGTGAATCCACTAGAACCTTTGGAGTATCATAGGTTTTTCTTGATAAAAGAATAATTATCTATTGAGTTTACATCATATCAGTTGTGACGAGCTCCATATCCACCATCTCAATCAAGGAATCAACCTGGGTGAGCGTAATAATACATGTCACTCGGGAGAGCGTAATCATCCATGAGTACCATAAATTATGACACCATGAATATATATCATCATAAAAGGTATTACAAGACTGTATGTTATAATCAAATGGATTACAATACTAAATGTCATAATCAAGGGATGTCATGCATGAATATCATAAACCATAATGCTAAAGTCTCGATCCCAATAAGTGCATCTGAGCATACTAAAAAAAAGTTTCACCATGATGGGATGATCACCCACAATCCAAGAAGGGCCTCTATAAATAATTGTTACATCATTATAAAATAGGTGAATCAATAAATAAAGATTTTTGGGTGGCTGAACACCTAAACACACACCACTCTCACATACCCTTGGGCTTAAATGTTTGATATGTGTTCTAAGAAGACAACCAATACCATCACTACCAAAACCCCCCCACCATTAAATTAACTTAGTCTTGATCAATCATCGGATCACCCACATTTTTCTTCATGTAAAAACTTAGGAGTGAAATTCTAATTGGTATTTTCAACGTCTACACAAATGTTAAGGCATCCTCCTAAGTATCTTCAGCTCTAAAAGAAAATTGGGGAATAATACATGGGATCAAGTAATGCTAAGTAAAAAGGTTAAGGGACCCTAAAAATAAATTTCCTAAGTTATTATATGAGTTATGGAATCCAACTAGGGACCCTAAGTATAGAAATAAGATAGAGGCATCATACAATAGATCCTCTAGGTGGAAATGTGAGTGGAGGCATTCTATAGGGGATCCTAAAAAATAACTAACCTCATAAAATCCTAGGACGGAAGGGAAAATATCATAAGAAAGACATCATCACGGGGAAATATCAAAAATTATATTTCATGGGAGATGTCTCATGGACCATCTCTGATCAAGGTATTACAACCTTGAGACAACTGAATTTGATTACTGGAGGAGGAAGCTCACTATTTGGGAAAATCTTGAAACACCTCTTAGGAGTCCTAAAATAACCTCAAGGGTTTTTCAGTCATGTATTTTGTGGAAATATACTCAAAATGAAGTAATAATTTTTCAAATTTTTACATTTGTGTGTAAATATAAAAAACAACTCAAAATGCTAGCAAGGGGGAAGTACACAACGTGTATACCAAGTATATGACATGTTCTCCCAACACTCCACTTGGGCATGTAATATATCCAAAAATTTCTTTTAAAAGACCATGTAAATGGTTTTTAAGGTATGTAAATGAAATGTATCATATTTAGGGTAGCTTCCCATGTAATTCACATGGCCTTGAAATGTATTTATTCTGGTCATGTACCTCTAGTAGGCACCATAATAGGGTTTGGAAGTGTATTCTACATTGCTATTTTCCCCTACACAGGTTGTCTGGATGGGTACTTAGATACATGATTGAGTCCGAGTACAAATAATTTTATTCCCATACATGGAATGTACTTATAAAATTTTCATCTTCCCTGAATGGGAAGAATATATAGTGTATGTTCCTGAACTACACTCATGTGATCATGATTTCCGAATCGAAAACTCCTCAAATCAACCAAAACCATTATTCTATATTTAAAAAGGTATAGATATATCCAATGTTCTAATAAATCATAATATGACATTAAAACATGAAAATATTAAATATATGGGTATTTATGAAAAAAATAAATGAAATATTGTTGGGTGCAACTCACTAAAGATTTGATCATTTCTGTGGTCCATAACTGTTGGACGACGATCTAGTTCCTCCAAAGCTCCATAGAGGTACCCCTATTATTCCCTATCTCCTTATCTCTCACAAAATAAATTTTTATCTCTCATTCACATGATGGAGAATCCCCGGGTGTGTTTATGGGAATGCATGCGAGTAAGAAAAGAAAAAATGAAAAAAAAGAATAATAAGAAAAAAAGAAAAAAGGGGCTCAAGACAATCCCTAGTGCCCGGCCTAAGTTTATACCTCACTAAGGAATAATTACCCATTCTAGACTCAAGGGAAGAGACAAATAGCAATATTATTCTCCTTTTAAAAGATATATCCAAACAAATTCATTCGATTAAATTATTATTTAATCAATAAAATATAAAATATTCATTATTCATTGAAAATTCAAACAGTTAACAATTACAAAAAAAAAATCCTATGGTAAAAACCCAATTCTATATGAATAATGTAGTCAAAAAGTATCATAGATCATCTTATTATGTAAAAATACCATTTTTCCCCTTATAAGAATCCAAAAGATAAAAACTTAAATTTCGGATTAGAATTTCTAGTCTAGAAAACATAGGTACACAGTAATTTATACATAGGGTTTCATGTAACACAATATAAACTCTGTGTTTTTTGTAATTAAAGCTAAAATTACTGTTGTGTGTAATGAAAGCTAAACTATTTTTTTTCAAATTCTACAAAATATTTCAAAGATTAACTTAATTTGTAAAATAATTTCACAAAAAATAAGTGTGTTATAAAATCACCCAATTAAATATGAATTAGATATAAGATATTTTTAGTTAACAAAAATTTAATTAAATAAAATTCAAATCCAAAAATCTAATAATATCTACCTTTTTTAAATTAAAAAAATCCAATATATAATTCAATAATTATTTACGCTCTTTAAAATGAAGAAAAATGTTAAAAATAATTTGAAAAAAGTAGAATATAAAAAAAATTCTCCCTATTAATATACTTTTATATTATTCAGTTTTTTAAACATATAGAATATTATAAAAAATCACAACTCCATCTGTATAAATGAATATAATATTTTAAAATAGAAGTTATAATAATAAAAAAATAAACCAGTTTTCATTAAATTTATTCTATATAACTAGATTAGGGACACCCTTTAATAGAACATAGAGAAACACATAACATTGATAGTGACTTAAAAAGGTTATTTATTTAATAAGAATTATAATATGAAAGAGAAAACATTCATGTTTTTTAATTAATATCAATATATATGAAAAAATAATAAAATCTACAATAAGAGAATGGAATACATATTTAATAAATAATTAAAAATACATATTACTATATATCTAACATACAAAGTTAAAAATTTATTTCTCAAATACTATTGATTCAAATGGTTTAGTAAACATGTCATTATATTGTTCTTCATTTGGAAAATATTTCAAACTAATATCGACTCTATTTAAAAAATACCATGGAAAATGAAATCTAACATCAATATAATGTTAACTAGAATATTATAGAGATTATTTTGAAATATAAATTGAACTAGAATTATAAATATTTAAAATTTTATAAAATATAACGTTAAAATTAATAGAGGAATTTTGATCTAATGTCTTTAAGAAAAAAAAACTAGTAGCAACAACAAACTCAAACTCAACTATAGATACTGTAATTAATTATTGTTTTTTAACTTAAAAAAAATTATTTAGAAAATGACACATATGTGATTTATTTTTCTTAGAAAGCCTAAAACATAAAAAATTTGAGTAAGAATAATATGAAAAAAATTAATTTAATGGAATAAACTATTACTTATAGTTTCATTGATATATTTAATAATTATCTTAATCGACATAAGGTGATTTATTTGTATTAGACTAAAATATTTCACATAATAAAAATGAAATAAATATATTTTTTCTAAATTAATTCAAATAAATAAAACTACAAATCATTCCTAAATATAGTTTAACACCAAATCTCTTTCCAGATTCATCCAAATATAATTTAGAATTTTTTCTCATAAGAGTTTGAATATTTTTTCATCAGTCAGGACCAAATATTTTAAAATTTCATTTAGAATATTTAGATTAAGATATTAAAATACCATCATTTCTTTGATTAATTTAAAAAACAATAAAGACATTAAATTCTCCCAGTAAGATGATGTCAGAAACTATATCCATTAATATAGAAAATTCAATAAAGAAATAATATTTTTTTGAATCAAAATATCATCAAAATATATCTCCATAATTAAAATATCAATTAAAAAATTCTTAATGAATAATATGGGTTCAAATTTTCCTTTAATAAAAACATTTTTTTATAAAAAATGGTTTATGTCTATTATACTAATACCTAATAACTTGATTAAAATTATAAAAAGATTTATATTGTTTAGAAACATGATTTTAATATTTTTCATTTTCAAATATTGAGGTTTTTTAATAATCACTTCTTCAAAGTTTATAACATTTAAAAATCTTTCTTACATCCATTTAAATAATTTTCTATTCTAAAAACAAGTAGATGATAATAAAATCCAAATTGCTTTTATCCTTGAAACAAGTGTAAAATAATCTTCAAATTCAATTACCTTTTCTCAAGAATATCTTTTGGTAACCAATATAGATTTATTTTTATGTATATTTACATATTCTTCAAGTTTATTATGAAAAATGCAGCTAGTTACAATAATATATTTATATTTAGGTAGTTCAACTAGATTCCATACATTATTTCTTCCAAAGTTATTTTATTATTCATGAATATCATCAATCCTATCTGAATCATCAATGTATCATCAACATAAACATGAAAAAAATATAAGCTAATATAGAGTTATCACACATATTTAAAAAAAATTTATGTTTTCATTATAGATTAATAATTTCTAATAAAATATCAATAGGATGGAGTTTATGTTTTTTATAGTTTTTAGGATCAGGTTGAGAATTTATTTTATCCCCCTCAACTGATATATTAAAAGTTTTATTTTGAAGGCCATATTCACCTAAGTTGAATTCCCTAAATTCTTCTTTAGATTTATCTAAATCAAAATTATATTTTATATTTTTAGTTTCATAAAATTTAACATGAAATTACTTTTCAATAAATAATGTTCTATTATTGAAAACTCTATATGGATTACTAGAATTAGAGTATATTAAAAATAACCTTTTATCATATTTAAATTCAACATTATATAAATTAAATTTTATGTCTAAAATACATTCTTCATAACCAAACACTCTAAAATAAAAAAGTTTGGTTTAATACATTAAAAAAATCATGAGAATTTTTATTTATAAATATTCTTATTGAACATATTTTTCAAATATAACAAGAAATATTGAAAGATTATACCAAAAAGTATTTAGGAAAATAAAAATTATAACAAATTTTTCATTCCATTTATTGAATTGATATATTTTTCATTCAATCGTTCCATTTTTTGTAGTGTCCTATGGCTAGAAAAAGAATGTTTATATCCATTATATTATAGAAATTTTACAAATTATAATTCAGGAAATTTACTAACTATATTAGTTCTGATAGAAATAATAAAACAATATTTTGGTTTTTGAATAATTTTTTCAGATAACAACAAAAATAGTTACGGTTATACAATTATGAGGTAAGAAACTATTCAAGATGAATCTAATTTAATCATAAACAATAATAAATACATATTTATTTCCACCTAAACTATTCATATGTAATTGAACAATTAAGTCATGATATATTAGTTTAAAAGCCATAGTATTTTAAAAAGAATTATATATTTAAATATTTATTTATTCTATTTACCTTTTAAACAAGTATATCACATGAAATGTTAATATTTATTAATATTAGGCAGTTTTAAAACTTGTTCATAATTTAAAAACTTAAGAAAAAATATGATGTTTTCATGTCGAATCCTTTTATCCCACAAATTAGAATCTACATATAATACATTTAAACGCTTAACCTTTTTTGGTTATATCAAAAAAATACCCTATAAATATTCCCTTTTATATTTTTAAAAAACAAAACATTTTAATTTTTGAAATCAAAAAACTTATAATTTAAAAGTTTTATATTTAATCCATCATCACATAAGTATGACACAATTATTAAATTTTGTTTTAAATCATCAATATATAATTTTTTTCTATAATAAAAAATTTAGAAAATATAATATCAACATACACTTTAATATAACATCTATAATTGTATCCAAATGTTATCTGGATTCTTTTACATAAATTAGAAGATTGAAAATTAGAAATACCACCTATCAAGTTTCTAGAAGACCCACTGCCTAGATACCATGAGTATTTAAGACTTAATGAATATTTCTTGAAATTAAACCAGTAATTTTTTTTGTACCCATACTATTTTAGGTCAAATTATATTAGAAATAAAACATTTAGAAAACAAAATATATTTGATACATCTAATCATGGACTATTTTAAAATAAAATTGTTAGAAATAAATTTTTAAGTGTGAATAAAATATTGTGTATAACTCAAAGAGCATTCATTATCCATAATAACAATGAATTTTATATTAAAAATGTGTTTCACTTGAAAGGATTAATTTTGATATTTTTAATGAATATAGTCTTATTCATCCTTTAATGTAAGATGTTATAAAAAACCATTCTTTTAATATTTCAGTTTCATTCTAGATATAATTTTGTTATATTTTCATTTATATAAACAAATTTATACAGATTCTTTTCAAGAAATAAATTTTATCCTTTAATGTCGCATTTTATTTAATTATTTCTAAATCATGATATTTTTTTTAATTTGAACATGAGGCTAAATTTCTTACTTTATTATTTTTAATGAAATTATTACATTCATTATTAATTTTATTCATATCCTAAAAAATTGATTTAAACATTACTTCTTGATCATTTTCACTTAAAACTATAATGTTTTTTAGTATTTAATTCTATTATTCCAACTTTAATATTTTATAATATGTAATCTTTTTATTTTTTTCATATCATGAGAATCACTAGTTTTCAAATTTTCACATTAGATTTTAAGTTTCATATTTTCTTTGACATATTTATTATTTTTAATTTTTATAGCTTTATATTTTTAAATAATTATTATACTACCATTTATTATTTATTCATTTTCATTATACATTACATGAATTTAGAATTACCATTCTCATAATCCTAACTGAAATCATATTCAATCGCCTTTTCATATTTAGTAATAGTATAATAATTGACATTATGGGGTGAAACTAATTAACTAAAGTGTGAATCAGGTAACTCACAATGTATACCCATTGAAAAAAAGAATCCATATCACATATTTGATTCCTAAGTCACTACTTGATTATGAATCTTATATACAGTCCCAAACTCTATGAATTGGTGATTCTCATTTTTTTTATTTTTTCCTTATTTGAATTATTGAGTTTGGGAAAATGAATCTGGATGTGTGTTTTATTTATGCACTCAACACATGTTAGGTACTAAAAATAATTGTTATTTTAAGTATTACCTTTATTTTATTCCTTTTTGTTCCTCTTTCTAAATCATATTTTTCCTAAATTAGTTTTCATAAATTTTTAAATATTTTATTTATAAAATAGGCCATATCAATATCAGTTTCCTGGAACTCAGATTGAAAATAGTTAGAGAAATACATGACAATATAATTAAATTAATAAATTTTCTTTTTATTGATTCCACATCAATAAAGTTTTTATATTTTATTTTATACTATTGGAAATAATCAATTAGTTAATCTAATATATACTATTAAAAATTATCAATTTCATCAAATATTTATTTCTTTTCATTCCACTTTAAAGGTAGTTCCTTCAACAATCTTAAAACTAGAGAATTATTATCTAGAATTTCTCCAAGTGCACTAATATCATTTGTTAATATTTCAGTATGGTGAATCAACTAGACCACTAATTCATATTCTCACATCATTAAATCCGTGTATTATGCAAGTGAAATTCCCAATTTTTATATGTTTTTTTCCTACAAAGAGTGACTTGTATTGTTATCTAATTGTTGTGGGAGGCCTTTCAAGATGAAACATCCCAATAAATTATTATACGTATAACACAATAAAAAATTTAAATACATTATAATTCAAAACATAATTTTCCATATAATTACATTCAAATGTGTCTAGTTTTTATTTAAGAAGTTGTTGTGGATTCTTTATGATTTCCCATATATCCAAACTTAACTGATTTGTATATAGATCCATTATATCATTCCAATACACATAATAACTTCCATCAATTTTTGGGGAATTTTAAGGAATCCATTCCCCATTCGAATTTATTTTTTACATATTACAAATATCTTATTCCATAGACTATTATGTTTAGGATTAGGTTAGTATAAGAATAATAGAATCTATATCCAAAAAGGAAACAACCTATGATACCAATTGTTTTGTAGAGATAGATAGAAAAGTGGACTCGGGGTGGGAGTGCATATTCCTTTTAAAAGTTGTAAAATATTATTTTATAATATTTAAAAGTATTATTTTATTGAAAGTAAAGTAGTTTTTAAAATATATTTTAGTGGATATGAAAATTTTAACTCACAATTTTTTATTTTAGTTCATATCACTTATATCCTATATATACTATTTTATCTTCTATACTCGGTGAGATAATCTAAAAAAACTAGGAAGCCTCAATTTTTAATTAGTTATAACCTACTTATAGACCCTAAATTTTACAAAATCTATATGGACAATAATAATATCAATTATTATAGGAGGGACAACCTATACTAACCCAAAAAAATCAGCAATCACAAACCAAGGACCTTACTTTTGGTTATATATAATTTCCAATATCAAATATTCTTTCGATACGGAAAATAATAGATATATTATTAATAAAAAATTAAAAATTAAAAATAAAAAGATACGGTGGTGAAAAGTAGAAAACTTATAAACACCATAATAAAGGAAGATAAATATATCAATGAATATTGATTATATTTGACCACTTTAGTAGTAAATTATTAAAAATATTAGTTCCAACATGATAAAACCAATAAAAAATATATAAAATAAGAAAAAACACTTCAATATAATAGTATCATGTATTGATTATGTGTCTCTTGCTACATGCCTCAATAATCATTTATAGATGAATCATAAATAGTCATCTCATACCCTCTTTCAATTTTCCATGAATGATAGTTTCCTAAAACATAACATAGCTATTCAGCGGTTATGTGAAATATTTGAAAAATAGGAAAATATACCATTATCCATATCTTTTGAAATATCATGATTATTCAAATCATAACAATGACACTCTTTTATTTTCATATGACACTCATCTAAACTACTTCTAATATTTTAGTTATATTATATAAGATTTTTAAAAATAAATAAAACATTAAGAACAATTGTCAAAAAATTGTAGTAATTCAATATTAAAATAAATATAGAGTATGGAAAATGAATCAAATAATCTGTGAATAAATACTTCAAAAATAATATAACAGATCATTGTTTGAGTATTCATGAATATTAAGAAGTCAATGTTACATTTAAAAAATATTTAACACGGTTATAGTATTAAAAAATATTAAAATTATACTAAAATAGATCATACCAAAATATCCAAATAATTAACCTACAAAAAAATATTTAAAGAATAAAATAAAACAATTTAAATTCATCTTATAACAAAATTTTCATCATTATTATACCTTAATTTGATGTTAATCCTTGTTTCCAATATTTTAAGATGCTTTTGTATGAGATAAATAAAAAATTGGAAAATAATAATAAAAATAGTAATAATAAAATACATATATAAATATAAAATATACTTATGGATGTTTTGATTTATCACATATTGTAAAGCATAGAGAATCATAAAATGTACAGGTTTTTATAATCATGTAAGTAGACTCATAAATGAATACTCATAAAACTATTATTTTTGGAGGTTTCATAAAAGGTTTGAAAACAAACTGTCATGACAGGACTACTTGATTCATGGAATATCACCCTCATGGAAATGTTTTGTGTGGAAACACCCTATATTGAAGCTTTCTTATCCATATGGATGATCAAAAATGTCTTGAGTACTGTTTACAGAAAAACCATTAAAAGAAGTATAAATTATTATGAATTTATAGACCATACATCATGAACGTCTGTATCTCATGGTCTAACTCCTTAGAAGATACATATTTCATTGAGAACACATGGTTGATATATAAACATATAGAATACCAAAGTACTTCAATATAAATCATCCATAAAAGAATTAAATTTCATGATTGTTATAGAAACAAATTCTTGTGTTGAAATGCACAGTCAGAAACCCGGTACACTATATGTTTTGTATATCATATGAAATATGTAAATTCATCTGGGTTTAATATTCTTCGGTTTCACATAGTTTTCATGGTTGTTCTTCATTGTTAACCAAAGATGTATGTGATATTATAAATATGAATTTTCAATGACCACAGATTATTAAATGTCATGGATAAAGATAAGACATGGATTCACATAATTAAAAATTGTGGAAGAATTTAAACTATTTGTTTGTGTATGTACACATCATCCCAAAATATTGAGATATTCATAAATATAGTCAGAATATTAACTTCATGTGGAAGAACTGTATACAATTCCTAAATGGACATGGAAATTCCACTACAAAGAAGATGCTCCAAGAAATCTATTTTATAATTATATGGAGGGTACCTCATTGAAAGATAAATTAAAACATGTAGAAGAATAGTTGGATTCATTGTATGAAATTAATCATGGTATGATAAGATAGAGAAAAAATATAGAAGTTTAAACTAATTCAAGCATAGATCAAATATACATAGATGATTTAAAATTTAATAGGTAAAAAATATAAAATTTAATTCATGTATGATTAAAACCATGTCATAAATAAAAATAAAAACATGAATTAATAATCTCAAAAATATTGACAGTACATTAAACATTTATTAATAAAATATTAATATCAGTTTTAAATGAATTAAATTGAAATTAAATGAAAAATTATATAAATAATTAAATTTTATTTTTTTAACACTCAAAATATCTAAATTAAATATTAATAAATATTTAAGGTATTTTTATTTTAAAAAAGCATTAAAGAAATAAAATTAAAATCCCTAAAACTATTAGTCCCAAACCACTAAGGTCCAATTGGTACTAGATGTAAACTGTGTTTTCCACCCTAAGTCCACCCCCAATAGCCCACAGGTTAGTCACTAGCACCAAGAATTCATATCATTTATGGGAGGTGATATCCTACAAAAACATTTGAAAAATATAAAAAACCAATATATAATGTAATCATTAGCCACAAAAAATATATATGAATAAATTAACTCTATAACATATACATGCATGAGATGAAAACTAACAGTACAAATCCATATATGAAAACCCTATAAGAATCCTTATATAAAAAATATATCCCATCATGAAAAAAGTATTCTTGAAGATTTAAAGAATAAAATTTCTATAATAACTCTAAGGATGAGATCATAAACATTAAATACCACCAACTAACACCACCCAATCACCATGAAGCATCAACCCGTACTAGCTACAATAACTCCACATCAACTAAGATCATATTTTCATTTTCTATTATTTATGAAAAACAATGGGAATGAATCCCATGTAAGGATGAGTATATAAATACGTAGTATGATTCCCTAAAAACATACAGAAAAAATATAAAAAAAGACCTCAAACTGTAAAAAATATGAAAGTAGTATCAAATGTATATATAACTAATTCATAAAGAACTTAATGATGTGGGGAATTTTTTGTCATCACAGGTCATATCCAGTATTGATTTAACCACATAAATAACCAAAGAGACTCAATTTAGGGAAATCCTCAAAAAATAGGAAGTTGAAAACCCTTCTGTAAGGACTATCTTGAAAGTAACCAATTAAAATTATTGTAATATAGGACCCAAAACATTAATACATCACAACTCCCAATGCTTACCACAGCACCTATATGAACTCATTATAGGGAACCCATTCCTCACTGAGATACAAGTGACCATCAAGGGGTTTACCAAACATATTGATAGAGGACCCTTGACTTATCCCAAATAGGGTTTCCTTCTTCTATTAGTCATATAGAGGAACCTCACCCCATTCAGGAAGATTCAAACAAGGTGATTACCAACTCTTATAGTGGACACTCACTTTATCAGGAATAGGGGTACTAACTTCATGGTTGAAGTGTAAAAATGATGCTCACTATTAAACATTAAGCCTCTAGGGGATACCAACTTCATAGCACATGTAGGGGAATTATACAGAAGAATTAGTAGTCCTCCATCAAGGTTATCATCTTCAAACCCACTCTAAACATCTTACTAGAACCCTATCACCATCTCAATGAACCTATATAATAAAAATTTCCTCAAATCCATTCAAACTAAAGATAACCACACTATTGTGTTATATTCAGAAAACTTATTAGAATAGTTTCTTTGTTTACTCTATTTTTAATAAAAACAAGTAGATATAAAAAACATTAGTAAATGAAAATTATATGGAATGCACTTTATATAGACATGGTGTGTGAGTTATAAGAATATTATGGGAATTCACTACCACTATTTGGTTATGCGGTCATAGTATACATGATTTTTCAATATGATGAAATGACATATTTATCAAAAGAGTTACTTATCCATGTATATTGTTACTTGTTTCTTTGTGACTTAATAATATCTGGTGTGTCCCCCCATAACAAGGAAAATGGTACACAACTATTATTCTACATTTACCCTTCCATAACATGAGTCATGTCACCCCAGACATGGAGTTTGATCTCTGAATACATTTTATATATGTCTGATAGAGAATCTGATCATGTGCACATGTGGTCAATATGTGTCCTCTAGACCCACATGGCATGTCCACTATCTTACATGGTGGGTATGTTCATGTGGACAGTCAGAATTTTACCCTTTTATATTGTGATTCATGCTTCCAATCACACATTATGTGTGCCACATGAGTACACAGAGTGTATTATTTAAATTTACATGTAATTACAAGCAACGAACCATAGGTGGGACATGATATGTTTAGGTGGTATAAGATCATATGCTCTTTAAATTATTCAAAGAAACCCTAGTTATAGTCTATTGTTAATATGGTGTGTGGTTTCCAAATAATATATAATACTTTTTGTTTTCATCTCCAGATCCAGAACCTTCATTGTGTGTTCAACCGAACATCCAAAACTCTATCTTGATTTACTCAAGCACTTTACACCTTTTCCATAAATTAATGACACTCTTCCAAACATTTATTTCTATGTTTGTATAAATAAAACCTCCATATGAATCCCATTCCATGCTACTACCTCTTTTATTGGGCTTTGCTGCTACTTGTTCCTTAGAAATACCACACCATTAAAATATGAGAATTACCCTATCAACATGATACATTTGTCTCCTCACTATTCTAAATCCAACATAATACTACATCCCTTTAAACCCATCATCTCTATCCAATTATCTATGAATATATTTTCTCACTAAATTGAAATTATCAGAGAGGGGGAGAGAGAAGAATACAAATAATGATGGTCTGTGGGATATCTGACCACCCAAATGCTAGTTTGAAACACTGTTTTTCAAAGAATTAAAAACACAAGAATAATTATATGTGAATATAATTGTTGATAAAGAGGTATCACTCATGGGGATTTATTTTTTTAAGGTTTCCAAAGGTTTAGTATAATTTTAATGAAGAATAATTATATTGAACTCACCTGTAATACCTTTTTACAAATAACTAAATGATCTTTTGATGATCAGAGTTATAAAACGTAATTCCATAAATAAAATATTCATGCTAAGAAATTTTAAATAGGAAAAATGATGAATGTGGAATATAATATAATAACAAATACCCACCTCATGGTGATACTAAAAGATCCTCAATTTATTGGTCAGCACCTCTTGTATTCACCTACGATCTATAAATCCACTACCATCTACTCAAATAATGATGCATCCCCTCATAAATATATGAATATTTCTAGTGTTTCAAAACTATTGGAATATTATAACCATAGGTGAGTAAATTTTACGGAAACATTTATGGCTAATAATTAGGTTAATCACAAAATAATATTAAATATCTGAAATGGTTAGGTTCGAGGCCTAATACTTGTAACAATAAATGATACCCTAGATATGTGAAACAACATTTTTTATAGAAAAAAAGTGTAAGAATTTCTATATGAAGATCCATATATGTGATAATACCACACACTCATACAAAAGAAATAAATTTCTATTAAATTAATATTCAATATTCTTTATAATATGAAAATCACATAAACACACCAGAACTATGCCCTAGGGTAAACACTAGAAACCAAGATAAAATAAATGATCATAAAAATTTTAAAATATAATTTACTGAGGTAAATTTTCAATTTTATATTTTTTATGTTTGAGAATCAAAATTTTAAGAATAAGCTAAGTCTAATTCATGGAAACACCCAAACCTATATTATATCATAGTATATTCTTCACTGAGTATCAGATGATGAATACTTGGTAGAAAGTGGCCACCTAAAGCCACAAACCAATAAATTTCCTTCAATTAGGGCTATAAATTAATGAATCCATGAATTTTACTCATCTTACATTGTCAAAGTACACATTATAATTCTCCTATAACACTAAACTAATCAATATTCTATATGTATTGAAAAAATAATAATCTAAGCTCCCATTTATCACTTTAATTGACACAATTAAATCTAAATTTGATATTTAAATAAATTAATTGGACATGGGACACTATAATTATATTTTTACTTTCATTATATATGTGACATATGCGAAACAATGATAAAGTGGAAAATTACCTTTAATAATATGATAAATTTTTATATTGTTAAAACAATTTTATAAAAATACTAAATAAAACATATTTGTAATAATGAAAACTATCATATAAAATTGATAGCGATGATTTAATGAAATCGTGGTTTCTTAAGATATTTAGTTTTACGAGAACATGTTACATATCTATATACCAGATGTTATATCACTATGTAACACTTATTACACACTTATTTTTATATGATAAATAAACTATCATACTAACCACAACATGTGATGTCACATCTATGAAGAAATTATGTTTTTATAATATTTATAGTAGAATTTTCAATCCTTATGATCAAAACATTGAAACTTATATACAAATAGAGGTACTTTAAAATGTCTAAAATTATGTTTTATTTCTCTTTTTATGGCAATAATGATAACATTTAGAAACCGTTCTAAGAATAAAATTTTATTAGACATCATTAATTATAAGTGACAATGTAACTCTCTATATTTAATTTATTTCAAATCATATTCCGTATACATATTCAAGTACATCCAAAAAAATAATTATCAACATTATTTTTGAATTAAACTAGTATCTAAAAAATTACATTTTAGATATTTAATTTTTCTATTTTAATATTGTACTTCTCTAGGATCAATATTTACTCCCAATATGTTCATAAGAACAATTTTTCTCTAAACATATTATTTTTAAGTCACATAAATATTTTATTTAGCATAATCACATTTCATATGTTTTCTTTATGGGATAATAAAAAAATACTAAATCATATCAAATATGATTTTTTTATAGGATAAAAATCAAAATTCATATCTCATACAACTTTCTTATATCATATGTAATTAGTATTTAGATAAATAACCTAAAAACATGCTTAAAATATATATTAATCAAATTTTTTGGATTGGAGAAATTTTTTCACATCAATATTATTGAAATTACATTTGTCCACATCTCATTCTCATAATATTTTATAAATTGGATAAGAAAACTAATAGTGTGTTTCATATAAACATTGTTTTATTATTATATCATTTGATATTACTTAAAATATACTCTTATTTTCATACATGGGGGAAATAAATAAAAAAAATCAGGTTTATAGTAGTTTACCCAACAAGACAAATCGATTGATTTTTTTATAAAGAAGCAACCCAGTATTATTCCCTATACTTCAACGCCATGATTTCACTACTAGTCCCTAAATTTTAAAGTTCATTACACATTCAAAATATTTACATATTAAAAATAGTTATATAATTTATATTTGGTGTAAAATACCCTTCAAATAGAAGAATTTATTTATATAACATTATTATTTTATATGGTCTCTTTAATAGGTTTTTTAAACCCATTTAGATATTTTTTTCAATTACATCTCTAATTTATATAATTAGCGCAATAAAATAATTTACTTTCTTTTTATATACCCATTTCATCATTATAAAAAGGATGTGTGAACTCCTTAAGAAATTTATTCTTCTAATGGAATTTTTTTACCATTTATTTTTTTATAACATCAATATGGAACTATAACATAGAACTGCCATTCCATGCTTAGGTACTGTCTATATATTGAGAAGATATGATAATTGTTTTAAATATATTCATGTTATACTTCATAATTAATTAAAAAAATATTTTTTAGAATGATTAAAATATATATTCTATCACTATATCCTTCTTGAGGAGTGACTATCTATCCAAGTAATTTAAATACCCTATTATATTTATTTTCTGAGTAATTAAATATGTATCCTCAGTCATCTTACACCAAATGAGTTTGTTTGAAACTTTATATCTATCATTTCTAGATTGTTCATTATTTAATATTTTTTATTTTCTATAAATTTTATAATTAATCCATATTATCATGTTTCATTTTTTAGTTTTGGATCCATGGAAATTATCATCAATTTATAGATATCAAGTGAGTCTTTATTGTACTTACTATAAAACTCATTAATTACTTGAATATATTCTTATATAGGGGAATCCTGAAGTATTTTTTATGATATAAATATTTTTTTCTTATTTAAGAACAAATCATAAATTTTGATACCAATAAAAAATTTATAGTTTATATTTTTCTTTTACAATATTTATCTTAAATTAGATTTTGATGATGATCACATATTTTCAAGAAATTTTGTTTTATCATACTATTATCATTTTTTACAATTATTTAATAAAAAAATTATAATAAATATTCTCCCTCTAAAATGATGAACCCATTTTATATTCATCGTACCTATTAGTGGGAATATATATATATATATATCAATTAATATTGGATTATTTTTTATAACTAGTAATATATTATGGTCGACAATCATGTCAATCATATCATATTTGACCATTAAATATTTTTGGGGAGAACCAATTTTTTGAAATCCATTAGAAATATTATCGAAACACCATTCATATTTTTAATATAAATTAGCACTACCTAGGTAATTATAACCTAAAAATCATAATGGAATGTAATTAATATACTTTTAGGGTTACCTATATACTCTATGCCTTACTTATGTTATTTAATGGTTACCTAATATTTAGGGCCACCCTAACTAGATGATTTAGGTCATGAAACATGATTAATTTGGAAGAAATCTAATATCTATTATTTTGAGAAACATTATTTTGATTATAAAATTTTATCTCATATACTCTCAACATGTAATGATTGTTATAATGGATTAATTTCATATCTTGTACATACAATAAAAATAATATTTTATAAAAGTGTTAATGTATAATAATTTATAGAAGTAATGATATATGTTACTTACCCAAAATAGTAATTAATTATATTCATGTATATATATACTCATATTATGAATAATGTGCATGGATCCCTTTTTAATGACATTTTAGAATCATACGAAATGAAAATGTTACTAAAGTGACAATATAGTATAATAGGTAGCTAACTAATCACTTTTTTAAATAAACAAAATCAATATGCTTATGTTTTTTGGCCCATAGTCCCACAATCAATAGTTAAATAATGAATAGGGGTATAAATTCCAATAAAATCTTAATACATGATACGTATAAATCATAAATATAAATTATCATTAAATTTATAACCTAAAAACAATTCATAGTGTCAGTTTTATAAAAATAATTCATTTTTCATACCAAACATGTAACTCATTATATTCATGGTATGATATTTATAATAATTAGTTTAAATACAAAAAATAAAATAATTAAATAATTAATAATATACCCACATAATATTTATGAATACTAAATAAATTTATAATAAATAAATAAATAAAAATTTAATATATTTATATATATGTTAAAAATTTATCAATATTTCATAAATAAATTAATTATAAACAATTAGAAATTTAGATATGATTTTATACACATTCCATAACATATAAATATAAACACATTATATTTATCTTCCAACATGAAATCTTCATATTTAAACATTCCACAGTAATTCATGAACACCATTATAATTTATCAATATATAATTATATAATAAATAAAATAATTAAAATTTATTCATATATAAACATTTCATATTAGCCATTAAAACAATTTACATAATTATAAATTTTAAGAAATATATAAATCAACTTTAAACCACATTAATGTAGACCAAAATAATATTTTAATGATTTAAATCCACCTTGTGAAGTCATAACAAATAGAAATTGAACATTATATATTAATTTATTTTATAATTTATAAATATTTTATAAATTTTATTTTTTTCATAACAGAATTATAAATAGATTTTAATTTATATTACCAAGCAGACAATTTTGTCCTTAAAATGATGATTGTGTTATTGAAATAAAAATACAATGGGTCCATAAAAAATTTAGACTCCTTAATGGTTTCCTATAGGATGAAAGCGGCATTATCCTAAATTTTCTACTTGTATCATAGGAAATACCAATATTGTGTCAATAAAATTTAATAGAACTTGAAACCTCCTATTTATGGATAATTTTATCTCTCTAACACTTCCAATTTGTTTAAAAAACATGAATTTTCACAACAACATTATCAATTTTAGGCTTATAAAACCACAGTGTTTTGATATAATGTCATTAAAAAATGTATTATACAATATGTGTTTAATGTTATTTCATTAATTTTTAATATAATTTTAATAATGGTTTAAATATATCCTATTGGATAATATTTCTAACAAAAGAAACATATACCTTATTTCATTCTCCACATTGAACACAATATATAAATAAAATTATTTTTTTGAAAAATCTTGTTAATAACTCTGATACCATTGAATGGTTTTATAGATGTATCCCTATGCCTAAATTCAAGGGGGGAAATAAAAACTTTATTGAACTTAGTATAAGGGTAGATTAGAGTATCCTTACACTAATTAGTTGTTTGGGTGTTGTATTTATTTTCAATACATATTATAAAATATATCTTATCAATATAGACACAAATACTGAAGTTAAAACACAAGTTATTGAGTTTTAAAGGTAATATAGTAATATAATATGATTCATTAACAAAAAGATAAAGATACAAAATATGATAATTTAATATAGATAATTATCCATGATAATATAATTGAGTAACCTTATGGTGTTGCTTATGTAGATTGTGCACTAAAATGTACATGCATGAGATGGATGTACACATACTTATTATTCATGATATATATATATAATATGATATTATATAAATATGGGTTTACATTTAATACATGCATATGAGGCATATATATTTAATGCATTCCATGCATGTAACAGCCCGAGATTTTATGAAAAATATTATTTTAATTTCATTAATGTCTTGTGTTGTATGCTACACCATGATTACCTTGCGCTATACGCAACACCGTATTAGCTTGCAGTATACGCAACACTATTCTTGGAACATGTTACACACAATTTTGATAATAGTTATTCTACGCAACATTGAGTATATATATATATATATATATATATTCAATGTATAAATTAAATATGGTAGGATTATGATATATGAAACAACGAAGTATTCTTGCACAGCACGCAACCCTAACTTGACTTGAATTACACGCAATCGCGACCTTCCTCGATAGCATGTGTTGTACGCAATACCGGGTTTTACTAAAAAACGATATATTATTATAATATTATTATGAAGTAGCCGTTATGAATATTACTAACTAAAATTTGAATCTTATAACATTATTATTCGTCTTACAAATTTTCTAAAACATGGTATAAGAACAAAATAAAGTATTTGGGTAAAATAAGTATTTTTCAAAAACTGCAGTTTTGCCGCCTTTTGATGGCGCACCCACTTTAAATCTAGTTATGACATGTTTATAAGTTAAATTTGAAAAAATAAAATTCTTCTTTAGAATAAAGATATAAAAATTTACTTTGGATAAATTTTTCATATTATTCTGATAACTTTCATATTTTAATGAATAGTAAAAACACGATATATTTTAATTAAAAACAACATTTTTCATCGTAATTAATTATGTGGTTAAATAATAATATTGAATGGTTTCAAAGTATAAATAGAATATATTTTTACCATTTAATATAATTTATGTAATTAGCCTTGATTTTACATTGAATTCGTAGGTTAAATAAATTCAATCTATGGCAATGTTTTAACTTTTAAAACCTATTTGCTTAAACAACGAGATTAATTTTAAATTAATTACTACAACTTCTGTGTTTTGAATATTGAAAAATGGATTCTATATCTGGAATCAGTGGGTCCAAATTATGTTAATAGGTTACTTTTATGATTTTGATATTATGAATAGAAACTACGGTAATTTTGTTTATTTACTACGGTTAAAGGTAAATAGGGTAATTCAAGGATAGAAGAATATTAAAATAATTCAAAATTACATTGAAACTTTTCCTAACCTTATTGTATGAGTATTGTCCGACCATGGGAATCCTTGGGTCGATTTTGGGACCCCATGGAGCCACTTATGAAAGACAATGACACATTAGATTAATTAATTTAATGTAAAGACAAAATTGACTTTAACAAAACTCTTTTAGTAATTAATTTTTATAAGGGGTTATATAAGTTATAGTTTCCTCTATAAATATTCTTTAGAAATCTAAAACGATTTCCTACATCATGGTATTATTTTCATAATTCTTAGACATCAAATGAATTAAATTATTTATGACACAATAATGATATAGTGTTTAACTCATTAATAAATGATTTAAATAAATAAGATTAAAATGATTAAAATATCATCCAAAACCTGTCCAATTCCTATTGGATGATTTTATTTAGAATATGAGTCATCCTATCTTCGGCATTAATGTGTTTTGGGGCTCTTGAAACCGAAGATAAGTTTACAATAAAATAATGTTTTCACACTTTCCTAAAGAGCCCCTCCACTCCCTTATAAAAGGAGACCACTTCTATGAAATTCCTCACACCTCTAAAGCATTTTGGCTCGTCAAAAATCTGCCCAAATAAGATCCCTACATCCCTCTCCTCCCCCTTGAAGCCTTAAATTAGGCAGAAGACTCTCCAAGAAGTCCTTTTGGTTCAAACCAAAGGAAGTTACCAAAATTAAAGGTAACAGTTTCTCTTAAGTTATTTTATTTTATTCTACTTCTCCAACCCCTAAACTCTTTTTAATCATTCCTTTTGTAACAACAACAATATCATAAATATACTAGGATGTTTTTATGAGAAGTATTCAAACTAAACTTACACACACCTCCATCTAATGGATGAAGAACATAATGTTTCTGTGATGGCAAACTAACGCCTCACGAAATGATGATTGTTCGATTTTCTCCTACCGCCTCTCATGGTGGCCATTATGATGGAACTGTATTTATATATAATATATACTATATTTATGATTTACTTATTCTTATTTACTACCTAATTATATCAAGCCTTTACAGTTTCCATATTCGGTAAATACGATAATCTCATTTGAGGATGTGCGGACTACCGCCCCCTCAAAGTGATGTGATTCGTTAATACCTTATGTGGGATGTATAAAGGATATGGTTAATGATATTATATATGATATTATACTGGAATTATAATATAACTATGTATCATTATGTTTTAATTCCATTAAAATAATAAATATAAATGAAAGTAGCATTCATGTGTACATACGGCTTACCGTCTCCATGAACGGTGCGTTTCATTTCTTACCTCCATATGTTATGTACTATTATAAATGCTTGTATATTCTGGATATATAATGAATGTATTTGATATATAAATCATGATTTATATTTTTGAGATAATTAAATCATGATATAAGTAATAATAACATCAAGAACAACAAGTCCAAACACGTACGATAAATAAGATTATTTTACCCAAAACCCTACTTTAGCATTAATTTACATAGGAATGGGTAATATAAAGTCATAATTGAACCATATATGTGATATAATAACAATTAATGTGATTCTTTAATAAGTCAATGACATTATTTAAATCATTATACAGGAGGTTCGGACACTTACGAAGCAAATTGGACCTAAGGTAAAGGAAAATCTCACAATCTCATTTTTTTTATCCGAGATTGTTTATACTTTGGTATTTACTGGGGTGTATATTATCATCCACATCCATGTTTCCTCAATATGTAATATTATTTCCATCCACCTATAATTGTTTAAATCCAATTTTACCCTTCGGTGAGTTTTTAGTAAATGATATGAAAGGAATCTTTTGTCGTTTTCCGTACGAGGTACTTTTGACTTTACCGACAAAAGTACGAGAAGAATGTTTTTTTAACTTATATGGCATGAATGGATTTTAAAAACATTATTTCCAAGAAGCTTCCTTTACTAGTTTTCAAGTTTATTTTTAATAAACTTCTTTTAATTTAGAATTGTATGACATGTTAAGAAAGGAAAAGTGTTTTTGAAGTAGAAAGGATATTTTCCTCAAGAATGGAGTTCAAGAGTTTTATCAAATTTTTTTTCCATCTAAGATAATATAGGGTTCTGTTTCTATCCCTACTATTACATTTATTTTATTATGTTGTGATGGAATTATTTTTATCTTATATGAATTGTTTCATGATGTCACGATGTTTAAGAATCCCTTTTTTTTTGCATGGGTTATGCTATGATGTATGGTATATGATTTTGTGGCACACATAAGACTGGTATCATTATGAGATGGGTGGGACCTATGTCTCCCTCCAATTCATTGGGTAAAGATTTTATATCTCATGAGATAGACATGGATGGAACGGTAGGTTATACCGGTTCAGTGAAACAGGACTGAAATGAGGAATGAACTCGGTTCAGAAATGGACTTTGTCAACTAAGATAGTCTTGTCAATGAGTCTTGACTAACAAGAAATGATTCTCTATGATTATGTGTGTATGCCACAAAGTTTCATGTTTTAAGTTATTATTATTGGGATTTCATTTCACTACTATGATTTATCCCATGTTATGAAATTATGCTCTCTTTTTCATGTTAAGATTTCCAAAATGTTATGTTCTTATGAATATGATGTGATTGATATTTCTTTTGTTTACCATTACTAAGAATTTGAGCTCACCATTTTATGTTTTCTTTTCCCCAGGATATAAAGAAAGGTTTTAGGTAAAAAAAGGAAGATCTTTATGGGAGATATTGAACATATTTCACCACGATTAGAAGATTATATTCCGAGTTTCCAAAGACACTAAACTATTACGATCCTTGTGTGTGTGTTTTTGTTATGTACTAAGTATTCCGCAAAAGTAATGTAATGTCCATGTACTTCAATCTTCGGGTCTCTACAGTTGGTATCATAGGAAAAGTTTAGTCAACCTTTGGAAACTAGGATGCGAAAATGTTAGTGAGATCCCTAGAGATATTTCTAAGGTATGTATAGGGATGTCCCTAAGGTTAAGTATACGTACAGGTTATAGTACTAGAATTACGCTAACGATCATAGAATTAAACCTAAGATGTTAGATATTGAAGGTACTCCTCCTTTATTATGTTGTTTTCCCTAGCATTATTTTTTTCCTCTCACACTATTCTTTTTGGGTTTTAGACGATGGCTGGAACCCGAAGGAACCGTGTTGATAAATGCAATGGACAATGCAATGATTGTCCTCCTGAATAAACAAATGTTATGTGAGATGGAGTGCAAAATTTTATTGCTATACTTGCACAAGCTATGAATCATTCTGGACTTCCAAATGAGCATAGAAGGGAACAATATTCTATTGAGTCCTTCATGAGGCAACGTCCACCTTCTTTCAATGGGTCTTCTAATCCACTTGTTGCTGAACAATGGATCAGTACCACTGAAAAGATATTTTCAGTTCTTCAATGTTCTGAACATGATAAAGTCATCTTAGCAGTATATCGTTTGGAAGGTGAAGCTGATCAATGGTGGAATCTTATCAAGAATACGAGGCAAAGAGATGAAATTGAGTCCATGGAATGGGACGAGTTCAAGAACTTATTTTTCAATAAGTACTTCCCTCATATTTTTCGAACAAAGATGGAGAATGAGTTTCTTGAACTAAAGAAAAAGGATGATGAATCTATTGGTATATACGAAGCGAATTTTACAAGGCTTGCAAGGTATGCATTTGGATTTATCATCCATCCTGAAAGTAAAGTTGATCGATTCTTCAGTGGCTTAAAACCAAATCATCGAAGGGCATTAGCTATAAGAGACTTCAGTAGCTATGAAGAAATTATGCGTTGTGCTATCAATGTAGAAATGGAAGTTGGTGTTACTTATCCATCTCATAGTTTTGACAAGAAACGAAAGATGGAGTTCAAGGAGAAATCTCAGAATAATGGTGAACAGAAGATGAATGTTTCCTTATGCTCAAAGTGTGGAAAGAAGCATGGTGGATATTGTCTTAAAGGGACAAGTAAATGTTTCAAATTTGGAAAGTAAGGTCATCGGGAATTTTAATGTCACAATGATGGGAAGAAGATGTCTAATGATGAAAAAAAGGAAGGGATACACAGAATGAACCTACTACACTTCAATTCTTCAAGTGCAAGGAAATGGGGCCTTATGCTAATAAATTCCCTAATCCAAGGGTTAGTGATGATAGACATGAGCAACCACTTAAGGAAAAGGACAAAGGGAAGTCACATGCGATCAACATTGGCGATGTTGAATATGAAAACAATGTGGTGGAATGATTAAGTTTTTATGTAATGGGATTCCAAAATAATGTTCTATATAGTATCGTGGAATATTAGAATATTTATGTTTTGGTCTATTGTGGTTTTCAATAATTTTATGGCATCGGGAACCATGAAAAGTGATTGAAATATTTTTGGAAAGCAGATGATATGCACATAATGAAGGGATAAAGAGAATCTAATATGATTGATAGTATTCATGAGCTCATGATTAATATAAGGACTAAGTGATATCATGGTTTGAGTATATAGAATTTTGAGGATTTTGGTATGTGTAAAGTGTTAACTTTTAACTACATTCATGTTTTCACTAAGGTTCAATGGGTATTCAAGAGAATACATGATTAAGGCCTTTGAATTTTTTGAATGTGACCAACAAGACATATCTTATGATATATGGGGATCAAAGATGGTATTAAATCTATGGTAATCATTTTCACTATATTTTGAGAATGGACTGCAGTATTATGGATAAACCAAAATATTGGAATGGATTATGTTGGACATAAGTTAGTATTGTTTAAGGATAGAAGTTTTTTTTCGATATTATTTATTTGATGTTATAGTAATATAGTTTTAGAAAAAGGACAACTTGCAGGACGGGCGACAGCCCATCACGTCGGACAAGGTCGTAGGAATCGAACCCACAACTGAAGTGCAACTGGCCTTTATCACCTACCACTATCCTATAGGAAGTCCCTGGTTAGTATAAACTAGTTTTATTTTATTAAGCGGTATGATATATGAAGTATAAGTTCATTTTAGGAACCATATATGATTAATCTCACTATAGATGGACTTATGTATTTTTTGATAACTTTTCTAACCTTTTCTTTGAGACAGATGGAATGACCAATCATTCTATCACATGATCTGCTAACACATCATGAATGAAAAATTCAACTTCATTTCTTTAAGAGATGAAGTGGAAATTGTCCAAAGAAAGAAAAACGGTTAGACTATACAAAAATCACAAAAGTATTTCTTCTAATTTCAATTTCATCAACTTTAGGGAAATGATCTTGAAAACCAAAAATGTTGTCCTAGGGCTCTTATATCTGATGAATCAGATGGTACCTTAGACCATCAAAAATTTATGGCTTTGTGATTTTTGGCTTTTCCATAGCCATGTTCTCTACCACTCTCCATCAGAACATGATGATTAGATTTCTCTTCCATATCCATATTTTCACCTATGTGGAAACCCGGTGATTAGTTTATTTGGGTAACCTTTACGTTTCATAATTTTGTTTTTAATGATTGGTTTTGGTATTCCTTTTTACGATGTGGGTTTCTATTAAAGAAACTTTCGAATAGTAAACCATTTATAACCCCGACTAATTTCGAGGGAGAAATTAATTTTAAGGGGGGTAGAATGTAACACCCCGAGATTTTATGAAAAATATTCTTTTAATTTCATTAATGTCTTGTGTTGTATGATACACCAAGATTACCTTGCGCTATACGCAACACCGTATTAGCTTGCAGTATACACAACACTATTCTTGGATCGTGTTACACACGATTTTGATAATAGTTATTCTACGCAATATTGAGTATATATATATATATTCAATGTATAAATTAAATATGGTTGTATTATGATATACGAAACAATGAAGGATTCGTGCACAACACGTAACCCTTACTTGGCTTGCATTACATGCAATCGCGACCTTCCTCGATAGCGTGTGTTGTACGCAATACCAGGTTTTACAAAACAACGATATATTATTATAATATTATTATGAACTAGCCATTATGAATAGTATTAACTAAATTTTTAATCTTATAACATTATTATTCATCTTACACATTTTCTAAAACATGGTATAAGAACAAAATAATTTTTTCGGGTAAAATGAGTATTTTTCAAAAAATGCAGTTTTGCGGCCTTTTGATGGCGCACCCACTTTAAATCTAGTTCTTGACATTTTTATAAGTTCAATTTGAAAAAATAAAATTCTTATTTAGAATCAGGATATAAAAATTTACTTTGGATAAATTTTTCATATTATTCTGATAACTTTCATATTTTAATGAATAGTAAAAACACGCTATATTTTAAATAAAAACAACTTTTTTCATCGTAATAAATTATGTGGTTAAATAATAATATTTAATGGTTTCAAAGTATAAATAGAATATATTTTTACCATTTAATATAATGTATGTCATTAGCCTTGATTTTACATTGAATTCGTAGGTTAAATAAATTCAATCTTTGGCAATGTTTTAACTTTTAAAACCTGTTTGCTTAAACAACGGGATTAATTTTAAATTAATTACTGCAACTTCTGTGTTTTGAATTTTGAAAAATGTATTCCATATTTGGAATCAGTGGGTCCAAATTATGTTAATAGGTTACTTTTATTTTTTTGATATTATGAATAGTAACTACGATAATTTTTTTTATTTACTACGGTTAAAGGTAAATAGGGTAATTCAAGATTAAAAGAATATTATAATAATTCAAAATTACCTTGACACTTGTCCTACCCTTATTTTATGAGTATTGGCCGACCATGGGAATCCTTGGGTCGATTTTGGGACCCCATTGAGCCACTTATGAAAGACAATGACACATTAGATTAATTAATTTAATGTAAAGACAAAATTGACTTTAACAAAACTCTTTTAGTAATTAATTTTTATAAGGGGTTATATAAGTTATATTTTCGGCTATAAATATTCTATGGAAATCTAGAAATATTCCCTACATCATGGTATTTTTTTCATAATTTTTAGACATCAAATGAATTAAATTATTTATGACACAATAATGATGTAGTGTTTAACTCATTAATAAATGATTTAAATAAATAATATTAAAATGATTAAAATATCATCCAAAACCTGTCCAATTCCTATTGGATGATTTTATTTAAAATATGAGTCATCTTATCTTCGTCATTAATGTGTTTTGGACCTCTTGAAGCCGATGATATGTTTATAATAAAATAATGTTTTCACACTTTCCTAAAGAGCCCCTCCACTCCCTTATAAAAGAACACCACTTCTCTGCAATTCCTCACACCTCTAAAGCCTTTTGGTTCGTCCAAACTCTGCCCAACTAAGCTACCTATATCCCTCCCCTCCCCCTTGAAGCCTTACATTAGGAATAATACTCTCCAAGAAGTCCTTTTGGTTCAAACCAAAGGAAGTTACCAAAATTAAAGGTAATAGTTTCTATTAAGTTGTTTTCTTTTATTCTACTTCTCCAACCCCTAAACTCTTTTTAATCCTTCCTTTTGTAACAAAAAAAATATCATAAATATACTAGGATTTTTTTATGAGAAGTATTCAAACTACACTTACACACACCTCCATCTAATGGATGAAGAACATAATGTTTATGTGATGGCAAACTAACACCTCACGAAACGATGATTGTTCAATTTTTTCCTACCGCCTCTCATGGTGGCCATTATGATGGCACTATATTTATATATAATATATTAGGTTTATGATTTACTTATTATTATTTAATACCTAATTATATCAAGCATTTATAGTTTCCATAGTCGGTAAATACGATAATCTCATTTGAGGAAGTGCGGACTACCGCCCCCTCAAAGTGATGTGATTCGTTAATACCTTATGTGGGATGTATAAAAAATGTGGTTAATGATATTATATATGATATTATACTGGAATTATAATATACCTATGTATCATTATGTTTTAATTCCATTAAAATAAGAAATATAAATGAAAGTAGCGTTCATGTGTACGTACGGCTTACCGTCTCCATGAACGGTGTGTTTCATTTCTTACCTCCATATGTTATGTACTATTATAAATGCTTGTATATTATGGATATATAATGAATGTATTTGATATATAAATCATGATTTACATTTTTTAGGTAATTAAATCATGATATAAGTAATAATTACATCAAGAACAACAAGTCCAAACACATACAATAAATAAGATTATTATACCCAAAACCCTACTTTAACATTAATTTACATAATAATGGGTAATATAAATTCATAAGTGAACCATATATGTGATATCATAAAAATGAATATGATTCTTTAATAAGTCAATGACATTATTTAAATCATTATATAGGCGGTTCGGACACTTACGAATCAAATTGGACCTAAGGTAAGGGAAAATCTCACAATCTCATTTTTTTATCCAAGATTGATTATACTTTGGTATTTACTAGGGTGTATTTTATCATCCACATACATGTTTACTAAATATTTAATATTATTTCCATCCACCTAAAATTGTTTAAATCCAATTTTACCCTTCGGTGAGTTTTTAGTAAAAGATATGAAAGAAATCTTTTGTCGTTTTCCATACGAGGTACTTTTTGACTTTACCGACAAAAGTACGAGAAGAATGTTTTTTTTAACTTATATGGAATGAAAGGATTTTTAAAACATTATTTCCAAGAATCTTTCTTTAAAAGTTTTCAAGTTTATTTTTAATCAACTTCTTTTAATTTAGAATTGTATGACATGTTAAGAAAGGAAAAGTGTTTTTGAAGTAGAAAGGATATTTTCCTCAAGAATGGAGTTCAAGGGTTTTATCAAAATTATTTTCCATCTAAGATAATATAGGGTTCTGTTTCTATCCCTATTATTACATTGATTTTATTACGTTGTGATGGAATTATTTTTATCTTATATTGTTTTATGATGTCACGATGTTTAAGAATCCCATTTTTTTACATGGGTTATGCTATGATGTATGGTATATGATTTTGTGGCACACATAAGAATGGTATCATTTTGAGATGGGTGGGACCTGTATATTCCTCCAATGTATTGTGTAAAGATTTTATATCTCATGAGATAGACATGGAAGGAATGGTAGGTTATACCGGTTCAGTGAAACGGGACTGAAACGATGAATGAACTCAGTTCAAAAATGGACTTTGTCCACTAAGATAGTCTTGGAAATGAGTCTTGACTAACAAGAAATGATTCTCTATGATTATGTGTGTATGCCACAAAGTTTCATGTTTTAAGTAATGATTATTGGGATTTCATTTCACTACTATGATTTATCCCAAGTTATGAAATTATGCTCTATTTTGCAGGTTAAGATTTCCAAAATGTTATGTTCTTATGAATATGATGTGATTGGTATTTCTTTTGTTTACCCTTACTGAGCATTTGAGCTCACCCTTTTATGTTTTCTTTCCCCCAGGATATAAAGAAAGGTTTTAGGTAAAAAAAAGGAAGTTCTTTATGGGAGATGTTGAAGATCTTTCACCACAGTTAGAAGATTATATTCCATGTTTCCAAAGACACTAAACTATTACGATCCTTGTGTGGGTGTTTTTGTTATGTACTAAGTATTCTGCAAAAGTAATGTAATCTCCATGTACGTCAATCTTTGGGTGTCTACAATGCATGAATAATATATATATATATATATATATATTAATTTATATATAATGGTTTATTCATAATAAAAAATCAACTATAAATGGATTAATTTATTTTTATTTATTTATTGTAATGAATTCAATAAACAAATACCCCAATAGTTAGAAGCATATACGATGTGTTATGAATTTGAGGATCCTTGGGAATTATCTATATCATAGGATGAGATTATTTCATGATGGGTGCATGATTTATATTAGCCTATGTTAAACTCTATTCCTCCTAAAAATCTATTTATCCCATTTTATAATTTACTAGCACCCCATTGGATTTCATGTATCCCCACAAAGCATTTTTGGATCCATTGGTTGGTGTACTCCCTTTAATCCAGGTCAATTTTCTTCACTTTTTCTCTTGATATTCCTGAAAAATTCTCTTAATAAGGATTATCGAAACCACTACTAATTTTGAATTCCAAGTACTCTATTTTAATGTATTTTTTAAAATGTTAATTTTTGAAGATATACATCCTAGGTTTTGGTTTATCATTCACTATGAATGTTAACTTGATGATTTAAGAAAACATATCAGTGGTATCAGAGATAGGTTATTCATGTTTTCAATATGTTTGAATCACTAGTTTTAAAATAAAAGTAAAAAATATAATTTTCATAAAATTATAGGATGATTAATGACCCTTATGTGAGTTGTGTAATGGTGTGATTGATTTACCCTTACACAGGTTAGCAATATAAAGGTATCACAATTACACAGAAGGTCAATGAAATGGTAACCTCTATATTAATTTTATAAAAATTGTCCGTGTCATGTTATTTCCTTTATAAAATAGTGACACATAAAGTTAAATATTAACTACGCTTACATGACACTCTTACATATAATGTATGTGTAAGGGTATCCTTTTTATTAACATTATGAAAATGAGTTTTGTAAATGTAGTACCCTTATGTAAATGAGTTTATATAATGGTCATTTCCACTTTATCCTTACATGAAAAGGTATTAGTGTCAATACATAAAGGTCCCTGATGTTTAACATTACACAGTGCATGAAATATTTAGAATACCCATATACAAAAGAGTTATGTAAAGGTAATAGATTTATATGAGGGAGATACATAATGGTAGCATGCATATAGGTTACCTTTTATTACCTTTACAGAGGCTTTAGAAGAAATCAGTTACCCTTACACAGAGCGTCTATGTATGGGTAAAAGGGAATAAATCATTTCAGAGAATAAGGGTTCTACGTACGGGTAAATAGAAAATTGTGAATAAATTTTTATCATATTATATTAAGGGTTTATAATTTGTTTATAAATAATGTTTAAAGTTATTGTGGGAATACGTAATTTATAATGATCTTATAAATCAAAAAATTCATTATATATTTTTTTATAATTTATTAAATAAATGTTAATGAAACATTTATGCCACATATTAAAGGATAATATTTTAAAATAAATTTTAAAAAATTTAAAGGCATGATTTCTGATCAATAAATGATAGGTTTATATATAAATAATATTAGGTTATTTAAAAGGTTTTTATAAATTTAAAAATATATGATATTTATATTATATAGGTATTTTATATAAAATATAATGAATTATAAAATTATTTATAATTCATGAAATATCATATAAATCAAATTTAATATAAAATATTAAGGGGTTTATATCTAAATGAACATAAAATTTTTATATAGTCATAAAATTATAAAATATTAATAATTATAATTTATTTATGAATAGATTATAAATGTATAATTTTTTTGAAAATAAAAAAAAATTTATTTATTTTTTGAATTTCATTAATATTCATGATTAGTAAATTGGTTAAGAAATATGAATATTTTTTACACACATTTATATTATGAATTGTTTCTAGGATATAGACTAGTATATCATGCAATGTTTGACATCATAAAATTTAGTTTTCATCTACCATGATCTAATTTTTTTAATTTTAGTCACGAGCTTGAGAACAGTAGTTTGGAATAGTTTTTGCATATATGGTGTTATAGTTTGAATGAATTGAATTCCATCCTGAGTAATGTATCCTTGGGTGGATGTAATTGGGGCAGAACTACCTACTTTCATAGATTCTTTCCTTAGCTAGGAAAGTAAATGGGGTTGGTTACTCGTTGCTCCGAGATTACTCATGTGGAGTTTTTCAATTTCATATAACAATAAGCCTGTACATGAAGCATTGATGTACCTTATGCATATAATGCATTTTGATATGTATGAATATACTTAAATTTTATAAGTGATTAATACAAAATTGTTGGTTGAGTAAAGACTTAAAAACTAATGTATTGAGGAAACATTAATTTTTGGGTTGGAAAAAAGATTCCAAAATTTCAACATTAGAATAATTCTTACTCAAAAAGGTAATAAAACTTTAGAATATTTGTATTGAATACTTTTTTATACTTATAAATTTAATATGAATATGATTTATATTAAATTTGTGTGATTTGAAAAAGAAACCCCCTAAAATGCTAATTTTGAGATACCTTCCAAATAGGCACCAATAAAGATCATGATCATCAAACTAGGTAGGTCATTCCATATCTGGGTGCCCATGGATTATCTTTTTAAGTAAATAATGTAATGGGTGACACTAGAACATCCTTAGGTTGGTTATCCCATATCAGGGTACCATTGGATGGAAATGTTTATCCAATTTTTGTGTTTCATTGGGTTACACTACCTGGGAGACCCTAATAGGATTATGTTTCAAGAGGAATAGATTTGAGTGTATCCATATAATGGATTTGGATAAATCTTTATCACCCCGCAATCCAAGATTCACAACTATTATGGTTGGGGTGATTCTCTACCTAAATAACTAAGTGATAATAGAAACTCCCTAACATATTCAATACCTGGTGCAATAAGGTTATTGGAAAACTGAATGGATTTGATGTTTAGGGTCATAAATTTTAGTGCCATCACTTTAATTAAAATGTATTTATGAAAAGAAATAAGACATGATACTCATATGATAAAAAGTTATGTTGTAGATAAATTAATCATCATCATCAAAATAAATATTATATTAATCCTCTAAATGAAAATATTAATGTATTAAAATCTTGATACTGGTAGATTAAAAAATATTCCTGTGAATGTGAAATATTCTTCAAGTTATAATAGTTCCTTCTTTAGTAACCCTGTCTCAATTTTGTTCAAAAAAAATCTTATGGAAGAATGAAATGATTCATTTAAGGTTTGAAAGGCAGTGGATTATAATTGAACTACAGAATTATATTCTCATATACTCAATATTAGTGGGTATTTAAATGATATTAAATATGATGGAATATATTTAAAGAGAATAAATAATTTATATATAGATATTATAGTTATTGAATTCAATTTTTGTCATCTATGCGAATTTTCTGGAATGTTGGATGAATTCATGAAATGAATACTTGATATTCTCAAACTATTGAGAATAGATGAACTGGGTTTTTTTTACATGTTATGGTATTTTATAGATAGTATAAGGAGGTAAATGTTACAAAATAAAACGAGATAAATTTGGAAAGTATAATAATAAATCTTTAAGAAAAATGTTAAGTTTATTTGATAGTGGAAAATATTATTAGGAAGAAGTTATGTTTCTATATTATTGGATTATATAAAATACCTGAATGGGTATAGTAAATCCATTTAATATCCATTCCTAGTATCAATTTTATATAAACTGATTCTTTGATTTTGATAGGTATGAGAAACTGAGTGTATGTTTTACAAGTGTTGTAAATATAAAACAGTTAAAAGTCATAGTAAAAATTAAAAAGAAATTATTTTTTCATTAATGTGATGTATTAAATAGTTTATACATAATAAATTTGAATGTAAATATTTTATCAAATATAGGATAAAACTAATTAAAGGAAGTGTATATTTGTCTCACAGCTCCCGTATGATAAGAGTTGTTCAGATATATTTTTTTAGAAACAAGAGATGATTAGTAGTATATAATAATTTTATGATTTATTCGAATAAAAAACTTATTTTTAGAATTAGATATGGATAAATTTGTTTTATCTAGTACAATGTGGTTATACAAATATACTATAAATACAAAGAATACCATATGATATTTGGAAACAATTTTTTCTTTTTTATAAATACCTACTAAAAGAAAATAAGTTTTATTCCCTAAAACACAAAGTAGTTTTTGTTAGATTAAAAAGATAATATGATGAGAATATATTTTCTATGAGTCTAATAGGAGTACATATGAATTAATTTAATTTTAATGTTAAAGAATAAAATATTATTCCTGATTTAGTTTAAGTGATGATTTAATTTATATCCTAAGGTGTTAGGATATCTGATAGTAAATAAAAATTAAAATGGTAACATTTAGAAATAATGGAAAATTGAATATCAATTTAACTAATGGATTATACCAGTCAAATATAATAGTGATTATTCAATTAATATCCCATAAGTTGTGGTAAAGAAGACTTTAAAGAGGTACATTAAGTTATCATAATATGTGAAAATCACTAATCACTAATAGTCCTCCAAATCGCTTTTTTTGTATTTTATAATAAGAAAACTTTGAGGTTGAGTGGGAACTGCATAAAAAATAGAAAAATAACCAAAAATAATTAGAAAACCCATAAGAATGATTCAAAATAAATATTCAAAATCACATTTGGGATGATCACTAAATTTCGATCTGAGACAAATCTAGTTGACTAAATTTAAAATTCAAAATCTGACGGAAGATCTCCACTTACCAACCACATCGCTCCTCGAGCCAAAAAAACCTGACTCCCCATCACTATCATCATCACTACACCACCGATGAGAATAGTTTATCACATCATTGAACTTCATTGAACTAATTGATGACACACCAAACCATCAATGAGAACAATCCGAACGAATACTAAATTAATGAGAACCTTGTCATTTTGAAGATACAAAGCTGAAATAAGATGATATTTTTGGAACCCCATTGACTACTCTAATATCACATCACAAATAATAATTTCAAGACACTACAAAAAATTGAATAGGAGAGGAGCACTGAAATATTAATCGAGAGTAGTGTTGGAAGTGAGTGAGACATTAATAAAGAGCCACAACCTTTTCCATGAAAATTAGTACTTTCAAGCGTCCATGAGCCCCAAAATAGGCATAAAACCACTTCACATGATATTTATAGTAGTCAATAATGGGTAATCTTATAGTATTCCAAACCTGAACCTTGATCACCTATGGAAAAATGAAAAGAAGGAAATCCTTACCTCAAACCCCATGAGTCAACACACACAACTAACAAAACTAAGGATTCTATATTTTTGTTGAACTGATTCATCCAACAAGGAGTAATGTAGCATAGATTTAATCATAGAATCACCTATTATAACACCATTGACAAAACAAATGAACATCCCATAGTATCTTTGAAATCACCCTGATAGACCGAATGGGATAGTGAAGGAACGTGAAGCCAGAGTAGCGATTGAAGAAGATAAGTCCAAAATAAAGAAACAACTTTTATTTTAACAGTCGAAGCCACCACCAATATAATGGACCACCTATAACTACACCAAAGAAAAAAAAAATCCAATAAATATGACCCTAATAAAATATAATACTATATGCAAGCTGTGATCCTGGGAAACCCACAAAAATTGACTCGCACCTCCCAAACCATCCCCTCAAATTATAAACTTTGATTTATCCCTAACCAAAGATATTATTGGAGTTTAATGTGTTGTGGTGAAATTTAAATGTTATATTTAATAGATTATTTTCCTCCATTACAAGGGTTTCTATATAATATATAATTAATAAATTCATGAGGTAATAAGTAGAGACTTATTACTTGGATTGATCCATTAAAGTATATCTCATTGGATATCATATGTTCATTGATATACAGAGGGGTGTATGATTATTATTAATCCATAGTTGAGGGTACCAAGATACCAAGATTGATAACCTTAATGCATTAATATATCCCTTATGAAAGTCAATATATATAAATAGCTAATATGAGGACGGTTGGGTATTTTTCTGATCATTTCTTCAGTTTGAGTGTAACCAGGATGGGATTTTATACTTGTATGAAAAGTAAATACATCTATATCTTATTTTAATTATACTATGAAAATTATTTTCCATTATTATTTGCTTCACATATCATATGTTCAACTACATGAATAAGTGAAATGTGATTTACTTTTTAGACAAATGAATGACATGTATGTTTTCATTAACTTGGTTAGAATTTTCAAAGAATCAAGAAATGATGATAGGCCAATAATATATCAATATTTTCTATTTATGGTTATCACTAAATGTCATGGTTAAATAGATTATGTAGGTAAACATACGATTTATAAGATAAATATTATGAAGAGACTATTTATCATGAGATAAGTGTATTTTTGATGGAGATCACATATAAAATAATTTGGATGGATTAACAAAGAGTTGTAAAGTTTTTCATAAACTCGTTATGGAATTTATGACCAAGTGAGGAATTTTTGGATGTTCTTAAAATTTTCAATTAATGATATTAATGAAAATATGCATATTATGCATGTGAAAATTAATTAAATATATATATATATATATCACGGTATTATATATAATTGAACAATTAATACATGCATGTGATGCATGTATTTTTCATACAAGCAATGCATGAATATAATATTCATGTATATTGTATCTCCTAAATGGATTTTTCATTAGTTATAACCCATTATGAATGGATTAATTGGTTTGAAATTATTTATTATAATTAATTAATTAAATAAATACCCCAATAGTCAAAAATTCATATGATGCATTATGGATAGGATGACCCTTGGGATTTGACTATATAAGAAGATGTGATTTTTTCCTATAGGTTGTGTGATATACAGGATCCTATATTACCCACTCTTCCACATGAACCTATGTTTATATAATTTTAGAAGGTTCTAACACCCCTTATTATTTTAGGTATCCTCGTAAAGAATTCATGGATTCACTAGCCAATGTAACCCCTCATATATAGGGTTATTTTGTTCACTACTCCTCATGATATTCCAAGAACACTCTTTCTAGAAGGAAAATAAAATATATTCTCTTTGTGAATTCCATGTTCTCTACTTGATTGCATTATTTACATGTTAATTTCAAAAATATTTATCTAAAGTGTTTCGGGTTATCTTTCACCATGAATGGTCATTAGATGATCATACAAAATCCACTATCTTGATGGGTTTTTATAAAGTAGGAGACCCATATAATGATTCTTAGATGATCATTATAATTGGATAGTCTTGATCGATAATTGGATTATCACTAAAATACCCCAAATAATGTATTATTGTATATTATTGTCAATTATTTTTGTTTATAGTTTGAGATGAATGTTTTAAGAATTTTTTTATGAGTGAAACTATGTTTGAGAAAATTATACGAGAGTCAAATACTTAAATGAAATTTTTATTTAAATTTTATATAAATTCTATGTAAAAGTACATTATCAAATTTTAAGGTTCGGTAAAATTTTCTAAAAATTTCATAATTTTTATGTGGAAATAAACTTTTTTATTAGTTTTTATTGGTTCCACATAAGTGTTACTAGAGAACTATGAAAAAAATTACCCTATCTATATAATATTTGAAGAAAATATGTACAGGGGTTAACAAAATCTTGTGTAATACATTTCTAATGGATTTTTGGGTTATGAAATAGTTTTTTAAATGTAGCATAATATTGTGTCAAGATATGAAAAATATTGGTGATATTATATTGAAGTATTTATATGTTATATATTAGTTAATAATTTGATTCATAATAAAGTAAACAAAAATTATGGAGGAAAAAATGTTGAATTAAATATAATTAAAATATATATCTAATTATATTATATTATGTGATTAAATTATTAAAAAGATACCATAATTATTAATGTATTTCCTATTGATTTTTTTATTAATTAAATAAAAAATAGAACAAACATTATGTAACACCTGAAGGATTTACAAATAAATTAAATATAGAATGTAATAAACACAAAACTAAGTCTTTGAGAAAAAGAATTTTTTATAAAAAAATTTTATACAAGATAGTTATAAATGATCCATTAAAAATAATTTTTCTGCTTCTATGATTTGAATTTTTAAAAATGGACATACACGGTTGCGATTAGTAATATATTTAGAGTTTGATAGGATTAACTTATTTTTTTGGTGAATAGGAATTTGGCCCTTTTGGATTTTAATGTTACCCTTATGAATAGTAATATTACCCTTATTTATAGTCACAAATCCCATGAAATTTTAAATAAAATTTATGCACCTTATAAATGAAAGTATGATATAATTGTATAATCTGGTGAATATTTCAAAAATTAAGTGTTGGTATTTTTATGAGTAATGCGTATTTAATTAAAATTTTATAATTAATAAATTGATTTAAAAGAAAATTAATATTTATAAACTGTATCCCTAAATCAATTTTTTGTTATCCAGTGTTTTTTTATGATTTAATAAGACCCTAGTAATTTTTTAGAGTGTTATAAAATCAATTTTAATTTTAAAAACTGTATTTGATGATTTTAATAAAGAATTAAATTTATAATATTTAGAAAATTATTTTCATAAAATGGAGTTTATTTTTTAATTATAAAATCCAAAAAATGGTTAGGGTGATTTTTTTGGGATTTTTCTGAAATACTTGAATTTCTAGTGAATAGTAAAATTTAGTAATTTACAGTATAAATACATTATAAGATAAATAAAAAATACCTTGAGTCATGGCTGATGTAAGAACTCTTGGTTAGAATTAAAATTAATGTATTAATGTATTTAGACACAATAATTAATACTTTTGGTTTTCTTGATGAAAATTAATAGAATAATTAATAGAATAATGAGAAATCACCCCTCTCCTCTACTATAAAATCCACCCCTCACCACCTCTCCTCCTCACTCTAAGAAATTAATCTTGTAAAAGTTCTACACAAATCCTCTTCCCTATTATCTCCCCATGTCTTGAAGCTCTTTTTCTAAATATGATACTAAAACCCCTTTCCCTAAGGAGATTCTCATGGAATAGTTTTCAAGAGGTAAAATCCTAATTTTTTCCATTAATATTATTTTCTAGTTCTTTCATTTATTAGACTATCATCACATAGTCTGTCAAAATGATAATGATAACACTAGTATCATATATATACTATAATTATATCATTTTAATGTAATTATCACCATCAATATCCTTTCTCTCTTTTATTATAAAAACAAAATCATCGCCCGAGAGGTGCCTTTTTAAAACCTTCATGGATGACAAACTTTTGTTCTTCAATTTTATCTTTAAGGCTGGTCATGCTACAATTTTTTTTAAACTATACTATAATAAATTTATTGTAACCTATTTTATTTTATATAACCAGTATATATATATAATACTAATTAATAAGACAAAACTAGTACGTGGTGATGAAAATATCGTTGTAATAATATAAACGATTATCACAAAATCTCTTATATAATGGTTTGTCCTCATATCATATAAACACATCATATATATAATAATTTACACTTCTAGTTTCTCATTAATAAAATCTAATTCCAATTATGGATAATTATACCCATTTTACATGGACTCAATTATTTATAAACAAGTAAACCAATCATAAAACCCAAGAAAATGAATGCACCTGAACAATGAAATTAAACTCTATATCTCATCAATAAGGACATAAATAATCTTAAAAAAACTATAATGATTAAAAATATTAAATAAAAGGTTATTAATTAATTAATTAATGTATTTAATAGGATTTTATATGAAGTTAATGTCTAGTGCAAAACTCATTTGAACACAATGTAAGGTTTTTCTTCCAGAAGCTCCATTTTTATTCGAGTTATGATTTATTCCTCTATAAAACAATTTAGTTATTTATTTATTTTATATAATTATTCTAAATTCTATTTATATGTTGAAAAAAATATTCTAATTATTTCATATTTTTTGTGGAAAATACATGTTTTAAAATGGTCTCATCTCAATTCATCACGATAAGAAAACCCTAGTAAATGAAACTTCCCAATTTATAACCTATTTTCAAGTGAAATATATAATCTATTTTAATCCACCATTATTTTTCTAAAACCACTCATTTTATCAAGTAAAAACTAACTTAGTTAATACCTAGTTTTATGGAGATATTTTTCTAGAATACATCTACTTTTCAATGTAAAAGAGTATTACTCCCAATAACACTTCGATTATTTTATTAGATAATTTTCATATATTTAGACAAACCTATTAAATATTATGTTTTATTGGGATTAACCTATTATTATTATCATATAACAAATTTTATTAAATTTTTTATGATCATTTGGACTGTAGATGTACAATCTTGATACCATTCACTATACTACTCATAATGGTTAGTTATTATGTCTATAAATTGAGGAAAGTTATTCCATATGTTAATGTTGATTATGTATAACCACATTCATATGTAGAATTAATTGGATATAGAATGTGACGTGTGAGGAATGTTATAGTCCCTCGATTCATCATTAGGTCGCATGGGACAAAATAGAATTTGGTTTTGTCCGAGGCCTTACCCCAGTATTTTCATATGTGTAGGCCGAGGCCTTGACAATATGTTTAAGATGTACGTCATTATGTATTCCACCATTATGATAATAGTAATTGATAAACCATGTGTTTATTAAACTAGTATAATATCCATGGTTATGTTTCATTCTCTTATGATCATTTATATGGATTTATATAAATAAATTTCATTCATTCCATATTATACTCAAGATAATTTGTAAAGGCATGTGTCTTTTTTAATTCACTATGCATAATGTATATGTTTATGATAACATCAATTATATTACTTACCCTTACTAAGAATTTGAGATCACTCATTTCTTATGTTTTATTTTTCCCTAGATATGAAGATGAATTTTATCACTAATGACTTATAAGGATAATCTATTAGTTTTTTATTTTTCTTATGGAAATGGTATATTTTTTTTCTTTTCAAGTTTTAATGTAAAACATATGATGTAACTGGTTTTCCATAACTACTATACTATTTATTTATACCGGATATGTCTTCATTTTAATCATACCAATTTAATAAAATAATTCACCAGCTCCGGGCAACTGGGGCCATGGTTTTATAGTTGGTATCATAGGATGTTTATTATAAACCTTAGAAAATAGATATAGAAAATTTATATTATGGAATATATGTAATGGACCGGACCTCTCCGGTCTATTACTTTGTGAAAATGTGGTGTTGGACGTGTTCCGGGAGGTCAAGGTGACTTATCCCCAACACTTTGCAAAATTTCCAGTTCTGTGAACAGTGATTCCAGTTTTATGAATAGTATAGGTAGGTGAATGGTGTTTCTATCGGTGAGGTTCAGTGAACAATGTTTCTATCAGTGAGGTTCTATCGGTGGACTTCTAACGGTAGACTTGAACAGTGTTTCCAGAACGGTAACCTTCTAATGGTGACCTTATAACGGTAGACTTGAATAGTGTTTCCAGAATGGTAACCTTCTAACGGTGACCTTATAATGGTATACTTGAACAGTGTTTCCAGAACAGTAACCTTCTAACAGTGACCTTCTAACGGTAGAATTGAACAGTGTTTCCAGAATGGTAACCTTCTAATGATGACCTTATAATGGTAGACTTGAACAGTGTTTCCAGAACAGTAACCTTCTAACGGTGACCTTTAACGGTAGACGTGAATAGTGTTTCTAGAATGGTAACCTTCTAATGGTGACCTTTTAACGGTGGACTTGAACAGTGTTTCCAGAACGGTAACCTTCTAACGGTAGACTTGAACAGTGTTTCCAACTTCCTACAGTTTCACCCCTTTGACATTTCCTTTGACATAGAATACATTTAAAGCCTTGTTTTAAGGACTCTTAAGGCCGATTAAAATGCCATAAATCCTATATTAATTATTCCTAAGGCCATGATGTATTTACTTTGTCAAACTGTGTGGGTTAATGTGATCTATTTTTAATGGAGGATTAACCGGATCTTAAACTGTCGCCCCATTAAATCTTCAAAAAGGGAAGAGATATCATTCTCCCTTGTTCTTTCCTTTTTTTCTCAGCTAAGAGACGCTAGAACCGTTCAATCATTCCCGTAGGAGTTTCACAATAAATCTTTAATCCTAGGATTGGTTCTACTCTATTTTGGATGCAACCGAATTGTGTCGGTCTATCTTCCCAATATGGTATGTTTTATCGTCATTCCTTTGGGGATCATCTTCTCTTGTTTCTCCCTTCCATATTATACCATGTAATTTCCATGATTCTAATGGGTTTTTCATGGGGTTTCTTGGTACTGTCGTACCGTGGCATCCTCCGGTGGATGCAGTTTTCATGAGAGGAGGATTGTGACTCATTGTGTGGATAAAGGACGTCAAGAACTCTTTGTGGTAGGGTATTCATGGCTTCTCTAATTGTATATGTGCAATCGTATAATTAGCATGATTTAGTCCTTTCTATCACAATTTAATTGACCTAATTAAATACTTGAACTGGATTAAAAGAATTGGTTGATCGCATGTTGGTGCTTTATACCATGATAACGGTTTGCCTCATGTTTTTCTAGATAGATTGATATCTAGGATTTCTTTGATTTGTTGTTAGTTCATGATAGAAATTGATAATGAACGTAAAGCCGAAATTAATTGTTAATTAATTGGCTAAAGATAAAGAGGCATGTAGATTAATCTGGTTATTGTCGTTGTTGTATTTGTTCTACTTTGAGGATAATCAAATTAGGGAAGTAAGCATGGTTATTTAATTGTGATAGCTTACTAATTAGGTATCCCATAATTGGAACCTACACATAAAAAATATGCTAATTCAATATGGATTAAAGAACAGATTGTGTGGGAATTTTCTAAAAGGGTTCTAATTTGACCTCCTGTTTGTTAAAGGGTCAAGAGCCCATGATGTGATGTTTGTTTTCCTACTACTTATGATGTAATTTGAGCCTGGATGGATATTGTGATGTGTGGAGGCATGGGGACTTGTGGTTGTGGCAGTGGATGATGCCTAGGGTGGCGAGATGCATCAGCTTATGCATGTGGGTGTCGGGGAGGACACCATGGGTGATGGAATGGGATGGATGTGGTTACTGGATGCTTGTGGATTATTTGAATGTTTATCTTCTTTGCTTTTCCCCACTGCTCAAGGCATCTGGTCTTGCTTACCCTTTTTCCAAAGGAGGCGAAGATGCGTGGGGTGTGCCACGTGCTTTCTGTGTTTAGCCTCTTGAGGGAGAATGGGTATATGATCTTTCTATAGGCGGCAAAGACTCGACGGGTAGTATATCTACTTACCGTGTTGAGCCTCCTTTGTGTTTAGAAGCATAGGATGCTTTTCTAGAATGCCTGGGAATATGGAAAATTAATTCTGTAATGAATGTTTGATTAAATGGTGAAAATCCACGGGGACGGAGATACTAGAATTTAAAGGTGATGTGAATATTAAAAAGAGCATTTAATTTTGAATGTGATGCCAATTTAGTTTAATGTGGAATTGTTCATGCTTAATTAATGTTTAAATAATTAATTAATGTACATTGGAACTAATAAAATGAGAATGGAGTAATATAATAAACATCTTCAAATGTTTGTGTGCTTCTAGGATACCTAGTCTTAGAAGTAGTAGCCTGGATTCCGAGAGACATTAGCTGCAGTTGTATCTAAGACTAGGTGATGCCCATAGTGTGGATGTGAGTTATATATATATATATATATATATATATATATATATATATATATTATGTACTTTTTGTGTTTCTATATGATACTCCACCAGTCGATAAGGGCAACTGACACCCCAGGGATTCTGAGCCCTGGGGGGTGTTTTCCCTAACATTCTGATGGGAGGTCAAATGACTGACTACCCCCTTTTGGCCCCGCTCTCTTCTCTTGGTAGATACATGTTCCAACAGGCACAACTGTTAGTTTCCCCATATATGTGTGTAGAGGGCTGTAATGGCTTGTGGTTATTTCACACACATATATTCTGGATATAGTATCCTATGGACTACTATAGGTGTAACGTGTATTGGCTGTGATGGCTTGAGGATCTCTATTCGGTGTATGGGATATAATGGCTTGAGGTATAATACCCGATGTATGATACATGTTATGCGGGCTGTGGTGGCTCCCGGAACATACCCGGGTGCTTTTGGTTGTGAGGATGGTGTGGTGCTTCGCCCAGGTGTCTGCGTGAAAGCCTTTTTGGTGCACGAGGTGCAGATTGTGGAACTTAGCCCAGGTGTCTGCGGGCAAGCCTTTGGAGAGAGATGCACGGGACGTATGTCATTGGGGAAAAGTGGAAAACCAGTGGGGAAGTAGTAGCGGGGTACCCTTGATATTTTTTACTATATTCTCTATTCTTGTATTCATTAAATGGTGAGAGTAGCCATGGTGAGGTTGGGAACTTAGTATACCTATTTAGATGACGAGTCAGTTTCACTTATTGTTCACTAAAATTTAGCATGCTTTCATTACTTTTGCACGAGAGGCTTGGGGAGGATCCTACTGAGTATACTGTTATACTCACCCTATGTATATATAAAATGTTTTTCAGGTCACTTGGAGCAGGTTGGAGATCAAGCTGGTTACTACTAGCTTGTGGTTGGAGGAGGAGCTGTTCGGGCTTGTGGTCGCTGCCATTTTACTTTATTTTGGGTACTTTTAGTTTCCCCTTTCATTTGTAGTACTTTTTCATGACATTTAATATATGTACTTGGATTTCTTTTATTTTTTAGTTCTGAGTTGGAGTTGATTGGAGTGTATTCTATCTCTCTTTTCTGCATGTGTTCTCTTAGAGGGTAATGCCTCCCATTTGTATGTTCATTATACCCTCAGTTTTAGTCGCCAACCCAGGGCCTACTAGAGGCGGTACGCGGGGGTCATTATCTCTCTTATCACATTGCCGTCCCAGGAGGGGTACACTTTGTGGGGAGGGAGTCGTGACAGAGTGGTATCAGAGCTCTGGTTATGGGATAGGATGGAGTTTGGAGTTAGGCACAGGTGAGGATGCATGGGATGGTAGGGTGACAGTGTCATTCATGTTTAGCATGTGGGGTAAACACTGGAGACCAGCAGAGACATAGGCATTTAGGGCCCCCTATGATCTGTTGCACGAACCTTCAAGTTTACGATGGCTACTAAACAAAGTGATACTGGATGCAGGGTAGAGACCTAGGAAAGGATCATGCATCATTATTCTTTGCAACTGTGTTTGAATGGGTAGACCTTGGGATAGGTAACCTAAAATTAATATAACAAAACAATTTATTAATTAATGTTGAGTCTTCCATATTACAGGCTTAGGAGCTCTAATAGTTTTTATTTTATAGGTATGGCTCCAGGTCGACGTCCTCATCAGGTTTGCGTAGAAGATCCCTAGCAGGTTGTTCCAGCAGATCACCGCTGGGTAGAGGTTGACGAAGATGACACTTAGAAGAAGACACTCCGAGAGTTTCAACGCCAGAGTATACAGAAGTACGAGGGCTCTGTTTCAGATGTAGTCAAAGAAGACTGGTTGGAGGAGGTCGAGATAGGCTTCAGTTCGATTCGTGCTTGGAAGGAACACTCGGTTCCCTTGGTTGTGACGATGTTGCGTGGAGTAGCGAGGCAGTGGTGGTTCTTGTTCCTCGGGGATCGTGAGGAGTCAGCGATCTCATGGGAGGAGTTTCGAGACAGGTTTAGAGTCGAGTTTGTTTCTTCGACTGCGAAGGCGTCCAGTCGCCAGGTGCTTCTTACCCTTAGATAGGGGAGATCTAGTGTTAGAGAGTTTGGAATCCGTTTCAGGAACCTTCTATGATATTCTTCAGACCTGTTACCAGATGAGGATGCCAGGGCGAGGCATTTCGAGGAGGCTTTGCGTCCAGAGATCCAGCGCTAGGTCACCCCATTTATGCTAAAGACATATCCTGAGGTGTTGACGAGGGCAGAGGTTTTTTAGAGGACTTTTTCTAGGAATGGATCGTCATGAGAGGGGAATCGTCATGATCCCTCACGAAGCAAAGCTGTGGTCCGAGGATCCTATATTTCAGGGTAGAAGAGTTTCCGTTCACCTAGGGGTAGGTCCCAGCCCTTCTCATCTCGTTTCTTCGGAGGCAGCAACTCTCAGACCTATACCAATGGATCAGGCAATTGTTTTTCTAGTGGTGGTCTTCATCAGGGTCAGAGAAGCCGTAGAGGAGGTCGTGTTCAGCTTCATTCTCTAGCGTTACCAGCCCCAGGAGATCCATATGTCGTTCTAGGTACGCTCTACTTGTTTTCTACCTTGGTGTATGCCTTGTTTGATTCAGGAACAACACACTCCTTCATATCACCTACCCTTGTCCATGCTTTTGGAATTGATGTAGAGAGGCTTCCAGTGCCCTTGGCATTGACTACGCCAGTTGGAGGTCGAGCCGACTTGTTTTAAGTATGTAGAGACTGTGAGCTAGTTTTGGGGAAACACCTCTCTTGGGGAGATTTCCTATGTTTACGAATACAACCATATGATTTCATACTCGACATGGATTGGTTGTATTCGGTGCAGGCTATTGTGGATTGCTACAGGAAGAAGGTCATTTTCATTGATGCATATGGAGAGAAAATGGTGTTTGTTGGTGATAGAGATCCTCAGATAAGTCATAGACGAGTTCCCTCCTTATCACCCATAATGGATGGAATGATGCTAAGTTCATCAGAGGTTCAACAGTTGGTGTTTCCTAGTGTCGTAGAGGATTACCCTGACGTCTTTCCAGAAGTGGTTGTATCCTTACCCCCTCGACGATAGATCAAGTTTGGGATCGAGCTACAGCCAGGAGCGTCTCCTATCTCTAAGTCTCCGTATTGGATGGCCCCTTCTAAGTTACGAGAGCTACGTATTCAGCTTGATGGTCTGTTGCAGTGCAGTTTTGTTCGGCCAAGTGTGTCACTGTGGGGAGCGCCAGTTTTGTTTGTGAAAAAGGCTTATGGCAGTTTGCGGGTGTGTGTCGATTATCATCGATTAAGCAAAGTGACAATAAAGAACCTCTATCCTCTTCCACGGATTTATGACCTATTCGATCAACTGAAGGGTGCAAGTTGGTTCTCAAAGATCGACTTGCGGTCAGGATATCATCAGATTCGTGTAAAGGATGAGGATATCCCGAAGAATGATTTCTGTTGTCATCATGGTCATTATGAGTTTGTAGTAATTCCATTTGGAGTGACGAATGCTCCAGCTGTTTTCATGGGGTTGATGAATGTTGTGTTCCGTGAATTTCTGGACAAGTTTTTTGTGGTTTTCATCAACGACATCCTTGTGTACTCCACATCTGAAGAGAATCATGCAGAGCATCTACGAGCCGTTTTCGGAGTTCTTCACCAACATCAGTTGTTTGGAATGTTTTCTAAGTGTGAGTTTTGGGCTCGAGAAGTTTGTTTCTTGGGGCATGTTGTGTCCCAACAGGGAGTAGCTGTGGATCCGTCGAAGATAGAAGCAGTGGTGTCTTGTGAATCTCCCAAGACAGTGTCTGAGGTGCGAACTTTCCTTAGTCTTGCAGGCTATTATAGGAGGTTTGTAGCCAATTTCCCCCGAGTTGCGACTCCTCTGAAAGCTTTGACCAGGAAGGATCAAGTGTTCATATAGACTGATCAGTGTCAGGAAGCTTTCGAGTATCTAAAGGAGAAGTTGGTAAGTGCTCCAGTCCTTTGTCTTCCAGTGGAGGGAGTCCAGTTTGATGTTTTCTATGATGCTTTACATCTGGGGCTAGGCTGTGTTCTCATGCAGCAGAGGTCAGTTGTTTCTTATGGTTCTCGGAAGTTGCATCCCCATGAATGAAACTATTCCACCCATGATCTTGTGTTGGTAGCCGTGGTGTTTTCTCTAAAGTTGTGGAGACATTACCTCATTGGTGAGCACTTTGTGGTTTTCACCGATCATAAGAGTTTGAGGTATGTTTTCTCCCAACGTGACTTGAACTTGCGGTAGCGTCGGTGGATTGAGTTCTTGCAAGAATACGACTTTGGAATATCGTATACACCTAGAAAAGGGAATGTTGTAGCTGATTCACTAAGCCAAAAGTCACGTAATGATGTTGTGCGTGAATCTGGAGATTCCTGGAGAGTGATGGAAGAGCTATCAGCTTTGCATCTTGATATGGGAGAAGTTGGGGGTAGAGGTTGTCTTTTCCAAATGACAGTGCAGTCATCCCTGATGTAGAAGGTGGAAGAGTCTCAGTTGGGTGATCTAGAGGTGGAAGTTTGGAGAGACAAAGTTGTTTGTGGTGAGGCCCATGATGGTTGGTCGGAGGATGAACAACACCGAGTGTTGTATCATGGAAGGCTTTTTGTTACCTTGGAGATGCGCGAGACGGTTCTCCAAGAGTTCCATAGTTCACCCTTGGATGTACATCCTGGTGTGAAGAAGATGTACTGATCCTTGAGGATTCAGTTTTGGTGGCCTGGGCTGAAGCGTACGGTTGCAAAGTGTGTGTCTCGATGTTTAGTCTGCCATAAGGTGAAGGCTGAACACCGTGTTCCTGGTGGTCTTCTCCAGAAATTAGAGATTCCTCGGTGGAAGTGGGAGGACATCCCAATGGAATTTGTTACAGGTTTACCTCGAGCTCCGGGAGGACATGATGCTATATGGGTAGTAGTGGATCATTTAACAATGTCGTCCCACTTCATAGTGATCAAGGAGTCGAGGTCAGTGGAAGTTTTGTCGAGGAAGTATCTAGAGGAGGTGGTGAGACTTCATGGAGTACCTAGGACGATCATTTCTGATCGAGATCCTCGTTTTACCTCCATGGTGTGGAGAGGTCTCCAGCATGCTTTTGGCTCTCAACTGTGCCTTATCACTTCTTTTCATCCTCAAACGGATGGTCAGACAGAGCAAACCATCCAGACTCTCGAAGACATGTTGCGCTGTTGTGTTCTTGATTTTGGAGGTTCATGGATAAAGCACTTACCCTTGGTAGAGTTCTCTTACAATAATAGATTTCACTCTAACATCGGTATGGCATCGTTTGAAGCCTTGTATGGCCAGCCATGCCGTTCTCCATTGTGCTGGACTGGGTCAGAGAGTCAGCAATTCTCGGACCAGAACTAGTGCAGAATACAAGAGAGATGGTTTAGGTGATTCATGAGAGGATGAAGACAGCACAGGATTGTCAGAAATCATATGTTGATCAAAGAAGGAGACCCTTAGAGTTTAATGTTGGGGATCATGTGTTTCTGAAGGCGACTCCCTGTCATGGGCAACAAAGGTTTGGTCATGGAAGTAAGCTTTCTCCCCGGTTTGTTTGGACTTTCGAGGTGTTAGCTCGTGTTCGAGCTGTGGAGTATCAAGTAGCACTTCCCCCTCAGATGAGTCGGATACATGATGTTTTCCATGTATCACAGCTCCATCGTTATCTTCATGATGAATCTCATGTTATCAATTGGGGAGATATCGATATTGATGATGATGAAAACATCGAGAAGCGACCTGTGGAGATCCAAGACCGCAAGGAGAAGGTGTTGCGTGGGCATTCTATCCCCTTAGTTCGTGTCTTGTGGTGACACGGTGGCATGGAGGAGAGTACATGGGAGCATAAGTCACAGATACGTACTCAGTACCCAGAGTTGTTTAATGTTTAACTCCTTTCATGTAATGATGTTTTCTTTATGGTTGTACCTTTTATGTTTTATTTATTTACTTTTCATGTGATGTTATGTTTTAATTGATTGGATATGGATTGTTTGTTCCCATACTCTCAGATGTCATAGTTTTTTTCCACCTTTCGAACAACTCGTGGTGGTTTTCCCCTGAGAGGTATCTTATGGGGTGGTTGTTCAGACCCCTCTTTTCTTCTGGGTTGGTTTTTAATTCTTGAGGACGAGAATGTTTTGAGAGGTATATAATGTAATGGCCCGGACATCTCCGGTCCATTACATTGTGAAAATGTGGTTTTTGAGATGTTCCAGGAAGTCAAGGTAACTTATCCCCAACACTTTGCCAAATTTCCAGTTCTGTGAACAGTGTTTCCAGTTTTATGAACAGTATCGGTAGGTGAATAGTGTTTCTAGCAGTGAGGTGTAGTGAATAGTGTTTCTATCGGTGAGGTTCTATCGGTGGACTTCTAACGGAAGACTTGAACAGTGTTTCTAAAACGGTAACCTTCTAATGGTGACCTTATAACAGTATACTTGAATAGTGTTTCCAGAACGGTAACCTTCTAACGGTAAACTTATAACAGTAGACAGGAATAGTGTTTCCAGAACGGTAACCTTCTAACAGTGACCTTCTAACGGTAGACTTGAACAGTGTTTCCAGAATGGTAACCTTCTAACGATGACCTTATAACGGTAGACTTGAACAGTGTTTTCAGAATGGTAACCTTCTAATGGTGACCTTATAACGGTAGACTTGAACAGTGTTTCCCGAACGGTAACCTTCTAATGGTGACCTTCTAACGGTGGACTTGAACAGTGTTTCCAGAACGGTAACCTTCTAAAGATGACCTTCTAATGATAGACTTGAACAGTGTTTCCAGCTTCCTACAGTTTCTCCACTTTGACGTTTCCTTTGATGTAATATACATTTAAAGCCTTATTTTAAGGACTCTTAAGGCCGATTCAAATTCCATAAAGCCTATATTAATTATTCCTAAGGCCGGGATGTATTTAATTGGTCAAACCGAGTGGGTTAATGTGATCCGTTTTTAATGGAGGATTAACCGGATCTTAAATCGTCGCCCCATTAAATCTTTAAAAAGGGATGAGATATCATTCTCCCTTGTTCTTTCCTTTTGTTCTCAGCTAAGAGACACTATAACCGTTCAATCATTCCCGTAGGAGTTGCACAATCAATCTTTACTCCTAGGATTGGTTCTACTCGGTTTTGGATGCAACCAAATTGTGTCGGTCAATCTTCCCAATAAGGTATGTTTTATCATCGTTCCTTTGGGGATCATCTTCTCTTGTTTCTCCCTTCCATATTATACCATGTAATTTCCAAGATTCAAATGTGTTTTTTCTTGGGGTTGTTTGGTACTGTCATACCGTGGCATCCTCCGGTGGATGCAGTTGTCATGAGAGGAGGATTGTGACCCATTGTGTGGATAAAGTACATCAAGAACTCTTCGAGGTAGGGGATTCTTGGCTTCTCTAATTGTATATGTGCAATCATAGAATTATCATGATTTAGTCCTTTGGATCACAATGAAATTGACCTAATTAAATACTTGAACCGGATTAAAAGAATTGGTTGATCGCATGTTGTTGCTTTATACTGTGATAACGGTTTGCCTCGTGTTTTTCAAGATAGAATGATATCTACAATTTCTTTGATTTGTTGTTCGTTCATGATAGAAATTGATAATGAACTTAAATCCGGAATTAATTGTTAATTAATTGGATAAAGATAAAGAGGCATGTAAATTAATCTGGTTATTACCATTGTTGTAGTTGTTCTAATTTGAGGATAATCAAATTAGGGAAGTAAGCATGGTTATTTAATTGTGAAAGCTTACTGATTAGGTATCCCGTAACTGGAACCTACGCATAAAAAATATGCTAATTCAATATGGATTAAAGAAAAGATTGTGGGGGGATTTTCTAAAAGGGTTCTGAATTACCCTCTTATTTGTTAAAGGGTAAAGATCCCATGATGTGATGTTTTTTTTCCTGCTTCTTGTGATGTAATGTGAGCCTGGATGGCTGTTGTGATGTGTGGAGGCATGGGGACTTGTGGTTGTGGTAGTGGATGATGCCTAGGGTGGTGAGATGCATCAGCTTATGCATGTGCGTGTCGGGGAGGACACCAGGGGTGATGGAATGGGATTGATGTGGTTGTTGGATGCTTGTGGATTCCTTGAATGTTTATCTGCTTTTATTTTCCCCACTTCTCAAGGCAGCTGGTCTTGCTTACCCTTCTTCCAAAGGAGGCGAAGACGCGCGGGGTATGCCACATGCTTTCCGTGTTTAGCCTCTCGAGGGAGAATGGGTCTATGCTCTTTCTATAGGCGGAAAAGACTCGACGGGTAGTATATCTACTCACCGTGTTGAGCCTAGATTGTGTTTAGAAGCATAGGATGCTTTTCTATAATGCCTGGGAATATGGAAATGTAATTCTGTAATGAATGTTTGATTAAATGGTGAAAATCCACGGGGATAGAGATACTAGAATTTAAAGGTGATGTGAATCTTAAAAGGAGAAGTTAATTTTGATTGTGATTCCAATTCAGTTTAATGTGGAATTGTTCATGCTTAATTAATGTTTAAAGAATTAATTAATGTACAGTGGAACTGATAAAATGAGAACGGAGTAATCTAATAAATCTCTTCAAATGTTTGTGTGCTTATAGGATACCTAGTCTTAGAAGTAGCAGCCTGGAGTCTAAGAGAGGTTAGCTGCAGTTGTATCTAAGACTAGGTAATGCCCATAGTGTGGATGTGAGTTATATATATATATTCTGTACTTTTTTGTTTCAATACGCTACTCCACCCTGTCGGTAAGGGCAACTGACACCCCAGGGATTCTGAGCCCTGGTGGGGGTGTTTTCCCCAACATTCTGATGGGAGGTCAAATGATTGACAACCCCATTTTGGCCTCGCTCTCTTCTCTTGGTAGATACATGTGACAAAAGGCATAACTGTTAGTTTCCCCCATATATGTGTGTAGAGGGATGTAATGTCTTGTGGTTATTTCACACACATATATTTTGGATATAGTATCCTATTTACTACTATAGGTGTAATGTGTATAGGTTGTGATGGCTTGACGATCCCTATTTGGTGTATGGGCTATAATGGCTTGAGGTATAATACCCGATGTATGATACATGTTATGTGGGTTGTGGTGGCTCCAAAAACTTACCCGGTTGCTTTTGGTTGTGAGGCTGGTGTGGTGCTTCGCCCAGGAGTCTGCGGGCAAGCCATTGTGGTGCATGAGGTGCAGATTGTGGAGCTTCGCCCAGGTGTCTGCGGGAAACCCTTTGGGGAGAGATGCATAGGACGTATATCGTTGGGGCAAAGCGGCAAACCAGTGGGGAATTAGTAGTGGGGTACCCTTGATATTATTTACTATATTCTATATTCTTGTATGCGTTACTTGGTGAGAGTATCCATGGTGAGGTTGGGAACTTAGTATACCTGTTTAGATGACGAGTCAGTTTCACTTGTTGTTCACTGGGCTTTAGCATGCTTTCATTACATTTGCACAAGAGGCTTGGTGAGGATCATACTGAGTATACTGTTATACTCACCCTATGTATATATAAACTATTTTTCATGTCACTTAGAGTAGGTTGGAGATCAAGATGGTTACTACTATCTTGTGGTTGGAGGAGGAGCTGTTCGGGCTTGTGGCCGCTGCCGTTTTACTTTCTTTTGGGTACTTTTAGTTTCCCCTATCAGTTTTAGTAATTTTGCATGAAATTTCATATATGTTCTTGGATTTCTTTTATTTTTCAGTTCTGAGTTGGAGTTTATTGGAGTCTATTCTATCTCTCTCTTCTGCATGTGTTCTCTTTGAGGGTAATGCCTCCCATTTGTATGTTTATTATACCCTCGGTGCTAGTCGCCAACCCGAGGCCTACTGGAGACAAGACTCGGGGGGTCATTATCTCTCTTCTCACATTGCTGGCTCAGGAGGGGTACACTTTGTGGGGAGGGGGTCGTGACAATATAACCTTATGATAGATATTGAGGATATTCCTATAAGAACATATTATAATTTTGGTAAGGTATATATTATGTTTATATTTATATAAAATAAATAATTTTCATGATACTATAAGTGGATGAGGTTCTTGCACATATGTACTTAAGATTAAAAAATCTGAGATGGTGTTTTGATCATTCCTTTAGGTAACCTGATACATGAAAATGGGCGACTCATGTGGGATATTATTAATATAATTCACATTTTCATTACAACCCATTATGAAGGATATTATTATAAATATGTCCCCAAATAAACCATTATTATTATTATGTGATTAGATTTCATAAAATTACAATTTATATTATGTGTTTTTCTAGTTAGACATTATACATTTTGATTCATAAACTAATTTAGTGTATTGAATCATTTAGAAATTGAGTTTAGTGGAAGGAATCGAAACTGCATGAACTTTTTTTATCCAATGTAGGTATTTATCTCCTATGAATGATAATTTTTTTATTTTTGGAGTTGTGACTGGTGTTGAGTAACTTGTAAATATACAAGGACAACTAACTCAGGTTATGAACAATAAACAAACCTATAAAGAGCATCCTGATCCATAATGTGGTGGAGAAATTTTAGATGTTTTTATGTGACATCATCCTTCAACATTTAATGGGACTAAAAATCCATTCATGTGATAGTGATGGATATGTTCCTAAGAGAAGATATTGCTTACATTGGGAAGTAAAAAAAGGGAGAAGGTTTTCATGGTAGTTTATCTTCTATCAAGAGATGCAGATTACTGGTGGCCATTAATTCAAAAATCCTAGGAGGAGGAAGAAATAGAATAAATGGAATGGAAGGATTTTAATGAAATTTTCCTAGAAAAAAATTTTCATCATGAACCATGAGCAGATATGAAAATAAAATTCTTGAATGTAAGGAAGAAAATGGATGATTATGTTTCTAAATATAAAGCGTACATTACAAGGCTTGCATGAAATGTCGTAGACAGCATATGTAATCCAAGGAGAAATAATGTTCGGTTACTTTGTGGTTTAAACCCATTCCATTAAAGGGAAATGGTCTCCCAAAATTTCTCATTGTACGAAGATATAGTCTCATGTGAAATCAATATAGAGAAATAATTCTATAAGTCATATAATTTTAAAGGAAATCAAGATATAAATAGGTAGATAGATGATAGAATGGATAAAGGGATTAATAAAAAGTGGAGTTTTGCAACATGTGATATCTGTAGAAGGAAACACTCCGTATATTTCTTAAATGAAAAATATTCTATTAAAAGTATAGAGAAAAATTCCACCAATCATAGGATTGAAAGATAAATAAATAAGCTACTAATGTTCAATGCTACAGTTTTAGGTAGATGGGATACTATACAAATGATTTTATGAATTATCAAGGAAACGGTTCTCAGAAATTTCCTTGAGATCAAGGAATATCTTATATCATCACAATATCTAAGGTTGAGGTTCTAAATGATGTGGGTGTAGGTACATTAATCATCACATCAGAATTAGCTAAATATTTATTTGATTTCGGATCAACACATTCCTTAATATCTTCCTAGTTTTTAGTAAAAATTAGAGATTTACAATTCTCCTTAACAAGGGAGTTATCAGTCAAAACCCCCCAGGGAATTCTCATTGCAATAATGATATTTTAGTCATTTTCCATTATGGAATGTAAATAAGTTTTATTGGATGATTTTATCATCATACATATGGTCAACATTAAAAATACATGGTATGGATTGGATTTAAAAATATTATGAGAAAATGCATTGCGAGAACAAAGAAATTGCAATTTGTGAGGAAGTTGTAGAATCCATTATCTTTAGAGAAAAAACTTTACCATTTTATTTTTATCTATATCCACCCCCAGTAACTTTATATAATTGAATTCCTAGGAAGTAATAGAAATAAATATATATGGGTGAGGAAAAAATATTCCAATTTTGGATGTACCTATTTTGAAAAAATACATTAATGTGTTTCCATAAGATTTACCTAGACATCCACTAGAGTGGAAAATTGAGTTTTCTATTGATTTAATTCTTGGTGAAAGTCCTATATCAAAGACTTCTTATAGAACGACTATATTGGAATTAATGGATCTAGAGAAACAAATAGAGAAACTGAGTGATAAATGATTTATCTTCCCTAATGTTTTCCCATGGGGATCTAATGTTCTCTTTATCAAGAAGAAATATGGATCCATGAGGATTTGCATTGACTATAGAGAAATAAATTATAATATAATAAAGAACAAGTACCCCTACCACTTATTGATGATTTAATTTTTCTACTTCATGGAGACCAATATTTTTTGAAGATTGAACTTCGATCTGGATATCATCAGTTTCATGTCAGGAAGGAAGATATTCCAAAGACAACATTTTGAACAAGGTATGGGCATTATGTGTTTATGGTAATCCCTTTTTAACAAACTAATGAACCCTTGGGTTTTTTGGATCTAGTGAATATATTTTTAAAGGAATATCTTGATGAATTATTTGTGGTATTTATTAATGATATCTTGGTATATTCCAAAAGATATAAAGATTAGTAAAATCACTAGCACGTTATTCTACAGACACATAGAAGAAATGACATATATAGTAAGTTTAGAAACTATGAATTCAATTTCAAAATTGTTTATTTTCTTGTCCATATTGTCTCTATGGAGGGAATATTAGTTGATCATGTGAAGAAAACGGAGGTTCAGGAATTTCCTACACTAATGAATATATCCAAGGTATATATTTTTATTGGTTTAGTAGGATATTATCGACATTCCACTCAGAAATTGGCCCGATGAGCTAACCGGTTATCCAAGATTACACATGAAGGGGTTAAGTTTGAATGGAAAAAAATCTGAATAATGTTCGGAATAATTTAAGAGGAGATTATTGAATTCTACGATCATAACACTACCATCCGGAAATGGTGGATTTGTGATTTATAGTGATTCATCAAAGAATGGACTTGGTTGTCTTCTTATGCATAATGATAGGGTTACTTCCCATTCATAAAGGCATCTAAATATCATTAAATGAAATATACAACTCTTGATATTGAGTTAGCATATTTAATCTTTTGTCTAAAGATATCGATACATTATATTTATGGTGAAAGATGTGAGATATATAAATATTGTAAGAGATTGAAATATATCTTCTCACAGAAGGAACTCAACATGAGTCAAAGTTAATAGATGAAGATACTAAAGGATTATTATGGTTAAATACACTACCACTGAGGGAAGGAAAATAAGGTAGTAGATGCATTGAGTAGGAAAGATCATGGGGTTCTGACTAAAATGAGAATTGACAAGCATCCTATGTATATGTATCTATTAATGATGGATATGGAAACTATCCAAGGATGATAAGAATCACTAGTTTTTTCAAATGGTTTACAAACCAGATTCACTAGAAAGGAATAAAATCTATCAGTCTGATGATTAGTATCTTCAAAAGAATTTTATTTTTGTGGATGATTGGAAGTTGGTAGAATTTATGTAAGAGGACATAATTTTGAAATTTGGGAGGAGGAAATGTGTACCCCAAATCCTTGAGGTAAAACAGATGTTATTGGATGATACCCATAGATATAATTTCTCTATAAAACCTTGTTGCACTAATATTTATAGGTATTTAAAGGAAAATTTCTTGTGGGATAATATGATGTGGGAAATTGATGATTATGCATCAAGATGTGTAGTCTTTCAACATGTGAAGGATGAAATAAAACATCCTAGTGGATTAATGAAACATATTCATATTACTAAAATTAAATGGGATGACATTTATATGGATTTTATCTCTGGTTTACTTTAAAATACAAGGAGTCTTGCAATATGGGTAATTGTTGATCGACTTTCAAAATCTTCACATTTCCTCACTATAAGAGAGGATTTTTCACTAGATATCCTTGAATATGATCTATATTAATGAAGTTTTAAGACTTAATGGATAACATATATCAATTGTTTTGAATCATGATCCACAATTTACATTGAAATTCTGGAGAAGTCTTTAGAAATCATTGGATACTGAGCTTTGTTTGAGTACTACTTATCACCCTCAAACTGAAGGTAACTCCAAAAGGATGATAAAAACATTAGAAGACTTGTTGAGATCATTATCACTTCTTTTTTAAGGAATGTGGGATCACTATTTACCTTTGGTAGAGTTTTCTGATAATAATATATTCCATTAAATTATTTAAATTTTACTAGATGATACATTTTATGGAAAGACAAGTCATACACCAACATGTTTCTATGAAGTTGGTGAAAGAAAGTATGTAGTCTCAGAGCTTGTGGTGGAAACAAAATAGTAGGTAAAGACTATTCAAACCTATATCAATGTATCTCAATGTAGGAAAAAGAGATATGTCGATAGTTGAAGGAATGTTTTAGAATTTAATGTGGTAGAACATCTTTTCTATAAAGTATGTCCACAAAACCGTGATGTAATATTTTGGAATAAAGGTAAATTGATCCCCTAAAACAATGGTCCTTTTGAAATTATAGAGAGATTTGGAGCTATATATTATTGTTTAGTGATTCCACAAAGCATTTCTAAAGTGATAAAGGTGTTTCATGTCTCATTTTTAATAATGTACAAGATAAACCGAACACATTACCCCACTTACGAAGGAATAGATATAGAACCAGATTTATCTTAGTTGGAAGAGCCTATCCAAATTTTGGACACTAAAGAATAGGTGTTGAGGAATTAGATTACTCAAATGGTAAAGGTAAATTTGAAAAACCCTAAAATTGTAGAGGAAACAAATCAACCTAAGGAAAATATGATATAGACCTACCCAAATATATTTATGATGTATCATTCTGGTAATTTCAAGGATGAAATTTTTGAAGGAAGGGAGAATGTAACACCCCAAGGATTTACAAAAAAAATAAATATATAATATAATGCACACAACACTATGTATTTATGAAAAAACAATTTTTTATTACAATTATTTAAACAAGATAGTCTTAACCAAGCCATTAAACAAAATATTTGTGCTTCTGTAATTTGAATTTCAAAAAATGTACACACACGACTATGATCAGTTAGATATTTAGAGTATGATAGGTTCAACATATTTTTTAGGTGAATAGTAACTTGAACATTTTTAATAGTAATATTACCATTATGAATAGTAATATGAACCTTATGAATAGTAACCTCACCCATGAATGTATAAATGAAATTTATGTACCTTTTAAATGAAAGTATGTTATAATGGTATAAGAAAGTGAATATTTTAACATTTAAGTGTTGGTAATTTTTTGAGTAATAGATATTTAATTACTATTTTATAATTATAAATTAATTTAAAAAAAATTAGTTTTCATAAAATGTATCCATGAATTAATATTTTTTTATCCCTTGATTTTAGGATAATTTAATAAGACCTTAGATAATTTTTCAGATTGTTATAAAATCAGTTTTAATTTTAAAACTGTATTTAATGATTTTAATTAATAATTAAATTTCTCAAATTTAGATATTTATCTTTATAAAATGGAGTTCAATTTATGAACTCTACATGTTGAATAATTATTAATCTGAATTTTTTGGTTTTTTTCTAATATACTTTAATTTTTAGTGAATAGTAAAAGACAGTTATTTACAGTATAAATACATTATAAGCTAAATACACTATTCCTTGAGTCATGGCTAATGTAAACACGCTTGGTTCAAACTCACATAAAATTATTAATTTATTTAGTCACCAAAATCAATACTATTGGTTGTCTGGGAACAAATAATAAAATAATCAATAGAATAATGAGAAATCCCCCCTCTACTCCACTATAAAACCTGCCCCTCACCCCCTCTCCCATACACTCCTATAAGAATGGAAGATTGTTATTTTTCTTCCCAAATCCTCTTACCTAGTCTCTAATCACATCCAGATGCTCTTGGTCATACCAAAGATCAAAAACCTCTTCCCTTAAATTGGTTCTCAAGGAGGATTATTCAAGAGGTAAAATCCTCTCCCATTTCCTTTTATTTTCTTTTCAAGTTCATTATTTTATTATACTATCCTCACCAAACCTATCAAAATTATCTTAATGAATATGGTATCATATATAAAATGGAATTATATCATGGTAATGTAAGAACCCTCATCAATCTTCTTAATCTCTCCCTCTCACTCTCTTTTATTTTAAAAAAAATCATCGTCTCAGAGGTAACAATTCACAACCTTCATGGACGACGAACTTTCGTTCATCAATTTTTTATTCATGTATGACCATGATACCATTTTTATGATTGAAAAATACTATAATATATTTATTATGACATATTTAATGTTTTGAAACCAGCATATATACATAATACTAATTCATGCGACAAAACTGGTTCGTGGTGATCGAAATTCCACTGAAATAATCTAAATGATTATCTCAAAATGTCGTATCTAATGGTTAATCATCATACCATATAAACATATTATATATATATCCATTTAAATATATGGTTTCTCATTAATAATGTTTAATTACAATTATGGATAATTAAACCGATTTAAAATGAACTCTATTACTTATAAATAAGTGAACTGATCATGAAAACCAAGAAAATGAATGCTCTATAACCACGAAATTAAAATATATAACTCATAAATATAGCCCTAAATGAACTTAAGAAAACAATAATTATGAAAATAATCATAGAAAAGGTTATTATTTAATTAATTTATTAATTTAATTGGATTATCCAGACATTAAGGTCAAGTTCAAAACTCATTCAGACATAAGGTAAAGGTTTTCTTCTCGAACCACCATTTTCATTCAGGTTGTGCATTATTCCTATATAAACCAATTTAATTCTTCATTTATTTTATATAATATTTTAAATTGTGTTTATATTCTCCAAAATCATGTATTATTATCAGTTAATTTTTTTTGTAAAATACATGCTTTAATAGGGTCCCCTTCTCAATTCTTCATGATAAGAAAGCTCATGTAATGGTAACTTCTGGATTTCTTATATGTTTTCAAGTGCAATTTATAATCGATTTTAAGCCACCATTATTTTTTTAATTGAGAAATTTTATCATGAAAAAAATATATTATTTCATTTCTGGTTTTACGTGGTGATTTTTCCAAAAGAACTCTTGTTTTTAAAGTAAAAGAGTATTAATCTCAACAAGTATTCGATGATTTTATTAGAGCATTATCTTCTATTTCAAAAACCCTATTTAATCTTCTCTTATATTGAGATTAACCTATTATTATTATTATACATAGTATTTTATTAAATTTTTTATGATAGTTTGACTATGGATGTTCTATCTTCACTACAAAATAATTATCTTTTTCTATGAGGGGTATATCTATTGGTAAAATGAATTTTTAATTGATAAAACGTTTTACAAAAAAAACTTGTCACTAAATTTTCAGTAAAAAAATATATCACAAAATGTTATTATGATAGATAAAATAGTAATTTTACTATTATAATAATACCAACAGATAATATATATGATGGTCAAAGTGTTAAGCAATGGATTCATATGAAAAATATATCTGTTGGTAATAATATTACTAACATATAGTATATGTTTATACATTACATTTAAATAACAATTATAAATTTTATTTCTATTAAAATTTCATATCATATTTATTAGTTTATAATAAATAATAAACCTGTTTTTTATTCTCAATCCAAAGATGATTTTTACACATGTTAATAATTATAAAAATTTTAATTATATTAATATTGAAATTTAATACAAAATGAATCAATAAATAGTTGAAATTGATTAATAATACCATAAAAATAGAAAACCCCAAGATCTATCTATTTAGTTCCCGCCACCACACCCCACCACCAACGTTGTGTCTTGACTGCAATCCTCCAACACTATCATCTCTTGACTACAATCCTCCAACACTCATCACGATAGATGAATTGTCACTTCCACCACCCCAAAGTTTTCCACTAGAAGAACCAAACCAAGTCAACTCCAGTACCATTGAGTCACCTCAAGTCGATGTTATGTCACATCCTTCATCTCCATGATCTACACCTCACTGAATCAAAAAGAATACGCACAAATCGTAGAAAAATATTTTCATGAATTGAAACCCAAAAAAATAATAATGTATAAAAAATGAATTCCACTTATTTAAGAAATTGAGGAAAAAGAAATGAGGTTTTTAAAAAAACAATAACTCCCCTAAAAAGTGTATATTTTTCCTCCTGGTCGAGAAAACATCTAATTTAGCACAAAGAAATTTATAAAGTTAAAATCAAATTGTTGTGAAATTAATTTAAGGAAAATATTGAATGTTATAATTACAACTCATGAGTATATCCAACAAGAATGGATTAATCATGAAAGAAATTATCCTTACCATATAGATCATATTAAATCAACTTGTAACAATTCCCTAAAATATGTTGGCCATTATTTCACCATACATGATTTTAAAAAATAAATATTCAATATGGTTTTCAACAAAAAATCCATGAAAAATACATATGAAAAAAATATCAAAATTATGTTAGACTCATCAACCAACATGTTTTACAAAAAAACAAGTAGTTTTTTAATAACCAAGTTATACATATTTAGTGTAGTGATTGTTTGAATTCAAATATGAAGCACTAACACGCAACCCTCATTACAAAGGGGGATCCTATAGTTAAAAAAATTAATTAAAAGCTAGATTCAAATTAAAACAAAATTTAGAAAGTACTTACCTACAATTAGAGGGTGTTATCCTCTAAAAAATTATAAAAAATCAATCCTTATATTCCTAAATTAAACTCAACCTAATTTTTGTCATTTAATTACCTACCAATGAAACCAAATGGAAATTAGATTCAATAATTTTAGTTTAATAAGGATAAAAAATTGTTAAAAGTGTGAAATTTCATTCATCGTCTATGTTGACAACTCAAAAAATATAGTCCCTCGATGGTTGATGACCCTCAAGAAATCCTATATTCCCACCACCAATTCTAATAATCTAGTTGAAATTGATGCGGAAACTAGTAATTCATGGAATTCTAAAAAAATGTAGTCAATATTTCCTCTTCCTGCTATCTTGGATTGGAATGTGTTCAAAGTATCAAGAAAATATTTTTTTTGTACAATTACATGTAGGTTCTATAAGAATATACATGATACATTTGTAATAAAACTATAGATGGATAGAATTTATGGCATTCTAGAATCCATAATTGGTGCCAGAAAAAGTGAATAGGTTCAAGGGATGGTGATTTTTGTAGCTTCTTCTGTCATTGAGTATAATTTTAGGGCTCAAAATGGGATTCAATTTGAGAAACAATCACCTTCCATTCATTTAGGAACCATAGAAATTTACAGGGATGTCATCACTACTTCCAAGATCCAAATAGGTCACATGAATAATGATTTTCTTGATCATATTTTCTTGATAATATTTTTTTTATCATATTAACTTTAGAAATGTTTATATAAAATCATTCAATACATTACAATTTATGAAATTTTGTGCATAAATTTGTTTCATGTGTTTGTGAATAGGCGCCACCAAACAACATTAGAAACACCAAAAGAAAGTACTCATACTTTTTTAGAGTGTATAATAATTCATAACACCAAGGAAACAATATGAAAATAAATATAGTTTAATGAAATCAAGTGACAAAAAACAATGAATCGTGAACATATAGAAGATATCGATGCATGACTACCTCATATAAGAATAATTTTTTCTTAAGGAAACCATTTTTTTCAAGTAGATAAACAACAATATCATGAAATACAGTTATAGAAGAATCATAATAAAAATAAAGAAGAATGTCAAAACACTGATGGAAAGTCCATTTTTTAAGGAGGTACCCAAACATTTCATAAACATATTGACCAAAAGCAAAGAAATAGACCAATTTTTAGGTTTCCATCACACAATTTGTATAAAAAAAATAATGAACACCCATTTGGAATAGTAGTAAACGATATCAAATAACCATAAAAACACAAACATAAAAGGAATCTTGACAATAACCATGTATTTTATACAAACATATATGTAAATATATGTCAAATTAATGTCAGTATTGCTTCACATAATTTCTTGAACTTTAATGCATGATTTTTGTTAAAATTTATGAAAATTTAACATCAAATTCATATTTTATTTTCACTTATAAATAAATGAAAATTATATTTAAATACCTTTCATAATAAAATATCTTTCATGTTGTCACAATTTTATATCATTTTATAACATGCATCAACAAAAATAATAACATTTATGAAAATGAGTAGGTCACAACATTAGAAAAAAAATATACTAGACAAAGTGTTGTTTGACTACATTATTTATAAATAAATATACATTGATAACCATATATTTACATGTCTTGAAAAAATAAAAAAAAATATTACACATTCATTCAATAAACCATAATACGTTATATAGTTTTTAAATTTTCTAAACTAAAATTTTGAAAATATGTGTCCACAATAGAGGACCAATACTATCTTTTTATATTCAATTTAGCACTCAATTACAATTTTGAGTACCTATTATATTGAAAAATAAAACAGTTATGAAATTTTCTAAAAATGTAATGAAAAATTATCCCCATGTGATTCTAGTTAAAAAATCAGTTAATGTGGATAAAAAAAACCTGGACTTTGTCTAAAAATAATGTTCCCATATTTATATGAAATTCACTTCATAAACATCAAATATAGGAATCTCACATTTCACTACAAGACATCAATTAAACATAAAGAAGCACTAACAATCATAAGAAAACCCAAGAAAATGAAGAAACATGAACAACACATTTTTTTAACACAATGGGATTATGGCCTTAATATTGGTTCTCGAAGGGAAGGGGTGGGTCCATTTAAGATTTTCCATGATCTATTTTATGTACAATAGGATAAACTAGTTGATGTCTAGTGGGATGAGCTTCATGACCTACTAAATGAAGATCTGGATCATATGGGATCCATTATGGTCTTATTACCAAATGTACATGACCATGGAGGGGATGAATATTTGCTAAAGTGTGTGGTGGAACATCAAGATGGATTAGGAAGTTAGTTGAGGTAAAATAAATAGAATCCATGTCTTGTGTAAGTGACTGAAATGAGAACACTAAAAACAATTCTGGATTCCACATTTCAGACTAGTTGTATGTGCAATCTATGTTGAAGTCAGGATGTGTGTTCAATCTATGTGGAACACTAAGAAACCCAGATAAGTTCATGTTTTCAATATAAGTGGAATTCTAATAAACTTAAATGAGAAAGAGGTGAGGTGATAGATTTCACAGATTCCACAGATTACAGATTTCACACACAATACATATATTCTATATTTCACACATAATACATAGATTCCATATTTCATATAGTAATAAACTCATTTGGAATCTACTTAAAAACCATCCTAGATTCTAATTACATTTCACACACAAATGAGTCATCAATCTAGGTTAGTGATAACACTAAAAAAATTACATATTTCAGAAAAAATAATGAGGAAGAGGTGAAGGTGAATAAGATATTAGTGAGAACACTAAAACAATAATGGGGCATCAATATATTACCTAAAACATGAAGTCTCGTATTCTCCACACACCCCATAACCAACTACAAATTAAGAAAAACTTTATGTCTCTTCATGATACACATTATAATGGAATCAACAAAATACTACATTCCCTTTTAACATTATCGGTATCTTTCTTCCTCATCCACATAAGGTAGATGAATATAAAAGTAAAAAAATAATTAAAAACTTCATCATTACTAAACTATTATTATCATCACCAGACAAATTGAATATAGATTTAAAAAAACCATCAATTTTTTCCTTGTTAATTAATTTATATTTCATATGTTATTGGTAAAATTGGAATTCAATTCAATGTGATTTCCACTTTTGATGTAGTTGGTGCGTCCATCCCAAGGCTTTGTTAGAAATAGTAATCTGACCCTAGATATTCAAAAATGGTGGATAAAGTCATTCTATTGGATTTTTGGCTCAGAACATTTAGAATAAAATGTTTAATGACCCTAACATTGAAGGGGATCAATTAAAAGTACAAGTAAGTGGAATTGGGAAACAAAATCTCTTATCGACGACATATGAACCCCATCCATAAGAAGATCTTAGACCTCATCCATAATGGAATGTTGGTCTAAAAATCTCTCAGTATTGTCCAATACATAGACTAGTTCGGTCATGAGGACACTTCATTGTTTCCCTCTAATCATTACCGGTATGTATAGATTATGTTCTAGGTTAATTGTGTTGACCAAAAAATATACATGTAGTTGAGGAAGTAGTTGATCAGAAAATTCAAGGAGTAGGTGGGGGGAAAATATCATTAGATTGAATATAAAGAAAACGATAAAGAGATGATACTATATTCAATGGTCAATAATAGCATAAATAAAATGGTGAAACACAAAATTGGGTTTGACATTTTGTTATTTTTTCCAAATAGTGAAGATGAATTTTCTCCCTACACAGAATTCCTTCGATACTCGGGTGACAAAAAACTAAGCTAGAATTTCTAGGTTAGCTGATGGGGTGACCTTATTTTTGGCGCCACCATCATAGTTTCTAACAGAGGTTCTAAAAGTATCAGTTCTTGAACACCTATACGACATGTTACTTAAAATTCCATAACATTTTTCTGATAGTGCACAAATTTTGTTCCCATATCCCAATTCAATTCCTTCATCTCAATATGTTGAAAGACTGTTGGCCCCCCAATATAATACAATCACCCAGAATGAAAAAATACCACCATTTAATTATCAGAGGGTTCCTTATATCAATACCCATATAGATCCTAAAATATCTTATGAAACACAAACTGATAATCACATTGTATATGATATAGCTCATGATTATCTATCCACCAATGCTCCATCATCATCGTCGTCTTCTTCATACCATATTAATGCTACTTTAACACTTGAACTATTTGAAACTTTAGCTTATTTAATACCTCGAAACAAATGGCCTTCTAAATTTATCCATATCTCCACCATTAAAACTCTGTTTTGGAGGAAAGATTATGGAGCTTCTATAAAAGAAGGAATGGGAGTTCCCCCATAATGGAAACATGAATATGATGCATCTGAGAAATTAACTTGAGGGGATATTTTAAATCCTCAAATTGGTAATCAGGATAACCATTCATGGAATCAGTTGATCCAACAAGCCTAGAATATAACTATGAATCATTATTATTTAGATACCCCTAGTTCCCATATTCATGATTCTTCCTTTGACTAGCCAGGACGTGCTACAATTTGTAACTAATCAGTGCCTAAATTTAAAAGTTCTTCAGACAGAGGACACTTCCTGGCTCTTCAACAGCCCAACCAACATTATTATCTTGAATTTCAAGGTCTAAGTGGGTTATATAGATTTCCATATCCACACAAATATAGTGGTCACATGATTATTCCCTGATATCAGGTTCTCATGCAATCAGCCACCAATAAGAAGAATTTGGAGATGGATAATCAATTTCAGCCCCTTCATTATGTGATGTATAGAGGCAATCAGGATGCAACAGACAATAAAGTATAAAATAACTAATAGTACAAAACAAAACTGTAGTTTAAAGCTAACATACTCCTCTAAATACCGTAGAAACAATATCAACAATAGAAATCCCAGACAGAACAAGGTGTTGGATAAAAATAGTGAATTTTTTATGTGCCTTTGTATATGTACTTCGTTTTTTTACTTATTGTATATTTACAGTTTTCCCAAAATATTTCATAAAGTTGATAATTTTTTCTAACCGGTAACATAAGTGTTTTACAAAAAAAATCTATAATTTTTTTATGTTTCAGAACCCTTTTAATTAAAATAAATTAAATGCACGTCAATATTTGAGTTTTACCAAAAATGGTGAAAATGAATCCAAATAAAAGTACACTTTTTAATGTAAGAGATAAAGTAATGAAACTAATATAGTGTAAAATATAAATTTTAAGTGTTGAAAAAACCAAAAAGGTACCATATGGTACTTATATTGAGCCATGTATTTGAATTGTGATGAATGAGATGAATATCAATGAGCACCATTTATGTTCTTTAAAAAATTTAGTCATATTAATGAAGAAATAGAAGTAGTGATTAAACCAAATGAAGATTGGGAATACCTATCTTGGGGAAGGCTTAGTGGGGAAGGATGGGGATGTTGGGGGTCATCCGGTGGTGATGATACGATGATCATTGAAAGAGTGCGGCCGGTGTGGAAGGTCATAGTGTAGGAGGATGGTGGCATAGTTGGAGGGTCATGGAAGAGGTGAAGGGGGTCTCAGAGGAGGTGGTTGGCATATATGGGGAGAGGTGGAGGATGTAGAAAAGGTTTCTGAGGGGAGAAGTGGTCACGGAGGAGGAAGGGGGCGTGGAGGCAGAGGCGGCGCTGGTGTCAGCGGAGGGCGATGATGCCACAAGTCACTTGAGGAGCAAGGGTTGGGGTGGATCCACACTGGTGGTGGGTGAATTATGGTTGGGGATTGTTATAGATTTTAAAAAATAAAATAAATAATATAAAATATAAAATTTCATTCATTTTTTTAAATTAAAGATATAAGAAATATATATATGAATGGTATAAATTTTTTTAAAAATTATTATTTTTCTTTTAATATAAAATAAAATTTCAATATGTGAATATAACTTATTATTAAATTATTATTAATCAATTGATCACTATGTTTTATATTTATTAAATTTAAATAATTAATTTTTTGAATTAATTTTTACTATTTTATTATATTTATTATGTTTAAATTTGAATATTAAATTACCATGTATGTAGATAATATCAAACATATATGTAAATATAAGAAATATCATAACAATTTACATTTAATTTTTTAAAAATTATTTAAATGATTATCAAATGAAAAAACATTAAGAAATATTATCACTATTTATATTTAGAGAAAATTGAAAATTAAGATATGTTAATGAGATATTTTTAATAAGACCTCAAAAATGGATATTGAATTTTGTTATAAAAATAGTAGTATACTAAAAAACATGTGTTCTGTTAATTTTTTATTGATAAAAAAAATTATTATTAAATATCAAAGTTAAAAAAATTATTGATGGTAAAATATTTGTTGGTAATAGTTATCATCACTAAAAATACATATGTTAATAAAAAAATGTGTGTATTAGTATGATAAAGCAATAGATTAAACTGATGGAAAAATAATTCTTGGTATTGAACAATCAATATCAACACTTATATATGTTGGTAAAAATAAGTGTTGATATTAAAAAATAATACCAATAAAACATAATATCTATTAGAAATGATCATTTTTACCAACATATAGATTATTTTTCAATAAATTTCTATTTTTATAAACCTTTTTTGCAGTGCTTGATACAATTCACAATACTACTCAAAATGGTTATTGATTATGTCTATAGGTTAGGGGAAGTTATTTCATATATTCATGTTGTTTATGTTTAGCTTAATACATATGAGGAATTCATTGAAATTTTCAGATGATGGGTTGGGACTTATATAGACCCTCGATGCATCGGTAGGTCTCATAAGACAAAACATAATTGGGTGTTGATCGAGGCCTTACCTTAGTATTTTCAGACCTCTTGGCCGAGGCCTTGACAATATGTTTCAGATATCAGACATTTTCAATTCCCTCATTATGATAATAGTAATGGATAAACCATGTGACTATTAAACAAGTAGAATATCCATAGTTATGTTTCATTCTCTTATGATCGTTTATATATATTTATGTAATCAGATTTCATTTCTGCAATATTATTCTCATGTTTATTTTTAAAGTCATGTGTTTTTAGATTTTCACCTTGCCTAATTTTTATATTAATGATAACTAGCACTATATTAATTAACATTATTAGGTATCTAAACTCACCAATTTCTTATGTTTTATTCTTCCCCCGGATTCAAACATGAATATTATGATGAATGATTTGAAGGGATTATCTTGGAGTTATGTATGTTTCCAATGAAAATATAATATTGTTTTTTTCCGTTCAAGTTGTAATGTAAATATTATGATGTATCCAATTTTCCAAAACTACTACACTATGTGTTCCATCGATATATATCACTCTTGTAATCATTCTAATGTTATAAAACAATGAATCGGCTCAGGAAAATAGTGGTCGGGGTGTTACAAAATATATATTTTTTAATTATTAAGATATGTTGGCCAAGATTTTTTAATGTTTTGAATAAAATATAAAATAGAATATTGGAGGAATACATAAAAAATATTTTGAATCAAAGAAGGCCCTTTAATTTAGGTAATTATAAAAAATGATGCTTAATTTAAGGGAGATATTAATTATTATAAGAGATAGATATTACCACTATGATTGAAAAATAAATTAATTGAGAAAAAAAATAGAAAGAATATATGAAATATAAACCATTTTGTGTGAATGGATATTTATATAAATTGTTAGATTCCAAGAGATATAATTAATGGGATGTCACAGGTAAAATAAATAATAGAAGAAGGAGAATATTTATAAAAATTTGAATAAGTGTTATATGATAATGAAAATTTATTGATGACTTCATCTAATCCACATGTTTTTACATGGATATGAAAATTTTGAGGTCAAATTAATTTCCTAATTGAGGTTTATTGACTTGATACTTTTAGAAAAAAAAATGTCTCATACTATTTAACACACATAAGACACTAAAGAGTACTTTTTTCATCAACTATAATTGAAACAAAACCTTAAGATGGTTGGAGGACTATTGTAATGGAAATGATATTATTTTATAAACTACTAGGATATTGGAAACATTTTAAGAGTTCATGGATAATATATACCAATATGTTGATATTCATTAAAAACAATTATATCTCTATGCCATGCCCTTTACCATGCACAATAGTGATGTTTTATTCCAAGCCATGATATGAACCATGTAAAAATTGTACACAATTACTTTATTTTCTTTATTTTATATATAAAACATGTGTAAATTAATCATATTAATGTTGATATATTCACTCAAACAACATATAAAGTTCACTTTATTTAAAATGGTAAAAATAACTATCATTTATTCAACCCTCCCTTCTAAAATTTGACCATTCATATTCATAGTGAAATTCATTTTGAATACTAGCTTCTAGGTTATACCTTAAATTAGATCTATCTATATTCTATATCAAGTGATATTAGACCCATCACGTTCCATATTGATTTGGTATTAAAGTGATAATAATTGAATTTTATTTAAATAAATCATTGTTAAATTATTAATTTATCTTGAAGAATTATAGAGAATATGGATTTTTAAATAGTACAAGAATTTGTATCTTTAGTAGGGAAAATATTTTTCTTTAAATAAAAAGATAAAATACTACCACATACCTCTATATATAAAAGATATTGATTCATACTTGATTATTTTGTCTCCTTTACACATAAATTCCATGATGAATACCTCTATAAATAATAATACTAATCATTATGTTGATTAAAAAAATAAATCCTTGGAATCACTCATAATGAAATAATTCACCTATGTGATAGGATTAAATATATGAATAAACAATGGGGAAGACTGAAATCCTATATGAATAAAATTCTAGATTAGACGGGATAAAACATCAAATATTGCAACAAAAGTTTTAATATTAAAATGAATAATGATGAATCTATTGCTAAAATTTTCACATATGTTTGTGAGATTATAAATATCATTAGAAAAATTGAAGAAAATCTGGTAGATTCTAAAATTATTAAGAAAAAAATGAGGAGATTTCTTAATATGTTTAATGAGAATGTATGATCTCTTGAATATTTTTTTTTAATAAAATTTATCTTAATTATTTACATTGAGTGGTAATTACATGTGAGATAAAGAATTCATCTATATTTAAATATAACAAAAAAAATAAAATGATATTTTTTTAAAGCCACTAAAAATTGAAACACATGGAAAAAGTAGACGAATTTTTTATTAATATGAAGAAGATAATGATAAGGACACAATGTATAAGGAAATATTCTCCCTCATTTAAAAAAATAGAAATGGTATAGGGAAATATTAAAGATACCTATCTTTGGAGTATTTTTCACATATTAGAGTTTGAAACTTTGAAACTGAATGTTCCAAGAAAATGTTTTGATGAAAAATATAATTTTCATTCTGATAATTTGGATCAATATGATCCCACATATATAAGAAATTACAGAATGTATTAGAATTATAGTAAGGGTAAGATAATATCCATACAATATAAAATATATATAATAGAAAAATAATACTTTTGAGTTAGTAAGAAGTAGATAATGATAAATTTATTTATTTATATAAATTAAAAAGGGAATAATTTTATGAAAATAAATGTAATTTTATTACTCATTTTGAATAGAATAAATATTTTCAAATAATTAGGATAAACAAAATATCTCTAGTAGTAAAGATGAGTATGGTTATATAAAAAATTTATTGAAATATTAAATTGAATCATATCGTGAGATAGAACCAAATTCAAAGTATATATTAAAATTTTAAAGAATAAAGGTGAGAATTGGTAAAAGAAATGAAACTGAATTTCAATGAATATAAAGTGAGTATTACAATGAACACAGAATTATGAAGTGTCATGTCACCCAACCTGATGTGATACGCAAAAAGAAATATGATTAGATTACTATCAAATAGAATAGGATTATGGAGTGTTATTACACCTTTCATGATAATGAGAACAAATTGGATAAAATGAGAGATGATTCCAATATATACTAAGATGTTAAAGCTAAATATTATAAGTTTTCTAAGAAGTGAACTGTGAAAAATTAGATTTTGGAAGATTGACTTAAATTTTAATGACCTCACTTTAAAGTAATAATGTATTTGTATTCACAATAGTTGTGAGTAGTCTAGATAAAAAATAATGGTGGTAATGCATTTCCTTTAATCATTATAAAGCACAAAAAAAATATTTTTACTAATAGTTCATGATAGAATAAATTTTATTGAAAATATAAGGCTAGTAAAAATTTTAATAAATATATAGATACTTTATACGTGACTATACTCATTACAATTAAAAATTCCACCTCAAAGAAATAATAATTTGATAACTATTTGGATTCAAAATAATAAGAATCTTATTCAATATGAAATCAATTTCAAGGTGTAAAAGAAAAATTTAAAGGATAATGTTAAAATAAATAGAGATTGTAGACTTGAAGAATACATTTTTGGGTATAATATGTCTTTTAAATGAATAAAATGAACTTTTAAAAAATTGGAGAGTAAACTAATGAAGATCATTAATCCTATTAAATAAAATTATACTATGAAAAAGATAAATCATTCTTGTTTGAATAAAAACAAATTTGATTTTTGGGAAAGGAAATTGGAAATATGTAATTAGGATTATCTTGATGATAATGAATGTATGTACTAGATTGATAAAACACATTTTTATTGAATATTTTATTGATAATAAATGAAATAATTTCTTCAAATTGTGCTAAATATGTTAATTTATAGAATATTTCGAATTAGATCATGCATTTGAGGATTTGATGGAAATTCAAGTTTTACTCTTTTAATATTAACTGTAGTATTTTAAAAATTAATATTTTTCTTTAAATTATTTTGGTATAAAATTTTGTAAATGTGTTTCTGACTTATGGAGATACAAATTATATTTAGGAAATTGGAGACGGATAGTGCATTTGATTGGAGTAAATGGGACATGAAGACAAAATTGCACTGAACTATCCATATTGGACATCACTTCACCATTTGGGCCATATAATCTTCATCTGGAATTGTATTGGTCCAAATTTGTAGGGAATCTCATGGAAAGGATTGGTAAAAAATCATCCTTCTAGAATGTCTACCAATTCGTGCATTTAGAAGGTCAAATATGTAGTTAAATTGGGATTAAAAAAATTGGCCGAATTTACCTTTCACATTTAATAATGTTTTGTAACCCTATAACTCCCCAACTCTATTTAAAAAATGTTTTCACTCTATAAAAGTGTTGGTCGAGTCTTTGGGAAGTTTTTTTCCGAAAGGGTGGCTCTTGGGAACCCCTCACAGTTCTAGTAAGAAGTAAGGCCTTGTGAAAACATCTCTTCCAAGAAGGCTCTCCTCTCCCACCTCCTCTTTGTATTTATTTGATTTCATGCATGTATATTAAATTTTTCTTCAATTAATCTTATATGTTTTTCCATTTAATCTTCTTATTATTATTCTTGTGCAGTGATATATGATTGGAGATGATATTTGGTGTTCCCTAGTCAATCTATTTCTTATGAAAAATGTATCCAGAATGACAACTCCGCCCATGGAAGTGTGATTTTTTTTTGAATTTGATCTAATCCATACTCTATTAATTTATTCATTCTGAATCCATAAACATACTATAATTCATAAATTGTGATCAATTAACTGTGTTTTAATTTTTAAGCTACTCGATCGACTTAAATTTGACCACGTGGTTGGGCTTGTGTAAATCGTTAGAGTGAAACTTTAACCGCAAACTCCAATCAACATGGGATAAAATTATAGGGTTAAAGTCTCATCACAAACTAAATTAATTCTCCACTATAGTGAGAATATGATTCCCTAGTTAACCACTTATCACAAGTTGGTTTTTGGATCTCTATCAATGTATGGTGTTGTGATTGGAGGTTTTGAAGTTATCCTAGGGATCATTATTACAAATTTGTTGTCTTGCTAATTTATATAGGGTTTGTGGGTTGACAAGATTTGGGGATTATAATTTAATGAATGATAATAATATGGGATAATGATAAATGAATGTTGAAGGGGGTATATTAGATCAACTATGTCTTCTCATATATGTTTTTTTTAAAGAATTTGTCTCTTTGATTCTTGCTTATCATTTTCTTATTTAGTTTACTGTTCGAAAAGTAATAAAACAAACCCCCCCCCCCCATCATTCTATTAATTTGTTTTGAACTATTTTATGTCTTATTTAAATCCTATTAATAGTTTTTTAATTCACTTCCTCCTTTAGAGGATGACCTAGGCCAACCACGGTGTAGCACATAGTTAAATCACAAACATTTTTTGACAGCATGTGCGACAACGCTCATAAAATTGGTGTTTTTTTCTGGGGAGGAAAGTTTTTTTATTCAACTAATTTTAGGTATGTTATTTATAATAATTTTTTATTTTGTTTCTTTTCTTCTCCTTAATTTTCTTTTCCATTCTTTCTTCCCCACCTTTTTTTCTTCTCGGACCATCAATTGAATCTTCAAATAATGATATTGGTGTATAATGCTTTTGTTTCTCTTTTCTATAATTTATGACACGATCCCACCCTGATGATATCCTTGATCTAGACCCTGAGATTGAGTGGAGCCTTAGGGATCAAATCAGACATTCTCAGTCTATCGGGAGAGTCTACATTTACCCAACTAGGGAATTCGTCCACTCTAGTAATTTTTAAATTGGAAACTCTTCTAAAACAAATATTAAACAAGATACAATGGCTAAAAATAACAACAATGAACTCAATAGGACTATTCGAGAGTTGGTTTCACCTAATATTAATTATCAACCTGCATGCATTTCATATCCTACTCTCGAATTATATTTTGATCTAAAATCTGGGTTAATTCACCTTCTTCCAAAATTTCATGGATTATATGGTGAGGATCCAAACAAATATTTAAAATAATTCAATGTGTTATGAATAAAAATGAAACCATGAAATTTCTATGAATATCAAATAAAACATAGAGGATTCCCATTCTCAATTAATGGAACCGCATAGGATTGGATGTATTATTAACAACCTGAAGTTGAAACATGTTAGAACGATTTGAAATTTCTTTTCTTGAAGAGATTTTTTCTAGCATAAAGGACCACTTACATTCAAAAAAATATCTCAAGGATCAAGAAGACATATGGGGAGTTGATATATGAGTGTTGGGATAGATTGAAGAAGTTGTGTACAAGCTACCCACATCACCAAATTTGTGAGAAACTTCTCATCTAGTACTTCTATGAAGGACTCACACCTATGGAGATAATCATGGTGGATATTTCAGATAAAGGGGAATTGGTCAACAAAACATTTGCAACTACACAGGCGTTGACTGACAAGATGGCACAAAATTCCCCAAAATTTGGTGATCAAGGTACCCCACATGTTAAAGGATTACATCAAGTAAGTAAATATTCTCTTGAAATTAATTTGATTGACACCATGTTGAAAGAATTTAAAACTATGGTGAGATAGATTTATTTGTCTCAAAATACATCCCAACCCCCTCCTTTAAGGCTTTTTGAAATATTCACTAGGACAATCCACCCAACTGATTATTTCCCCCAACTACAAGAAACCAAAGATTGTGCAGCAGTGATTCTGGGGAGACCATATCAGCAGAAACAAAAACCATATCCCCAAAAAAAGTTTCATTCCTTTTCTAAAACATAAAACCAAGGGTGTAAGGATCAATTGGACATGAGGTATGCATATGGAAAACAAAAAATTACCCCCTTTCAACAAAAATTATAACAACCTCCACCTTACCACCAGGGTTTCCAAAAAACCCCAAGGGGGATTTGAAGCTCAAGCATCAATAATTCAACAACAAGGGACTTCTCAGCCAATGGTAGATTATAATATTGATGATCTTTTGAAAAAAATTACTCTTTATAAACAGAATGAGTTGAAGAGTCCGGGTTCATAGATAAGGGAGTTGGAAACTCAAATGAGTTAGATTTCCACTGCCCTCCATGAACTAGTAAGTAAGAATTATGGAAATATACCTTCTCAAACTACTCCAAATACAAAGGGGAATGTCAGTGAAATCCCATTGAGAATTGGGAAGCAAACAACTAATGATTCTCCACCTACCATTCCAGCAGGATTCAACTCAACTTCAGGGAATCCCCAATCAAGAACAACTGATGAACAACCCAATGAGAAAGATAAAGGTAAGAAATTGATTGATGATGTTCCGCCTGAATCCCTTAACATTCCAAAAAGGGTTATACAAACCAAGAATATGGTAAAGGAGGCAATTCAAAAGGAGGTTTTTGACACATTAAAGTGTGCGGAGATAAACATCCCCCTTATTAGGTCCATTAATCAAATCCCAAGGTATGAAAAATTCCTAAAGAAACATTGTACTAATAGAATAGGGATAAAGGGGAATTAGAGGATCAATCTTGGAAAGAATATGTCATTACTCATTACCCCAATTCTAGAAATTCCAATGAAGTGCAAGGATCCATGGACATTCACCATTCCATGCACCATAGGGGAGTTACACTTTTATAATGCTTTATGGGATTTAGAAACTTCCATAAATGTGATGTCTCACTCTATATTCGGTTCTTTATATGTTGTCGCGTTGAAGCTGACAAGAGTAGTAGTGTAGTTGGTGAATAGAGCTACATCATATCCAGTGGGAGTCTTTGAGGAAGTACTTGTTTGAGTAAGATAACGGATCCTTCCAACATACTTCTACATTCTTAATATGGAGGATGATCAATTATGTTCTCTTGCCCAAATTATCTTAGGAAGACCCTTCCTCAAAACTGAAAAAACTACCATAAATGTCAATGAGGGTACACTTTCCATGGTGTTTGGAGATGAAGTTGTAATATTTAATGTTATAGAATCCATGAATAACCCCTCATAGGAGAATTCTTATTTTTTTATCACCCATTTTGAACCAAAAAATAAAACCCCATGGAATTTTATTGTCGTATGCTTAGGGAGATCATGAGTATTGGTTCTAGTTTGATATATATGAGAACTTACACACCCATTTATAATGAAACAAACTCTATTAGATTTTATTTTGAAATGGATTCATTTTATGATTTTGATCATGTGAACTTTGACTAAGAAATGTCTATTGAGTATGAGGATAGGTTCGATGATTTATTCTCTGGTTTTGATTATGTATATTTTGATGATGATGTTCACTTTCCACATATTTTAAGTCCTTTAATTTATCCATCCATACATCAACCCTCTACATTGGAACTCAAGCCATTACCACCAAATCTAAAAAACCTATACTTTTTGAGTGGTAAAATATTACGTATAATCATTTCTAACAATCTCTCTTTTGAACCTCATGAAAAATGTTTGAAAATTTTAAGGGAGAACATCATGGAAATTGGGTGCACCTTGGGTGACATATCAAGTATTAGACCCTCCATTTTCATGCATAGGATTATTTTTGATGATGGGGTAAACTAGTGAGGCATCCACAAAGGAGACTCAATCCAACCCTTTAGGAAGTTGTTAAAAAAAGTTGAGAAATTGATCGAGGCAGGTATAGTCTTTCCCATTTCCGATACTCAGTGGGTAAGTTCTATTTAGGTTCTGCCTATGAAAATTGGTGTTGTAGTTGTTAAAAATGATAAATATGAGTTTGTTACAATGAAGTTGAAAAACAATTGGTGTGTGTGTATTGATTATAGGAAACTAAATCAAACCACTCGCAAAGACCATTTACCCCTCCCATTTATTGATCAAATTCTTGAGAGACTAGCTGGGAAGGCATAGTATTATTTCTTGGATGGATTTTATGGATATTTTTAGGTTTCTATAGCTATGGAGGATCAATAGAATACAATATTAACTTGTCCATTCAATACATTTTCCTACCAGAGGATTCCATTTGGGCATTGCAATGCCCCAGGTACCTTCCAGAGATGGATGGTGAGAATTTTTTCTGATTTTATTAAGACCTACATAGAGGTATTTATGGACGACTTTACAGTATATGGATCCTAATTTTATGAATGTATATATAGTTGGGAAAGTTGTTGAATATATGTATTAAGAAGAATCTAGTCATGAACTTTGAAAAGTTCTATTTCAAGGTAGAGCATGGCATTGTATTACGTAATGTATTTTGAAAATATGGGATATAGGTCGATAGATCTAACTTATATATCATTTAATACTTACCCTATCCTTTGGGTGTGCATTATGCTAGATATTTCCTTTGGAATGCAGGGTTTTATCAGTTCTTTATCAAATATTTTAGTAAGATTTCTCTTCCTTTGTCACAATTGCTTCAAAAAGATTTTGAATTGTGTTTTATGGTTCATGCAGTGTAGCATTTGATGATCTGAAGAAATTTCTGACCACTCCATTGATCATACCACCCCCACAATAGGACATTTATTTTTGCGATTATGTGTGACAATTACAACTTTGCAGTTGGAGCTGTCTTATAAAAAAGGGTGGAGGGACGTTCACATGTGATTGCCTATGCATCGAGGACATTGGATTCCACCCAATCGAACTAAAATACCATATAAAAGGAGTTTCTAGCAATCATATTTTCTTTATAAAACTTCTATTCATATTTATTGGGTTTTAAAGTAGTTTTTTTCTGACCATGTAGCTCTGAGGTACCTATTGAAGATGCTATATGCAAATCCCATACTTATCCAATGGATTCTCCTTATTCATGAGTTCGATATTGAAATAAAAGGAAATAAGGGGTCAAAAAACCTAGTTGTGGACCACATGAGTAGGATTACTCACACACTAGAGGCTGACACCTAGGCCCAGGTACCACTTCGGAAGACTTTTCTCTATTAGTATATTTATTCCATCTGAGGTACACATCCTTGGTATGCTAATTTAGTGAACTACCTTGTGGAATCTGAAATACCTAAAAATTTAAAGAGACATCATGTACAAAAATTAAAAAAGGAGTCCCAGTATTATGTGTGGGATAATCCATACCTCTGGCACATGTCTATTGATCAAGTTATTACGAGGTGCGTTCCTAATCATGAGTTTGATTCTGTTCTGCAATTCTGTCATACACATTCTTATGGTTGACACTTTAGACCCCAACAGATAGCTAGGAATGTTTTGGGATCTGGATTATATTGGCCTAGATTATTCCATGATTCCCATGTGTTTTGTAAGTCATGCTTTCATTTCAAACACACAGGGAACGTTTATAAGCAACTAAAGATACCCCAACAACCCATAAAATTATATGAGGTTATTGATGTGTGGGGAATTGATTTTATGGGTCATTTTCCTAATTCATTAGTTTTTTTGAATATTTTGGTTTTTGTTGATTATGTGAGTAAATGGGTGGAGGATAAGGCCACCAGGACTGATTATTCTCATGTTGTAGTGGACATTGTCAAGACACAAATTTTTTGTAGGTTTGGAGTACCAAAGGCCATCATCAGTGACCAAGGGACACACTTATTAAATCGTAATTTGGATTCCCTCTTTCATAAGTATGGGGTGACACATAAAACTTCAACACCATACTGCCCCCAAACAAATGGTCAGGCTGAGGTTTCAAACTGTGAGTTGAAACAAATTTTGGAGAAAATTGTGCTGCCAAATAGGAAGGATTGGAGAAAGTTCTTGGATGATGCACTATGGGATTACATGACAACATACAAGACACCCATTGGTCGGTATCCATTTCAAATTTTTTTGGGAAATCATGTCACCTCCCCATAGAAATCAAGCATCGGTCTTATTGGGCTATAAAGAAATACAACATGGATTTGGCCCATGCTGGATACAAAGGAAGCTACAAATTCAAGAGCTTGATGAGATTCAATTGTCTTCCTATGATAACTCAAGGCTCTATAAGGAATGGTCTAAAAAATATCATGATATAATTATCCAACAAAGGGAGTTTCAGGTTGGAGAGAAAGTTATTCTATACAGTTCATGACAAAAGTTGATTCCTGGTATGTTTTGTTCAATATGGTTAGGTCCTTATATTTTATCTAATGTTTTTTCTTATGGTGCAGTGGACATCACATAAGAGAAAACTGGAAGGAGCTTTAAAATCAATGGGAAACGATTGAAGAACTACATTGAGGGACTTCCTACTGATTTAGTGGATTTCATCACACTACATGACCCCACCATCACTTGATCATATCAGGCTACTCCTAGCCCATTCACTTTTATATTCTTTGTCCTATTGAAAATTATACATTTCATGTTCATATATCATCTCATAGGTTCACATTGAGGACAATGCAATATTTTAAGTGTGGGGGAGGGGGAAACATTTTGGGTTAGATTTTTAGGATTTTAATTTGTGTTTTCTGTGTGTATTTTCTGTTATGTTTTTTGTTAATTTTTTAAAACAATAATAAACCAAAAAAACAAAAAAAAAATATTTAAAAAAATATATCATATAACATTCTCATGTGGAACATATGAAAAATGAATGTTTTAAAAATTCATTGGTATAATTATAAGAATGAGTAAGATTTCATCATCAATGGATGATTTTTATAAAAATTAAAGTCGTCGATGATATGATTGGTTATGTAATAATAAAACCTTTTTGATTTTGACACCATTCATTGTGATTGTTTCTCATGGTAAATTATTTCATTAATTTATCAACACATATTTTCACACAATCATGACTTGTGAGTTTCTATTACCCAATTTAATGTTTATTTAGGGTTAGTAATTCTTTTCAGCTTATAACATGGTCAATCCATTGGTTCGTTTCTCTTCCGATCATTTCCATTATTGTACCAGATTGACCATTATAGGAGAACCTAATATCTGAATGTTGTACTCCCTCAAATAAAAGACAAATATATATATATATAATCAATAATCAAAAAATTAATAGAATAGAGTGATTAAATGTACAACATGTGTGTATATTTAAGTCGGGAGCTCATGGTTTGACATATGGGAATGCTTAAATGAGTGGGTTTTGGAATTTGATTGAAAAGGATATTGAATAGGTTCATTGGAATAGAATAATGTAAGAAAAAAATCTTTTATTGAACTAAATATACTGGATAAAGGGTTGAGAGATAAGTTTGAAATGATGGGCACACACACACGTGGGTAAGTACTAGCATGGTAGACCCATGAATTATTTTTTCCCTGATTAGTGTTTTTAATCTCACTAGATTTATTTTTGACACAACCTTTGAGACAATGAATTTAAAATTTATTGAAATTGAATATTTATTGCATTGTTTCTTTTCCTATTTTTCCACTATGGATTGTGGAATATGAACACACATATCTTATCAAAAAAATTATTTAGAATACATGATATGAGGTTTTCCCCCAGAGTGAAAAAGGGTAAGTGTGGGGGAGTTGATAAAACACATTTTTATTGAACATTTTATTCATAATAAATGAAATAATTTCATCACATTATGCTAAATATATTACTTTATAGAATATTTGGGATTATATCATTCATTTTATGATTTGATGGAAATTCAATTTTTACCCTTTTAAAATAAACTATAGTATTTTAGGAATAAATATTTTTCTGTAAATTATTTTGACATAAACTTCGGAAAATGTGGTCTTAACTTAAGGAGCTAGAAATTTTATTTAGGACATGGGAGATGGATTGGGCATTTTAGAGGTGTAAATAGTCCATGAAGATAACGTTTAATTGAACTATCCAGATTAGACATCACTTTACTATTTGGGCCTTATATTCTTCATCCAGACTTGAATTGCGCCCCAATTTGGAGGAAAGCTAAGGGACATTATTAGGAACAAATAATCCTGTTATATGGCCATCCAACTTTCTCGTTTATGAGTTAAACTATGCGGTGAAATTGAGAGTAAAACATTTGTCCAAATTTCCCTTTCACATTTAATAAATTTAAGTAACCCTATCCCTCACCAACTCCATTTAAAGGTTGTTTTCACCATTTTGGAGGTTTTTTAGAGACTTTGGGAAGGTTTTTCAGAATGGGTGGATCTTGGGAATGCCTCAAATTTCATGGAAGAAGTATGTCCTTGTTCAAACATCTCTTCCAAGAAGTCTCTCCTCTCCCACCTCCTCTTCGTATTTATTTGCTTTCATTCTTGTATATTGATTTTTTTCAATTAATCATTTGTGTTTTTTCATTTTAATCTTCTCTTTTTTCTTGGTCTAGTATATAAGAGTGGAGACAATATTAGGTTTTCCCCAATCAAGCCATTTCTTATGGAAAATGCCTTTACGATGACAACTTTTCCCATGGAAGTGTAATTTATTTCATAGTTGATCTAATACATAATCCCTTAATTTATTAATTTTGAATCCATAAACATACTTTAATTAATAAATCCTGATAAATTAATTGAGTTTTAATTTCTAAGTTACTCGATAAACTTTTTTTTGATCGTGTGGTCGAGGTTTTGTAAATCGTGAGAGTGAAACTTTAACAACAAAATCCAATCAACTTTGGATAGAATTATAGGGTTAAAGTCCCATACCAAACACAATTAATTATCCACTCCAAGGATTAGATGATACCCTAATTTACCACTAACCATAATTTGTCTATTGGATCCCTATCAATGCTGGTTGTTGTGATTGGAGGTCTTGAAGTTATCATAGGGATCATTTTCACAATTTTGTGGTCTTGTTAATTTCTATAGGGTTTGGGTTAAAGATTAAGGGATAATAATTGAATGAATTATAATAATATGGAATAATTATAAATGAATGATAAAGGGGGTAGATTATATCAACTATGTCTTCTCATATAATTGTTTTTAAATAAATTGTCTCTTTGATTGATGTTTCTCATTTTATTGTTTAATTTAGTGTTTGAAAAGTCACAAAAACTCCCCATATTTCTTTTAATTTGTTTTGAACAATTTTATTACTTACATCAAGACAATTAATTTATTTTTAATTCACTTCCTCTTTGAAAAAATGACCTAGGACAGCCACTGTGATGCACTTAGTTATATCACAAAAAAAAATTGAGAGCGTGTGTGACAATGCTCATCATGGATATCTAAAAATTGAAAATATAATTCTAATTTCAAAGGATCATATATGTTGAAGAATAAATCTAAAACAATTGATTATTTTAACTTTGGTCAAGAATTATACAACAAGTATAATCTAATTTCACCTAAGAAAGTTATGCTAATAAATCCATGGAGAAATCTATATAATGATGAAAACTTAGAACAAGATAATTTTATGGAAGATCTAGGAATATTGTTAATTATTATAAATAAATTTATAAAATTTTAGAAGAAATTAATCTTTATAGATGATGCGGATTTATTCCTACATGGAAAAAATTATTTTTTGGTCGAAGATGCAACTATAAATGAAAAAAATAATTCAAAATATTAATTTCCTCATAATTTATTTAGAAATATCAGTAAATATGGTCATAATATAATAAAATAACTTATTATACCTTCTTAGAAAGTATGTTTTTGTTTGATTAAGTTAAAATACTCTCAATTAAAATGAGGTTTGATATATGTAGTTAATTTTAAAACACAATGTAAGGATAAAATAAATCTATGAAAGAAACATATGAGTTTGAATGTACATTTTTCAAGAACAACCAATTAAACTATGAAGGTAAACAAGGATACCATGTATAGAACTTGAATGATATTTGTGTAAACATTCTCGACCACATTATTCTAATTATATAGAATATGGAAGAAACCACCCTATTTCCTTCAAATACATTTTTTAAATATGAATGTTATTTTTATGGAATAAATATATATGAAATTTTAATATGATACTAGAATAAAAACTATGAAACAATTAGTTTTATAGAGGCTTCTCAATGAAAAAATCCAAGAACTAGACATTATACCAATGTAGTAGGCATAATTTATACGAAAATGTGTATCATGACACCTTGAATTACTTTTTGGAACGCATTTTATTATTAATTTTTGGGTACAACTCTATTTTTTGTGGTTGAAAATTGTTCCAATGATAAATATAGTTTAAATATTCATAGTTATTCATTAATTATGGATGCAATAATGAAATTTATAAGACATATTTATGTTTTTTAAAGTCACTGTTGAAATTAATTAAATAATATCTTGTAGAGACCCAAAGCTTGACGTACATGGACATTAAATTACTTTTGCGTAATACTTAGTATATAACAAAAAAACGAACACCAAAAAACCGTAATAGTTTAGTGTCTTTGGAAACTCGGAATATAATCTTCTAACCTTGGTGAAAGATCTTCAACATCTCCCATAAAGATCTTCCCTTTTCTTCTTACCTAAAACCATTATTTATATCCTTGGGAAAAGAAAAAATATAAAGGATGAGATCAAATTCTCATTAAGGGTAATCAAGGATAAAATAAAACAAACCATATACATTTGAACTTAAAAACAAGAACATAAATTTTACACATCAAAATCTTGAGTTGTGAAGTAAATCTTGGCAGTATGTAAGGAATGGGTCATAAAGAAACATAAATCATGATAAAATATCAAGGTAATAAAACATTTAGTTGTGGAATACCATTAATCACATGATATGATTTTCATAGTAGCCAAGGCATTCCTTTGAAGACCATCTTAGTGCACAAAGTCCCTTTCTAAATTGAGTTCACTCCTCGTTCCAGTCCTGTATCACTGAACCAGAATAACTTACTGATCCAGCCATGTCTATCTCATGAGATATAAATCTTTAACCAATTCATTGGAGGGAGATATAGGTCCCAACCATATCATAATGAAATTATTATTACATGTTCCACAACATAACCATAAATCATTCATCAAAACCCAATGAATAAAATGGGTTTCATAAACATCATCCCATCATAACATAATCCATATAAAACAAATGGATATCATTTAATCTTAATAAAAATAAAACCATGTAAATAATAGAGACATTATATTTGAAACATAAACATTTTAAATAATGTCATCTTATATGGAAAATAGTTTTGATAAAACACTTGAAATAAATTCTTGAGGAAAATATCATGTCTTCTTAAAAATAATTTTCCTTCCACAAAATGCCACACAATTTTAAAAGAAAAGGATTTTATTTTAAATAACCATGAAAATTATAGAGTTATATTCATGAAAATTAGGCATTATGAAACTGTAAAAATCCGTTCATTCCGTATATGTTAGAAAAAACATTATCCTCGTACTTTTTCCGGAAAAGTCAAAAAGTTATTCGTATGGTAAACAAAAGAAAGATTCCTTCCATAACACAATGTAAAAGTCAAAAGGGGTAATCATTACATTAAACATACATGGAATAATATTAAACACTTTATGAAAAAAAATTATGGACATGGATGAAAGAAATATAACCCAATTAAATACTTACGTATAAGAAATCTATGATAAAAATGAGATTTGAAAAATTATCCCTTACCTTAGGTCTGATATTCTTAATACGTATCCTAACCTCATGTATAATGATTTAAATAATGTCATTGACTTGTTACAGAATCATATTAATTATTATGATATCATATATGGTTTACTTATGACTTTATATTACCTGTTCTTTGGTAAATTCCACATCAAAGAAGCATTTTGGGTGAAATTGTTTTATTTATCGTATGTATTTGGACTTGTTGTTCTTGATATTATTATTAATTATATCATGATTTACATACTTCCAGAATTTAAATAATTATTTATTGATCATATATATTCTGTATATATATATATAATAGATATATAAATGAAATGAAATACACCGTTCATGGAGACGGTAGGTTGTACGTATGCATGCATGATGTTTTACATTCCATATTGACTTGAATAGAAGTAATTGGATGACATATATATATATATATACATAAATCCAGTATCTTTATCATGTAATATATTTCATTATTATTCATTATATATACTTTATAATCATTCTTAAATGGTTAACATGGAGAATGAATCTCATCGCGTCGTGGTGACGGTAATCCGTACGTACGCACTAGCGATGATATCATTCCCATAATTATTGAATTGAATTGGAGAGGATGATATAATATCTCAGAATAATTATTATGTTATAATAACTATAAATATTTATTTTATACACCATTATACCCATCCAAGTAAGGTGGTGGTGGAAAAACATATTACATCATGGCGTGGAGACGGTATTCCGTATGTACACACGCGTGGTGATTTCGTTTTCCGTAGGATGGATAGAAGGTGAAATGGGGTTTTTTAATATTTATAATAACATATAATTATATTAGTTATACTTATTTTATTACTTTATAATGAAACAACTAAAGAATAAGAAGTTTAAGAAGAATGAAACTTGAATGAATCAGTAGAAGAGATTACCTCTTTTTCGATGTACCTCTTTTAAGTTTCATTTTAAGGCACTAGAGATGGTCTTTTGACGATACCAGAACCTCTATAATGTTTCTAGAAAAGATGAGAAGGGAAATGGGCAGGGTTTGTCCGAGCATTAATTCTCAAAATTGTGTAAAGAGAAGAGGGTGGAGGTTCGCTTTTATAAGGGAGGAGAGGGGCACCTTAGGAAAAACATAAACTATTATTTTATAATAAAGTCGTATTCGGTTTATAATAGCTCAAAATTGTTTTATTTAGATACTAAAGTGTGAATGGGTCGAAATAATCTAATAAAATATGTTTTAGACCAGTTTAGATTACTATTTTAACATTGTCATTTAGATTTAACTCTTAGTTAAATAATTTAACTTTTACCGTGTCTTCTTGTTTTCTTACACTATATGGTTAATAAACATACTATAACACGCCAAAAGAAACCCAAGTAGTTCATTATTAATATATATAACTTTATCTAAGTAATTTGGCCGAACCTTGTATTTTTATTAATAGTATAACAATTAATAATATAATATTTTTATTAAAAACTATTTTATGTAAATTTTGACACTATTTGGTAATTGATTTTATTGAAAATCATAACAGAATGTTTAGTTCGAAAACAATTACTTACATAAATACTAACATGTCATATTAATCTATAAAATTATTGGAATTCATAAAAAGTCTAAAATTACATTTATTTGGGTATTTATAACATGAATTATGTTAATATTTCATTAATAAGATAATTACTACATCATCATTGTGTCATAAATAAATTAAATTATTTAATGTATAAAAATTATAAATAAAATTCCATTATGTAGGAAATATTTTTATCTTTATAATTAATTTTTATTATCGAATACATCTTATGTATAACCCTATAATAAAAATGTTTTAGTTATTAAACATTGATTTTAACTTTTTAACTCTTCTGTAAATAAAATAATAATAAGTGTCCTAATCTAATCCAAGTGGACATAAAGGGTAATATTTTATTACTAAGGTTGTTTTTGGTCGAATTAAACTTATCCAATAGAATTAGGACATGTTTTTTGGTTATAATAATATCATTTTTACCATTAATTACCCTATTTACTTTTAACCGTGGTAAATAAAAGTAAAAAGTAACTATTCACCAAAAATTATTTTTATCTTATTGAACCAATTTTACTCCTTGATATTAACCGTGTCTCTTGGATTTTTTAAATTAAACTCACAGATGTGGTATAATTAAATTTTATGTAAAATTGTAAATGCTCGTAGAAGGTGGGTAAAAGACGGTGAAAAGTTCCATAAAATTTTTATATATCTAAGATTATTATAAAATGACTCCAATGAATTACATTGAACATATATAAGTATTATGTATCTATTTTTACCTATAAAAAATTTAAATAAAATAAATTATTATTTAAATAAAAATTTGGTTTTAACCAATAACTTAGTGTTTTCACTATTCATCAAAAATTGAAAGTTTTCATAAAAATACAAAAAATTTACCCTAGGATAATTTCAATATTCTGAATCCAAAAATGAAGTCCATTTTGAATGATAAAATTTAAAAAATTTCAAAAAAGTTGGTATTATTATTCATAACAACTAGTTTATATAATATTTTAATAACATAACATTTGTTTAGTGAAACCCGATATTGTGTACTACACACACTATCAGGGAAGGTCGTGATTGCGTGTAGTGAATGCCACGTCTGGGATGCATGTAGTGCAAGCTCCCTTTGGTGTTGCATATAACATAATCATAACTTATTTCATTTAACCATTAAACAATATAAATACTTAATGATGTGTAGAATAATTTCCACAAAATGAACATGAAATTGTTTGTAACAGAAGCCAAGAATAGTGTTTCTTATACTGTAATAGAATACGGTGTGGAGTATAGTAAATGATAATATTGGTGTAGCATACAACACAAAACATCAATTAAATTAAATTAAAAAATATATTTCTCATAAAATCTCGGGGTGTTACATTCTACCCCCCTTAAAATGAATTTCGCCTACAAAATTATTCGGGGTTATAAATGGTTTAATACTTGATGATATCTTTCATAGAAACCCACATCGTAAAAATGAATACTAAAACATAATTTTAAAAGGTGAATTATGAAACATATCGGTTACCCAAATTAACTCATCACTGGATTTCCACATAAGAGAACATAGGTGAAAATATAGATATGAAAGAGAAACCTAACCATCAAATTCTGATGGAGAGTTCTAGAGAACAAGGCTATGAAAAATCCATCAATCACAAAGCCATAAATTTGTGATAATTTATGGTACCATATAATTCATCAGGTATGAGGGTACTAGGGAAACGTTTTTAGTTCTCAAGATCATTTCCCTAATGCTGAAACTGTTGAATTAAAAGAAATACTTACATTATTTTGGTACAATCTCACCGTTGTTTGTGCCTTGAACAATTTCTAATTCATCTCTTAATGAAATGAAGTTGGATTTTTCAATGATGATGTGTTATAAGATCATGTGATAGAATGATAGGTCATTCCATCTGTTTCTATCGCAAAAAAGTTTAGAAAAATTTATTAAATATACATAAGTCCATCTTTGCTGAGATTAATTTCATAAGGTTGCTTTAATGGACTTATACTTCATCTATCATAATGATTAATAAGATAAAACTAGTTTCTACTCACCAGTGAAATCTTGTAGGCTAGTGATAAACGCCTGTCGCACTTCGATTGTGGGTTCGATTCCTGTATCCTTGTCCGACGCGACGGGATGTCGCCCGTCCTATGGTTTTTCCTTTTTCTAAAACTATACTATTATAACATACCAGAAATAATATCGAAAAACAAGTTTTATCCTTAAATAATTCCATATGATGTCCAACATAATCTACTAAAATCTTTAGGCTTATCCAAAATACATATGTCCAATCTCATTGTATAAAGAAAACGATTACTTGAAAAGTCACATAACAAGCATGTGAATACCATCATTTATCCCCCATATATCATAAGATATATCTTGTTGGTCACATTCTAAAAATTTTAATACCTTATTAATGTATTCTTTTGAAACATGAATTACCATAGAACCTTAGTGAAAACATGAATAGTGTCAAAAGTTAACTCTTTCCATATACCAAAATCCCAAAATTTCAATATACTCAATCCATGATATCACTTTGTCCTTATATCAGTCATGAGCTCATGAATACTATGATATATATTATTTTCTCATTATACCTTCATTATGCGCATTTCATCTTCTTTCCAAAAATATTTCCATCACTTTTCATGGTTACTGGTACCATAAAATTATTGAAAACCACAATGGACCAATACATAGATATTCTAATATACCATAAAAGTAACTCAACAACATTATTCATGAATACCAATGCATAAAAACTTCAATCCATTATCTTCAATGATTGTCATGGAATAAGTCCTTCCTTGATTTATAAGTAACCTCTTAGGTCAGAGAATTGTGTTGGGTAATGCCCATATTCTCTACAGATAATACATTGAACTCCATAACAATTTGTCACTCTATGACCCTTCTCTCCACACAAATAACATCTTCCCCTCCATTTTATGTATTCATAAAGGTTCTCTTTCCCATCTTTATAAATCTAAATATTCCTTTCTCTATGCACCTCATCATACTAATATGCATAAAAGTCCATCTTCCTCTTATTTGATAAATTAAGAATACCACTAAAGTTCTCCTTGTTAATCATATATCACAATGACTGATTCGACATAATTAAAAAGTCTTTCTTTCTAGGAATTATGAAATTCTGTTGCTCATAGTCACCAATTATTCCATTCGATTCAATGATGACCCAATTCCTTCTGGTTCCCTCCATTGACTAAAACCAAAAACCATGTTGTAAGAAACCGTTAAAATAACAAGGAACCACATTATCATAAAAATTCACTTATGGGATGTACAACTTATCACACTATATTTATTCCATGACACCCTAGGTTCAAACTAGGTTATTCATGATTGTCAAAATAATTCTAGTACTATAACCTATAGTTATACTAAACCTTAGGGACATCCTTAGACATACCTTAGAAATATCTCTATGGATCTCACTAGAGTTCTCGCATCCTAGTTTCCAAAGGTTGACTAAACATTTCCTCTGATACCAACTGTAGAGACCCAAACCCTGATGTACATGTAAATTACATTACTTTTGAGGAATACTTAGTACATAACAAAAAAACAGACACAAAAGGACTGTAAAAGTTTATTGTCTTTGGAAACTCGGAATATAATCTTCTAATCTTGGTGAAAGATCTTCAACATCTCCCATAATGATCTTCCCTTTGTTTTCTTACCTAAAACCTTTATTTATATCATGGTGAAAAGAAAACATATAAAGTGTGAGCTCAAATTCTCAGTAACTGTAAGCATGGAGAAAATAAAACAAACCTTATACATTTGAACTTCAAAACATGAACATAAAGTTTACACATCAAAATCATGAGTTGTGAAATAAATCGTGGCAGTACGTAAGGCATAGATCATAAAGGAACATAAATCATGATAAAATAGCATGGTAATAAACCATTTAATTGTGGAAAACCATTAATCACATGATATTATTTCCATATTAGCCAAGGCATTTCTTCCAAGACCATCTTAGTGGACAAAGTCCCTTTCTGAATTGAGTTCACTCCTCGTTCCAGTCTTGTATCACTGAACCGGATTAACTTACCGTTCCATCCATGTCTATCTCATGAGATATAAATATTTACCCAATGCATTGGAGGTAGATTTAGGTCCTTACCATCTCGTAATTAAATCATTCTTACTTGTACCACAACATAAATATAAATCATTCATCATAACCCAATGAATAAAACGGGCTTCATAAACATCATCCCATTATAACATAATCCATATAAAACAAATGGTTATCATTTCATCATAATAAAAATAAAACCATGTAAATAATAGAGACAATATACTTGAAACATAATCATGTTAAATAGTGTCATCTTTGATGGAAAATAGTTTTGATAAAACACTTGAAATGAATTCTTGAAGAAAATATCATTTCTTCTTAAAAATCATCTTATTTTCACAAAATTCCAAAAAAATTTAAAAGAAAAGGATTTTATTGAAAATAAACAAGAAACATCATAGATTATGCTTCGTGAGAATTAGGAATTATAAAACCATAGAAATATGTTCATGCCATATAAGTTAAAAAACATTATCCTCATACTTTTTCCGGAAAAGTCAAAAAGTTCCTCGTATGGTAAAAAAAGAAGGATTCCTTCCATAACACAATGTAAAAGTCAAATGGGGTAAACTTGACTTTAAAAATACATGGAAGAATATTATAAACCTTTTTAAAAACATTTTTATGGACATGGATGAAATAAATATAACCCCAATAAATACTTATGTATAAGCAATCTCGAATCAAAATGAGGTTTGAAAAATTATCCCTTACCTTAGGTCTGATATTCTTCCGTACGTATCTGAACCTCATATATAATGATTTAAATAATTTAATTGACTTGTGACAGAATTATATTAATTATTATGATATCATATATGGTTCATTTATGACTTTATATTACCTATTCTTTTGTAAATTCCATGTTAAAGCAGCGTTTTGGGTGAAATCGTTTTATTTATCGTACGTGTTTAGACTTGTTGTTCTTGATATTATTATTATTTATATCCTGATTTAATTACTTAAATAATTTAAATCATGATTTATATATCATATATATTCAGTATATATATATATATAATAGATATATAAATGAATTAAAATACACCGTTCATGGAGACAGTAGGTTGTACGTACGCATGAACGCTGTTTTCCTTTTCTTATTGAATTAAATGGAAGTAAATAGATGAAATATATATATACATAAATATAGTATATTTATAATGTCATATATTTCATTATTTTTCATTATATATACTTTATAGTCATTCTTGAATGGTTTACATGGAGAATGAATCGCATCGCATCGTGGAGACGGTAATCCGTATGTACGCACGAGCGATGATATCATTCCCATAATTATTGAATTGGAGTGGAGTGGATGATATAATATCTCAGAATCAGTATGATTTTATAATAACTATACACAGTTATTCTTTACACCATTATACCCATCCAGGTAAGGTGGTGGTGGAAAAATAGATTACACCATGGCGTGGAGACAATATTTCATACATACGCAGGCGTGGTGATTTCATTTTCCATAGGATGGATAAAAGGTGAAATGGTTTTGTTTAATATTTATAATAAAATATCATTATATTATTTATACTGGTGTTATTACTTTATAATGAAACATCTAAAGAATATGAAGTTGAAGATGAAAGAAAATTAAAAGAATCGGAAGAAGAGATTACCTCATCTTTGACGTACCTCTTTTAAGATTCCTATTAAGGCACTAGAGTTGGACTTTTGAGGAGACCAGAACCTCTATAACGTTTATATGTAAGTTGAGGAGTTAAATGGACAACGTTTTTCCAATAATGAATGCTCAAAATTGTGCTAAGAGAATAGGGTGGAGGTGCCCTTTTATAAGGGAGGAGAGGGGAAACTTAGGAAAAACATAAAATATTATTTTATAATAAAGTCCTATTCAGTTTATAATAGACCCAAATTGATTTATATCGAAGATAAAGTGGTTATGGGTCTAAATACTCTCAACCAATACGTTTTAGATAAGTTTAGGTTACTATTTTAACCTTATCATTTAGATTTAACTCTAAGTTAAATAATTTCACTTTTACCACGTCTTCTTGTTTTCTTACACTATATGGTTAATAAACTTACTATAAAAAGCCAAAAGTACCCCAAGTGGTTCATTATTAATATATATAACCTTATATAATTCATTTTGGCAATACATATATTTTTAGGAATATAATAACAATTAATAATATAATGTTTGTTTTAAAAACTATTTTATGTCAATTTTGACACTATTTGGTAATTGATTTTTGTGAAAATCATAACAGAATGATTAGTTCTAAAGGAATTAATTAAATCAATAATAACATGTCATATTATGCTAGTAAAGTATTTTAATTCATAAAAAGTCTCAAATTACATTTATTTGGGTATTTATAACATCAATTATGTTAATATTTCATTAATAAGGTAATTACTGCATCATTATTGTGTCATAAATAAATTAACTTATTTATTGTTTAAAAATTATAAATAAAAAACAATTATGTAAGAAATATTTTTAGATTTCTAATGAATATTTATTTTCAAATTTCTCTTATGTATAACCCTATATTAAAAATGTTTTAGTTATTAAACTTTGATTTTATTTTTTTTAACTCTTCTTTAAATAAAATAATAATAAGTGTCCTAATCTAATCCAAATGGGCATAAAGGGTAATATGTTATTCCTAATTTTTTTTTTGGTAGAATTACACTTATCCAATATAATTATGACATCTTTTAGGGTAATAATAATATCATTTTTACGCTTAATTACCCTATTTACTTTTAGTCGTGGTAAATAAAAGTAAAACATTCCTATTCACCAAAAAAATTATTTTTATATTATTGTACCACATTTTACACCTTGATATTAACCGTGTCTCTCGGATTTTCGAAAATCAACTCACAGAAGTGGTAAAATTATATTTTATGTACAATTGCAAATGCTCCTAGAAGGTGGGTAAAAGACGGTGAAAAGTTCAATAATATTTTTATATATTTAAAATTATTATAAAATAACTCCAATAAATTACATTGAACTTGTATAAGTATTATGTATCTATTTTTACCTAAAATAAATTTAAATAAAATAAATTTTTATTTAAATAAAAAGTCGGTTGTAACCAATAAATCAATGATTTCACTATTCATCAAAAATTGTATGTTTTCAAAAAAATACCAAAATTTAACCCTATGCTAATTTTGATATTCCGAATCCAAAAATGGAGTCCATTTTGAATGATAAAAATTTCAAAATTTCAAAATAAGTGGGTATTAATATTCATAACGGCTAGTTTATATAATATTTTAATAACATATCATTGTTTAGTGAAACCCGGTATTGCGTACTACACACGCTATAAAGGAAGGTCGTGATTGTGTGTAATGAAAGCCATGTCATGGATGTGCGTAGTGAAATATCCCTTTGGTGTTGCGTATAACATAATCAAAAATTATTTCATTTAAACATTAAACAAAGTATATACTTAATGTTGCGTAGAATAATTTCCCCAAAACAAACATCAAATTGTGTGTAACACAAGACAAGAATAGCATTGTGTAAACTGCAAGCTAATACAGTGTTATGTATAGTACAAGCTAATCTTGGTGTAGCATACAACACAATACATCAATTAAATTAAATTAAAAAAAATATTTCTCATAAAATCTCGAGGTGTTACATATCTGTTCGATGATGGTGATATATTTTGAAATAATATTGAAAAACATTTTAATAATGTTTTAATGGATTATGTTATTTCATTGAATAATTCTATTTTGAGAAGTTCATGGAGTATCACACTACATTCTAGAACCAAGGTATTCTTGATTATAACCCCTTAACAATGCTTTACATGAATGATGGTTGAAAAAAAATTGTATCCAATTTATGAATGAAATTGGGATTTTAAATTATAATATATATGGGGTTAGATATTTTAGTTAGAGGGGAGTTTCTAATAATATATAGATACTTCATAAAATTTGTCAATGAAAACATTGAGTGTTGATTAATTAATCTTAACTCTTATATTGAGTTTTATCACATTTTATTATATATAATTAATTAATATAATTTTATTAGTAAATGAATTTTATAGAGGAGGAATTAAAATGAATTAATGAGAATAGATTGTTAATAACATGGTATTGAAATTAAGTCTAAAGTGAATGATGTAATTTCCCTTGATAGAAGTGAATATTGAAGGATCCTTGGTTTTTTAGATTATTTACAGTTTGGTATGTTTTTAAGTACATATTTTTCTACATATCATTTCAAAAAAAAAATAGAATTGATAAAGTCATTACACATTATAATGGGTTCTAAATGTTATAAAATAATGTAAGTGACATTTTTTAGGAAATATGAAGATTATAAATAAATTAAGTTAAGGATAAATTATAATATAAAGAATGAACCTTATTGTAACTCTTGGAGGATCATTTTGATTGAGGAAACCCATATGGTGATTCTTAGATGATCATTAAGGTTGGTGAATCTTGTTAGATCATTTAATAAACACAAAAATTCTCTAAATAAGGTTTAATTGAATTTTTCTAATGAAACTTTATGTTTATAGTTGAAGATGAATAATGAAATGTTTTTTTAAATAGTGACACTATCTTTTAAAAAGTTAAATAAGTTTAAAACACAAAATGAAAAGATATTTTAAGAGACAAATGAATTATATATAACAGTTTATTAGTATTTTTGATGGTTTTTTAATGGATAGATTAATTTTACAATGTTTTGTGTAAAAATTTAGTAAAATAGAACCATTTTATAAGAGTTTATTATCACTATATAAGAGATAACGATGCACTCTATATAAGTAAAACATTATTTTTACTTTCTATATAAGGGTTCAACAAAATTCAAATTAGAGTTAACAGATCTTGCATAAGTAATGTAAAAATGTTTTTGAGGATACATAACATCTATAGAGAGGTTTCATGAAATTTATATGAGATTAATATGTAATATATTGTTTAGAAGTGTATAAAGGTTATGTAAGGGTTTATATAGAGATAAATAATAGTTAAAATTTTCTTAAGGCTACATAAGTTTTGAATTAAATTGAATTATGGGATTTATTTTGTAATGTATGTTTCAAATATTTAGTAACACAATATCTTTGATTATTGTGAAATTATTTATTAGAGATTTATTTTTTGATTATTTAAATTAAAAACTATATGAAAAGAGTTTATTTTTTAAATAATTTTAGTGATATGATGTCAAATATTTGATGGTGTTTAAAAGAAAATATCGACTGAAATATTAGAGGAATATTTATGGAAATAATTTTTCATATTTTGATTCAAAATCTATTTGATAATTAAAAGAATTAAAAATTAATTAGATAATAAATTTAAAGGGAGATATTAAATATAACAAGAGATGGATTTTGATACAATGATTGGTAAAGACACGTATAGATGAAATCATTGAAATTGAAATCTTAGTGTATAATAGACTCTGTAGAAACTTTTTATTCTAGGAGAGAAAATAAATGAAATCATTTTCATCAAATAAAACAGGGAAGAAGAAGAATATTTTGATAAATTTAAATATGAGTGTGAAAATAATATAATATTTTTAGGACATTATTTAATGTATTCATTTATACAAGGATACATATTACTATTATTATTGATATTTATTGGATCATTACTTAAATAAAGAACTATATATATTCATTCTCACTAATTTAGATTATATTCTATTACAACCAAAGGTTGTTGTGGTTGGATTTATTTACATGGTGATTTTTTTCTAATGGAAGTAGTTTTCAGGTGTTGTGAAAGATTTTAAATAATATAATATTGATTTTAAATTTTTTTCAAAAGGGTTTATTCCCTCAATAAACCATGTTTCATGTTGTGATGATGAAATTCATAAAGATAGTTTGTAACTATGTTAGGTTCATTCAGGTTACGACACTATAGGTCCCACTACGAATGGTTATTGAGAATATTTTGAAAAATAAATCTATTTGTGTTCCATGATATGAATATGATTGAAGTATTCTTAGTATTTTTTAAGTGGATATGGTTGTGATGTGATAGAAAACATCACACCAAAAAATAATGATGGAAATCATTAGAATTTTTTGTTTTTAAATTCTCATGTCATGGAAACCATGTCATATCATACTAGGATTAGGCAGCACAATGTGATAACCTATAATTAATATCCTTCAAGGTCATGAATCATAACATGAATTTTACACAATTTAAAGAGTTAGTTCATGCTCTGAATATAACTTCTCTCCTTCTCCTCATTAGATTGAGAATGTGGGAGGATTATACTTCTCCTTAAGTGACATTCACAAGGCTCCAAAGGAAGGAAATAAATGCATTGGGATATCAATACATGAGGTGAATGATTTTACCTATAAGAATAAACCAACCAGCCAAAAAAAATCAACCAAACAAACCACTAAATGATGCAGTATAACTATGAAAGACAACCCAAAATTTCATTTATCAAAATCAAACTAGAAACCAAGTACCATAGTGGAAAACTACTATAACAAAGTAAACAGTAGAAGAAAAACATAGTAAAACTCCAAGACAACCAAAAGATTCCAAGATTTACATGTTCCATTCTAAAACTTCACCAAGAAACCCATGTATCATGAGGTATTGATAAATATGCGTGATACATTACCGCTCCCATGTCCTGGTAGAAAAAATCTTCAAAATAACTATAGTGCCAAAGGAGGGGTGAGTACTAAAACTTAGTAGGTTTTCCCCAAATGAGTTCCCTACTCATGCCACTAAGATAGAAGAGGCATCAATGTTTATAAAAAATATTTTACATAAAACAATTTCCAAAACAGTTTATAACTATTTATAAAAATGTTCAACCTCAACCAATTTTCCATAAAAATCTATTTTTGATAAAATAAACAAACAATACCTTAAAACCATTTCATAAGTTTCCTTTTTCATAGCCATTCCATTTCCCATATCCAAACCACCAACCATGCATGTATCATTATGATATTTCCATACTCATGAGCAGTCTCTCATCGATCTAACATGTTTTCTTAAGGTAATAATATCCCATGTTCCATTATACATTTCTCACTGATCATGAGGTCATATTTCATTCAATCCTTGTAAATGAAATGTGATCACACACACACACACCATGTATGCCCCAAAAAAATTTCAATACCAATATGCCAAAACCATTTCAACAATAGAATATTTATATTGAAAACCCTTTTTCCAAGAAGACATTTCAAAATTCTAAAAAAACCATATTTTAAAACAATAATTTAAAAATCAATAAAACCAAATCACTTTGCACAAAAAAATATCCACAATTCCATAATTTCACCACAAAACAAAAATAATAACTAAAGAGGATTTGTATCATGATTTTCACCAAGATATCACTATCAATTTCAATCTATTAAATGAAATTGAAACTAATCCAATCAATTCTCTAAATAGGAGTCTGGATTGAATCTACCTACCTTGGGAGTTTTAGAAAAAATGATAAAGGGGAAGTAAAACATCACAAACCTGGATGAATTTCATTTAACTCACCTTATATCTCATCCCCTATCATAAACAGAACCAAATATAATATTATATGACACCCAAAAGCTTAGATCTTCCCATGTTGGGCATAGATCTAATAAAACTAGAGGAAGGGTGAGGTATATCTAATAAAACACATCAAGAATGATGAAGAATGAATACTTACCACAATAATTGAGATTAACACGCCAAGGGATGGCTCCGAATCGCTTCCTATTCACTTGGGAGAGGTTCTAAAACCTTTGAGAGATGAAAATTACAAGTTAGGACCACATAAAAGAAAAATAGAGTTTTTTAAAGGGTAAAAAGAGTGAGATCCACTTTTAAGGATCTAACATTGACCCTGTGCATGATTTAGTCACACATTTAGGAAAATCATGTATTAACTGTGAAACTGGTTCTATTTTAAGAAAGACCTCATAATGTTGTCTTGAACGACTTCTAAACCATGCACTAACCATTCCAAGGATATTTTTCCAACATTTTCACCACAGTTCATGGTTTCTCCTTAGATTTTGCATGGTTTGGATAAACTATTAATATCTCGTGTGCCTCACCTTTAGCCCTCGTCTTACAGTGCATGGGTTCCTACAAGTGTGACATGGATTCCACAAACTGTGCACCACCTGTGCACCTAAATAAAAGTCCCCCAAAATATTTAAGGGTTCCCCAAAATCTCCCACACTTCACCCTTATACATTATATACTTAAATATCATAAACAAAGGGTTATTTACTAGAAATCAAGGGTGCTACATTCTCCCCATCATTGGTCTTTTCATCCATGGAAAGTTGAAACCCACCATTGTCATGGATGATTTGCATGCATTTCTCTTTCATTTCCTTCTTGTGTTCCCAAGTCTCTTCAAAAAATCTAACGATTTTCCCACAAAATCATCACTAAATCGATAATGTTTTCATGAATTACTTTCTCTTATCTATCCACAACCCGCACCAGGATATGTAACAATGATGTATCTTCCACTAGGTCAATGTGATTCCATGTGATCACATGCTTAGGATCAAGCTGATACTTTCTCAACTGTGATAAGTGGAACACATTATGCCCCACACTTAAAAATGGTGTAAATTCCAACTGATATTCCACCTCACCAACCCATTCAATTATCTCAAATGGGGGTATGTATTGATACAATAACTTGTCTCCTTCCCAAAACGTCGAAATCAAATCCATAGAGAGATCATCAAGAATACATGGTCACTCACCATGAACAACAATGGTTGTTAACGATCATCTGCCAGTGATTTCTAATGAATATGCACCACACCCTTCGCTTACTAGTCAAATTAATCTTATCCATTGTTTCTTGGACATGGATCATCCTTACTAGTGAATTATCACCTATTTCAACCCAAAAAAGTGGAGAATGATAAGGAAACCCATAAAATGCTTCAAATAGAGCCATATATATTGAGTCCTGATAGCTGTTGTTATATGAGAACTCCACTAAGGATATTTGGTCTTCCCATAAGCCTCCAAAATACATTACACAAGTTTGCAACATGTATTCCTATGTTTGTGTCATCCTTTTGGATTTTACATCCATCTGAGGATGATGCGTCATCCTCATTGACAACTGAGTCCTAAGTTTTTCTTGTAATGATTTCTAGAAAAAAGATGTGAACCTCAGATCTCTATCTGATACGATCGAAACTGGCATTCCATGTCTCTTTAACACTTCCTGGATATATATCTTGGATTGACCTCAACATTTTGTGTTTCATGAATAGGGATGAAATGATGTAACTTGGTATGCCGATCCACTATCACCCATATGTAATCTTGTTTCCGAACCATTCTTTGGATACCTATAAAAAATCACTATCGTCACCCATTTCCATATAAGGATATGTAAAGACTACAACATATATGATGGTCGGTAATGCTCTACTTTAACTTGCTGACAATTTAAACACTTAGAAACAAGCCCACCCACCTTCCATTTCATACCAACCCATTAAAAATTCACCTTTAATGCCTTATAAATATTATGTATCTTTAGATGAACATATAATCTGTAATGGTGGTATACATAAAGACATTTCTCCAAATAAACAATAGGTACCATCATATGATTCATGAACCACAAAATTCAACTCTCATCAAGCCACTAGCCCTCAATGGTGTCTCAACCATTGAGTTTAAAACCCATAGCCACACATTCTTCATTGGATGTATATTTTTCATTAATCATATTTACCCAATCAATAAAAATGGAATTTGAAAATAAAACTGTAACATCACTTTAGTATTCACATTCTACATGCATATCATCTTGGAATGACATCAACTGCCACTCATCTTAAGTTTATTTTTCCAACTGTGCATATGAAATTTTAATTAATCCATCTTCTACTATATTTTATTTACCTGGTGTATACATCAAGTCAAATTCAAACATATGGAGATACTCCATCCATCATTTTTTACTCATATTAAATTACCATTGTGATAAAATATGTTTAAAGATCTTATGATCCATGAACACAGTAAATTTCTCACCAAAGAGATAATGACACCAAGTCTTTAAGGCCTGAAAACAATTGGATAACTCCAAATCATGTGTTGGGTAATTCTTTTGATGAAATCTTAATTACCTTGATCAATAATAACCAACATAGTTTCCTTGAATGAGAACAAACCCCAACCCAGATCCCTAATCATCACAATAAACCACATACCCTAGTCCTGATTCTAGACAAATCAAGAAATTTTTGGATGTATGATGAACTTATAACTATGGAAATGTCTTCTGACATTCATTATTCAATTGGAATTGAACATTCATCTTTGTAAAATATGTCAGTGGTGATGATATCCATAAAAATTCATGCACAAAGCGATGGTAATAACCATCTAGGCAAAGAAAAAATTGTATTTAAATCACATTCTTTGGTGGTTTCTAAGATATAACAACTTCTTTATTTTCTAGATCCACTCAAACACCTTTTTAGAAATTACATGGATATGAAAGTGTACCTTTTGTATACAAAAATCACACTTTGATAATTTTACATACAAACGATGATCTCTCAAGATTCCCAACAATATCTCTAAGTGTTTCTCATGTGCATCCCTAGTCCTTGAATACTCCAATATGTCATCCATAAACACTACAACAATAGAATCCATATATCTCTGAAATATCCAATTCATCAATTCCATAATGACTTCAAGTTAAATCATAATACAAAAAGGCATTACAACATATTTATCATGGCCATATCTTCTTCTGAAAGATGTTTTGCAAATATCATCTTTCTAAACTCGCAATTGGTGATAGCCAGAGTGTATGTGAATTTTAGAAAACCACTGATATCCAATCAATTTATCAAACAGATAATCAATGATAGGAATTGGATATCTATTCTTCATCATAACATGGTTATGTTTATGATAATTGAAAAAATTATTAAGATTTCATTCATATTTTTTTATGAAGAAGACCAATGATGCCCACATAAATGTGCTTTGATGAAAGAAACTCTTTATTTCCAGCTCTTAAAACTACAATTTCACCTCCCTTTATTCTATTGGAACCATTGTATATGACATAAGTAAAATACGAATGGTCACCAAAATGAGATCAATCATATACTCAACTTCTCTTATGGGTAGAAACCCTAAGAAATTTTCGAGAAACACATCATAAAACTATTCAACCACTATTGTAAAACTGGTATTATCAATCTCTACCATCGATTCCTAAGAAAAATCCTTCAAATGGTATGATATATTTCCCACTAATGGTACCAAAAAACTCGTTTCACCTATTTTTACAACCGTACCATCTTTAAAGAGATGCCTGATGCCAGCTTCATCCATGAAACGAACTGTTATGTTATAACAGTCAATGTGAGACTTGAACATTTTCAACCAATACATATCCATGATTACATCACAGACATCCATCTCTAACACTGAGAAGTCCCATTTAATCTTAGCTATATCATGTACTGAACATGCTCTACACAAAAGGATTGACATTCTCTTTGACCAATACGAGTTTTCAGTTTTATCATAGAGGGAATCATGTCATGTTTTAAACGTAGAAAATAAATAGCATAAGAATAAATTAATAAATTAAATGAAATAGCATAAAAAAACTTTAATAATGGTTGAATGAAAAATAATTATACCACTCACCATAGATGGTCCAACATGATCATCCACAAGAACCTACTCAGCTACATATAGTTAATTCATCACTACACTCACCTCTTTGTTTCCTTGATGAAATTTACCTTACTAAGGAGTCATGGTATTACTAGAATCACTATGGATAACTCTTCTATAATGAATATTTTGATTCTTCTACTCTCTCCCCATCGAATCATACGACTCATGTGACACTGGAGAGCTATCTTGAGAACATGACCATATTTCACTACGACAATAGAACATAAGATGTTCCATCTTGTTGAAATTATGGAATTCTCTTAGTGGTGTTGTACACTCTCTCTTTATGTGTTCAGAGGAAATAATGAAAACATCCTACTTTTGTCATGGGTCTTTTAGGAAGATTCACTGATCCAGCTATCTGATTCTGATTCCCACTCCCACCTTGGAGGTTGGTGTCTTTCTTCATCTTTCTCCTTTCACTAGAGTTCCCACATGTTCTATTGGGTATCAACATACTTCCTCCTCATATTTATCTTGATATATATCATTCAACAATCATCTATCTATTTACCATCTCTATATAATCAGTAATATAGATCATGGAAATCATCAAGAGAATATTTTCCCATATCCCTGATTCAAATATGCATGCTTTCAAGGCCTCCCTAGCATAAACTTCTAGGGAAAAGTTCACTTTAGGCTTGATCCACTTTGGACTGAATCACTAGATCCCACCAATAGCATGTGAGATCCTAAAGAATATACTACACCAACAAGAAATTTAGATCCGATGATGTGTTGATGAAATAGAAGATACGATTCATCATATTCATCCATTCCCATCCTCTTTCTGGTTTAGAATTACCCAGGAAGATGGGTGGATTCTGTTTCTATAACTGGATAGAATGATTCAATTGTCTTGGCTAATCCCTAGGGTTCCCTGTGTCTACAACCGAAAATTATTGGATGATACTCTGAACCCGTTTTTGGTTTACCTGTAGTTTAGTTGAAACCACATTATCCACAACTTCTTATGGTTGGTTTCTATAACACCTTTCAAGTACCATTTTGTATAAAAAACAAACTCCATAAGTCTTACTCTATTGAAACTTAAGGCTTGTCATTTTAAATTATATAACATGAACTATCACAACATTTCTATAAAAAAATCAACTCTTTCCACATTCCACCATTTTTTAAAACAATTTCAAATTGATTTGGAAAATATTTCCATTTTCAAAATATCACAACCATGCTCTTTTTCAAAATAATTTATTTGAAAACCATTTACTCCTTTTATAAAAATCATTACATTGGACCAAAGTATAAATCATTACTAAAAATTATGTATTCATTCTTAGTGGTAAGTCATTCCACTAATTCATTGAATTATCATATCATTGTCTAAACCCATTATGATGAGATTTCAAAATCCTATAATTGTCTCCAAAACACTTATGTACTCAACTCAATGGTAACTTGAAGTTCAAAATAAAAGTGTTAGATATATCTTTTTATGCAATACATTTCACATCCCGACAATCCAACTCATTTATAAGATCCCAACCCAAGGAATAGACATGAATGAATTCAACTCCAAGACTGAAATAACTGATGACTACCTATTACAAAAGGAAAGGAACAAGTTGATACCTTTTATCTCACCCATGATTTTATACCAAAAAAAAGTGACACAATTTGCCTCAAAGGAATTTTTGGACCAAATGAAACTGATACCATTTGTAACATCCCTCTTTCTCCCCACTGTCTTGAGAAGGTGGGAGGAATCTACTTGTCCTTAAGGGGCATACCCAAGGTGCCAAAGGCTGGAAGTAAATTCCAAAGGGATTCAATACATGTGGGGGATTATTTTCCCTTTATGAATAAACCAAAAACTCCAACAAATTGTAACCAAAAAAACCAATAAATGATTCGTGATTTCCTTGAACAAAAACCCAAACATTTCATTTTTCAAAGTAAAACTAGAAACCATGTACCTTAATGGAAGTCTATAATAAAATAGTAAACATAGGAAGAAAAAATTACTAAAACTCCAAGACAACCACAAGACTCCAAGATCCACATGATCTATGTTACAACTTCACCAAAAACCCATATGTATCATGAGGTAGTTCTAGAGATGTGTTATAATTTCTTTCTTTGCATGTCCTGGTAGATGACATATACAAAAGAAAAAATGTTCCAAAGCATGGGTGAGTACTAAAACGTAGTAGATTTTCCCCCAATGACTTACCTAATCATGACAGTTGTATAGAAGAGTTAGAAACATATGTAAAAAACATTATATAAAACAATTTCCAAAATAGTTTATAACTAAATTAAAAAAATCAATATCATCCAATTCTCTAGAAAAAATATATTTTATGGAAAATAACCAAACAAATCCTTAAATTCATTTCACAAGTTTCCATTGTCATAACCATTCCATTTAACAAATCCACACCACCAACCATGCATATATCATTATGACAGTTCCATACTCATGAGCAGTATCTCATCAATCTACCAATTCATCACAAGGTAAATAAATCCTAAGTGTCATTACACCTTAGGCACCAAGAACAAGGTCATATTTCAACCAAGCCTCATAAATGTGTTGTGAACCCACACAACAAGTATGCAAAAACAATATCAATACCTATATTCAAAAAAACATTTCAATAACACAGTAATTATATTGAAAACGCATTTTTAGAAAATACATTTCAAAATTAATGAAAATATATATTTTAAAAATAAAATTTTAAAATCAAAAAAACCAAATCACATTGCAAAAAAATATCTATAACTCCAAAATTTCACCAAAAACCATAAATCAACACTATAGACGGTTTATATCATGGTTTTCTCCAATATATCACTATCAATTTCAAAAAATTAAATCAATTTGAAACTAAGGCAATCAATTCTAGCAATACTATTTGAGAGTGAACACACCTACCTAGAGTGTTTTGGTGAAAACGATAAATAGCATGAAAAACGTCACAAAAATGGTTTGAGTATCCATGATCTTACCTTAGATATCTCACCCTATCATAAAAAACCCAAAATATAAACTTATTTGGAATCCAAAACCCTTGACCTCCTACAACAGGTGTAGATCTTCATAAACTAGAGGAAGAGAGAAGTTGATCTATGAAAATGCATCATAAAATATGACTAGAGGAGCCTTGCTACAAGAATCAGGCTAAAATGAACTAAGGGGTGGATCTAGATCACATCCAATTCACTTGGGAGAGGTTCTATATCCAATGAGAGAAATAAATCTCGAGTTAGGTCCGCATAGGAAGAAAAAAAGTGGGTTAATGGAAAAATTAGTGAGATAAACTTTTTAAGGATCTAGATTTGACCCTACGCATGGTTTAGTTTCACGATTAGGAAAACTGTGTGCTAACTATGCTCCTACTTCGGACATAAGAAAGTCCTCACATGGTTGGCTTGAAAATATTTTAAACTATGAACTAATCGTGAAAAAAATCTATTTCCAACATTTTCACCACACTCCATGGTTTCTCCTAGGATTACGCATGGTTTGGATAAATTGTGCACAAACCATGAACCTCACCTTTATCCCATGTATCATTTTGAACATTTTCTTTAAAGTGTTTGATGGTTTCAACATATTTTACACCACCTTTGAACCTAAATAAAAGTCCCAAAAACTCTTTAATAGTTCCCCAAAATTACTCAAACTTTACCCTTATACATTATATACTTAAAAAGAATAAATAAAGGGTTATATACTAGAAACCAGGGGTACTATAGTAACCTATTTGGAAGTTAATAAAAATTATATAGAAATAGTTCTATTTCCCAAATAAGAATCTTGTCACGCATTGAATTAGTTTCTTGGATGAATTAGAGTATATTTTATGATTTGGTAGTCTTATATAGTTTTAGTAATTATTTAAACAACTAATAATGACTCATTCAAATTAAATGATGGAGATCAGATGGTAGAAGATCCAAGGGTGATTTTTGATAGAAAGGTAATTGGAATTTAGTTAGAGTATGAAATATAAACATTATTTTTAGAGGTTCTTCTAATAAGAATAGAATTTTATCATAGATATAATAAAGAATATAACTTTTAAGTTTAGAGATAAGAGAGTATCAATCAATATCTATATTATAGAAGAGAAGTGTATGAGACTAAATTATATTGATGATCAAGGTTTGTGGAAATTTTTTCTATGAATATCATAGAAGATATAGAATTGAATAATAGGGCATCATAGAGAACACCCTTGCTATTTGGTGTGGATTTCTTGGTCTAGAATCTTTTATGGTCAACCATCATTTTGATTCCATCTATAAATTCTATTGCAAACCTTGACTTGAAGACTAGAAGATGCCATGGTACTTGGATGAGAAGAGCTATATTTCTAATTATTTTAATATCAAAATAGTGAAATAGTGGTTCATTGTTATATAAACAAATTATTTATATGTAATTCTTATATGAAAACTTTTATGAGTGAACCACAAAAAAATAATATGTTTCCTTCTTTATTGTTTTGTAAATTTTTTATTCATAAGAAATATATTCAATGATTCCTTTCCAACATGAAGATAAAATTAGAAGAATTTATTAAAATAATAATGTTTCATGTAACACTAATTAAACACCTCTGTTAATGTGTACAAAAATAACACAAGGGTATAAAAATTAGTACTAGAGGCACTAGTTTTTTTGAATCTATTGGAAGGAAGAAGATGTCTTGGGGAATATTAGTTTTACAAAGAGACTTCCCTTATTCAATGGATGAAAGTATTAGTTTTGTATGAATAGTATGAGATCATGTATTAGATATATTACTTCTATATTGACTTTGAAACCATATATGGGATGAATGTATGTTATATTACTAGATGATCAATGATGGAAGCTGATAAGAAGTTATTTAAGTGTGAAAAAAAATGGTTCAAATTTCCTTATTAAGAAAAATATAAAAATATTTATACATAAAGGTGAAAAGTTTTCCCATAATAGTGGGAGTATAGGATAAACTATAAAATATCTATGACTGTGATAAAAAATGAAATAATTAAATTTTAATGTATTTCATAATATTTTAATGCTGTGAAAATTAATTCATGTGGAAATGTTTACGCTTTGATTAATTATCTAAATTAATTTGTTGTTACAATACATATAATTATTCACGAGGTCTTGGGTCATAATATTGTGATGAAAGTTATCAAAAAATTTCCTAAATTTTATGGCCCTAATGTGTGATCACATGAAGAATCAAATCAATGGAGAATTATCTATTGATGAATTACATAGTAAACTAGTTTCTTATGAGCTATGAGTGAGGTTTGAAAGATCAATAGATCTTTCATCTAAAGCGTTAGGATTGAAAGTTTTCTATAAAAAGAAATTTAATGAATCTAAAATTGAATAAGATAAGAGTGATTATTTATGATCACTTATTTCATTGAATTTTTGGTTTATTTGAGATTTATTATAATTGATTTCAAGATTTATTATATGTGACTTCATATCACATATTTCATTTAAGTTTGATGGAAATATCCCTCTGTCTTATTTCTATTATGGGATGATTGGAAACATCACAGTTAAATTTAAAAGGAGATTTTACAAAGATGATGGTGAGTTTGAATTAGATCAAAACACAAAAGAATACATTTAATCTAATAAGGATTTTATAATTTAGAAATTATATTTTAAAAATGTTTTAGAGAATGTAATTCATGGAAAAACGAATATTATAATGAGTAAGATCCACTAGAGAGGGTTTAAAATATATTTATTTCAAATGTAGAAGATGTAACGATGGAATTTTGGGAGAAGTATAAAACTAAAATAAAAGATAGTGATCAACCATAGTATTTTGTAGATACTAACATGGAGTTAGAAGGTGTTTTTGAATAAATTATTGTTTTTTCCGAATTATGATAAAAATTTATCAAGAGTGGGTGGGTTGGGTAAATTATAATGTCCTGGCACATATTCCACTCAAAGCATCCCCAAAATAGGTTGGCCATATAGCCTCAAGCATGCTTCCCCATACACCAAAGGCTTTGTGGCCAATCGTTTTTGTGGAACCATTGAGTAGAACCTCAGTTGAGACATCAAAAAGTGGAATCAAAGTGATTTATTTTATTTTGTATTTTTTAGGAATATATACAATATATTAAGAACATATTGGAACTTGGTCATTAGCATTTCCTGGGAGTAGCTAACCCACATTCATGGTAAATACAATGTATCCTGGGAATAAGAAATTGTTGTTTTGTATATCTATTATAATAGTTTATACCCCTTCATCATTGGAACTTATAAATCGCATGACATTCCATATAATAGTTTACATGCATCATTATAGGAACTTATAAATCACATGACATTCCATATAAGTGAATTTTGTTTCTTGCATTGCATATGTTGCCTATGATTATTGAGTGAGCCATGGTTTTTATATATGAATGTGCTACTAACTTCTTCCATAGGGAGAGAAAATTTATTTCCTAAATATTCATCTTCAAACTAAAGTGTTTTTTCAGTATATTTTGATGGTGGAATCATAAATATCTTGTTTCGTCCATTATAATTTGTGCATCCTTGGTAACATGAGTATGGATTTGGCTATGATTGAGTTACTAACAGTCTCAATTTATGAGGTGTCTAGGCCATTTTTAATTTGAATAGTAATTTGACAAAGTTGATCCACCATATATTATCTATTACATTCTGAGACTGAATGTAAGAAAGTTAATTAACAAATAAATCGGTCTCACTTTTAGTTATAAAATTTATTGGCCTTTATTAGTTGGTAATAATTATCCATTAAATCAAACGTTTTTATATGTATATAAGATCATAAATATAACAAATGTAAACTCTGATTTATAAATTAAATGGTTTCTAGTGAATGGAGTGGTTAATTTTAATTTAAAGAGTTTTACTTCTTTGATTATTAATTAACCCTCCATATACCGGAACCTCTGTAAAGTAAAACTTGAACACTTAACAATACCCTAGAATTATAAGAGGGTAGTTAGGGTATTATAACATGGATTTTGAGCCATTTTTCTTTATGATCTTCTTCCACTAGTTCTCTTATCTTTTTTCAAATATTGTTCTGATGTGTATGAATGGAATTTTTATTGTTATTCCACCATGAAATCATCTTGCCATGTTCCATAAAGGTGGAAATGATCATCTATGAATGTTATTGCCCAAAATCCTCCAATAATACCTCCCATAGTTCCACCTGAGGAACATCCTATTATTCCTAAACTAAGAACTGATGGTCATATTCGAGACATTTTCCTACATCTAATATATTCTATGTAGGGTGATGCACGACCTGCACCTACAATGTCTGGCATGAATTGCAATTTTTTTTGGAAACATCCTCCCATGTTTTTTATGGAAGATGGTCTATTGTTTGATGAGTATTAGATATAGTCCATTATTTCTATCTTTGAGCAGCTGGAGATTCCTTTGTAGAGGAGGGTTAAGCTATCCACCTATATGCTATGGGATTCCAGCAAGCACTGGTGGGATGTAATTACTTAGGCTAGTCATCATCAGGGAATGTTATGGGTGGAATTCTAGAATGCCTTATATGACAAAATTGTCCATACAAAGCTGATATATGACTTGGATAGAGAGTCCATGAACCTATATCATGGTTTTATGTCCATCAAGGTTTGTTTAATTCTTTTTTACTAAGTTGTAATACATTGAATTGCTTTTGGTTATTGATGAGATATCACGAGTGAGATGTTTTAAGGATGGGATCAAGTATGGAATATACATGAATTTGAATTTCTTTATCCTATTTAACTTTTTGGATATCATAAATTAGGCTCTTATCACTAGTAATGACTGATATAATATTATATTACTAGTCACAAGAGTTCAGTTCTAAGATTGGGAAGTTTTTCTTCTAGTTGAAGGAAACGTAGTCTTGAGTTTTTTCATCAGAGTAGTCTTAGATAGATTATAAACAATGGAAGATCTATTATATTCCATCAGTATATAAAATAGGTTCATTTGAAGCCTCATTTTGATAATGACCCATAGGAATGAAGTTCTAGAACCCATGGGTCATATTTAGAGATTCTAATAGACATTAATCCCTATTTCTAGAAGAATAGGATCTATGTTTTCTCCATGTTCTGAAGTATAATCAGTTATGCCACATCAGGTAGGGAAATGGAGAAACATTGGTAGAACATGATGAGGATGAGTTCATGGTCATGGTATCCAAACATCTGGTTATTAGTGTCAGTCGTGTAAACAAGCTCAAGGTAGCCCAATTATAGCACATGGTCGTGGATCAGGCCAGTTTCATACCTTAAAACCAATACTTTAGGATAATAGTACAATACCATCTATAGTATGATTTAATATTATAGTGGGATCTAATAAATAATTTTATTTTTTTTATACAAGTTCATCTCACTAATTTATCAATTTATCGACTATGGAAAGTCTCGACCTATAAATTCAATAATTTCTGGTGTGATTCCCATGAACACACCATTTAGAGTATGATCAAAGCTATAAAACAATGTATAGACTGTCCCTCTAAGGTTGTTATTTATCCATTATTATGGTACATCTTCTTCCAAGAGACGAAGGGCTTTGATTTCATTATTAGGATGGACTAGTTTGTTCCTTTTCATGCCAATTTGGACTTCTACCACTATAAGGTATGATTTACATTACCATAGGGTAGTAGTTATCATCACAATGATTAGTATAATTTTTAGGATAATAGATATGGACTAGATAATAATGGGCTAGGTGTAGTGTCCACTTAAATTTCTAGTCTTTTCAAGGACGAGCATAGAATACATCTAATTTTTTTCCTCCCATGGTAGATCATTTCTGGGATGTCTTTACCAATGATTTTTTTGCATACCTCCTAAGAGAGAGGTATATTTTATGATCAATCTTGTTCCAAGAGTAGATCAAATATATATTCATCCATATAGGATGACACCTACTGATATCTAGAAGCACAACAGATGGTGGGAATATTTAAAATCAGATGGTTTTATTTGACTGAACACATCATTTTGGGGTTCACTGACTGCATTTTCATGACACGTTAAATTTATTATGATTTTAAGGTTTATTTAGAGTCTAGTTAATACCATAGGTCCTCTATCAAGGAGTTCTGGTATCTTATAATGTCTGTTTTTAATAAAAATACTAAAATTGGGGGTGTTTTTTCAAATAGTTTTAAGAAAATAACATAACTTAATGAGTTTAACAGTTGAAAACCCAAGTGGATTTTGAAAAATATGAGACAAAGGGTTCATTTTGATTTCACTTCTCACATTTCAATTTCATTTTACATAGATATTTTTTTAGGTTTGGTGTAATTAGCTGGTTGAAATTAATTGGAATCTCGATTAATTCCTAAGCTTTTATTTCAATGCTTAAAGAACCAGACACTGATGTAACAATCATATTGTCAACGTCCAGCACTTGTGCATAGAATAATAGCATGAAAATAAGTTTTAAATCTCATGAATTTGGGTATGAATAGTATACTTGTGATGTCCAATCAGAACAACACAAGTCACACACTCAAAACCTCACATTGATCAGCAAGAAATTAAGAGCCTAAAATTCACATGTACCGAAATAAGAATGTAAATATGAAATAATGTAAGTTACATGGAATAAAATTTTCAAATCCCCAAATTACTCCAAAATAATAGCTCATATATGTTTCGTAACTCCCTTGACATGTGTTTAGCTCCCTCACAACGAACACACACTGTTTAGCTCGACATCGGGAGGAGGGGGAAGCTCGGGTGGAACTCCTTCTTCATTCTTGATGCCACTATGAGGATAGGGGACTCCAGAAATTCTATGATGAGAAAAGGAATCTTCTAGAACTCAAAATTGGAATCACATTACTCCTTGGGTTAACTTGAAAATGAGGAGCCCACGCTTCCATTTTATAGGCAAATTGGGCGGTGGTTTTGGTCACACAGACTGTGTAAAACCACATGGATCATGGTTTTCGACCACTAGAAAGTCGAATATCACTATGGAAAAAACTAGAAACATGTTACCCCACAACTTGAATATCTCTGTCACGTTTTTTCACTATTATGACAACATGCCTAAGATATGTATAGATCACAACACACCGCTTTTGACTTCATGCATATTTGGTGTGCTAGACATATGAGGTTGGTTTGGCCAATATATGGATGAATGTGTCTTGGGTTACTTCATTTTAAATGTATCCCAATGAAATTTGGACTATCCATAAAATTGCATCCCTTTTGAATGTATAGTTAAGTATAAATATGTGGTTTATTAAACTGGTGTGCTTAGATCCTGCACAGCTTGGCCCATTTTTCTTGGACTTTATCATGGGCCCTTCAAATCACCTCCACCATTAATGAAATTGTCAAAACAAGTAAGATTTACCTTTATAACATTGATAAACATAAATAATATAATAATAAATGAAGTGAAGTTTGTTATTATTTTTATGATTTTCAATACAAAACTAGTTTAGCACAGTGGTGTAATAGTGAAAATGAAAAAGTGAATCGCGGTGTGATAACACCCCCACGCGTAAACATTTTCACTCCGGGGCAAAGAAATTTTTCAAAAAATTATGCATTTAGATATTTCAAACAGCATAATTATTTAAAATTCAATGAAAATTTAATTTTGAAGATAAGTTTGATCAATGAAAAAATCAAACTGAATAGTTACTCTCAATGATCAGGGAAAAAGACGTCTCAAAAATTGTATCCAAATGAAATTCAAAGAGATTCAGGATACCAATCAATGAAAATAATTCAAATGTTAATAATGTCACTAATTATCCATGTGTGTGTGTGAAAACCATTTCATGCTATTATTTCCACTTTCTATTGAATAAATAAAAGTTATTTTAATAATTGTCTACTTACAAGATCATTTCCACTCTAATTTTCCCACAATATTTGAAATAAAATTTCAATACCCACTCACATAAGCATTCCCAAATGTAAAAGTATAAGATTTAGACCTAGATATCCCCATATTTTTTACATTTCATCCCTCCCCTCATTTATTATTTTTCCAAAAGTTTCACTTAGAACAAATCTCACACTCTTCTCCCAACCCTTGTTTGATCTCTTCATGACACTAATTGTAATAGTTATGACAAAATTTGATGTCGAGGAAGGGTGGTTTTTTAATTTCCCAATATACAACCTTTTTTTGTTTATTAGGGTGTACAACATTCAGATAACAGGTACACACAAATAGGTCAATCAGGTATAGTAAAGAAATAGATCGGATAAGGAATGAACGTATAGAAAAATTATTTTGGAAAGTAAATAAGAATCAACCTAACTTATATTTACCTTCCATTAATTAATAAATTTTAACACTTCATGGTAGGGTGAAAAAATGTGTGGAGATATTAAGTGAAGCAATTTTTCCTTAAACTATTCAAAAAAGGGTACCATTCTTCTAAAAGGATTCAAAATGATACAACCATTTAAATCATCGACAAAGAAATAAATATCAAAAGAATGTCAAACCAGAGTATTGAATTCTTTCTAAAATTCACATTTTATCCGATTTATTTTAATGTTAAACCAACATGAAATATGGACATTCCACATGTATTTTCAATAACTTCCATGATTAAATAGGATTCATTTTCTATGATAAATTGGGCATAAAAAATTAATATTCTGGCACAATGGTGAGGGTGAGGGAAAGGGGGGAAAGTAATAATAAAATTCAGCAATCTAAAAAGGGAAAAAGAATAGATATAATGAAAATTCATAACTAACCCAGGAATATACATACCCCCCCCCCCCCACACCTATAGTTTGTAGTGTCTTCACTGTAATGAAATATAATGTGGGAAGGAAGGATAAAACATGGTTGGTGGCATTGGTATGTTTCTTCTTGAACATGGAGTTCCTCTATTGGGAAATACAGAAGGGCTTCATGGAAGTGATTCAGCCACTTACCATTGACAGTGAATATTTTATTGGTTTCTTCATTTTGAACTTGAACAAAACCAAATGGGGATACATTAGTTATAGTGTATGGGACAAACCAGTGGGAATGAAGCTTACCTAGATGAAACTTCAGCCTTTCATTGTAGAGGATGACCTTCTACCCAATGTGGAATTGCCGATGAAGGATGATACAGTCATGGGCATCCTTGGATCGATCCTTATAAATCCTATATTTCTCATATGCATCTCTTCTAATTTCCTCCATCTTCTGAATCTAAAACTTCCATTTAGAACCTACACCAGAAATATTAGAATTACATTGTTTGATGGCCCTGTGGGCTCGGCGCTCAATCTCAATATGGAGGTGATAAATCTTTCCAAACACTAGTCGATATGGTGACATTGCAATGGGATTTTTAAAGGCAGAATGTTAATCCCCTAATGAATCGTCAATTATAATACTCTAATATTTTCTATTAGGTTGAACCATTTTTTCAAGAATCTATTTTACCTCCCTATTTGACACCTCATCTTGACCATTTGTATGTGGGTGATATGAAACAGACACTGTAACACCCCTAGATTTTATGAAAAATATTCTTTTAATTTCATTAATGTCTTGTGTTGTATTCTACACCAAGATTACCTTGCGCTATACGCAACACCGTATTAGCTTGCAGTATACGCAGCACTATTCTTGGATCGTGTTACACACAATTTTGATAATAGTTATTCTACGCAACATTGAGTATATATATATATATTCAATGTATAAATGAAATATGGTTGGATTCTGTTATAAAAAACAACGAAGGATTCTTTCACAACACGCAACCCTAACTTGTCTTGCATTACACGCAATCGCAACCTTCCTCGATAGCGTGTGTTGTACGCAATACCGGGATTTAATAAACAATGTTATATTATAATAATATTGTCATGAACTAGCCGTTATGAATAGTATTAACTAAATTTTGAATTTTATTACATTATTATTCATCTTACACATTTCTAGAACATGGTATAAGAACAAAATAAATTTTTCGGGTAAAATAAGTATTTTTCAAAAAATGCAGTTTTGCCGCCTTTTGATTGCGCACCCACTTTAAATCTAGTTTTTGAAATGTTTATAAGTTCAATTTGACAAAATAAAATTCTTCTTTGGAATCAAGAAATAAAAATTTACTTTGGATAAATTTTTCATATTATTCGGGTAACTTTCACATTTTAATGAATAGTAAAAACACGCTATATTTTAATTAAAAACAACTTTTTTCATCGTAATATCTTATGTGGTTAAATTATAATATTGAATGGTTTTAAAGTATAAATATAATATACTTTTACCATTTAATATAATGTATGTCATTAGCATTGATTTTACCTTGAATTCGTAGGTTAAATCAATTCAATCTTTTGCAATGTTTTAAACAAAAACCCGTTTTTATTCGACAACGGGATTAATTTTAATTTAATTCCTGCAACTTCTGTATATTGAATTTTAAAAAATTGATTCCATATTTGGAATCAGTGGGTCCAAATTATGTTAATAGGCTACTTTTTATTTTTGGGAATTATGAATAGTAACTACGGTAAATTTTATTTACCATAGTTAAAGGTAAATCGGGTAATTAAGGGCAAATATAATATTTTAAAATTACCCTAAAAAATGTAAAAATCCTATTGGATGACTAAAGGTAGACCCATATCACCTAAGGGTTGGATTATATTCATTTAATTAAATTTTTTCAATGAAAATAATTTAATTATTATTAAAACCAAAGAATGTGACAACATATCACTTTCTTAAATCTTATAAGTATAATAATTTTAATCTAGTGATAAACTTCATGAAACTTCAAACATGAATAGTAAACATAAAGCTAATACAATTATCTATATCATAGGAATTTATTTAGAATTTTTAGGGATTAAATAATTATCATTTATTATGACACATAGATGATGCAGTAATTGTCTTATTAATGAAATATTGACATAATTGATGTTATAAATGCCCAAATAAATGTAATTTGAGACTTTTTATGATTTACACTAATTTTAAAGGTTAATATGACATGTTAGTATTGATTTAATTAACTTTGTTCGAACTTATAATTCTGTTATGATTTTCACAAAAATAAATTACTAAATAGTGTCAAAATTGACATAAAATAGTTTTTAAAACAAATATTATTTTATTAATTGTTATTTTATTCCTAAAAATCTAAGGTTAGACCAAATTACTTATATAAGGTTATATATATTAATAATAAACAATTTGGGGTTCGTTTGGCTTCTTATAGTATGTTTATTAACCTTATAGTGTAAGAACACAAGAAGACACGGTAAAAGTAAAATTATTTAACTTAATGTTAAATCTAAATGATAAGGTTAAAATAGGAACCTAAACATGTCTAAATTCTATTGGATGAGAGGATTTCGACCCATCCCCACCTTAGCCTCGAAATAAATCAATTTGGAGCTATTTAAAACCGAACTTGACTTTATAATAAAATAATATTTTTAGTTTTTCCAAAGGTGCCCCTCTCCTCCCTTATAAAAGGGAACCTCCTCCCTCTCTTCCTCACACAACTTTGAGCCTTAAAGCTCGTCCAAACCCTGCCAAATTCTCTTCTACACTTCCCTGGAAACATTCTAGAGGTTCTGGTCTTCCTCAAAGACCAATTTTAGTGCCCTAAGAGGAGGTCTCAAAGAGGCGCTTCAAAGAAGAGGTAATTTCCGTTACCGATTCTTTCAGCTTTATTTCTTCTTCCACTTCTTCTTCTTAGGTTGTTTAATTATGAAGTAATAACATCATTATCACTAATATACTTATATGTTATTATATGTATGAAACAATCCTATTTCACCGTCTATCCATCCTACGGAAAACGAAATCACCACACGTGCGTACGTATGGAATACCGTCTCCACGCCGTGGTGTAATCTATTTTCCGCCACCACCTTAATTGGATGGGTATAATGGTGTAATGAGTAAATATATATGATTATTATAAAGTGATATTGATACTGGAATAGTATACATACACTTCAACACAAGTTCACGATCATGAGAACGATATCATCGCTCGTGCGTACGTACGGAATACCGTCTCCACAACGCGATGAGATTCATTCTCCACTTTAACCATTCATGAATGATTATAAAGTATATATAATAATTAATCATGAAATATATGACATAATAATGATACTGGATTTATGTGTATATATATGAATGTCATCTGCTTAATTCTGTTCAACTCAATAAGGAAACGAAAACAGCGTTCATGCGTACGTACGGACTACCGTCTCCATGAACGGTGTGCTTCATTTCATTTATCTATCAATTATATATATATACTGAATATATATGATATATAAATCATGTTTTATATTCTGGAAGTAAGTAAATCATGATATAAGTAATAATAATGTCAATAACAACAAGTCCAAACACCTACGATAAATGAAACCATTTTACCCAAAACGATTCTTTAACATGGAATTTACAAAAGAACGGGTAATATAAAGTCATAAGTGAACCATATATGATATCATAACAATGAATATGATTCTGTAATAAGTTAATTACATTATTTAAATCATTATACAGGAGGTTCGGATACGTACAAAGCATATCGGACATAAGGTAAGGGAAATATCACAATCTCATTTTTATCCGAGATTGTTTATACATTGGCATTTACTAGGGTTTATTTTATCATCCACATCCATGTTTCCTCAATATGTAATATTATTTCCATCCACCTACAATTATTTAAATCCAATTTTACCTTTCGGTGAGTTTTTAGTATAAGATATGAAAGGAATCTTTTGTCGTTTTCGTACGAGGTACTTTTTGACTTTTCCGACAAAAAGTACGAGAAGAATGTTTTTTTATCTTAAATGGCATGAACATATTTTTACGGTTTTATAAAGCCTTATTTTCATGAATCTTCCTCCAAAATATTTCATGACTATTTTCAATAAAATCTCTTTCTTTTAAAATTGCATGACATTTTGTGGAAAGAAATTGATTTTGAAAAAGAAAGGATATTTTCCTCAAGAATTCATTTCAAGTGTTTTATCAAAATTATTTTCCATATAAGATAATATAGGGTTCTGTTTCTATCCCTATTACTACATTGATTTGATTATGTTGTGATGGAATTATTTTTATGAATTCCTTTATCTTATATGAATTGTTTTATGATGTCATGATGTTTATGATTCCCATTTTTATTACATGGGTTATGTTATGATGTATGGTTTATGATTTTGTGGCACACATAAGAATGGTATCATTATGAGATGGGTGGGACCTATATCTCCCTCCAATGCATTGGGTAATGATTTTATATCTCATGAGATAGACATGGCTGGAATGGTAGGTTATACCGGTTCAGTGAAACAGGACTGAAACGAGGGTGACTCGGTTCAGAAAGGGACTTTGTCCACTAAGATAGTCTTGGAAATGAGTCTTGAATAACAAGAAATGATTTTCTATGATTATGTGTGTATGCCACAAAGTTTAATGTTTTAAGTTATGATTATTGTGATTACATTTCACTGCCATGAGTTATTCAAGGTTATGAAATTATGATCTCTTTTACAGGTTATGATTTCCAAAAGTTATGTGCTTATGTATATGATGTGATTGATATTTATTTTGTTTACCCTTACTGAGCATTTGAGATCACCCTTTCATGTTTTCTTTTCCCCAAGATATAAGGAAAGGTTTTAGGTATAAAAAAAGGAAGATCTTTATGGGAGATGTTGAAGATCTTTCACCAGGATTAGAATATTATATTCTGAGTTTCCAAAGACACTAAACTATTACGATCCTTTTGTGTGTGTTTTTGTTATGTACTAAGTATTCTGCAAATGTAATGTGATTTCAATGTACGTCAAGCTTCGGGACTCTACAGTTGGTATCAGAGGAAAGGTTTAGTCAACCTTTGGAAACTAGGATGCGGAAACGTTAGTGAGATCCCTAGAGATAATTTTAAGGTATGTCTAGGGATCTCCCTAAGGTTTAGTATACGTATAGGTTATAGTACTAGAATTATGATAACGATCATAGAATTAAACCTAAGATGTTAGATATTTAGGGTACTCCCCCTTTATTATGTTGTTTTCCCTAGCGTGATTTTTGCCTCTCACACTATTTTTTTGGGGTTTTAGAAAATGGCTGGACACAAGATGATTCATGATAATGGAGGATATGGTGGACAATGGAATGATATTTTTCATGAGAAACCAAATTAAATGGGATTTGGAGGTCCAAACATCATTATTATGCTGAATCAGCAATCTCATAATATGATCAATAAAGTAAAATTTGGTAAGTTTCCGGACTCGGCTAATAAGAGAAAGATGGAGTTTCATGATGATCATAGAGGAAAGAAAGTTCAATTTCCCCTATGTAAATCATGTGGGAAGAGGCATCAAGGAGAATGTTTCAAAGGAACTGGAAGATGCTTTGGGTGTGGAAAAGAAGGACACAAAGCCAGTAAGTGCAAAGGAAAAGGTTCAGTTAACACCAGGGATGAGGATAATGGTATTGCTACGACATCAACAATGGTTAAATGTTTTAAATGTGGAATGTACGGGCATTATGCAAACCAATGCCCTAAGGGAAAGTCTCATGAAGAGAATCAGTACGAGCGTATGGGTAGTATTTATGTTGATGATGATGAAGAGACTACAAATGATATGTGAGATGAAAAAAAATTTGAAGATCGGTCAATGGTTTAAGAAGGTAGTGGAATGATTACATTTTTATCAAGTGGAAAGAATCTCATGGTACTATGGAATAAAGAGAAATCTAAGGACTGTTACACTGTTGTCTTTCCTTGAGTTTTGAAAATGTATGATTAATGTTATCAGTATCCATGAAAGGTTATTCAGATATTTTTGGAATGTAGATGATATGTACATAATGAAGGGAAAATGAGAAAACGAAATGTTTAACAGTATTCATGAGCTCATGATTGATATAAGGACTAAGTGATATAATGGTTTGAGTATAAATAATTTTGAGGATTTTGGTTTATGGAAAGTGTTAACTTTTAACTGCATTCATGTTTTCACTAAGGTTCAATGGGTATTCAATAGAATACATGATTAAGGCCTTTGAATGTTTGGAATGTGACCAACAAAACATATCTTATGACATATGGGGATCAACGATGGTATTAAATCTCTGGTAATCATTTTCACTATATTATGAGAGTGGACTGCAGTATTATGGATAAGCCTAAATATTGGAATGAATTATGTTGGACATAAGTTAGTATTGTTTAAGGATAGAACTTTTTATATTATTTATGTAGTTTTAGAAAAAGGACAACCTGCAGGACGGGCGACAGCCCATCGCGTCGGACAAGGCCATGGGAATCGAACCCACAACTGAAGTGCGACTTGCCTTTATCGCCTACCACTGGCCTACAGGAAGTCCCTGTTTAGTAGAAACTAGTTTTATTTTATTATGCAGTATGATATATGAAGTATAAGTTTTTTTTTGAAACCATATACGATTAATCTAACCATAATATGGACTTATAACTTTTGCTAACCTTTTGTTTGAAAGAGATGGAATGACCCATCATTCTATCACATGATCTGCTAACACATCACGAATAACAAATTCAACTTCATTTCTTTAAGGGATGAAGTGGAAATTGTTCAATTCACGAACAACGGTGAGATTGTACCAAAATCATGCAAGTATTTCTTTTAATTCATCAACTTTAGGGAAATGATCTTGAAAACCAAAAATTTTATCCTAGTTCCCTTATATCCGATTAATCAGATGGTACCTTAGATCATCACAAATCAATAGCTTTGTGATTGTTGGCTTTTTAATAGCCATGTTCTCTACCACACTCCATCAGAACATGATGGTTAGATTTCCCTTCAATATCCATATTTTCACCTATGTGGAAACCCAGTGATTAGTTTATTTGGATAACCGTTACGTTTCATACTTTTTTTTAAAGATTGGTTTTGGTATTCCTTTTTACGATGTGGGTTTCTATTAAAGAAACTTTCGAATAGTAAACCATTTATAACCCCGACGAATTTCGAGGGCGAAATTCATTTTAATGGGGGTGGAATGTAACACCCCTAGATTTTATGAAAAATATTCTTTTAATTTCATTAATGTCTTGTGTTGTATTCTACACCAAGATTACCTTGCGCTATACGCAACACCGTATTAGCTTGCAGTATACGCAACACTATTCTTGGATCGTGTTACACACAATTTTGATAATAGTTATTCTACGCAACATTGAGTATATATATATATATTCAATGTATAAATGAAATATGGTTGGATTCTGTTATACAAAACAACGAAGGATTCTTTCACAACACGCAACCCTGACTTGGCTTGCATTACACGCAATTGCGACCTTCCTCGATAGCGTGTGTTGTACGCAATACCGGGTTTTAATAAACAATGTTATATTATAATAATATTGTCATGAACTAGCCGTTATGAATAGTATTAACTAAATTTTTAATTTTATAACATTATTATTCTTCTTACACATTTCGAGAACATGGTATAAGAACAAAATAATTTTTTCGGGTAAAATAAGTATTTTTCAAAAAATGCAGTTTTGCCGCCTTTTGATGGCGCACCCACTTTAAATCTAATTTTTGACATATTTATAAGTTCAATTTGAAAAAATAAAATTCTTCTTTGGAATCAAGAAATAAAAATTTACTTTGGATAAATTTTTCATATTATTCTGTTAACTTTCACATTTTAATGAATAGTAAAAACACGCTATATTTTAATTAAAAACAACTTTTTTCATCGTAATATCTTATGTGGTTAAATTATAATATTTAATGGTATTAAAGTATAAATAGAATATATTTTTACCATTTAATATAATTTATGTCATTACCATTGATTTTACCTTGAATTCGTAGGTTAAATCAATTCAATCTTTTACAATGTTTTAAACAAAAACCCTTTTTATTCGACAACGGGATTAATTTTAATTTAATTTCTGCAACTTCTGTGTATTGAATTTTAAAAAATTGTTTCCATATTTTGAATCAGTGGGTCCAAATTATGTTAATAGGCTACTTTTTATTTTTGGGAATTATGAATAGTAACTACGGTAAATTTTATTTACCATAGTTAAAGGTAAATTGGGTAATTAAGGGTAAATATAATATTTTAAAATTACCCTAAAAAATGTCAAAATCTTATTGGATGACTAAAAGTCGACCCATATCACCTAAGGGTTGGATTAGATTCATTTAATTAAATTTTTTCAATGAAAATAATTTAATTATTATTAAAACCAAAGAATGTGACAACATATCACTTTCTTAAATCTTATAAGTATAATAATTTTAATCTAGTGATAAACTTCATGAACCTTCGAACATGAATAGTCTCCAGAAATATAATACAATTATCTACATCATATGAATTTATTTAGAATTTTTAGGGATTAAATAATTATCATTTATTATGACACATAGATGATGCAGTAATTGTCTTATTAATGAAATATTGACATAATTGATGTTATAAATGCCCAAATAAATGTAATTTGAGACGTTTTATGATTTAAACTAATTTTCTAGGTTAATATGACATGTTAGTATTGATTTAATTAACTTTGTTCGATCTTATCATTCTGTTATGATTTTCACAAAAATCAATTACTAAATAGTGTCAAAATTGACATAAAATAGTTTTTAAAATAAATATTATATTATTAATTGTTATTTTATTCCTAAAAATATAAGGTTCATCCAAATGACTTATATAAGGTTATATATATTAATAATAAACAATTTGGGGTTCTTTTGGCTTCTTATAGTAAGTTTATTAACCTTATAGTGTAAGAACACAAGAAGACACGGTAAAAGTAAAATTATTTAACTTAATGTTAAATCTAAATGATAAGGTTAAAATAGGAACCTAAACTTGTCTAAATTCTATTGGATGAGAGTATTTCGACCCATCCCCACCGTATCCTCGAAATAAATCAATTTGGAGCTATTTAAAACCGAACTTGACTTTATAATAAAATAATATTTTTAGTTTTTCCAAAGGTGCCCCTCTCCTCCCTTATAAAAGGGCACCTCCTCCCTCTCTTGCTCACACAACTTTGAGCCTTCAAGCTCGGCCAACCCCTGCCAAATTCTCTTCTCCACTTCCCTAGAAACATTCTAGAGGTTCTGGTCTTCCTCAAAGACCAATTTTAGTTCCCTAAGAGGAGGTCTCAAAGAGGCGCTTCAAAGAAGAGGTAATTTCCGTTACCGATTCTTTCACCTTTATTTCTTCTTCCACTTCTTCTTCTTAGGTTGTTTCATTATGAAGTAATAACATCAGTATCACTCATATACTGATATGTTATTATAAGTATGAAACAATAATATTTCACCATCTATCCATCCTACGGAAAATGAAATCACCACGCGTGCGTACGTACGGAATACCGTCTCCACGCCGTGGTGTAATCTATTTTCCGCCACCACCTTAATTGGATGGGTATAATGGTGTAATGAGTAACTATATATGATTATTATAAAGTGATATTGATACTGGAATAGTATACATACACTTCAACACAAGTTCACGATCATGAGAACGATATCATCGCTCGTGCGTACGTACGGAATACCGTCTCCACGACGCGATGAGATTCATTCTCCACTTTAAACATTCATGAATGATTATAAAGTATATATAAAAAGTAATAATGAAATATATTACATAATAATGATACTGGATTTATGTGTATATATATGAATTTCATCTACTTAATTCTGTTCAACTCAATAAGGAAACGAAAACAGCGTTCATGGGTACGTACGGACTACCGTCTCCATGAACGGTGTGTTTCATTTCATTTATCTATCTATTATATATATATATACTGAATATATATGATATATAAATCATGTTTTATATTCTGTAAGTAATTAAATCATGATATAAGTAATAATAATGTCAAGAACAACAAGTCCAAACACCTACGATAAATGAAACGATTTTACCCAAAACGCTTCTTTAACATGGAATTTACAAAAGAACGGGTAATATAAAGTCATAAGTGAACCATATATGATATCATAACAATGAATATGATTCTGTAATAAGTTAATGAAATTATTTAAATCATTATACAGGAGGTTCGGATACGTACAAAGCATATCAGACATAAGGTAAGGGAAATATCACAATCTCATTTTTATCTGAGATTGTTTATACTTTGGCATTTACTAGGGTGTATTTTATCATCCACATCCATGTTTCCTCAATATGTAATATTATTTCCATCCACCTACAATTATTTAAATCCAATTTTACCCTTCGGTGAGTTTTTAGTAAAAGATATGAAAGGAATCTTTTGTCGTTTTTCATACGAGGTACTTTTTGACTTTTCCAACAAAAGTACGAGAAGAATGTTTTTTTTATCTTAAATGGAACGAACGGATTTTTACGGTTTTATAAAGCCTTATTTTCATGAAGCTTCCTCTAAAATATTTCATGACTATTTTCAATAAAATCTGTTTCTTTTAAAATTGCATGACATTTTGTGGAAAGAAATTGATTTTGAAAAAGAAAGGATATTTTCCTCAAGAATTCATTTCAAGTGTTTTATCAAAATTATTTTCCATATAAGATAATATAGGGTTCTGTTTCTATCCCTATTATTACATTTTTTTGATTATGTTGTGATGGAATTATTTTTATGAATTCCTTTATCTTATATAAATTGTTTTATGATGTCACGATGTTTATGATTCCCATTTTTATTACATGGGTTATGCTATGATGTATGGTTTATGATTTTTTGGAACACATAAGAATGGTATCATTATGAGATGGGTGGGACCTATATCTCCCTCCAATGCATTAGGTAATGATTTTATATCTCATGAGATAGACATGGCTGGAATGGTAGGTTATACCGGTTCAGTGAAACAGGACTGAAACGAGGGTGACTCGGTTCAGAAAGGGACTTTGTCCACTAAGATAGTCTTGGAAATGAGTCTTGACTAACAAGAAATGATTTTATATGATTATGTTTATATGACACAAAGTTTAATGTTTTATGTTATGATTATTGTGATTACATTTCACTGCCATGAGTTATTCAAGGTTATGAAATTATGATCTCTTTTACAGGTTAAGATTTCCAAAAGTTATGTGCTTATGTATATGATGTGATTGATATTTCTTTTGTTTACCCTTACTGAGCATTTGAGCTCACCCTTTCATGTTTTCGTTTCCCCAGGATATAAGGAAAGGTTTTAGGTATAAAAAAAAGGATGATCTTTATGGGAGATGTTGATGATCTTTCACCAGGATTAGGAGATTATATTCCGAGTTTCCAAAGACACTAAACTATTACGATCCGTGTGTGTGTTTTTGTTATGTACTAAGTATTCCGCAAATATAATGTAATGTCAATGTACGTCAAGCTTCGGGACTCTACAGACACTCTATGCCTGACCCTATACCGACACAAAAGAGATTGCATTGTTGGGTTTCCAAAATGAGAACCCTAGTCACTAATAATGAACCTAGGTAAGCCAAACCGATAAAAAATTTGGGTTCTCAAAAATTCTACAACTACCTAAGAATCATATATCCTTATAGTTCGTGCCTCTACCCATTAAAAAGATAATCCACTACAAAAGGAATTATGGAATAGTCTCATAATGTCAATTCCCCAAAAATCGAAAATGTCATGGAAGAGCAAGTGTTTTTATGGAATCTCATTTATTTTGGAGACATTCCCCATTCTTTGTCAGTGATGAAAAGATTTATAGAATTCATGGGCATCCTGAAACAATGTTGGACAAAAGAGACCAGAACCGAGGACCTTGTGAGCAGTCTGTTGGAGACCAAAGTGGGCCTCGCAAGAAAGACTGTGGTAGAACCTATGTATGGATAGAAACTTTTTATTAGGAACACAAATCCTGAGGAAATGATAAGTACATGTTCACTAAAGGTAGGAGTCAACCCAAATTTACCAATGACACTCGTGTTTTAGATGATCAACCTGGTTTTTATTGAAATCAATATGAATGCAAGATGCTACCAAATAATTTACAATTTCAGCATACCAAGGAATAACATCTTGCACATGGTACAATTTTCTCATTAGGAAACATGTTATTTATGGGAATATAAGGGGATGATTAAATTTTTGAGGATGGGTGGATCCTACTGATATGGTCAGCCACCACATTCTCTTCTCCTTTTTTATCTCTAATTGCCAAATTGAATTCTTGAAGTCAGATCATCTAACAAATGATACATGGTTTGGCTTTTGGTTTCTTTAGGAGATACTGGAGGGATACATGGTCTGAAAACACTATGATTTTGTACCACAAAAGGTATGACCGAAAGTTTTTCAAGGAAAACACAATGGAAAGGAATTATTTTTCAATTTTGGGGTACTTTTCTTAGGAAGGGTCCAAAGTACTTAAGGCATTGGCAATGAAATATGGAGCACGATCGACCCTTTGTGACAAGACATCCCCAACTACATTGCTAGAGGTGTCCCACATGATCTTAAATGGTAAATACCAATGAGGTGGTTAGATTAAAGGGGGTGGCGTGAGACTCCATTTTCACTTATTAAAAGATTCTTCCCATTATTTATAAAAAACAAAAAAAAAATTGTAGTAATCGGGAGTGGGGATGTGCAATTTTACTAAATCCATGAATGAAATGATGTTGAAATTCTGCATGACCTAGGAAAGACCGCACATCCCATACATTTTTAGGGAATGGTAAGGAAGAAATTACATCCACTTTTAATTTATCTACTTGGATACCATCACCAAAAATGAAATGACCCAAAACTATACCTTGTCCCACCATGAAATAGAATTTCTCATAATTTAATACAATATTCGTTACAATACAGAAACATAGGAATGAAGTAAGACTAATCAAACATTCATTAAAATAGGATCAATACATAGTAAAATCATCCAGAAAATCTTCTATGAAAATTTTCAGGTAATTTGAAAAAATACTAACCATGCATTGTTGGAAAGTACCTAGAGCACTACACAGAACAAATGGAATCCTTCTATAGGAAAATGTACCAAATGGGAATGTGAAGGTTATGTTTTCCTGATCATTGAGAGCAATATGGATCTAAATGTATCCAGAATACCTATAAAGGAAATATTTGTGGGACATACCCATTAGCCTCTCTAGAATTTGGTCAATGAATGGAAAAGGTAAATGGTCCTTCATGTTTTTTGGTTTAGTCGACGATGGTCTATGTAGACACACCAATTATTCTGAACATCAGTTCAAACCAATTCATTTGTTCATTTTTTATTACTGTAAATCCAGTTATTTTAGGAACTAATTGAATTGGACTTACCCATGGGATATCATAGATGTGGGTAAATGATTCGAGCATCCAATAATTTTGTTACCTCCTTTTTTATAGCTTCTAGAAGTTTTGGGTTCAGTCGACATTGTTCCTGCCTCACTAGTTTAGCCTCATCATTTAATAAAATATGATGGGTGCAAATTGATGTGCTAATACCGGGAATGCCATAAAGTTTCCATCCCAAATCTTTTTTATACACATTCAAAAGTTTATGTAGTCTCAATTCATTCTCAAGAGGGAGTGAACTAGAAATGATTATGGGCATCTTGTTTCAATTCTCAAGATATGAATATTTTAAATCTTGAGGTAGTTTTTTTCTGTTTCAATTCATGTGTAATTTTGGATTGATGGTAGTTTGTGTGAAAGTGAGAGGTCATTGATCTCATCTAACTTCTCAATGGTATCATCCTCGAATGGGGAATGAGCTTTTAAAAGCTGCAGTAGTTTCATCAATGGTCATTACATCATCAGTGTTCAATAAATTATTAATTAATAAACATGCATGACACTTTTCTAGACCACTACATCAATCAATGCATGGATCATTTACTAGCATTTCTATCAATGAAGAAAACATAGAAAGGGGATCAAGGTAATAAAAAGTTGTTTTTTCAGGGGAGTGGAGTACATAAATAGAATTTATAACGAGAGATAAATTTTCTTCTGAGGGGTGATTCATGGCATTAATGATGTTAAAACAGACTATGTCACTATGAAATTCCATAGATAATATACTATTATAGACATTAATAATGATTTTGGAGGTTTTAAAAAAAGGACTCTTCAATATAATTGGGGAATTTCCATTTATCCTATCATCTTTCATTTTTTATCACATAAAAATCCGCAAGCAAAATTAAATTTTCACCCTCACAAGAACATCCTCTAACACACTAGAAGGGTGTGATGTACACTAATTTTCTAGATGAATGACTATTCCAGTGGCCTTCATTTCACCTACCTTCAAAAATAGTAAATGGAGTGAGGCATCACATTAATGTGGGATCCCAAATCATGTATAAAATTTGAAAAAGAACACTCCCCTATGGTGCACGGAATTGAGAATGCTTCAGGATATTACAATTTTTGGGAAGTGATGACTCTATTAATGTTGATACATTCCTCCCCAATATCACCTTTTCATCTCCATGAAGTGTCCTTCGGTGTGTACATATCTATTTTTAAAACTTGGTGTATTGTGGAATTTTCATCAGGGCATCAATCAAGGGGATTTCGATATGTAATTTTTTGAAAGTTTCCAAGATTGCTTTATTCAGTTCAGTTTTCTTTTGTTTCATAGGTTGTGTGGCACTTTGGAAAAATAGAAGTGGAATGGGTTGGCTAGAAGAATCATCATCATACATACTCATTACATTGGAAGGGATTCCCTCAAGGCATGGTTTTTCAACATTTGGAACATTTTAAATTGTTGGGATGGAGGTTTCCTCAAGAGGGGATGACTCTAATGGAGGTTTCATTTGACATTCTATTTGTCTTCCACTCCTAAGGGTGATGAAACAAACATTTCCTTTATCTCTAGGGTCGACTGATTGTTGATTTTGTAGTTTACCCGACCCGCGACTTTAAATTTCCCTCACAGAGTTAGATAGTTGGCCTAATTGGGTTATGAGGTCTTATATAGATGCCTGAGTGGTTTTCTAGAGTTGTATATTGTTTGCAGCCATTTGTTTCATCCAATATTCTAGGCTAGGCTTAGAGTTTTTAGGGGTTATTTGGAATGGACTTTTTTGTGGTTGAGGATTTATATTTGGTGGTTGATGACTACTCTTCCCTAGTTGGTTCCATTATTGTTGAGGTTGGTTTGAATACCCCAATTTCATATATTCTTGGTTTTCTTTCCACCTAGGGTTGTATAGATAGTATGGTTCTTGCCTAAATGGTTGGTTATAGTGGAGTCCTAGAATTATTACCTCCCAAATATCATATATTTCTCTTAATTGAGGACATTGGTCAGAGTAGTGGGTATCATAAGAGCATATACCACAATGGCTAGGAGGAGGAGATTGGGATTTCCCTTGGGAAAGAGAAAATTTTCGAAGAAGGATATTGACCTCTTCGAACTTTTTGGACACCTTCTTCTTGAATTCAGTAATTTTTACCTTATGGACACCTCGAATGGGGACATTAGGCCTTGAATCGAATTGTTGACTATTTTGCACCATATTCTCAATTATGGTTCATATATAAATTGGGGTCTTATCTACCAATTTACCACCTACAGCTGCATCAAATATGTTTCTATCAATATGAATTAATCCTTCATAAAATACTAAATTAAAAGTTGATCTCTTATTTAGTGGAGTGGACATCCTGAACATAACCTTTTAAATAATTCCCAATATTCAGATAATGTTTCCCCTTTCGATTTCCTTATACCATAGATTTCTTTCCTTATAGTTGGAGTTCGAGATGATGGGAAATATTTTTCAATAAAAAATCATTTTATGTCTCTCCAACCTCTAATGGGTGAATTAACATAATACAACCAATCTTATGCAGTTTCTTCTAATGAAAATTGTAATGTTCTTATATTTACTTGTTCTTCATCCACATTAGAATGTATTAAATTAGAACACATAGTATGAAATTTTTTTAACTGATAATGTGGATCTTCTCCAGGAATTCCATGGAATCTTGGTAATAGATGAATTAAATAGGATTTTAGTTCAAAATTAGGTGTCTCCACTTGTATCTGAATGTATGTGTGTTGGATATCGACATCAAGTGAGGTTAGTTCTTTTAGTGTTCTATTGTTTTAATCTATGTCATATAAGTTTATTTTAGTTGTGATATCGGTTCCAGAAGAATAAGTAGAATGATTAAGAAGAGTGTTGATGTTTTGTGTGTCCTCATTCAAAGGGTTCTCTTCTATTTCATGGTTTCGCTAATGTAGGATCATCTCTGGTTCAGATTAGAAAGGTGGTAAATATCCTGAATTAGAATACGCCATGCACAAAACCAACTGAAGAAAAAAATTAAAACACAAAAATATATGTAATGGTTTAAGATAAAACAAAAAAAAGCCACAAAATTTACCAAAAACATATCAAAAACACTGACTAAAATCCCAAGAACCCCCGGAAACGACACCAAAATTTGACCATATTTTCTTGAAATATAAAATTGATTATGATTTTAAAGTTTTTTTTATATTCTGTTGTTGATCCTAGGTCATATCTCAAGGATCATTGGTATCTTATAGTATGTATTTTCAATAAAAATAACTAAAATTGGGGGTGATTTCAAAAATATTTTTAAGAAAATAACTGAACATAAATAGTTTAATTGTTTAAAAATCAAGTGGATTTTAAAAAATATGACACAAAGGGTTCATTTTGATTTCACTAAAAACATTTCAATTTCATTTTTCATAGAGATTCATTTATGTTTGGAGTAATTCTTTGGTTGAAATTAATTCGAATTCTGATTAATTCTTAAAATTTTATTTCAATGCTTAAAGAGCCAAACATTTTTTTAAAAATCATATTGTCAAGGTCCAGAACTTATTCATTGAATAAGATCTTCAAAAGAATATTTAAATATCAATAAGGTGTGTATGAAAATGATTCTTTTTTTGTCCAAACCGAACAACACAAGTCACGCACTCAAAACCTCATAGTGATTGGTTAGAAATTAAGATCATAACATTCACATGTATCAAAAATAGAATTAAAATATGAAATCATGTAAGGTAAATGGAATTAAAATGTTTAAACACACAAATTAGTTCAAACCAGTAGCTAATATATTCATCCTAACTCCCTTGACATGTTTATAACTCCCTCATAACAAACACCCACCATTTAGCACAACCTAGGCAGGAGGAGGATTCTTGGGTGGAACTCCTTCTTATTTACTAAAACCTATATGAGAATAGGGGTCTCCATAACTTCTAGGAGGAGGATAAGACTCCTATGGAACTCCAAATTGGCCGAAATTATCTTCTTGGCCGAACTTGAAAATGATGAGCCCAAGCTTCCATTTTATAGACAAAGTAGAAGGTGGTTTTGGGAACACAGATTGTGTAAAACAACTTGGCTCATGTTATTCAACCACTAGATAGTCAAATATTACTTTTAAAAAAACTAGAAAGAAGTTACCCCAAAACATTTATGTCTCCACCAAATGTTTGTCACCAATTGGACAACTAGGACCCATGATATGGACATATCACCACACATCGCTTTTAACTTCTTTCTAATTTGGTGTGCTGGATAGATCGGGTTATTTGGGCCACTAGATGGATGAATGAGTCTTGTGTTCCTTCATATGAAATATATCCCAATGAATTCTAGACCATCCCAAAAATTTCATTTTATTTGGATTCATGGTTAAGTATAAGTATGTGCTTTAGTAATTTGGCGTGATTGGATCCTATGTAGCATGGCCCATTTTTCTTGGACTTCATCACGAGCCCTCCAAATCACATCCACATTCAATAAAATTATCAAAACATGTAAAATTTACCATTTTAAAAGTGATAAAAACAAAATAATTAAATCAAATATGAAGTTCAATTTTCTATTATTTTTAATAATTTCAATACAAAAATTGTTTAGCATAGTGGTGTAATTGTGAAAATGACATAGTGAATCATGGTGCAATCATTCACCAATGCTTTTCTCCAAAAAAAACATGGAAGGGAACATTAGTCTATTCATGTATTATTAATATTTGAACCATATTATGGTTAATAACAGGTATACATTACCTCGTATAGATGATCTCTTTGACCAACTCTGAGGTGCTAGAATGTTCTCAAATATTGACCTGAGATCAGGCTATCATCATGTGAGAATCAGACCATCAGATATACCACGTATAGATTTCAGAAGATTGTATGGTTTATAGGAGTTTCTTGTTTTGAAATTTAGTATTATGAATATTTTTATTTTTTATGGCCTTGATGAATATATTTTTCCACCCCTATCTAGATTCATTTGTCATTATTTTTGTAGATGAAATATTGGTGTATTATCATAATCAGAGTGACCGAGTCAAACATCTTGAGATCATATTGAATACACTGAGATATAATAATCAATATTATAATATTTATAAGTTCCACTTATATATTAACGGTGTACACTTCTAGGGTCATATAATCTTAGAATCAAGAATATCGGTTGAACTCGGTAATGTTCTGGTTTTGGTTTCATGGGAGCAGGATAAGAATGTGTTTAATATATAGAGTTTCTTGGGGATGGATGGATATTACTGGTTTTTCATACAATAATTATCATGCCTTTATTCACCTATTACTATTCTGAATATGAAGGGTGTGATGTTAGTGTGTCTAAAGCTTGTGAGAAATCATTTAATGAGTTGAAAGTAAGGCTTACTTTACCGTCAATTATGATTTTTCCAAAGCTTGAAAGAGGCTATATAGTGATTTGTGATGCATTAGACATTGTTTTAGGTGTAATACTAATTCTGGGTGATAGATTCATTATTATTGAGTATCACTAGTTTATACCTCATGATCATAACTACCCAATGAATAACCTTGATCATGTAGCAGTTTTCAATGCCCTACATTGCTAGAGAAACTATCTGATGGGTGAGTGATTAATAGTTTACACAGTTCTCAAGAGCCTTAGATATATCTTTAAAAAAACTAACATGAATATTATATAGTGAAGATAGGTCAAATACCTTCATTATTTTTACTATGATATTTCTTGTGTACTTGGAAATGGAAATACAGTTGCTGATGCACTGAGCCGGAAAACTCAAGCATAGGTCATACATGGATCCAGTGATGAAAGAAAATTGATGGATCACTTTTATTAGCTACATATTATGTTTCATGAGATTTGTGAATTTAATTTTATTAAATCCTTATTAGTTACCTCTTCACTTCTCAATAATGATAATTGATGGTATTTTGTAGATCTATAGGGGTTGGTTCTCTAGGAGAGTACTTTTGGAGAGGACCCACATCCATATTGATCTTTTGATAGAGGTGAAATTTTATGTATACATGGGTGTACCTGGGTTCCTAAAGATATGAGAGAGGAATTTTTGTGAGATTACCACACTTTTTGGTGGATAGTTAATCAATGTATCTCTATGATGTATCATGATATGTGACACAAATAGTGGTGGTCATGTATGAAAATTCAGATAACAGATTTTATCCCTAGGTGTTCCTCCGATTAGCAGGTGATGGTGAAGCACCAGTGAGCATCTGGATTGTTACATCTATTTTTAAACCCATAATGTAAGTGTATAGGTTTTGCAATGGATTTCATAGTCAACTTATCAATCTCACCTTGAGGTAGTGATGTGGGTGGGGTAGTAATGGATCGACTAACTAAAGTTTCCAACTTCTATCATATCCAGTTGATGGGACGGGAAGATGGAACAAATGTGAGATCATATGGCTACATGTGGTCCCTCATACTATCATTTATGATAGGTATTCTCATTTCACATCAGAGTTCAAGAAGGTTTTACATAAGGCTCGGGGTACACAGGTGCTTCTAAGCACAGCCATTCACCCTTAGGCCGACACACGGTCGAATCATACCAAACGAGTATTGGAGGACATGATCCGGTCATGCATCATTTATTTCAGAGGTTCATGGGATAATTATATACATCTCATTGATTTCACCTACAATAATAGTTATTGAGATATGATTTAGAGGGATCTGTATGAGGTCTCATATAGTAGGCCATGTCGTTCACCCCTGTGATGCTTAAAGGAACGATATGAAATGCTACTAGGTCAAAATCTCATGTAAGAGACTTAATAGTAGGTTTATTTGCTCATTAATTATATGTATACTACATATAATAGATAGAAAACTTATATCAGTCATTGTTGATGACCTCTAGTGTTAATGGTTGGGGATCGTGTTTTATTGTGGGTATCAAGAAAAATTGGGAATATAATGACATAGAAGAAAGGGAACCTATCACCCCATTTTTTCAATATATTTTAGATCTTTTATATAGTTAGGATGATAGAATATTAGTTTTAGTTACCTTATAAGTACAATTATATTCATAAATTCTTTAATGTTTCATAGCTTCTCCATAATTATGTCGAACTCTCCCATACTATTGATCTCTATGATGTGGAGGTAGAATGATGATGCTTTTTTTGAGGAGTATCCTATACATGTAATTGATTATAGAATGAAGGCTCTTAGGGGATAGTATGTCCCATTAGTATGGGTACTATTACATCATGGCTAGGCATAGGATGAGACTTTGGAGTGGGAGGCTGACGTTTACGCTTAGTGTCTAGATTTTTTCTCAGATAGAGTTATACCACCCTTGGTATAGAAACTCAGTAAATAGTTTCTTTAATGGAGGAAGACTGTAAGAACCTGGTTTTCCTTCTCATTTGGGACCATTTAATTTCTGGTTGAAACCCTTTTTAGGTTCTCTTTGGGATTAAATTTGAAACTGTGCCTATAGGCCGGTTGGTCTATGTAACACCCGAGACATTTATGAGAAATATTTTGTTTTTATAAATCATCAAAGAAATCTTTCAATACATACGACACTTTATTGGCTTGATTTACACGCAATCGTGACCTTCCTCGATATCTTGCATCGTATGCAATACCGAGTTTCACTAAACAACGATATGATATTAAAATATTATTAAAACTAGTCGTTATGAATAGTAATAACCACCTTTTAAAATTTTGTAAATTTTATTTTTCAAAATGGACTTCATTTTTGGATTTGGAATATCGAAATTAGCTTAGGGTGAAATTTTGGTACTTTTCGGATAACTTTCATATTCTGATGAATAGTGAAAATTACTAAATTTTAATTAAAAACAACTTTTTTAATCAAAATAATTAATAGAGAAAAATTATTAATTTGAGTGGTTTTAAAGTATATTTAGATTATAATTTTACAATTTAATACAATGTTATTCATTAGATATAATTTCACATTTAAACCAGACATAAACAAGTGTCAATCTTTTGATAGTTATTATCTCTTAAAAACACGCTATTTGTTTTGACGACGAGAATTAATTTTTAATTTAGTTAATTTAACTGATATGTTTTGAATTTGGTAAAATAAAGATAATTTTTGAATTCATAATATCAAATATATCTTAAGCCAAAGTTTTGGTATTTTTCTGGAAACATTCATTTTTTTGATGAATAGTGAAACCACTAAGTGGTAGTTAAAAAACTGAATTTTTCATAAAACATAATTTAATGCTTCTGTGTGTAGAATTTCAAAAATCCGAGAGACATGGTTAATATCAAGGACTAAAATGTGGTTCAATGAGATGAAAATAATTTTTGATGAATAGTAACTTTTTACGTTTTTTTACCACGGTTAAAAGTAAATAGGGTAATTAAGGGTAAAAGTGTTATTATTATTACCATAAAACATGTCCTAATTATATTGGATAAGTGTAATTCGACCAAAAAACCCTAGGAATTAAATATGACCATTTAGGCCCACATGGATTAGATTAGGACATTTATTATAAATTTATTTAAAGAAGGGTAAAAATAGTTAAAATCAAAGTTTAATAACTATATAATTTTTAATATAGGGTTATACATAAGATAAATTAGACTATAAATATTCATTAGAACTATAAAATTATTTCCTAAAGAATGGTATTTTATTTGTAATTTTTAGACATTAAATAATTTAATTTATATATGACACAAAGATGATGTAGTAATTATCTTATTAATGAAATATTGACATAATTGATGTTATAAATACAAAATTAAATGTAATTTGAGACTTTTAATGAATTCCACTAATTTTCCAGAATAATATAACATGTTATTATTTATGTAATTGACTTTGTTAGAACTAATAATTCTGTTATTATTTTCACAAAAATCAATTACTAAATAGTGTCAAAATTGACATAAAATAGTTTTCAAAACAAATATTACACTATTAATTTTTGGTTTATTCCTAAAAATCTAAGGTTCAGCCAAATGGCTTAGATAAGGTTATATATATTAATAATAAACAACACGGGGTTCGTTTGGCTTGTTATAGTATGTTTATTAACCTTATAGTGTAAGAACACAAAAATACACGGTAAAAGTAAAATTATCTAACTTAAAGTTAAATAGAAATAATAAGGTTAAAATAGGAACCTAAACTTGTATAAATTCTATTCGATGAGATTATTTCGACCCATCACCACCTTACCTATTAAATAAATCAATTTGGAGCTATTTAAAACCGAATTTGGCTTCATAATAAAATAATATTTTTAGTTTTTCCAAAGGAGCCCTCTCCTCCCATATAAAAGGGAACCTCCTCCCCCTCTTCCTCACACCACATTGAGCCTTCAAGCTCTGCCAACCCCTGAAACTTTCTCCTCTACACTTCCCTAGAGACATACTATAGGTCCTGGTCTTCTTCAAATACCAATTTTATTGCCCTAAGAGGAGGTCTCAAAGAGGCGCTTCAAAGAAGAGGTAATGTTCGTTACCGATTCTTTCAACTTTATTTCTTCTTCCACTTTTTCTTCTTTAGTTGTTTCAATATGAATTAATAACATCAGTATCACTAATATATGGATATTTTATTATAATTATGAAACATCCCTATTTCAACATCTATCCATCCTACGGAAAATGAAATCACCGCGCGTGCATACGTACGGAATACCGTCTCCATGCCGTGGTGTAATATATTTTCCACCACCACCTTACTTGGATGGGTATAATGGTGTAAATAATGACTATATATGATTATTGTAAAGTGATATTGATTCTGAAATAGTATACATACACTCTATTACAATTTCACGATCATGGGAACGATATCATTGCTCGTGCGTACGTACGGAATACCGTCTCCACGATGTGATGCGACTCGTTCTACATGATCTTCATTGAATAATGATTACATAAATGAATTTAGTGAATAAATATGATATATATTACACTAATACCATTCTGGAAATGAGGTATCTATAACCTAAAAAGAAAAATAAGAATTTATTCAACAAAACACGCATAAGAACAAAAAGTAATAAACACCCGAATAACAAGTAGTAATGAAATATTACTAATAAGAAGCTAATAATATGACTCTATATAATATCATAAAAATAATTATGATTCTGGAATAAGTCAATAACATTATTTAAATCATTATATAGGAGGTTCGGGCACCTAGGAAGCAAATCGGACCTAAGGTAAGGGAAATATCACAATCTCATTTTTATCCGAGATTGTTTATACTTTGGAATTTAATGGGGTGTATTTTATCATCCACATCTATGTTTCCTCAATATGTAATATTATTTCCATCCACCTACAATTGTTTAAATCAAATTTTACCCTTCGGTGAGTTTTTAGTAAAAGATATGAAAGGAATATTTTTTCGTTTTTCGTACGAGGTACTTTTTGACTTTTCCAACAAAAGTACGAGAATAATGTTTTTTTAACTTATATGGCATTAATGGATTGTTAAAACAATATTTACAAGAATATTCCTTTACAAGTTTTCAAGTTTATTTTTAATCAACTTCTTTTAGTTTAAAATTGTATGACATGTTAAGAAAGGAAAAAAATGTTTTTGAAGTAGAAAGGATATGTTCTTCAAGAATGTAGTTCAAGAGTTTTATCAAAAATATTTTCCATCTAAGATAATATAGGGTTCTGTTTCTATCCCTATTATTACATGGATTTGATTATGATGTGATGTAAATATTTTTATGAATTCCTTTATCGTATATGAATTGTTTTATGATGTCACGATGTTTAAGATTCCCATTTTTATTACATGGGTTATGCTATGATGTATGGTTTATGATTTTGTGGCACACATAATAATGTTATCATTATGAGATTGGTTTGACCTATATCTCCCGCCAATGCATTGGGTAAAGATTTTATATCTCATGAGATAGACATGGCTGGAATGGCAGGTTAAACCGGTTCAGTGAAACAGGACTGAAACGAGGAGTGAACTCGGTTCAGAAATGGACTTTGTCCACTAAGTTTGGAAATGAGTCTTGACTAGTAAGAAATGATTCTCTATGATTATGTGTGTATGCCACAAAGTTTCATTTTTTAAGTTATGATTATTGGGATTACATTTCACTACTATGATTTATCCCATGTTATGAAATTATGATCTCTTTTGCAGGTTAAGATTTCCAAAAGTTATATTCTTATGTATATGATGTGATTGATATTTCTTTTGTTTACCCTTATTGAGAATTTGAGCTCACCCTTTTGTATGTTTTATTTACCCAGGTCAGGAAGAAGGTTATTAAGTAGGATATTCCAAAAAGGGACTCTAGATATGATGAAATAAATGGGAGGCAAAGTAGATGCTTTATGAACCAGTTGTTTATGTTTCCCAGTTTCAAAAGACTTTATACCTATACGGTCCTTTCCTGGTTTTTTTATATGTTGTAATAAGTGTGCTTCAATTCTGAAGTAATAACACTATTTGTAAAGTATGGGTCATTATAGTTGGTATAAGAGGAAAGTTATAGTCAACCTATGGAAACTAGGATGTGAAAGCCTTAGTAAGAACCCTAAGGATAATTCTAAGAATAGAACACAATCTTAGTGTTTTAGAAATGGCCATTAATAACCTAGGATAAGACCTTAAGTGTGAAATTTTATTCATGATTATGTGGTTTTCCTATTATAAGTAGTGTTTCTCACACTATTCTTCTTGGTTTTAGTCAATGGCTAGAACCTGAAGGAACCGTGTTAATGCGGAATGCGACGGGCAATGCAATGATTGTCCCCCTGAGCAACCAAACATTATGGGAGCTAGAATGCAAAATCTTATAACCATGCTCACACAACTTTCTCAAGCTCTGAATCATACAGGACTTCCAAACGAGAAAAGGAAGGAGCAACATACTATTGAATCCTTCATGAGGCAGCGTCCACCTTCATTCAGCGGGTCTATTGATCCATTAGTTGCTGAACAATGGATTAGTACTACTGAAAAGATATTTTCAGTTCTTCAATGTTCTGAACATGATAAAGTCATCCTTGCAGTGTATCATTTGGAAGGAGATGCTGATCAATGGCAGAATCTTATTAAGAATATGAGGCAAAGTGATAAAATTGAGTCCATGGAATGGGACGAGTTCAAGAACTTATTTTTCAATAAGTACTTCCCTTGTATTCTCCGAACAAAGATGGAGAAAGAGTTTCTTGAACTAAAGCAAAAGGATGATGAATCTGTTGGTACCCATGAACCAAATTTTACAAGACTTGCAAGGTATGCTTCTGGTATTATTATCCAACCTGAGAGTAAGATTGATCGATTATTTAGTGGCTTAAAACCAAGTCTTAGAAGGGCGTTAGCCATAAGGGATTTCAATAGCTACGAGGAAATCGTTTGATGTGATCTCAAAGTCGAGATGGAGATTAGAGTAACCCATCAGTCTTATGGGTTTGATAAGAAGAGGAAAATGAAATTCCAAGGAAAATCTAAAGAGCACACTGAAAAGAAAATGAGTTTTCCCTTATTCTCAAAGTGCGGAAAGAAACATGGAGGGAGTTTTCATAAAGGGAAAAGTAAATGTTTCAAATGTGGAAAGGAAGGTCATCGGGCATTTGAATGCCGCAATGATGGGAAGAAGATGTGTAATGATGAAAACAAAGGAAGGGATACACAGAATTAACCTACTACACATCAATGTTTCAAGTGCAAGGAGATGGGTCATTATGCCAATCAATGCCCAAATCCAAGGGTTGATGATGATGGTTGACGTCAACAAACTCTTAAGGCTAAAGACAAAGGAAAGTCACATGCAATTTCTATCAGTGATGTGGAGTACGATAATGATGTGGTGAAAGGTACACTTACCATCCACTCTAAAGTATCAAATGTTTTATTTGATTCTGGTTCCACCAAATCTTTTATTTCTAAAGAATTTTCTAAGGGTATCATCGTATTACCTCAACAGTTAGATGTAGAGTTAGCTGTGACAACCCCTAATGGCACAACAGTCGCATCAAAAGCTTATAATTCTTCTACGATTGAAGATTGTGGGAAAGGGCTTCCTAAAAATCTTGTGATCCTTCCTATAGTGTAATTTGATGTGATTCTTGGCATGGATTGGCTTTCTTTATATAGAGATAATATCAATTTCCAAAGAAGGGAAGTCACATTTCATATTCCAGATCAATCTATGATCGTCTATCGATGCAAGGATGAACATAACCTTCCGGTGGAAATTTCTTCCATCTTATGGGCCTTGATTCCACTAAATTAGGGTTATTTATCTCAAATGGTTGGAGAGAAACTCACGATTAAGAATATGCCCATTGTATGGGGAGTTTGATGATGTCTTTCTAGAGGAATTGTCCGGTCTTCCACCAAATCGTGAAGTTGAGTTTTCAATAGAACTCGTACCGTGTGCTTTCCTATTTCAAAAACACCTTATAGAATGGCCCCAATTGAGTTGCAGGAATTGAAGAAGCAACTCCAAGAGAATCTTGATAAGGGATTCATACGCCCTAATGTGTCACCTTGGGGAGCACCTATTCTGTTTGTTAAGAAGAAAGATGGATCAATGAGACTCTGCATTGATTATCGAGAACTTAACAAGATCACTATCAAGAAAAAATATCCTCTCCCACGCATTGATGACTTATTTGACCAACTACGCGGAGCTCAATACTTTTCCAAGATTGATCTTCATTCAGGGTATCATCAATTAAGGGTCAAAAGGGAGGATATACCAAAGACGGCTTTCCGTACAAGGTATGGACACTATGAATTTATAGTGATGCCATTTGGTCTTACTAATGCCCCTGCTATCTTCATGGATCTGATGAATAGAGTCTTTAGAGACTATCTTGATCAGTTTGTGGTAGTCTTGATAGATGATATTCTTGGATATTCAAAGAGAAAGTAAAAACAAGAAGATCACTTGATAATTATATTGAAGACCCTGAAATAGGAGAAGCTTTATGCCAAATTTACCAAGTGTGAATTTTGGCTTCAAAAAGTTTCATTTTTGGGTCACATAATCTCAAAAGAGGGGATATCTGTGGATCCAGCAAAAACAGAGGTTATCGAAAGATGTTCGAGACCAACAACAGTAACTGAGATCTGAAGTTTTCATGGTTTGGCTAGATATTATCGACGTTTTGTGAAAGATTTTTCACGATTATCTAATCCACTCACCAGGTTGACTCAGAAAGGAGTTAAGTTTGTTTGGATGGAGGAATGTGAAGAGAATTTCAAGGAGTTGAAAAGAAGGTTATCCAATGCATCTGTGCTCACACTACCTTGTAGTAGAGAAAGGTTTGTGATCTACAGTGATGCATCCAAGAAGGGATTGGGGTGTGTTCTTATGCCATATGATATGGTGATAGCTTATGCCTCATGATAGTTGAAAATCCATGAGAAAAATTCCCCAACTCATGATTTGTATTTAGCTACGGTAATCTTTGCATTAACGATTTGGAGGCACTATCTTTATGGAGAAAGGTGTGCCATTTATACTGATCATAAAAGGTTAAAGTATATTTTCACACAAAAGGAGCTGAATATGCGCCAAAGAAGATGGTTGGAGCTGATTAAGGATTACGACTTCTCAATCCATTACCACCCTAGGAAAGAAAACAAGGTGGCAGATGCATTAAATCGACAAGACCATGCCAGTTTATCCATGATGAGGATCACAAAAGATCCAATATTTATATATTTACAAAGTATGGATCTTGGAATTATAATGGAAAGGGAAAAATCTTATCTTTCTCAAATGAATGTTCAACCATCTATACATGTGAAGATTAAAGAGGCATAGAAAGAATATGTAGAGTTACAAAAGAAGGTCAGAAATGTACCTGAATTCAACCTTGATTGTGATGGGATAATAAATTTCAGGAATCGGGTTTTTGTTCCTCCCATCCCAGAATTAAAGGAGATGCTGGATGAGGCTCATAGTTCTTCATTCTCTATTCATCCTGGAAGCACGGAGATGTATATGGATCTGAAAGAGTACTTCTGGTGAGATGTCATGAAAAGAGATGTTGCTGAATATGTCTCTCGATGCTTGGTTTGTCAGCAAGTTAAAGCTGAGAGATAGAATTCTAAGGGGATGTTACAACCATTAACCATACCAGAATGGAAATGGGAAAACATCACTATGGACTTTTTCACAGGACTTTCTAAAACATCCAGAGGTAATAATGTTATCTAGGTCATAGTTGATCATCTTACAAAGTCTACACACATCATTGCTGTTAGAGAGGATTTCTCTCTGTATCAGCTTTCCAGGATATATGTCAAGGAAGTGGTAAGATTGCATGGAGTACCACTTTCTATTATATATGATCGGGATCCGAGGTTTACCTCAAAGTTCTGGCGAACCCTTTATCATACTTTGGATATAGAGTTGAGTTTTAGCACTGCTTACTATCCTCATATAGACGGTCAGTCTGAGAGAAAAATTCAAACTCTAGAAGATATGTTGAGAGATTGCTCTATAGATTTCAAAGGTTGTTGGGATCAACACCTAACTTCGGTGGAATTTTCATATAATAATAGCTTTCACTCCAGTATTCAGATGGCTCTGTATGAAGCTCTCTATGGAAAGAAATGCAGGACTCCAACTTGGTGGGATGAAGTTGGGGAATGAAATCTATTAGGACCTGATATTGTTGATGAGATGGAAGAAAAGGTCCGATCTCTTCAACAACACATAAGAGCATCTCAGAGTCGACAGAAAAGTTATGCCGACAACCGAAGAAAATACCTAGAGTTTGAAGTGGGTGATAATGTGTTCTTACGAATATCTCCCTGGAAGAGGGTCATGAGATTTGGAAAGAAGGGTAATTTGAGCCCTAGATATATCAGTCCTTTCGAAATAATAGATCATGTTGGAAAGGTAGCTTACGGATTGGCGCTTCCACCGAATCTCTCTCAAGTTCACAATGTGTTCCATGTATCTCTCCTGAGAAAGTACATACCTGATCCTTCACATTTACTCAGCTCAGAAGTTGTACCGCTGGAGCAAGTTCTTTCTTATGAAGAACAGCTGATAGAGATCCTGGATCGTAGTGAAAAAGTCCTACGAAACAAGACCATTCTCTTGGTGAAAGTTTTATGGAGGAACCACCAATTAGAAGAGGCTACATGGGAGCTTTAGGATATGATGAGGGAGAGGTATCCTCATCTGTTTGTTACAAAGTGACGAATTTCGAGGGTGAAATTCATTTTAAGGGGGGTAGAATGTAACACCCGAGACTTTTATGAGAAATATTTTGTTTTTATAAATAATAAAAGGAATCATTCACTACACACTAAACTTGCTTGGCTTTCTTTACACGCAATCGCGACCTTCCTCAATAGCTTGCGTCGTACGCAATACCGAGTTTCACTAAACAACGATATGCTATTAAAATATTATTAAAACTAGCCGTTATGAATAGTAATAACAACCTTTTAAAGTTTTTTAAATTTTATTTTTCAAAATGGACTTCATTTTTGGATTCGGAATATCGAAATTATCTTAGGGTTAAATTTTGGTACTTTTCAGATAACTTTCATATTCTGATGAATAGTGAAGATTACTAAATTTTAATTAAAAACAACGTTTTTAATCGAAATAATTAATAGTGATAAATTATTAATTTGAGTGGTTTTAAATTATATTTAGAATATATTTTTACAATTTAATACAATGTTGTTCATTTGATGTAATTTCACATTTAAACCAGACATAAAAAAGTGTCAATCTTTTGATAGTTATTATCTCTTAAAAACATGATATTTGTTTTGACGACGGGAATTAATTTTTAAATTAGTTAATGTAACTGATATGTTTTGAATTTGGTAAAATAAACATCATTTTTTAATTCATAATATCAAATATATCTTAGGCCTAACTTTTTTTATTTTTCTGGAAACATTCGTTTTTTTTATGAATAGTGAAACCACTAAGTGGTAGTTAAAAAACTGAATTTTTCATAAAAAAATAATTTTACCGCTTCTGTGAGTAGAATTTCGAAAATCCGAGAGACATGGTTAATATCAAGGACTAAAATTTGGTTCAATGAGATGAAAATAATTTTTGGTGAATAGTAACTTTTTACTTTTTTTCCAAGGTTAAAAGTAAATAGGGTAATTAAGGGTAAAAGTGTAATTATTATTACCCTAAAACATGTCCTAATTCTATTGGATAAGTGTAATTCGATGAAAAACAACCTTAGGAATAAAATATGACCATTTAGGCCTACATGGATTAGATTAGGACATTTATTAGCAATTTATTTAAAGAAGGGTTAAAATAGTTAAAATCAAAGTTTAATAACTAAATCAATTTTAATATAGGGTTATACATAAGATAAATTAGACTATAAATATTCATTAGAAATATAAAAAGATTTCCTACATAATGGTATTTTATTTGTAATTTTTAGACATTATATAATTTAATTTATTTATGACACGAAGATGATGCAGTAATTATATTATTAATAAAATATTGACATAATTGATGTTATAAATACCCAAATAAATGTAATTTGAGACTTTTTATGAATTCCACTAATTTTCTAGTTTAATATGACATGGTATTATTGATCTAATTAACTTTTTTCGAACTAATCATGTTTTCATGATTTTCACAAAAATCAATTACTAAATAGTGTCAAAATTGACATAAAATAGTTTTTAAAACAAATATTATATTATTAATTGATAGTTTATTCCTAAAAAATCTAAGGTTCGGACAAATGACTTAGATAAGGTTATATATATTAATAATAAACAACTTGGGGGTTTTTTGGCTTTTTATAGTATGTTTATTAACCTTATAGTGTAAGAACACAAAAAGACACGGTAAAAGTAAAATTATCTAACTTAAAGTTAAATATAAATGATAAGGTTCAAATAGGGACCTAAAATTGTATAAATTCTATTGGATGAGAGGATTTCGACCCATAACCACCTTATCTTCGAAATAAATCAATTTGGAGCTATTTAAAACCGAATTTCTCTTTATAATAAAATAATATTTTTAGTTTTTCCAAAGGAGCCCCTCTCCTCCCTTATAAAAGGGCACATCCTCCCCCTCTTCCTCACATCACTTTGAGCCTTCAAGCTCGAAAAACCCCTGCCAATTTCTCCTCTCCACTTCCCTAGAGACATCATCGAGGTCCTGGTCTTTTTCAAAGACCAATTTTATTTCCCTAAGAGAAGGTCTCAAAGAGGCGCTTCAAAGAAGAGGTAATGTCCGTTACAGATTCTTTCAACTTTATTTCTTCTTCCACTTCTTCTTATTTTGTTGTTTCATTATGAATTAATAACATCAGTATCACTCATATACTGATATGTTATTATAAGTATAAAACAACCCTATTTCACCATCTATCCATCCTACGGAAAACGAAATCACCGCGCGTGCATTCGTACGGAATACCGTCTCCACGCCGTGGTGTAATTTATTTTCCACCACCACCTTACTTGGATTTGTATAATGGTGTAAATAATTACTATATATGATTATTGTAAAGTTATATTGATTCTGAAATAGTATACATACACTCCATTACAATTTCACGATCATGCGAATGATATCATCGCTCGTGCGTACGTATGGAATATCGTCTCCACGATGTGACGTGACTCGTTCTACATGATCTTAATTGCATAATGATTAAATAAATGAATTCAGTGAATAAATATGATATATATTACACTAATACCATTCTGGAAATGATCTATCTATAACCTGAAAAAAAAAAGAATTTATTCGACAAAACACGCATAATAACAAAAAGTAATAAACACCCGAATAAGAAGTAGTAATGAAATATTACTAATAAGAAGCTATGAATATGACCCTATATAATATCATAAAAATAAGTATGATTCTAGAATAAGTCAATAACATTATTTAAATCATTATACAGGAGGTTCGGACACTTACGAAGCAAATCAGACCTAATGTAAGGGAAATATCACAATCTCATTTTTATCCGAGATTATTTATACTTTAGAACTTACTGGGGTGTATTTTATCATCCACGTCCATGTTTCCTCAATATTTAATATTATTTCCATCCACCTACAATTGTTTAAATCCAATTTTAACCTTCGGTGAGTTTTTAGTAAAAGATATGAAAGGAATTTTTTGTCGTTTTTCATACGAGGTACTTTTTGACTTTTCCGACAAAAGTATGAGAAGAATGTTTTTTAACTTATACAGCATGAATGGATTTATAAAAGTATATTTCCAATAATCTTCCCTTACAAGATTTCAAGTTTATTTTTAATCAACTTCTTTTAGTTTAAAATTGTATGACATGTTAAGAAAGGAAAAAATGTTTTTGAAGTAGAAAGGATATTTTCCTCAAGAATTGAGTTCAAGAGTTATATCAAAATTATTTTCCATATAAGATAATATAGGGTTCTGTTTCTATCCCTATTATTAAATGGATTTGATTATGTTGTGATGGAAATATTTTTATGAATTCCATTATCTTATATTAATTGTTTTATGATGTCACGATGTTTATGATTCCCATTTTTATTACATGGGTTATGCTTTGATGTATGGTTTATGATTTTGTGGCACACATAAGAATGGTATCATTATGAGATTGGTGGGACCTATATCTCCCTCCAATGAATTGGGTAAAGATTTTATATCTCATGAGTTAGACATGGCTGGAACGGCAGGTTAAACTGGTTCAGTGAAACAGGACTCAAACGAGGAGTGAACTCGGTTCAGATATGGACTTTGTCCACTAAGATAGTCTTGGCAATGAGTCTTGACTAATAAGAAATGATTCTCTATGATTATGTGTGTATGCCACAAAGTTTCATGTTTTAAGTTATGATTATTGGGATTACATTTCACTACTATGATTTATCCCATGTTATGAAATTATGATCTCTTTTTCAGGTTAAGATTTCCAAAAGTTATGTTATTATGTATATGATGTGATTGATATTTATTTTGTTTACCCTTACTGAGCATTTGAGATCACCTTTTTGTATGTTTTATTTCCCTAGGTCAGGAAGAAGGTTATTAAGTAGGATATGCCAAAAAGGGACTCTAGATATGATGAAATAAATGAGAGGCAAAGTAGATGCTTTATGAACTAGTTGTTTATGTTTCCCAGTTTCTAAAGACTCTATACCTATACGGTCCTTTCCTGGTTTTGTTATATGTTTTAATAAGTGTGCTTTAATTATGAAGTAATAACAATGTATGTAAAGTATGGGTCTTTATAGTCTATTTTTGAGAAGAGGGATACATGGGGGCTAGAGGTTGGCTACAATAGAAGTAAAAAATTTGTATTTGGAATACAAGACATGTATTCAATACATGATGTGTCATTTCCTAGGTAAGTCAATTCACAACATGTAAAGTGTTTTTTACAAGGGGTATACCTCGATCACTACATGACATGTAAATAAATTACACATCATGTAAATGTGAAATTTAAGTTCATAAAATAAGATGAAGGGTCACATTTTGAAAAAATCCCCCACCTATCTCACACAATAGAGTCATCGTGAAGCCTTCTTCAATCCTAAAGCTAAGATTTTATCACATTTCACTACCCAACCTCAGAACCAAGATATATTTGTCTCGTTGTATTCCTCTCATTAAGTGATTTATTCCTTAACATTATTTCATCGTTTTTATTCCTCTTGATGATGAAATTTGGATGTAGGATTGTATGTTCTATTTTCAAGTAATTGATCCATTATTCTATTTTTTTTATTCCAGGACAATATAAGGAATGATACTGGGAGACGATAGCATTGCATGAATAACAAATTTAGTTTATTACTTTTCCCTAAATTTCTTTTCATTTATAAATTTATTTTATAGAGTGCAATCCATTTTCACCAGAAAATTATTTTAGAATTCATCTCAATTTATTATAAACTACATCACTATTTTCAAGAGAATTAATTAATAATTTTATTCATGTGTTTGGAGCTTTCAACCTCAATTTGGGCCACCAAATTAGGGAATGTTCTTATTTTATACCCTGGTGACCCATGTTGGGTTCATCTGTGACACAGTTTCAGTGATTCTAACTTGACCATTTATTATGTAAGAGTTTATTCATTATAAATAAATATTAAAAAGTTTAAATGGAATATATATCATTGATATCACTTATCCTAGATGAATTATAAATTGATAATGGATAGTGTGTGAAGATGCACACTTAGTTATAACTTGAACCTCTAAGGTAAGTGTTTAAACTTAATAAATGAGTCTTAAATTGTTAATCAACATGTATATTTATATATGTGACTTAGACTAGTTAAATATAAAATAAATTGTTATTATTTACATGTCCTATATTAAATAAATTAGTTATGTTTTTATGAATTAAAATGATAAATGGTTTCATGTCCTTAATTAACCTCATCATATTGATGATCTGTATTGGATGTAATCTAATGACTTGCTATGTGGCATGAGTATTTTGTGGTATCAATAGAATACTAACATATATATTTATAATTTGAGTATTGAATACGGATCTTTTTACCTTTATAAGAGTGTTTAGACTTGAGCTAGAATTGGATTCCAAAGGGAATGCCTTGAGCACTCGGAGGACACCATTTTGATTTAAGGATCTAGTTACAAAGGGAGGTACCTACCTTAGAACATGGTCCTTGTGTACTAGGGGATGAATGACATGAGGATGTAGGATACCTTCACTATCACTTAGAGTATTATAATACTATGGATACACTCTTTGTATTAAGCTTAATTTATTCAGATACATGGCACTATGGATTATCCCCATTGGGCCTAGTCATTCTTATACCATGATTACTATGGAAAAGATCTATTAAATCGATTTGAATCATTTACAGTGGAATGACTTGATAAATTTCTATTAGATTACACTCATACTCCTCTATATACAAACTAAATATGATAAATCTATGAGTCGTATTTGCCCTTGAGGTTAAGAATTCCTTGGATACACCTTAGACCCTATTTATTATTATTATAATGATATATTTCTGTGTTGTTTCCACTTTCAAATGACATAGCTATATAAGATAAAACTAAACGAAATAATTAAAAGATATCATGCTTAGAGAAACTAGAAGTTGAGGCTGATGCAGGTATGATATATTTATTTGTATTTCTTTATTTTACATATACCTATACACTATCGATTTATAATCATATATTGGATTTATATGGTCATTTTTAGTGGTGTCCTGCTATGATTTACCTCACATCTTATACACACCATCGATGGAACTCAAGAAGATTATATGATTGCTTGTATGGGTAAGGAGAAGCATCCTTCTTTAAAAACCTGACTTGCTTGCTTAATTTACGATGAGATCATGGTAGCAGATGACCAGGCTAGTGCTCGGGAATCTTGGATACATTTTTTATTTTATTTTTTATTTTTTATAGTGTATTACACTAATTTCCTACTTCCTTGTATCCATGTTTTCCTGCTTTATAAAGACATATAATTAAATCATTATATTTTTATATGATAATATTTAGATATTTTGTGGATTATTCTTCATGGTAGTTTTTTCTTACTTCCTCTTCTAGTCTTGTTTATTAATTACTATGATTACACTATTATTATCCATCTATTATATATATATATATATCAGCTATGATCCACTATGACCATAGAGGATAATCTCCCCATTTTGACACTCAATGCCCTCATTTCTAGTCAGAAGCCTCTAGTGTATGGGGAGGAATGATTGAGTCCATGTGGACATTAGGTTCAAGACACCTTTGATAAAAGTTAAATATGAAAATTTAAATAATTTTAAATCTATAGAAAATAAATGTACTCAGAACATTTAATTTTTAAAGTAGTTTAGGTAAAAATAGATCCTATTTATTCTCTTTAAAACCATTTACTACTTAAGAGGTATGGTATTCACATAAAAACCTATATTTTGAAATGGATGTCACAAAATGATTAAAACCTACCTTTTATAGTGGAGAAAAAATCACACACACAACAATACATTTTAAAGTGGATTCAGAACCCATTACAACACATATGTTTTCCCAAGAGTTAAAACCAATCCATAACTTTGGAAATATAGTATATCCCAACAAGAAATGTACATTAGGAATGGTAAAACATAAACCCAAAATGTTTTAAAATAGATGATAATGGTAAAAATAATTAATTATAGAATCAATTTGATTTGGTTGAATGAAGTCGACATAGAATTGTTGAATCACAATAACAGGTATTTGAAAATCGAATAGATCGGTTTGTATCCCTAAGAATGTGTTGAATTGTGTAGTTTGAGTTATTCATTAAGGGTAATTTAGCATATTGAAAAAATTCATGAACGAATCATGTATTTCATTCATGATTTTCTATGTGTGGTTCAATATTGTATTCATGATTATTTTTTAATTTGGAATGATAAAGAAGTAATTCATAGTTTCTCTATTTAGAAAAAGATATTTACGAATTTTGAAAATCATTAAATTATTTTCTAAAATAATTATTCAATGACACTCCACAAATATATCATATTAGTTTCCTTCTATAAAATTTATAAATTCCTTCCTAAAACATGTAGATAAACCCTCATAATTATTTTAAATACACAAAAATAATTTTTTTTAATAAGATTGATAAAAAAACCAAAAAGAAAAAAATTCATCATTATGTATTTATAATTCATAAAACATTTATTTTCTTAAGATAAAAATAATTTTTGAGATATAAAATTTTATAATATTGAATAAATCATAAGATCTAATGAAATGTTTATAATGAAATTGTTTAATAAGAAAAATATAAAATATATGTGAAAAAAAATCTAACAATATACATTTTCATAGTATAGGTAAATCGTTATTATAGAAACAGAAATGAATAAGAATGAAAATGTGTACGAGTGAATTTTTGTATGTGTAATTTTGAAGTCTACAAATAAATTTTTTTACTTTTCATAAGAATAAGTTTTTACCTTTGTAATAATTATAACTATATAATAAATATCTCATCCCATGTAAGAATAAAAATAATTTTGTGAAAGAATTTTATGGATTGTATAACAAAATTTCGAATTTTTGTATAAATAATACAGATTTCATAATGATATGTAAAATTATTATTCAAGAAAATATGATTCATTTCAAAAAGAAAACAAAAATTATATTTGGTTTTTTTAATCAATAATTATTGAGAACAAAAAATGGATTAATAAGATAATTATATTCATAAATATATAAGAAATTCAATTTTTTCCTAAAACTCCAAGATTAGGTATTTTACCAAAAAATGACATATACCAAAGGCAATTTTTTGTCAATTTTTCATCTTCCAAAATAAGGATTAAAAAATGATTAAATAAAAAATATATATTACAGGATAGAATTAACCAAGACACTAAAAGAAAACGTGCATTTCATGGCAGTTTTAAAAACTGCAGTTAAATGTTTTTCGGGCCGCTATTTCGCGGCGGTTTTTTCGCAGCGGTTTAAAAATAGCTGTCAAATGTGTTGATTTTTTTGTAAATTTTTTTTATTTTTTCGTGGATTAGCGGCGGGTTTTTAAAATTCCACCGTGAAATAGAGGCGGTTTGGGTAAAACCGCCGCGAAAATAATGGAAAAAAATAAAAAAACATGAGAAACCCTTAAATCACTAAATCGACGATAGCTTTTGATCCGGGCATCCATTGGAGCGCCACGACCAGTCAAATCGATGATCAGAAAAAGATCTAGAGGCACATATAATCAAAACCATGAGACAATCTATGGTTCGGAAGATATAAAAGTTATAAAAATGTTGAAAAAATTTCTCCGACTTCAAATGACCATAACTTTTGCTACGGGTGTTCGTTTGGGCTCTACCACATATCAAATCGAAACCAGCAAAGAGAGCTACACATTGGTTCTATAGAATAAATCTTATGTTATGTTTTGAAAAACTAAAACCCCCTATTAAGGCCTCCTAAACCCAATTTATGTAATCGTTGTCCTGTCAAACTTGTCTTCAAATGGACCTAACATTCGATCCGCGTGTCAGTTCGGATGCCTCCACCTGCCAGATCATAGTTCGTTCCATGAGCTTCGGTTTCAATGGTCGTGGCACCCACATGGACTCCTAGATCATAAGTTATGGTGTTTTTAGTGGGTATTGGTTTTTTTATTTTTTTTGATGCGTCATTTTTAGCACACGTTCCCCATTAGTTTTTTTAAAATGGTCGTAACTTCTGATCCGCCGGTCCATTCTGTCTATTTCACCTATCAGCTCGAAAATAATTTTAGGATATTTGATTTGACTGGTCGCGGATCTATAACGAAATCTCAAATCATATGTTATTTCCGTTAATGTGAGTCCAATGTTTTTGTCACTTTATGGCCGTTTTGACGGGTTTTAAGAGTTGCTCCATTTATTACTATTTATTTGGGTTTCCATGACTTGTTATCTTTATAAATGGTTTTCTATAAGTTATTGTGCTGATTATGTTGAATTATTAAGGGGTTTTCCAGAGTTTTCATGAGTTTTCATGCATTCTCATGCGTTCTAATGCTTCTTTGTTCATGCTTCTCCATCCATTTTCATGTGTTTTCATGGCTTTTCATCCCTTATCATGTCATTTCATACTTTTTCATGTGTTTCATTTATTATTTATTATTTATTATTTATAATATAATATAATTTAATTATTATCTATTATTTGTTACTGGTTATTTATTATTTATAATTATTTATTATTTATTATTTATTATTTATTATTTATTATTATTAATAATAATATTTTTCACTGGTTATTTATTATTTATTATATATTATTTATTATTTATTATTTATTATTAATAATAATAATAGTTTATTTATAATATATTATATATTATAAATTATGTATTATATATTATTATTTATTATTTATTATTATATATTATTATTTATTATTTATTATTATTATTTATTATTTATTATTTATTATTTATTATTTATTATTTATTATTTATTATTTATTATTTATTATTTATTATTTATTATTTATTATTTATTATTTATTACTTATTATTTATTATTTATTATTTAATATTTATTAGTATTATTATTATTTATTATTATTATTATTTATTTATTATTTATTATTTATTATTTATTATTATATATTATTAATTGTTGTTTATTATTTATTATTTATTATTTTATATTTTATATTTATTATTTCTTTATTTATAATTATTAATTACGTGTTATTTATTATTATTATTATTTATTATTTATTCAATATTACATATTATTTATTATTTATTATTTATTATTTATTATTTATTATTTATTATCTATTATTTATTAGTTATTATTGTTTATTGTTTATTGTTTATTATTTATTAATTATTATTATTTATTAATTATTATTATTTGTTATTTGTTTTTTATTATAATTTATTGTTTATTATTTATCCTTATTTATTGTTATTTATTATTTATTATTTATTTTTTAGTATTTATTATTAAATATTTATTATTTATTATTTTTTTATTTTTATTTATTATTTATTGTTATTTTTTATTTTTTATTTCTTATTATGTATTATTTATTATTTACTATTTATTATTATTTATTGTTAATTATTAATTATTAATTATTATTTGTTATTTATTATTTAATATTTATTCTTTATTATTTGTTTACTATTATTTATTATTATTTATTATTTATTGTTTATTGTTTATTTTTTATTGTTCATTGTTTATTGTTTATTGTTTATTGTTTATTTTTTATTGTTATTTTTTTATTGTTTATTATTTATTATTTATTAATTATTAATTTTATTTATCATTCATTATTTATTATTTATTATTTATTATTTATTATTTGTTTATTATTATTTATTATTATTTATTATTTATTGTTTTTTGTTTTTTGTATATTGTATATTGTTTATTGTTTATTGTTTATTGTTTATTGTTTTTAATTTATTATTTATTTTTTATTTTTTATTATTTATTATTTATTATTTATTATTTATTATTTATTATTTATTATTTATTATTTATTTATTTATTTATTTATAATTATTTATTATGTGTTATTTATTATTATTATTATTTATTATTTCTCATTTATTATTTATTATGTGTTATTTATTATTTATTATTTATTATTCTTTATTGTTTATTATTATTTTTTATTATTATTTATTATTTATTATTATTTATTATTTGTTTATTATTATTAATTATTAATTATTGTTTATTGTTTATCGTTTATTTTTCGTTATTTATTGTTTTTTATTTATTATTTATTATTTATTATTTATTATTTATTATTTATTATTTATTATTTTAATTTTGTAATTTTATTATTTTATTATTTTATTTTCATAATTTTATAATTTATGTAAATATTATTATAATTTATTTGTTATTTATTATAATAAATAGTAAATAATAATAAATAAATAAATAACTCATTAAATAACTAATAAACCAATAATTATTAATTATTAATTATTGGCTATTAATTATTAATTATTGCCTCTTTTATAATTACTATTGAGTTTATATCTATTAGTTATGTATTATTTGTTTTTTCAATTAGTATATATAAGTATATTAAATTCTGTTTATTAACCACATGATGAGCTTGCTGGAGTGGTAAGGTCTTTGGAAAATATGCCAGAGGTTAGTGGTTCAAATCTCACCAAACGCAATATTTCTTTATATTCCATGGGCATGTGCATGGGCATGTGCTCGGGCATGAGCATGTATGCATGGATAAATTAAATAAAGTAATTCGAATTAAATAAAATAAACAAAATAAATAAAATAAATACGAAATAAATAAATTAAATAAATATAAATAAATAAAATATGAAATAAATAAATTAAATATGAAATAAATAAAAAAAATACGAAATAAATAAAATATACGAACTAAATAAAATAAATAAAATAAATAAAAATAAATAAAATAAAAACGAAATAAATAAAATAAATACAAAACAAATAAAATAAATACAAAATAAATAAATGAAATAAAAGAAATGAAATAATTATGAAATAAATAGGAAATAAATAATATAAATAAATAACTAAATAAATAGTAATTAAAAATAAAATAAAATAATTCAAAAAACCACCGTTAAATCTTTTAGCGATGGTTTAAACCGCCACGAAAAAACCGTCACGAAACGTTCTAAGACGGTTTTAAAAACCGCCGCGAATAGTTTCCTGACGCACAATTTAGCGGCAATTTTTCAAAACCGCCGCCAATCCATTTAGCGGCAGTTTAAACCGCCGCGAAACAGAAAAAAAACGCCGCTAAATCCGCATTTTGTCGTAGTGAGATCCACAGTTCCTTTAGCATATTTAATAAATATCATAACAAAAATTAAATCTATCTCCCTAGGATTATATTTAAATCTAGCACAAAAACATATACTAATATCAAATCTGGTCCAAAAGTAGTCAAATAAGGAAAACTAATAATCATTCTCTATAAAATTTTATATCTATAGATTTTTTAGCTAAATTTAAATCTAGTTTACAAGAAATACTCATCGATGTACTACTATTTTGACATGAATCAAGACAGATTAATTTAACTAGTGCTTTAGCATATATAAATTGTTTAATACAAATTACATCTTTTATTTGAAAAAAATTAATTAATATAAAAAAATTTATTCTCCCATTAGACTAATATAAAATTTAAAAGTCATCAAATTTAAAAATTCTATAAAAATTAGTTCGCCTTATGATCCAAAAATTTATATCATCAATATAAATTTAAATAATTAATTTATCACTTAAATAATTTTTAATATACAAATTAGAATAATCGTTTCTTTTAAAAAAATATTTGAAATTGAGATCACTTGCCATACATGCTTGAAGAGCTTTAATAAGTCCCTAAATATATTTATAAAGTTTTAACAAAGTGAAAGAATTTTTAATGATATAAAAAGTGGTTGTTTCGCATATAAATTCTCTATAATAAAATATTTTAGATCAATCACTTTTCACTTACATTTGATAAATTTTTAAGCCATGAAAAGAAAAATAACACAATAAAATTCATAAAGACTGTAATCCTAAAAAAGGAGAAACTTATCCATCAAAATTGAATAATACTCATTGAAAATATCATTTAGAAACGAATCTTGATTAAATTATTATAAAATGGTCATATTCATCAACATTGTTGCTAAATATCGATTTATTTACAACAATTTGACAATTATTATGTGGAATAAATAATTTAAATTCTTCATTTCAAGAAAAACCAATAATTTTATTTTTTATAGAAAAAGAAATTATAATAATTTGATGCATCAAAAACATAATTTTGAGAAATATAAAAAAAATATAGTCAACACAAAAATTAATAACATGTCTTCTAGTTTGAACTTTAGAATCAACATCTCCAATTAATTTTTCAATAGGGAGATATTTATATGTTTTCCAAATTCTATGATCAATTTTAGATGAATGTAACTCCCTCCCAAATAATTCAATAACTTACGTAGATAAATATTTTATAAAATTAAATTCATTAAAGTCTTATTCAATTGGGAAATCTAATTAATTCATTTATTTTAATGCTTTTTCATAAAATTGAACAATAATTGATTCTTCAAAAAAAAACTATTTCATTTACAACCTTAAAATATTTACATACATAATAATATCATTTGAAAATTCCATCATCAAAATTAGAATCAGACTTATTTAAATTATATTTAGTATTAAAATTAAATACTTTAAAACCAAAAACATGAAAATATAAAATGTTAGGTTTACATAATTTATAAAATTCAAAAGGTGTATTTTTAAAATATTTCTAAAAATAATAACAAGTAGAAAAAATAACTTCAGCCTAAAAATATTTATGTAAATTATATTTATTTAACACGGTTTTATCAACTTAAATTAATTTTTGATTCTTCTATTCAACAAATCCATTATACTATGGTGTTATAAGAGAATATAAATTATACTAATAACCATTGTTTTTTAAAAAAAAATTATCAATTAAATTTTTTAAATTCGCATCCTCTATAAATATTACTAACAATAATCATTAGATTTTTTCATTTTGAACTAAATTTCAAAAATTTCAATTAATTGACTTAGGGTTTCATTCTTATGTGTGAGAAATTATACCGAAGTAAATATACTAAACTAATCCATAATAACAAAATAAAATTCATTTACTATAAAGATTGATGTATTAGTAAGAAAACTAAATGAAGATCCACAATCTATAATGATTTATTAAAACATATATTTTTTACAATTCTAAAAGAAACATTATATTTTTTTCACCTTCATTAAAGATTATAGACAAGAAACTTTTCTTTTTTTTAATTATGGCAATTGTATTACACCTTAATGCATATATATTTTTATACAAAAATCTAAAAATTACATGATCAATTCACAGATTTTCAAGAGAACTATCATCCTATATACCATTACAAAACTGTACATGATGAACTATTAGTTCAACAATGTTAGTTTTACAAATAATTTCTTTATGGTTAGTATATATTAATAAAGAATAATCCTTAAAAACAATAAATTTATCATCTTGAAATTATAATTTCATACTGTAATCACCTAATTGAGATATGTTAATTATGATGGGAAGTAAACCCTTAACATATAATGATTTGAAAATTATAGTAGATCATGAAATAATAATTTTACCAAATCTTTTAAATTTAAATTTTAATGTATATCCAAAAGTAATAGGGCTTCGATCACATTTTTTATTTGAGATGAATTATTATGTGTCTATATTCATAATCCTCGAGAATACACTCTCTATGTGTCATATGTTGTTCTTTATTTTTACAGGATTCTTATCCTATGAAATTAATTAGCAGAATTTTTTTCCCAAGCCACTTTGGATCGAATGGTATTAGTATAAAATTCCTTTGGTACCCAAAATGATATCAAACAGTTATTGTAAGATAATATATAAGAAAATTATTTAAATCTATGCGTCTTAGTAAATCTAAAATATTATGAAAATATAAGTGAACATTTATTAACATAATCTCCATTCATCATACATATAAACAAAGAGTAGTAGAAACACATCCCTATGAACTTTTCACAATATAGTTATTTTTAAATTGAGGTAATCTAAGTCCATATCCAATACCATTTATATTTTTATACAAATTATTTAAACACATCATCTTATAATAGTTTTTTATTACTTGAAAAAAAGTACAAAAATTTTTCTGCAAAATTTTATGTACTTATTTTTTCCAATTCATTCAATAATTGAAATGATTTTATATTTTAAAAAACATTATTATTAGTTGTAGAAGTAGTATTTTTATATTGATCATTTTCATATAAATTTTATTTTTTTATCAAACTTTTTCATAATATTTCCTTTCAGTTTATAATTATAATGACCAAAAATATAATCGACCCATAAATATAAAGTTCATAATAATGCTTTCACCTTAATACATTTCTAGGATTTTTATCTTTATATTTTTTAATTATTTGGAAAAAAATAATGTTGAAAAATTCACAAAGTATACATTTTTTACCCAAAAATGTATCTTGATGCTTTGACCCATGTTTCATTTAATTACTTTTACTTCTTACAAAATGAGTCACTATAGCCTAAATATTGACCTTATTAAAATTTCTACACATCGTTAAATTTTTTAAAAAACATTTGAAAATGTTGGATAAAGAATTAACCAATAGTAAAAGATATAAAAAAAATGGAATTAGTATAATGAAAATTATTATAAACAAAGAGCATGTTTACCTCTTTTACAGTAAAACTGTGAGCATGTAAATAAAAAATTTCCATAAGTGAAAATAAAAAATTTCAAAAATAAACACCTTAAATCCCATTATAAAGAATAGGAAACAACATGAAGATATCCAATGGAATGTGGGAATTCATGTAAATATTCCTTTTAAAAGTTAATGTTACAACCCATATATGGAATGAATAAATTTTTTTCTTGAATTAAATTGTTAAATTCATTACAAAAAATGTTAAGTAATTCTTAAAATCAAGAAGGATATAGTTTTATTAAACAAATTTATTATATAGTAATATTTAAAAAATAAAATATCAAATTATAGAATTATAATTTTAAAAATAATCTAATTTATTGAACTCGTAATGTCAAAATTAAATTTGGAATATTTTTTATAGTTTTTCTAAAAATATTTTTGTTTTAATGATTATTGAAAAATAAGTGTTTTTATTGAAAACTATATCATATTTCACTATATTTAAAAGGTAAAATTATACTTTTTATTAGTTTTAATTTTTACCTATTTACTTTATATTTAAATTAAACCAATAATTATTTTTTGGAATGAGCTTTATTCTTGAATTTTATGTAGAAACATTTTATATTTTAAAATGGAATTTTTCTATAAACCTGTTTTTTTCTTTCTACTTGATTAAATTTAATTTAAGTTATTATTTTAATATTGAATTTTTTAAAATAGATTAAATATTTTTAATTTGAAGTTCAATATTTTTTAAATAGACCCCTATTATTTTTTATCAATATGAACAGTAACCTTGGTACCTTTTACCATGGTAAAGGGTAAATCGAGAAATTAAGGGTAACATTAATATTATGTGGACTATGAAATTACCCTTACACATCCTTTTTTTTTATGATTTCTAATATTCTATAATCATTTAATATTATAATTTATTTCAAAAATCCATTTGTAAGTTATTATTACATTAATAATATTTATTTTATTAAAAGTCAAAGATGTGACACTCATATTTTTAATAAATATATTTTTTAATATAACTTTATATAATGGTTATATAAGTCAATAAATAATAATTTTAAATCTAAAAGATTTATCTTTATCATGTTAATTAAGTTTTAATTTTTAATACAGATATAAGTACCTTAAATTCTTACACAACAATGATGTAGTGATTATTTTATTAATGGAAATATCCAAAAATATGTTATTAAAAAGATTAAAATAAATTAAATTTTCGATAATTAATGTTATAAATGAACATTATAGATTACCTTGATATTTTAGTTACATTATAAAATATTTTTTTCTAATTATCAGTTTTACATTGATATTATTAAAGTCAAAGTAATAAGAAGTCCTTAAAATTAACATTATGAATATTTTATAGTAAATAATGTTTTATTAAATGATATAAAATTCCAAAAAATATTAAATTTGTACATATTATTTGGATAAGGTTAAATATTTCATCCATGATACATTTATTGGTCTCTTGTAATTTTTTTGAAACTATATTTACCATCAAAGATTAAATAACCATGTTGTCGCGGTAAAATGGTAAAGGGGATAAATAAGGGTTAAAACCATAAGATAAGGGTATACATATAGTCAAAACATATTTAATTTTTATTTTTTGAGGGTATTAAGATGAATAATAATATTATATTCTAAATTAAAAAATGTGGACCATTTTTTAGTTGAATATTAATTTATATCAATTTAATAATTTGGGGAATTCCAAGTGTTCCCTTCTCCTCTCATACAAATGGAAGCCTCTTCATATCATTTAATCACACATAAAAACCTATTTTTTCATCTAATACCAAATAAAATTACTTAAAAGAATCAATATTTACATTATATAGATATTATTTTTGTAATAACACCACCCTTAGTGGTCTTAAGTTGTTATGAAAATGAGTTTTTTCAAATAAGCAGTATGGTTTTCAACAGCCTGATTTAGTTTTGTTTCTGCTTCCACTTCTTCCAAATATTTTTCAACCATAGTAAAATAATAACTCCTATACCATAATTATACTGAGATTTTATTGTTTTATTTTAATGACTTATATCTATATCCACTTCTTTCAAATGGGAAAAAGTCATCATTCATGTGTTTGGAGGGGTATTGTAACATCCCAGGTAAATAATGAATAAATCATTTTCAAATTTATTAATATTTATGAATTAAATATTAATTTTACTTTAAAGGGGTTGCTATGTTCGATATCGTACCTGATACGCAACAAAGAGTTTCTTTGAAATCATACGTTGCACACTAGTAATAAAATAATATTATTTTAAATGTTAGTTAACACGTAGTAGTTGTACTGGCGGGAATGGATAGAAATAACTAAAATATGATTATATATGTTTTTTAAATGTTTTTACATATATCCAATAAAAGATAAAGTCTTCCAATATGGAAAGAATTCAATTTTAGGCATTTATACCCTAATTTTCACTAAAGGTTCACTTATCACCTTTTGATGGAGAACTGTAATTAAATAGAGTTTTGATCACTCTTATACATTCAATTGGACCAAATAAAACTCTACTTTAAAATCGGGACATCAAATATTACTTTTTGTAATTTTTTGGTATTTTTCCGATAAAGTTCATTTTTTTAATGAATAGTGTAAATTGTTGTATTTTAATTCAAAACCACTTTTTAATCTAATTTATTAAGATGATTAGATAATCTTTTGAATTGGTTTTAAAGTGAAATTAGAATATATTTTTACCATTTAATACAATGGTGGTCATTGGAATCAATTTCACTTTGAAATTGGACTTAAACTAGTGTCAATCTTTTGATACTTATTGTTTCATAAAAACACGCTATTTACTCTGACAGCTGAAATTAATTATTAAATTAGTTAATGAAACTTATATGTTTTTAATTTTTTAAAATGGACTTCATTTTTTAATTTGGAATATCAAATATAGCTTAGGGTGAAATTTTGGTATTTTTCTGAAAAACTTCAATTTTTGATGAATAGTGAACCACTAAGTGGTACTTATAAAAACTGATTTTTCATTTAAATGAAATTTTACCACTTCTGTGTTTTGAATTTCAAAAATCCAAAATACATGGTTTTCATTAATAAGTAAAATGTGGTTCAATGAGATTAAAATAATTTTTTGGTGAATAGTAACTTATTAAGTTTTTAATCGCGATTAGAGGAAATTATTGTAGTTTAAGGTAAAAATAATGTTATAATAATATGAGATGAGATTGAAACATGTCCTACCCTCATTGGATGTGTCATGGAAGTCCAAGAAAATCCAGGGGTCAACTTGGGGACCCCATGGAGCCACTTTGGTTGGGAAATGACATAAATAACTTTTTATTTAATGTTAAAGTAAAAATGACACAAACATGAGTTGTTTTACTAAAACAATTTTTACATGGGGTTATACAAGTCAGATTTTTGATTATAAATAGTCACTGGAAAGATAAAAATATTTCCTACATCATGATTGTTTTTTTTTAATTTTTTTACATTAAATAAATTAAATTATTTATGACATCATGATGATGCAGCGATTACCTCATTAATAAAGGATTTAAATAAAATGGAAAGATAATGTAAAATATATGACCTAAACATGTCCAAAACCTATTGGATGGGTGTATTTCGAACCCTTATCACCTTATCCTAGAATTATATCAATGTGGGACCTCTTAAATCCGAATACCATTTTAAAATAACGTGACTTTTCTTTACCTTCCAAGAGTGCCCCTCCTCTCCTCTTATAAAAGGCCCCCACCTCTACCACCTTACCCACACTCTCAAAGCCTTTGGATCGTCCAAAATCTGCCCATTTTCTCTCTCCACTTCCCTCTCTTACTCCTTGAAGCCTAACTTTGGGCAGAATTATTCCCAAGGAAGCATTTGAACTCAAACCAAAAGGAGTTACCCGATTTTAAGGTAATGTCTTCTTTTGAGTCCTTTTGTTTTATTTTGCTTCTCCAACCCCCTAAACTTTTTTTATTCATTTCTTTTGTAACAACTACAGTATCATAAATATACTAGGATGTTTTTATAAGAAGTATTCGAGCTACACTTACACACACCTACATCTAATGGTTAAATAACATACTGTTTCCGTGGAAGGCGAATTTCTGCCTCCCGAAACGATGATTGTTCAACATTCTTTTACCACATTCAAAGGTGGCCATTAAGATGACACTATATTAATATATGATATATAATATGTTTATGTTTTCTTTAATATTATGTATTTTTCATTTTGGGCATTCCTTTATGGTTTCCATTATGGGTAAACGCGATATCTTCATTTAAGGAAGTGCGGACTACCGCCCCCTCAAAGTGATTTGATTCGTTAATACCATATGTGGTACATATAAAGGATATATTTAATGATATTATATATGATACCATACTGGAATTAAAATACTATTATGTATCATTATTTTTTAATTCCATTAAATATTAAATAGAAATGGAAGTAGCGTTCATGCGTACGTACGGCTTACCGTCTCCATGAACGGTGCATTTCATTTCTTAACTCTAAATGTAATGTAATATTATAAATGCATAAATATACGGGATATATATGATATATATGATATCTACATCATGAATACAACTCTGGATATAATGAACCATTGACCTCACGAACAACATGTAATTGTAAGAAGCCCACTTTCAACTTAAGAACCAAATATCGACAAAACAAACATTATTAACTTAATGATTACATAATGTTTATAACATGGAAATAAGTGATATAAAAGGAATAATAAGCTTGAAAAAGGTTCTTAAGCAAGTATAAATTAACTCAAGTTTATTATTCAGGACGTTAAAGAACGATCGAGTCAAGTCAGACCCGAGGTAAGGGACTTCATCTCAATCTCTTTTCATTGAGGCATATTTCGTTTTATACACAACTTTCTTTTATACGGTGTATAAACCCCTTTGAATTTTAATTTTATACAAAAGGAATATTTTTCTACGAATATTTTTACAAAACGAGAAAAAGTAATGTTTCTTTTAACGTATGCGGTGACAACGACTTTTTCCGCCGCCAAGAGTATTATTTGGTCATTGGCTTCCTCAACAAGCCGTAATGTTTTTTAAAATAAAATAAATACCATATACGTTTTTTGTATTTTGGTATTGAAAATGGTTTTGATAAAGTATTCTATTATGTCAATTTATTTAAATGATATATTGTGATTAAAATTTGGAAATGTTATCATTCCTTTATGTTGGTTTTATGTGTTATAATTTTATAATGGTACTTGGACATGTTACGGGTGGTTACGTGATAAACCATATGACAGGTGGTGCCGTGAATACCAGGACGGGTGGTTACGTTATAACCTCCAATGCATTGGGTATGGAAGTCGGCCGTATGGCTATTCCATTAAGTATGTATTGAAGTTGGCCGAATGGCTATTCCATTAAGTGATATGTGTGGAAGTCGACCTTATGGTTATTCCACTTAAGTATGTTTATGTCCCAAGTTACCTTTACATGTTATGTGATATTTATATGGGTTCTATGGTAATATTTTGGTTACAAAAGGGTAAGTAATGATATTTTATTCAGTGAAGTGTTTTTACTACTTCGAAAAGGTGAAAAGTATTACTTTGATAAAGTATACATGGTTTACTTGTTGTTTTGAAAAACTAACAGTTTTCATTCATTGTGTATCCCTTACTGAGCTTTTTATTCTCATCCCAAGTTTTTGAAATGTTTTTCATAGGACATAACGTGGAATAGGGTCAAGGATGGGATCAAGGGAAAGTCATGCTACCTAAAACATGGAACTAGACATGTTTCTTTTTAAGAGTTTTTATTTTATGGAAACTTAGTAGAAGTTTCTACTTTGTAATCTTTTGAGATGTAATAGTTATGTCATAATTCTCTAAAACTCTAAACCTGAAAAGATCCTCATTGTGAATTATTCATTTAATTCAATATTAAGTAAGGTTTAAGGCTGGGGCCTTATAGTTGGTATCAAAGGTCAGTTTAGACAACTTTAGGAGTTAGAATAGTGTTAAATTATAATATGATTGAAATGATATAGCATTTGAATATTACCATGTTGATTCTCCAAAGATATTTTTGTGTTAAGAATGGTTTTTCATAGAGGAAACAGAACAGATTTTCTGGGAAGGCATATAGAGGGAAATGACCTTTCAAATCGGTATCCTTTGATGGTCAGAATCAGAACTAAACAGTTTGTTGTAGTGATGGCTCAGTTGACTCAGGCAATTAACAAAGGAGTTGAAAAGAAGAATGGTGAATGCTCCAGTTTTGGCACTTCCTTCTAGGAATGGTGAGTTTGTTATCTACAGTGATTCTTCATTGAAGGGACTTGATTGTGTCCTTATGCAGAATGATCAGGTAATTTCTTATGCTTCACGTCAGTTGAAAACTCATGAGGTAAATTACCCTACACATGACTTGGAATTAGCTGCTGTTGTTTTTGCTTTGAAAATTTGGAGGCATCATTTGTATGGAGTAAGTGTAAAATATATAATGATCACAAAAGTTTAAAGTATATATTCACTCAGAAAGAATTGAACATGAGACAGAGGAGATGGCTGGAATTAATCAAGGATTATGATTGTACAATTCACTACCATCCGGAAAAAAAAATAAATTGGTCGATGCTTTGAGTCGAAAAAGTAATGCTTCATTAACCATGCTACGTTTGCAACGAGATCCTTTGGTTTTTGATTTGATGAAATTTGGTATAGAAGTTGTTGGTTCAGGAAGTTCTTCTGTTTTGTTTCAGGTATTAGTGAAATCTTCTCTATCAGACAGAATCAAGCAAGCACAGAAGCAAGACAGTGAGTTGCAGAAAAAGGTAGAGCTGGTTCAGAAAGGTAAGTTGCATGAATTCAACATTGATAGTGATTGTGTTTTGAGATTTGGGAAGAGATTGTGTTTGCCTTGTGATTCACAGTTGAAGAGAGAGTTGTTATGTGAGGCTTATAGTTACCCGTTTTCAGTTCATCCTCGCACTACTAAGATGTATAGAGATCTGCGGGAGTATTACTGGTGGGATGGAATGAAAAGGGATATTGCTGATTTTACTATGAAGTGTTTGACTTGTCAGTAGGTTAAAGTAGAGCGGTAGTTACTGAAAGGGATGTTTCAGCCTTTACCAGTGCCAGAGTGGAAATGGGAAAAAATATCCATAGACTTTTTTGTGGGATTTCTGAGGACATCTCGAGATAATAATGCAATCTGGATTATTGTTGATCGCTTGACTAAATCTACTCATTTCCTTGCTATATGAGATACTTTTTCCCTAGATCAACTTTCCCGTTTGTATATTAAATAGATAGTCAGGTTACATGGAGTTCCTCTCTCCATTGTGTCTGATCGTGATCCCAGGTTCAGTTCTAACTTTTGGAAAGGCCTTCAGAAGTCGTTGGTTACTGAATTAAATTTTAGTACAGCTTTTCATCTTCAATCAGATGGGCAGTCAGAACGAACAATTCAGACCTTGGAGGATATGCTACGGGCTTGTTCGATGGATTATCAGGGAAGTTGGGACCAACATCATTCTTTGGTTGAGTTTTCATATAATAACAGTTTTCATTCCAATATACAGATGGCACCATTTGAGGAGTTATATGGGAAGCGGTGTCAAACTCCATCTTTTTGGGATGAAGTGGGTGAAAGGAAGTTGATGGGACCAGAATTGGTAGAAGAGATGGCAGAAAAAGTTTAGTTGATTTAGAAACACATGAGAACAGCTCAAAGCAGGCAGAAGAGTAATGCGGATAACCGGAGGAAGGATCTATCTTTCGAGGTAGGTGATCATGTTTTTCTCAAGGTTTCTCCATGGAAAAGTGTGATGTGATTTGGTAAGAAAGGAAAGCTGAGTCCAAGGTTCATTGGACCATATGAAATTCTGGAGAAAGTTGGATCAGTTGCTTACCGAGTGGATTTACCTCCGAGTTTATCTCAGGTACACAATGTTTTCCATGTTTCGATGTTGAGGAAGTATATGCCAGATCCATCTCATTTTTTTAGTCCACAGGTAGTTCATCTGGAAGAGAACCTATATTATGAAGAACAACCAGTCCAGATTCTTGACTGAATAGAGCAAGTGTTGCGAAATAAGGTAATTCACCAGGTAAAGGTTTTGTGGAAAACCCATATGGTTGAAGAGGTAACGTGGGAATCTGAAAATGCTATGACTGATAAATACCCCCACTTATTTTGATAAGTGAATAAAATTGCGAGGACGCAATTCCAAAAAGGGGGGAAGGATGTAACATCCCAGGTAAATAATGAATAAAACATTTTCATATTTATTAATATTTACGAATTAAAAATTAATTTTACTTTAAAGGGGTTGCTATTTTCGATAGTGTACCTGACACGCAACAAAGAGTTTCTTTGAAATCGTACATTGCACACTAGTAATAAAATAATATTATTTTAAATGTTAGTTAACACGTAGCTGTTGTACTGGCAGGAATGGATAGAAATAACTAAAATATGATTATATATGTTTTTTAAATGTTATTACATTTATCCAATAAAAGATAAAGGCTTAAAATACGGAAAGAATTCAATTTTAGGCATTTATACCCTAATTTTCACTAAAGGTTCACTTATCACCTTTTGATGGAGAACTATCATTAAATATAGATTTGATCAATCTTATACATTCTATTGTACCAAATAAAACTCTACTTTAGAATCGGGACATCATATATTACTTTGTGTAATTTTTTGGTATTTTTCCGATAAAGTTCATTTTTTAATGAATAGTGTAAAATGTTGTATTTTAATTCAAAACCTCTTTTTAATCTAATTTATTAAGATGATTAGATAATATTTTTAATTGGTTTTAAAGTGAAATTAGAATATATTTTTACTATTTAATCCAATGGTGGTCATTGGAATCAATTTCACTTTGAAATTGGACTTAAACTAGTGTCAATCTTTTGATACTTATTGTTTCATAAAAACACGCTATTTGCTCTGACAGCGGAAATTAATTATTAAATTAATTAATGCAACTTATATGTTTGGAATTTTTTAAAATAGACTTAATTTTTGAGTTTTTAATATCAAATATATCTTAGGGTGAAGTTTTGGTATTTTTCTGAAAAACTTCAATTTTTGATGAATAGTGAACCACTAAGTGGTACTTATAAAAACTGATTTTTCGTTTAAATGAAATGTTACCACTTCTGTGTTTTTAATTTCAAAAATCCGACATACATGGTTGTCATTAAGAAGTAAAATGTGGTTTAATGAGATTAAAATAATTTTTTGGTGAATAGTAACATATTAAGTTTTTAATCGCGATTAGAGGTAATTAGTGTAGTTTAAGGTAAAAATAATGTTATAATAATATGAGATGAGCTTGAAACACGTACTACCCTCTTGGATGTGTAATGGAAGACCAATAAAATCCATGGGTCAACTTGGGGACCCCATGGAGCCACTTTGGTTGGGAAATGACATAAATAACTTCTTATTTCATGTTAAAGTAAAAATGACACAAACATGAGTTGTTTTACTAAAACAATTTTTACATGGTGTTATAGAAGTCATATTTTTTATTATAAATAGTAATTGGAAAGCTAAAAAGTGTTCCTAAATCATGGTATTTTTTTATAATTTTTAGACATTAAATAAATTAAATTATTTATGACATCATGATGATGCAACGATTACCTCATTAATAAAGGATTTAAATAAAATGGAATGATAATGTAAAATATATGACCTAAACATGTCCAAAACCTATTGTATGGGTGGATTTAGAACCCTTATCACCTTATCCTAGAATTATATTAATGTGGGACCTCTTAAATCCTAATACCATTTTAAAATAAAGTGACTTTTCTTTACCTTCCAAGAGTGCCCCTCCTCTCCTCTTATAAAAGGCCCCCAACTCTACCACCTTACCCACACTCCCAAAGCCTTTTGATTGGACAAACTCTGCCCATTTTGTCTCTATACTTCCCTATCTTACTCCTTGAAGCCTCACTTTGGGCATAAGTCTTCCCAAGTAATCCTTTGAGCACAAACCAAAGGGAGTTACCCGATTCTAAGGTAATGTCTTCTTTTGAGTCCTTTTGTTTTATTTTGCTTCTCCAACCCCCTAAACTATTTTTATTCATTTCTTTTGTAAAAAATACAGTATCATAAATATACTATGATGTTTTCATAAGAAGGATTCTAGCTACACTTACACACACCTACATCTAATGGTTGAAGAACATACTGTTTCTGTGGATGGCGAATTTATGCCTCCCGAAACGATGATTGTTAAAAATTCTTTTAACACCTTCCAAGGTGGCCATTAAGATGAAACTGTATTTATATATGATATATAATATGTTTATGTTTTCCTTAATCTTCTGTATTTTTCATTTTTGGCATTCCATTATTGTTTCCATTATGGGTAAATGCGATATATTCATTTAAGGAAGTGCGGACTACCGGCCTCTCAAAGTGATTTGATTCGTTAATACCATATGTGGTACGTATAAAGGATATATTTAATGATATTATATATGATACCATACTGGAATTAAAATACTATTATGTATCATTATGTTTTAATTCCATTAAAAATGAAATAGAAATGGAAGTAGCGTTCATGCGTACGTACGGCTTACCGTCTCCATGAACGGTGCATTTCATTTCTTAACTCTAAATGTTATGTAATATTATAAACGCATGAATATACTGGATATATATGATATATATGATATCTACATCATGAATACAAATCTGGATATAATTATCCTTTGACCACACGAACAACATGCAATTTTAAGAAGTCCACTTTCGACTTAAGAACCAAATATCGACAAAACAAACATTATTAACTTAATGATTACATAATGTTTTTAACATGGAAATAAGTGATATAAATGGAATAATAATCTTGAAAAAGGTTCTTAAGCAAGTAGAAATTAACTCAATTTTATTATTCAGGACGTTAAAGAATGATCGAGTCAAGTCGGACCCGGTGTAAGGGACTTCGTCTCAATCTCCTTTCATTGAGGCATATTTCGTTTTATACACAACTTTCTTTTATACGGTGCATAAACCCCTTTGACTTTTAATTTTATACAATAGGAATCTTTTTCTATGAAGCGTTTTACAAAACGACAAAAAGGAATGTTTCTTTTAACGTACGCGGTGACAATGACTTTTTTCGCCGCCGCGAGTATTATTTGGTCATTGGCTTCCTCAACAAGTCGTAATGTTTTCTAAAATAAAAGAAATACCATATAATTTTTTTGTATTTTGGTATTGAAAATGGTTTTGATAAAGGATTCTATTATGTAAATTTATTTAAATGATATATTGTGATTGAAATGTGGAAATGTTATCATTCCTTTATGTTGGTTTTATGTGTCATAATTTTATAATGGTACTTGGACATGTTAGGGGTGGTTACGTCATAAACCATATGATGAGGGGTTCCGTGAATACCAGGAGGGGTGGTTACGTTATAACCTCCAATGCATTGGGTATGGAAGTCGGCCGTATGTCTATTCCATTAAATATGTATGGAAGTTGGCGGAATGGCTATTCCATTATGTGATATGTGTGGAAGTCGACCTTATGGTTATTCCACTTAAGTATGTTTATGTCCCAAGTTACCTTTATATGTTATGTGATCTTTATATGGGTTCTATGGTAATCCTTTGGTTACAAAAGGGTACGTAATGATCTTTTATTCAGTGAAGAGTTTTTACTACTTCGAAAAGGTGAATAGTATTACTTTGATAAAGTATACATGGTTTACTTGTTGTTTTGAAAAACTAACAGTTTTCATTCTTTGTATATCCCTTACTGAGCTTTTTATGCTCATCCCAAGTTTTTGAAATTTTTTTCACAGGACTTAACGTGGAATAGGGTCAAGGATGGGATCAAGGGAAAGTCATGTTACCTAAAACATGGAACTAGACATGTTTCTTTTTAAGAGTTTTAATTTTATGGAAACTTAGTAGAAATTTCTACTTTGTAATCTTTTGAGATGTAAGAGTTATGTCCTAATTCTCTAAAACTCTAAACCTGAAAAGATCCTCATTGTGAATTATTCATTTAATTCAATATTAAGTAAGGTTTAAGGCTGGGGCCTTATAGGTATTGCCTTACGAACTGATGAGATTCATTTTCTATCAACATCTCACACGATTGGTTATAATAATATAATTAATTTTTATATATGATATTCAGGAAATTTTTATCCTTATGAAAATATAATATATTATTTAACTTCTTACAATTTCATTTACATGAAAATTATAAAGTCATTTATGCGTACATGTGGACAACCACCTCCACAAAGCGATGTGATTTTTTTTCATCCCCAAATCACATGAATGATATATATAATTATAAATATATCAGTAATATAATATTTAATATGTTATTATAAATATTTAAAGATAATATTATACTTACCTTATTTCCATAATGATATTTTAAAACAGTAAATGTTTCTCATGCATACGTACAGTCTACCATCTCCATGATTGTAATATAGTTCATTTTTTGATAACCTTGTTTAATGGTTTGATTTAAAATTATATTTTATATATAAAAATTATAATTAGGTCATTAATATTATTCATAAAATTATTTAATGATTACCTCTTGGACCATGGTTGACTTACCAAATCCATTTTGGGCATAGGTACCAAATATCATTATAACAAAGGATGTGAATTTATATAATTAAGTACTTCTCATAACATGGTAAAAAGTGATATAAATGGAATAATATACATTATAAAGGATTTAATGCAATCAAAAATTAATACAAGCTTAATATTATTGAATATGATGTTCCTACGTGACAAATCGGACTCTAGGTAAGGTATTTTCTTAACTCAATTTCTATTCGTTAGGTTAAACTTCTACTTCTTTGATTATTTCAGGATAAGATTATGTGTGAAATGAAAATTAATTTTCTTAATTTTATTTCCACTTATTAATATTTATTTATAGTTTTTACACATAATATATTCATTTAATTTATTCCCACTTGAATGATATGATATTTATAATGTATTTTCTCTTAAATATCGTCATTAAAGTTCCTTTTTCAACTACTTTTACAATATTAGAGAAAAAAATATTTGAACTTATATGACACGAGAATATTTTTCATCTTTTATAATGATTTTATTCTTTTATTAATCCTTTATAAATTTTCATAGTTATTTTTAAATTTAAATGGTTTCTTTATTATCAGAATAGATTTTAGATTTTAAAAGTGATTTTCTAGAAAATGGGTACGTTGATATCCAAAGGTGTATTACACATGGGTATAAATAGTTTTATTCATGATAAAGTACCAGGAAATTATTTATGATAGGTGTTCCTAGATAGCATATTTTTTGCCCATTATAGATTATATGATGGGTGCACCTTGATAGCACTCCAATGCATTGTGTAATGAATTTGTTCTTTAGATAATTATATTTGATGTTAGCTATATGGTTATTCTTATTCTAAGTATTTTTGTAAGTGTGTTATAAGGGTTTTAGGATGATTTCGTCCCAAGGAACCTATATTTCTTTTATATTATCTATAATGAGTTTTTATGGAAATATCTTGATTTCAAAAGGTATGATAATTATATATTTAATATAAAACTGATTATATTTTTGGTTGAAAATTTATGTTTATAAGAAAATCATTTATTGGGTTTTCCTATTCTCATTGAACTAACTGTATTCATTCTTTTATCCCTTAATGATATTTTTGTGTTAATAATGTGTTTTTTATTTTTTTTCTTGGGGTTTATTGATTGGTAATAGAATATAGGAATTGAATTTTGAAGTTTTGATCATTTTGTAGAAAAATTAATTCAATTTAATTTTAAAGACATTTTTTTTAGAAAAAATAGATACTACGTAGAAGTTCCCACTTGTAATGTATGGGTTTACTATGAAAGAGTTTATCCTAATTTAAATAAAATTTAGGCCTAAAATATATTTGGTAAAAGAATATAATTTTTAGTTTTAAAAGAACCATAATATTTATTTTTTAAGGCTGGGTCCTTAAATTTGGTATTATAGAAAGGTTTAGATAAATTTTGGGGTTAAGGTAATGTTAGTAGAAATAAATTCTAGTTAATTTAAAATTATTCAAAATTTAAAGATTAAAATTTTTATTCATCTAAAATATGTTAGTTCAGAATGCTTTTTCACAAAGGAAACAAGGATGCTAATGTTGGAAGGCGAAAAGAGGATAATATTATTACAAATCAGTAACCCAGAATGGTTGGAATTGAAACTAAATATATTGTTTCTATATTGGATTAGTAGACACAAGAAATAAATGGGGGTGGATTCAATTTTAGGTAGAATCCATATCTACTCAATAGAAACATGAAGATATTAGATAATTTCATGATACGGTTTCCCCTATCATTCAATGGATAATATTACCCTATGATAGATGATGGAAGGATTAATTACTCAAAGAATATATTTGACATCATGGGATGTTTAGAACACTAAAACGTAACTGTATCTATTTATCATTTTTAATTTTAAGCCAATCTACATTGTTCTCTAGTTAATAATAACAGTGGGAATGATAATCATGATTCTTTTTAATGGGATGCATTTAAGAATATTCTCCTTGATAAATATTTAACTATGATAGTTTGAATCAGAATAGAGAAAAAATCCTAGAACCGAGGAAAAAATATGAAGATTATGTAGTTTCATATAAAATAAACATCATAAGATTTTATAGGTACATACCAATTTTTTTTGTGACATTGATATTAAAATTAATAGATTTTACTCTCATTTGAAACAAATTTTATAATGTAATTTGGATTTATGAGAACTTCAAAGATCTGATAAACATGTTATTTTAAAAAAATATTATATGAAGTTTTATGCTGTGTATGGGTATCGTGATAATGAAAGTAAGAAGAATTTAGGATGGAAAGTGACGGATAAATATGCATCCAATAAATCTAAAGGTAATAAAATAATGGTCCAATATTGTGGTAAGTATGGTAAGAAGCACTCTAGATAATGTCTAATGATTTTAGGTTAGTGTTTCTGGTGTGGTAAGCTTGGTCACATGGCTAATGAATATATATAAAGGAATTATAAATAACCAAATATTGGGGTAACTAATAGCCATCCAATGGTGGGGAATTTTAGTTTCAATTAATTGGTTCACCATGCTAAAATGTGTTGGAAGATAGTTTCATAGGATGAAAATCATCATGATAAGAATCAAAATGTTGTAAAAAGTCATTTGCTACTACCACAATTGAAGTGGGGATATTGAAGGAGTTGGTGAAATATTCAAGGAGTGCAGTCTTTTTCAGTGTTTCATCTCATATCGAGGTACCAATAGATGAAATTGAAGTTTTCATATATTTTTAAGGCTACATTTCAAACAAGATATGGGAATTATAAGCATTAATTTTTGACCTTTTGGTTGATAAATTCCAAAATTTATTTATGGAACATGTGAATAAAGTATCTAATAAATAATTAAATAATTTTTTGGTTGTTTTTATTGATGAAAATTTAGTTTATTAAAAAATTTATGATGATCAAAAAAAGATTAGGTATTATTTTGAAAACCCTTACAGAAAAAAAGTTATATGAAAAATTTTGTAACTGTATTTGTTGGTTAAAACATATTTATTTACATGGAAATATTGAAAGTAAAGATTGGATTGAAATTGATCATATTTAAAACAAATCTTTAAAATAGTGGCCTTGAACTACCAATTTTATATTAATTTTTAGTTTTTTTGGATTAGAAAGTTACTGATTACATTGCATTGAAAACATTATTTGATCATCTATCCCCAAACTAAGTTTTCCTGAAAAGGGGTTAAATTTATTTGGAAAAAATAATGTGATGATTGTTTTTAGGAATTTATTAGAATATTGGTGAATGGTCTAGTTTTGGCACTACCCTCTATGAATGATAATTTTCCATCCAAAGTGATTTTTCATTGAATGTGCTTTTTTGTGTTCTGATGCATAATGATACTGTAATTGATTATTCTTAATGAAAACTAAAACCACATGAGTTAAATTATCCTATACCTGATTTATAATTAGCTTATGTTGGTTTTTCTGTAAAAATTTAAAGGGATCATTCATATGAAGAAAGTATGAAATATATACTGGTCTTAAAATTTTGATATATATATTTAATCATAAATAATTTAACTTGAGGAGGAGAATATGTCTAGAACTGATAAAGAAATCTGATTTCACTAAAAATTAGCATACTTGAAAAGAAAGTAAATTGGCTAATTATTTTAGTTTAAAACATTATTAATCATTAACTATATTACATGTAGATCATGACCCATTGATTAATTATTTGATATATTTTTTCCCATATGTTGTGGGCGCAAGAATTTCCTCTATATTTTTTCATGTGATAGTGTAATCATATATGTCCAACATAATTAGGTAATCTTATAAAGAAGACTATGAGTTAAAATAAAGGTATAATTGGTTCTGAATTGTATGTTAACTAAATTTAATGTAGAAAAAGTATGTGTTTTGATATTTGTAAATAGATAATGTGTTCCATGTGATTCTTAATTGAAGAGGGTGTTGTTAAATGAAGCACATAGTTCTATATTCCCCATGCATCCTAGAATCACTAAGATGTATAGAGACCTTCAAGAATATTATTGGTTAGATGGAATGAAAAGAGATGTTGTTAAATTTATGAGGAAATGTTATAATTTTAAAGAGTTTAACATGGAACAAAAATTGATAAAGGGGATGATTCAACATTTTCCAATGCCATAGTTGAATAGAGAAAATAAATCTACGGATTTCATGAAGGGACTACCAAAGACTTATCGAGGTAACAATTTGATTTTGGTTATAGTTGATCGATTGACTAAATTTTCACATTCCATTCCTATATGAGATATTTTATCATTAGATAAACATTATAAACTATACCTAAAAGTGATTTCCAAGTTACATGTATTTCTTATCTTTATTTTATTAGACCATGATCCCAGATTCACTTTTAATTTTTGGAAAGGACTTTAGAATCTATTGGGTACTGAAATAAATTTCAACACATATTTTCATCATTAAAAAATATAGAATAAAAAAACAATTAGAACCTTTAAATATGTACTACATGACTATTTAATAGATTACCAAAGAATATGGGATCATCATAATTCATTAGTTGAGTTTTCTAATAATAACAGTTTTCATTCCAGTATATAGATGACATCTTTGGAGGCACTATATGAAAAGTGGTTTAAAACTCCATTTTTTGGGATGAAGTAGGTTATTTGATATTAATGGGACATAAATTGGTATAGGAATTAGTTTAAAATGTGAAAATTATTCAGAAACGTATGTGGATAGCTCATAGCATAAATAAAAGTTATATAGATAATAGGAGGGAAGACCTTTGATTCGAGGTTAGGGATCATGATTTTCTTAAAATATACCAATGTAAAAGTGCTATATGATTTGCTAAGAAGGTAAATATATTTCCATGGTTCATTGAACCATAATAAATCTTAGATAAAGTTTGATAAGTTTCCTACTGAGTGGCCTTACCTCTGAGTTTATCCCAGGTACACAATGTATTTCATGTTTCAATGTTAATAAGGTTTGTGCTAGATTCATCTCACATATTGAGACCTAAGGTTTTTCAGTTGGAAGGTGATACATTATATGAGTAAAATAATATTCATATTCAAGATCAAATATTGTAGGTATTTTAGAATATGATAATTCACCAGGTTGAAATTTGGTGGAAAAACCACATGGTTGAAGAATCAACATAGGAATTAGAAAATTCTATGAAAGAAAGGTATCTGAATTCTTCAATAAGTGAATAAAATTAAGAGAATAAATTTTCAAAAATGTGGTGTGGGAGAGAATGTAACAACCCATTTACTTAAATAATTAATTTTTTTCCTGAATTAAATAGTTAAATTAATTTTAAACATGTTAGGTAATTCTTAAAATAAAAAAGGAAATATTTATATTGAACTAATTTCTTATATGGTTATATTTAAAAGATAAATTATATAATTTTATAATTTTAATTTTAAAAATTATAATTTAATTTTTTAATTCATCATTCCAAATTTATCTTTGGGATAATTTTTTAAAATTTTATGAAAATATTTATTTTTAAATAAATATTAAAAAATATGTAATTTTATTTAAATCTATATATTATTTCACTATATTTAAAAAGTAAAACTAAGTTATATATTATTTAAAAAATTTATATAGTTTATTTTTATTCAAATTAATCTATTTATGGTTTTTTGGAATAGGTTTTATATTTTAATATAGTATTGAAATTTTTTATATTGAAAAGGCATTATTCCAAAAAAAAATATTTTTATTGTGTTTTGTTACATTAAATATTAGTAAAATTATTCAACATATCTTTTTTTTTGAATTTTAAAAAAAATTATTTTATATTTATAATCCAATGGTCCAAATTTAGTACTTATACCCCTTTTATTTGTTTTCCAATATGAACAATAACGTTGGTAATTTTTGTTACCATGGTAAATCATAATTAAGGAAATTAAAGGTAAAAATAATATAATAAAGACTATAACATTGCCCTTACACATACTAAAATTGTATTTAGTGGGTAATAAAATTTTATAAGAATTCAATGTTCAAATAAATGGACTTTTGTTTTAGTTTATAAATGATTATCAAATTTATAATATCTATTTAAAGGAAAGTAAAATATGTCACACTCATATTTTAATAACTATAAGATTTTTAATATAGGTTTATCCAAAGGTTTTGTTGAACAAAAAATATTAATTTTAAAGATACTATATATATATTCTTTATGGTAGTTTATTTTTAGTTTTTATTTCATAAATAATTTCTATAAAGGATTACACAACACTTATGTAGAAATTGTTTTATTAATAGAAATACCAAATAAACCTTATTATAAATATTAAAATAAATATAATTTGAGATAAAAAAGGTAATAAAATAATTTTATAGATTAAATTGGCTTTTTAGGGGTGTAATAAAATATATTTTTCCAAATTATAAGTGTTTTAGTGATATTATTAAATTCCAAGTAATGAATAATCTTTAAAATTGACACTATGAATATTTTATAGTAAATAATATTTTTTTAAAATGAGATAAAATTACTAAAAATATTAAAATTGGCCAAATTATCTTGATAAGGTTTGAAATTTCATCAATAATCCATATATAGGTCTCATTTCATTTTATAGTAACTATATTAACCCTCAATGATTAAAAATATAGGTTGTCACGGTTTTGGTTAAAGGGGTTAAAAAAGAGGTAAAACCAAAAGATAAGGGTATAAATATTGTATAACATTATATGATTTTTTTGGATGAGTTTATTTAGATCCATAATCATATTTAATTATAAATTAATATGTTTTTTATATTTATAATTAAATAATAATTTATCTTAATTTTATAATTTTATAAATTCCAAGAGTTCCCTCCCTCTCTTATAAAATATCACCTCTTATTCTCTTTTAATAAAAGTTAAAAACCAATTTTTTTTGTCCCGTAAACTCCCAAATACATTCCTATAATCCCTAACCAAATTTTATTGTTCTTAGTTTTGGAATAACACAAACCTTAGTGGTTTTAAGGTTTTACAAAAAGGAGGTTTTACAAATAAGAGGTATAGTTTTCAACTGCACGTTTTAGTTTTATTTATTCTTCCAATTTATTAAAATAGTATTCCACCATGATAAGAAAATAAATAAAGTATCATCTATATACTTATATTTTATTATTTTATTTTAATTTCCTATATCCATCTTTATTTCCATCAAATGGGAAATGGATCCATCGTTTATGTGTATGGATGACTGCTTCCTCACAAACTGATGTGATTAATATTCTATCATCACATATCATGATTGGTTATAATGATGGAACTAATTATTATAAATTATATTCCTCAATATTTATAATTATTAAAATATAATATATTATTTACCTTCTTACCATTCCATTTATTGGAAAATGATAACGTCGTTCGTACATACATGTGGACTACCACCCCCATGAAGAGATGTGAGTCGTTTTCATCACCACATAAAATGAATGATATATTTAATTATAAATAAATAATTAATACTATATTTAATATATTGTTTTAATTTTGGAAATATAAAATGATATTTATGTTCTTTAAATAATTATTTTTGAAAAATGGAAATGTTACTCATGCATACGTATGACCTACCATCTCAATGATTGTAACATAGTTATTTTTTTATAGCCATATTTAATGGTTTTATTTAAAATTATAATTTGATATATATGAATGATAATTATTTAGTTAATATTATTCTCAAGATAATGGAATGATTTCCTCTTTTACCATTGATGACTTATCCTATATATTTTGGAATTAGGTACTGAATATCATCAAAACATCATATGTGAACTTAAAAAAATAATTACTTTTTATAACCTGGTAATAAGTAATATCAAATAAATAATAAAATTGAAAAGGGTTCTAAATAAATTAAATAATTATACTATATTTATTATTACATAATATAAAGGAATAAATGACAAACCAAACTCGAGGTAAGTTATTTTATTAACTCAATTTTTCTTCATTGGGTTAATCTTCAACTTATTTGATTATGTCATTCTACGATTATGAGAGAAATTGATTTTAATTGTATTATTTTATTTAAACATATTTTATATGGATTTAAATTTGATACAAAAAAATTAATTAAATTTATTAATTCTCACTTTAATGTTATGATATTTTTAATTGGATTTCTTTTTAAAATCCTCTATAATGATCCTCTTTCAACTATGTGTACAAAATTATAGAAGAATGTTTTTATAACTTATAAAAAATGGGAATATTTTTCTTATTTAATAATGATTTTATTCTTTGATGTTTTATTTATATGTTTTTATAGTTATTTTTAAGGAAAGTCGTTATTTTATGATATGAATATCTTTTAGATTTTTAACGTGTTTTTTATGAAAAAAGAAGTTTTTTGATATCTAAAGATGTTTTACACAAGGGTTTAAAATAGTTTTCAATGGTTTTATTCATGATATTTCCCATCAAAATTATTTATTATGGGTGTTCCCATATAGAGTTGTGTGATGTTGTTATATCTTATATGGCGGGTGCTCCAATATACTACTCCAATGCATTGGGTAATGAATTTTTTTTTCGGAGAATTATATTGGAAATTGGCCATATGGTTATTATAATTTATAAATGTTTTTGAAAGGTTTATTTATGGTCTTTATGATTATGATGTTATAGGGAACCTAAATGAATATTAATTTATTTAAAATGAGTTTTCATGGAAATATCTTGATTTCAAAAGTTATGATAATGTTATTTTTAAAGGAAGAATAATTATATTTTTTGATGAAAATATATGTTTTAAAGAAAAGGTTTAAATGGGTTTTCATGTTTTCATTGAACTAATAGTTTTTTTCTTTTATCCCTTACTGGGGATATTGTGATAATCCTATTTTTTTAAATGTTTTTCATAGGTTTTATTGATGGGTAATTGAAAATAAGAATTCAAGTTATATGTTAGAATGTTTTTTAGGAAAAAAATCACATTTACTTTCAATACTTTTATTTTATGGTAAAAATGGATACTGTGTAGAAGGGGCCACTTTTAATGTATAGATTTACTATGTATGATATTTCTATATTTTTCTAAAACTCTAATCCTAAAATATATTTTAGAAAAGAAATTGATTTCTAGTTTTAAAATAACTAGAATATGTATTGTTTAAGGCTAATGAATAACAATAAACCCTTCACCATTAAACATTACTTACCTCATGAAATTTAAATATTTTCACAAAAACAACTTTTGAAAGGATAATATAGGTAAATTTTATCATTATATTGATAAACAGTGTTCACTCATTTTTAACCCATGTTAGAAATATTACCAACTTTTGATAATATTGAAAACCAGTGTTCACTCATTTTTAACCCATGTTATCATTATATTTTGTAATATTTTACCAATTCATTTGAGAGCTATGTGTGATTTTATAAGTGAGGGGAGTGACACACTTTTAATTATTCAGAGTTTTAAAATAATATAAAGCCTTATTTAAGGACATTTCACACTTAAACTACTCAAATTAAAATATAAGGTGACAGTATTAAATATAATATCATTATAAAAAAGTTACTAAATTTTTTTTTAGATTTATCACTTACTTTATACCTTAATTTACATGAGTTACCCCTTTACCACAGTGATATATTTTTACCACAATTACTATTAAAAATAACAAAAAATGAAATTGAACTCATTAATATATTTGAACCTAATAATTCTAATATATTTAATCAATTTTTAATGATTTAAATTTATAAGTAGAATAAGTTATTTTTAATACTAGTGTTCAAAGCACAAGAAAAAACAATTTTTAGAAACGTGTGGTTTTAAGTATAAAAATAAACTTATATGATAATAAAATATAATATTTATTAATATGGAATTATATATATTTATCTTAATAACATTTATATTATTTTAATTTTAAACCAAATCAAATACAAGAATGAATTTTTAAATTACATTATTTAGTTAGAATAAATGACACTTTTTCAAATATCAAAGAATTTCACTATTAACTCAAAAATATATCCTTTTATAAAAATAAAATAATCACCTTGTGATCTATTAAATTTTTTGACTCCAAAAAAGAAGTATTTTTTTGAAATTAAATTTTTAAAATAAATTAAATTATATTTTAAATAAAAATATTTCATTCATGAAAAAAGTATTTAGTTAAATTAAGCTACTCATTTTTAGTCTAAAAAATATAAAATTTATTTACAGGACTATAATGAATATAAATCCCAAAAATGAATTATGAGAAATCATAATATTTAATTATTTCTAGGATTACACATAATGTTAAATTATTACCCATTAATAAATTTTTTCCTTAAAAATTTATTCACTACATAAACAATCGAGAGTATTTTTACCTATTTCATTTTATGATTCCAGTTTTGCTTACCCGAACATGTTGTTATTCCATAAAAACATTATTGGGATATTCACCATATTTCATAGTTCTTTCCCTTTAGGGACTAAAATTTGAACAAAATTTTATTCATAAGGGATATTATCCTCTAATTGTGACACTAGAGTGCTCAAAACACGAGATCATCATTCACATACTTACATAGAAAAGTAACATGAAAAAAATCATATACCTAGGATAAAATCAGAGCTAAGTAAACATGGTATGAAATCAATATAGTTATTTCTATAATTTTATATAGACTAAAAACTAGGAATAAAAATTTTCATTTATTCAAAAATTCACAGCACTTTTCCATGGATATAAATTAATTAAATCATGATTGCCTACCTAAAATGAGGGATTATTCGTTTTGTGATTCACATATGTATTCATCCTTATAAGAGATATCCTTATGAACTACTAAATAATATATATCTTTATATAATTTCATCTTCTTGTTTTGGTGAAAATAAATTTCTTTCACTGACATTATCCCAACATAATAGAGATTGAAACCACTTTTCATATAGTTTATCAAAATACGCCATCTGTATATTAGAAAGAAAAATTTTATTATATAAAAATTATACTAATGAGATATTTTTATCTCAAATTACTTATTAATCCAAAGATTATGCTCAAAGTATACCCTCCAAAGTTTGAATCATTCACTATGATTGTTCATCGATTTAGAATGAAATGCTTCGTTGAAATTCAACTCAATAACTAATGAATTTAAAAATAAATTTAAATAATTTGAGGTGAATTTAGGATCATAATTAGATATAATATGGAGAGGTACACTATGTAATTCAACTATCTCTTTATGTCAAATTATTTTATTTATATCCAAAGACATATTATTATGAATATGAATAAAATGCATAAATTTAGTTAATAGAACAACAATAAATCATACCATATTAGTACATTGAATTTTTTTTGGTAATACCACAGTGAGATCCATGGATATATTCTCCCATTTCTATTTGGTCATTGGAAAAGGAAAAATAAATCCCTTTGTATTTTGTCTCTCAGATTTAACTTGTAGATAGGTTAAAAATTTTATGGTAAAATTAGAAATATATTCTTTCATACCTTCCCACAAATAATATTCCTTAAGTTATCCATACATTTTTGTTTTACTAGGATGATTTTTGGGATTCACATGAAAATTCATTATTAAACTAGGAATAACACAGAACAAATAACCTCTTTTTAAATATGATAACACCTCTTTTATAAATATTAGATTTAGGAAAATTATCCATGTTTACTAATATTACACATTATTTCTAACCAAGATCTTTTTTATGAGCATCCTTTCTGAAAAAATTGAAAACACTAATAACTGATTAAAAAGAGAAAAAAATTTCTTCATACATAATTTCTCGGCCAATATTCATTATATCATTAACTAAAGTATCATGTAACAAACATTTCATGTTTAATGATACATTATCCTTTCAACTTGATCCATTAGATACCTTATTTTATTTTAATTGATTATAGTAAACCATGAAATCATAATCCTTTATAAGATCCAATGATCTTCTCTACCTCATGCTCAATTATTTGTGAGTGAATATATACTTTAAAATTTTATAGTTAGTCTATATTTCAAATTTTACCCCTTATAAAAGATGCCTATAATTTTTTAAACAAAAAAATAATATATAAATCTCATGATCATGCATAGGGTAATTATTCTCTTAGTGATTTTATTAACTTGAAGAATATGTGATTACCCGATTAACTTGTATTAAGATGCAACCCTATCCTTCCAAAGAACTATCATTGTATTTAACAAATGGAATATTTCTTATTGAAAATGAAAGCACTAAATAATTAACCAATATTCTTTTCAATTCCTAAATTCATTCATCACATTATTTATTCTAGATGAATTTAACACTTTTTTGACTTAACTTAGTTAGTGGTCGAGATAACTGAGCACTGTTTTCAAAAAAACATTAGTGGTAAGCCACTATTCCAAGAAAACATTGAATCTCAGTTTCATTTTAAGGTCCTTTCCATTCTTCCATAAATTTGGTTTTATAAGGATCAATAGTTATGAAATATTTAAAAAAGTATTCCCAAGAGAAAAAATATTTTCCAACCAAAGTTTATATTTATTTATTTTTTCATACAACTTATTTTTTTGTAATGTCAAAGAATATATACATTTTTTGTTTTCTTGTTCCTTATAAATTTTAAAATAAACAAAAATTTCATTAATTAAAAACACCACATATTTATCCAAAAAAACATGGAAAACTCAATTAATAAGATATATAAATATAGAGGTTATATTGTTTAATCTTAATGGCACAACCCAAAACATTTATTGAATATACATAGTATGTAACATTGTCCTCAGAATTTATTCCCCCTTTACCATCATCTAATAATAATTGTATCAGAGATCAACCTTTCATAAAAACCAAGCTCCCAATATATGATCAAATAAATCATAAATAGAAGGAAATACATATTTATTCTTACTAGTGATGTTATAGAGTTATCTATAATCAATTTAATGTCTCATGGAACCATCCTTATTTTTAATTAACAAAATAGGGGAACACCAATGAGACGTTCTAGGGAGGATGAAATCCTTATCAAGAAACTCATGTAACTATGTTTTTAACTCCAAAATCTCAATTAAATCTATTCAATAATGTGGTTTTCAAATTGGATTCGCATCTTGCACTAATTCCGAATGAAAATCACCATATCGATCATAACTAACACCAAAAAATCATTTAGAAATAAATCCATATACTCATTCACTTCTAAAACATGAATAATTTAAATTATTTATTTATTTTAAATAATGTCTTATATATAAGTTTTAATCCCATATTTAATCATTTTATCATCTTCTTGATATGATATCAAAGGTATAAACTCATTCTAATATACCAATTGAATCTCATTATTAAAATTTTATATGATTTATTTTTCTCTAAAATATATCTTATCATGATAATATGAAACCCAATCAATACCCATATTAATATAGGTCTCTATAAAGTGAAAGAAAGAGATTTTTTCATTAAAATCCATTCCATATAGAATTACATGAATATTTATATTAATTATTGTTTCCTTTATACTACCACTATGAGAGTTTACCATGAGTTTTGAATTCAATTATTGAGATGGTATTTACATTTTACATGTAAATTTTTAAGAAATAAAATAATGCATGGATACTAAATCAAACAAAACATTGTAATAATATGAATTAACAAGTAATGTACCTAAAAACATTATTTTATGGTCCTAAATCTTTTATAGTAATAGAAAATTTATTTTCCTTTTTAAATTTCATATTTGATGATTCCAACCTTGAGTAGCTAAAATTAGAAATGTATTAGCTAAATGACCTAGATCCCTAAAACTAAAACAACTCACTAACGATAGAATATCTATTTTCCCATCAATAATCATATTAGAACTATTTTATTTATAGTTAGGATAAAAATTATCTAGCTTACTATATTGGTAAAACATTCCCAGTATTACCATTTATTATTTTAAATTTATATTTATTCATTTTTAACATTTTGGGAGCTTACCTATTGGTTTCTTGGTTTAATTATTCTACATTTCATTCCAAATTGATGGATTCAATCTCTTTTTTCATAAAGTATATATGTTTCTTAAAATTAAATCATAACGTTCTTAGTATAATGGAAAACATTCTCATTACTTTAAAATTATCTATTGGATAATACATTTCATAAACATTTTTTAGACCTATGTTAAATCTATCAATTTTACTTGTCATGGTCTAGAATAAAATTTTATGCATACCTTTCCATTCTTGTAAAATTTATGCCATAAGTGACCAATGAGTCTTCTTCTCTTTGATTCAACTATAGAATTTTTATTTACACTATATGTTGAATAAAATTAGGAAAATATGTCTCTAGGAAAAAATAATTGAAGTATGTCCACACCATGGAATAAATATCATTCCCTTCCTTATTTTCTTAATCCTATAACACCATTGACTGAATTCACATTAAAAATGATAAATATTAAGAGTTACCTTTTGATTTTCATATAAACAAAAATATAAAATATATTTTCAATTGTATTTAACCATCCTTTAAATTTCAATATGTATGATTATCCACCAAATATTGGAGGGTGTTGTTTCATAAAATAATCCAATATAGACATGTTCTTCTATATAAACACCATTAACTATATTTAATGGGTTACATCATTAATACCTTGCATCAATGAATATAATAATACCAAAAAAATATCTATTTCAACAATTTTAGGTTTCTCATTCATAAGATTATTATCCACTTGACATTATTCTACCTCAGCTACACTATTTCCTCTAGGGAAAACCATTGTGAATAGACATGGATTAGATGAATCAAGACACAAATTTTCAAAATAAATATCATGATAATATAACAATAACTTTGAGTCTCTTTTATGGGTATTTTAACATTATCCTAACCTCTAATGGTATCTAAAACTTCTATCAATTAACAAATATAATGTCTCGTAACATAATAAACCCATAAATTCTAGATTTATAAAATGGGTTGAACCTTGTTATATTTAAACATTTTTTTGTTTATATTTTAAGAAAATTAAATAAAACCATTACATAAGAGAGTAGAAACATTTAGACAATATACATTTTCTACAAAAACATATCTTCAGGTTTACACCCCCATGTTATTCAAAACACTTTTACTTCATTTAAGATTAGTCACATTAGTAGAAATATTAACCTTTCTAAAATTTATGCAGATACATAGATCATGTCAATAGAATTTTTGAATTTGGGATGTGAAAATAAATATTAGTAACGGATAAAAAATAATAGATCCCCATTAGTCCAATTATTAACATGAAATCCCATTATTTTGATTACGTTTTTTAGAATAAAGCATTGGTCAAATAAATAAAAAATTCAAACAATTTAAAATAAAACATTTCTCAAAGAAAACCCCAAAAACCATTATAATTCATAATAAAATCATATATCCATCTAGATGCATGTGGGAACGCATTATTTTTTTAAAGAAAACCTTTCACCTTTAAACATACCTTATCTCAATGAATTAAAAGAATTATTTAATGTATATTTTTGAAGGAATACTATAAGTAACATAAATAATCACATTCATAGCCCATTATCAATCATTATTAAACATGTTATAATAACTAAAGCATAGTTAATTCTATAAGAGTAACATATCTGTCTATATCGCTCATTTTTCACTTTGGAACATTAGATCATTACCCAATGCATTAGATATCTAAATCAAGATCACATATCCTTATTAGCTATACCAAGTTCACTTGTCATCATATATAATTCTCATATACCATATCATTAACAAAATATTTTTATGATCAAAATTTTCATAATAAAACACTATGAAAAATCAATTTAAACCATATGAGAAAAACATTCTATTTTCACATAACTATAATGAAATATACCATTTTATTTGAAAAACATAAAAATTAAAAATTAATAAAATATAAGGAATGGGGTATTATTAAAAAACTTATTGAGAAATGTTGAAAAATAATAATGACTATGATGGTGGGAAAATTCTTTCCAACTTTATAAATATAAAGAAATCATTTTTCACTTTTGTGAAAAGTATAATATATCTAATACAGAAAACATTAGAAATATTCATTTTTCTAAAAAAATTAAATACATTCATGTATCATTGCAATGTAACATTATTCACCTATAAATAATAATTAAAAACATTATTGAAAATTTGTAAACAAAATAGAATGGGAAGATAAGGAGTTTAAATAATTTAAAACAACATTATAATGGAAAATATCATACCTTAAGTCATGTATAGATTCATACATTCTCTGACTCATAAATAATATCTTATTAACCTTTTTCATGTTCATTTAATTTTTATTATCAATTTTATTTTTCTATTAAAATGTTTTATTTTGTTATTAAAATTCATTAGTTCACATTGAACTTTTTAGGGCCGTTTGGTTTACAACCTCAAAACAACATCGGTGTGTTGAAAATGGTAAAAGGGTTATTGTTCCATTACCTTAAAAATATTATAATATTTATAATTATCATATATATACATTTTGTATGCTTTTTAAACCAACCATGTAAGGCGATTATGAAGAATTGTCCATGTCATTTCATGGAGATGGTGGTTCGTACGCACGCATGAACAACTTTATCATTTATATATAGGGTGGAAAAGAAATAAATTAGATAATATTTTACACTTACAGAATCATATATATGTTTTAAATTTATTTTTTATTCATTTTTTCATCCTTTTGACCATTATTATTTGGTGGGGATGAAAAATTAATCACATCACTTTGTGGAGGTGGTAGTACACACGTACGCATGAACAATGTTTTCATTTTCAAAAGGACAGTTGTGTAAAAAGGTAAGTACAATATTATATTTAAAGAAACAATATTATTCATAAATATAATATATTAATTAATTTTTACATTATTTTAATCATCCCAATAATTCGATGAACAAAAAAAACTCGTCGCTTCGTGGAGGTGGTGGTCAACACATATGCAAGAGTGATGTTTTCAATTCTCATATGATGGAAAAGGAGATTAAAAATCTATGTACCATAATTATAATAAAATATATGTATATAGAAGATATTTATTCTATTATTTATTCATTTTTAAGGAATAATTTAATGAGTTAGAAGAATAAATAAATATTAAAATCCTCAATTATGAGTTCTAACTATTCTTTGTGACACCTCATTTTGATTACACCTTAAGCCTTGTGGGTTTGGTATTCTTGTGAGACTAGGACCTCTTGGAAAGGGATGTTACAAAGAGATTTGGGTGGGTATTGTATGAGGTAGAGTGCTAAAAATTTGTGTAAGGGAAGAGAGGAGGTCTCCCTTTTATGAGTATGGGGAGTGACACAATTGTAATTATTCAATGTTTTAAAATTATAAAAATTATTATTCATGGGTTAGTGGAACTTTAAAAACTCAAATTAAAATATAAGGTGATAAGGGTATAAATAAAATCATCTAATAATATTAGAATATTTTTTCTTATAACTTCGATTTTATTTAGTTAACCATATTTACCCTTTTACTATTGTGATATATTTTTACCATGGTTACTATTCAGAATTAGCTAAAATAAAATTGAACAAATTACTAAATTTGAAACTCTAGATTCCAATTTTTTAATCCAATTTTTGAAGATTAAATTTTTATATGTTTTATAAATTACGTGTAATAAAAGTGAAAAAAGCACAATGAAAAAGAGTTTTTATAAAATTGTGTTATTAAGAATAAAAAGGAAGTTACACAAAAATAAAATATAATTTTGATTCCTATGGATTTATATAGATAATTTTTAATAAAATGGATTTTATATTTGTTTAAATCCAACAAAAATATATTTGTAGTTTTAAAATTAATTTATTTAATGAAAATAAATGAGAGTTTTACAAAAATCAATACTTTTCACTATTCACTCACAAATCTATCTTTTTAGAAAAATGCCAAAAATTAACCCAAAGTAAAATTTTATATTTTTTATTCCAAAAAATGAATTAATATTTATTAAATTATAATTATAATTTCAAAATAATGTCTTTTAAATAAAACCTTGTAATTTATAGAAAAAAATTTAGTTAAATAAAATTATTGTTTTTTGACTAAATTTATTTTAAAAAATATATATAAGTATTAAAATATAATTAAATTAACTCCAATGAAAATCCATCAGATTTATTTAATTGGTTTGTATCATCACTCCAGAACTGTATGTTATCCCACCAGTAGATCATACAGCTCCATTGGCTCGGTAGGTAGGTAAAAAAGTTGTACGAATGCTATCTGCAACCACACATAGCAATTCCCAGATGACAACACCCAAATAGCTCATTGTTGATAGTCATTACAATCACAATCCAATTTCCACAAGAAACCAACCACAACATATCATATCCTGATTCTTATATATATTTCCTACATGTTTGAATTCATACACCAGCTACCAAGCACACTGCACTAGCCCAAGATGAAATGTTGAACTAATGAATAGATCAATTTAGATTGAGCTTAACACATGGTGAATGGTCTTAGAAGGCGACCAATGACATTGTTTCCAAGAATAGTCAATTAGACCTCTCAGTACTCTATCTAATAGTGTGGTAGTGATTCATGGTTGATGTTTTCAATTGGTCTAAACAACATATCCCTCTTCCTGAGGCTAATAGTAATTTCCATATTGAGCCAAGAGAACTTGAACCAACCAAATTAAATTCGAAATTATTTACATTGAAACAATGGATGTAGGGGAATTAGAAAACTGAGTTGATCGATTCTGACCATTCACTCCCAAGGGAAACTGGATCCACTCATAGTGGTGTCTATACTCTGAACTTGAACTATTCCTACAGGTGAAATATCTAGTCCATATAGAAACATCATCTCAAAACACTAGAGGATTGGCTTGGGCTATAGGTGGGTTCCAAAAAAGTCATCTCTAAACGAAATCATAACCCCCAACATCAAAATCAAGACTCCCAATAATTTATTGGAGCTCTGAAAAATTCCTTCGGAATTGGTTTGAAAAAAGAAACTTTAAACTGCACCATTCAATCTTGGTCCCACAGATCAACATTTGTGCTTCTGGTGTACATGATGATTGGATGGCCAACCCATGATTGAAAATTTTCACTTTTTCCATCTCACGGAATGGCCAAACACCCTCTTACTACTCATTAAAATCCTGAATAGGTTGGCATGGAGCTTGGGAACTCAATTGTACTATTACAGGGAGATCCATGGAACATTGGAACCTGATTACACCACACACCGAAGAGAAAACGGAGTAATCAAACCATAGAATGAAATGTTGGAAATTAGAAATGACAGGAACTACGATCATCCCAATGGAAAAAATAGGATGATTCATGGGTTGGAATGTCCCAGGGGTTCATTCTCATAGTGGAAGGAGGTACCTAGTAGAACTAGCTTCTATGATCTTGGCCATGGCCTTAATATATATAATTACTAGGTTTTTTACTTTGTTGAAAAGGAAATAATTGTGTCTTATTAGAAATGTTGCTTGAATGAGGAGGTCTATTGAGTGATTAGGGTTGTGAGATAGGTGTTTGTATAATGATAGAAATGATGGTATTGGAAAAAGAACAAAAGAACTATTGGATAGGGTCGAACCACTGGAACATCTCTACGGACAAGCCATTGCACTAGTATGAGTGATTCCATGCCACTAGAAATAGAGAGGGAGGAAGGAGGAGAAAGCACAATTGGGGTTGGAACATCTAACCTTCGATATATGTTCATTACGAATAGAAACTGAACAAAAATGGACACCACTGGCTTGATCCATTCCACTCACTACCATCCACTCCCATATGCCTTCAATGTCCCTTAGCATTCCGCATTACCACACCAAGAGACCCCAATAAGAGTCGTCAAATCACTTCATATCTTGTTTGATCTATATGATATGTTCCCCAATAATCTCAATATCTCAATTAAAACTAGCACTACAATCTCTACACCATCGATCCACCAATACCATAAGCAAAGAGTGGATCGAACCCCCTACTCTACTCTAATGGTGAGGTGATCATTCTATTGTTCCATATTAGCTTCCTTATTCTTCTAATTCCAACGAATGACCATTTAAAAGAGTAGATCATGGGACCCCTACATCAGGAAGACCAAACCCCTCACCAATTCTAGGCATTTCGGGCTTAGAATAATAAAAAAATCTGATGATTTCATCCCCCCCCCCCCGTTATGCCCAATATGAGGTTTCCACAGTCCTGAGTAGTATACTATAAGTTGTACTTAGTACCTTTGGGAATTTGATGGTAGAACCATGATATTGTAACCCCAAAATATATATATAAGTAGTAGTATAAGAGGCCCAATCACATTTAGAATACCTGGTAAAATAAATTCACTAAACTAGAATAACTTGCAGAACATCAATCGTTATTATTCTAGCAATGATAGTCACTATTCTTATTCTAATAGACTATATAGAAGAGTACCTGATCTTTTGTTGTTTAGCCACCCCCAAATCTGGGAACATGATAGAGTGATTGACAGTTGCTCAACCCATGTGAGACCACCTAATATTCAATATCACTAGTATGGTTTCCAATTCAATAGTTCTGCCTACTGTGCTTGAACTACCATGTTCAAATCCATGAGTTCGGGTGGGCCTGTATTCCACTACCCTTGGGACCCCCTTCCAATAGGTCCCAATCACACTACCGGCCATAGAATAATGAGGATGTTTGGGTTATGGTCTCATATGTGAACACCTCTTCAACTTTCTATGCTACCACCACCATAAGGAACCCCCTACTAATTCCAAATGGCACTGCCTCTACTACCTATATTATACTAAATAGGACCCTCCATAGTTTAGTGGGTACTAAAAACTCAATCCCATGCATATAAAATAGTTTTATTAGAAGGAATTCTAATACAATTCCAATGCGCCTCATCTCAACACCACCAAGAAAAAAAACCTCACAAGTGATTCAGTCATGTGATATTGAATACTGAATCACATGTCTAGTCCAACCATCCTTGACCATGACCCCTACTGAACATGGACCACTCGATAAACCAATAGAACTGTCAATTGAGAAACAAAAACAACACCACCAACCAAATGAAATTCTATAGAAAATGTATTTCTGATCCCATAAGCTCAAGCTTGAGTTGGTCATACCCAAACTACCTGATACACGCATTTCTTCTACCATTGTTGTTTCACATTGGAATTCCCCATCCACATCTATGGAAATCATTCACATCGATCATTCCAGGATGTGGTAGGGATTTTATCTTGGAATTTCATATGATTCATACTCTATTTCCAAATTCTAGACCCATCCATATTCTCACTGTGTGTTCACTCCATCTCGTACCCCACTCTATGACCCTCATCATTTCTATGTCCTCGCTTGGATACTTCACGTATCATTGGGATAAATGATTCATGTATCCCAGTAAATGACCAGGATATACGAGGGTATCACTTCTCTTTTCCAACCACACTGTAAAATGATGTGATCAAGTTTGTGGTGGAACCATTCTAAAATATATCAACCTCCCTCTCAATCCATGATCAAGGAGGGAGTAATGATATCAATGTAAAGACTAGAGCTGACAATGTCATGGGAGACCAAAAAGAGAACTTTGTTGAATTCATGTCTTAGTGGCAGAATTCATGTCAAAAGAATCAAATATCTGTATTAGTTTACCTTTCAACCCCATCCATTGGGATATGTGGCAAAACCCACATGAGTTATTAATGATCAGGACATAGTCTACTTCCTATAATATACAGAGCTTGATATAGTTTCCTATAGAAAACATTTTATCTTTCACTTCTATAATGGTATCAACCCCTTCATCACAATTGATACGCTTATCATCACCTTTAAAAAATACCTAAATGCTCCCCTCATATATGGAAACAAACAAGAACCAAAAATGTGTGTGGGAACATTCATCACATTTTTAGCCTAGTAATGAGATAAAGATATGGAATACTAGACTGTTTACTCTACTACTTGAGACCTAATTTATTATAGTATAGAAATGTCCAACCAATATCTACAACACTTCTATTATTAACGGTGTCCATGATGAGTTTGGAATAGTGGTAATTATATATATTTCATGGTAACAAAAATAGGAATATTTTATCCAAGGCATATCATGGTCAAAGAGCTACAAATTCCAATGGCACGTCCTGTCTAATTTGAGTGGATCAAGATTAGTAGTTGTAGTGACTGTAGCATGAAATTCCTAAAAATATTACCTTCAATAATTTCATCATTCACATCATTAGTTGACTTACTAGAATGAATGAAAGATACACCTGAACCACCCTATAAGACATGGTTTCATTTTGTTGGATCAACACTCTATGAAAAGATATTATCATCCACGGAAGTAGTAGAGGTAAAGAAAAAAAAGTCAACATAGAGAGATGTTGAAATGTCTTCTATGAAAATCAAACAAGGGAACTACAATTACACTACCAGAACCATTGTATTGGCCATCATACTGACATGGTAAATGGGGAACAATACCAAGACCATGAGTATACCAATGAGAGAAACGCATGTCGGTGCCTTAATAGTGGAATTCCCCAACACCCAAGATAGTTTATTTCATAACACACTATAGATTTGTTATGGAACATCTCCTACTAGCAACCCCATTGAAATTATTATACCAGAGCACTGTATTTCCTGGTTGGTCGAGTCTCTCCGCTGTGGTTTTCCTAGGGGTCCACACCATCTAGACACTACCTTTTGGGAGTTTCTAGAATAGTGTAGGTGCAGGGAAATTATAGGGGGTCTATACTATGGTCATTAGTCATCCAATCAAGAAATTAGGAAATTACATCTTGAACATACTACCTATCGAGTATGCTTGGACAAGGATCTTCTCGAGTCATTACTGGGATACCTGATTCAGTTATCCTAGTGAAGACATAAGAGGACTAGGATAGGCTACTATCTAGATTATATATCAGTATAATCTAGCGAGTTACTCTTCTACATAGGATATAGGAATGTATTCTCATTATATAGTCTGGTATAATACTATATAGATTGTAACTATAGGATACATGATTCATGTACACTAGTGAGTGCATGGAATACATGAAGTATCCTTGAGAATAACCAAGGAAAAGAGGGTGAACCAAGTTGAAACACTGATGAGAGAAAAAAACCATCATTGAGGAAAACGAGACTATAACTTCGGTTAGAGAAAACCCAAAATCACATAACCAAATGATTTCTTCTCCATTGATGGATTGTGTGCCACATATTGTATCAACGCACTGAACACGTTTCCAATTTCAACCCTCGATCCAACTAAATCAATAGTAGTAACACATGCACCCATTGATTTTGCACTGTCTACCATCTCTTTCCTTCAAAAACTCAACTTGCATAGACCCATTTAACCTCGAAATTGGATTCTTCCTCTAACTCCCCATCTACTACTTATATTAAACCAATAAGATCAATTATCGAGTTGGGGTTGATTCCCTTCGGCCTTCTATATGGTTTTTCATTAGTATTGGTGGTTGAGCTACTTCCATTCACGCTATGGGATCACCTATGTGTTCAAGATATTTTCGATTAATATACTATATTATAAAACCAAGCCAGTGACTGGAAGATCCATGGGGAAAATCTAGGAATATTTTATTACTCTTGGAAACACTACTTGGTCCATGTACTCTAATTAAGTGTGTGATTGCTCACCAGGTCCAGAGGTGGTAGTTGACCTGGTCCACGTACTCCATTTCAGAGTGTGCTCACTCACCAAGTCCTAATTATGTTATATGAGGTATCCCAGGTCTTTACTAGGAGACCTGATTCAGGTATACTAGTGAAGAGCTAGGAGGACTAGGAAAGGATACTATCTAGATTATATGTAGGTATAATCTATCTAGGTACTCTTCTATATAGTTTATAGGCATGTATTCTGATTATATAGTGTGGTAGCATACTATCTTGATTATACCCAGAGGATACATGATTCATGTATCCCTCAAGTAATATATATTGACTATATAGAAGAGTACTTAGATATATTATATTGAGGGTTTCACTATAGTGGATATGGGGAGATCAGGTAGGAGTCTCATGGAAAGGAGCTAATGTTGATCTACTGGTCTAATAGTGCCTTGTGGCCAGTAGTTATATTATATTGAGAAATGGTTTGGCATTGTTGGTTTCAATGGGGTTTCTCATTTTACCCCTAACCACATGCCTATATATCTAGTGGTGCATATTGTACTAGACTAGAAACATCTTGTACCTAAGTCCAACTATGTTTCCTGGTACACAAGTCAAACCAGTAGCCCTAATCGATGACTAGCCCATGGAACCAGGTTTCCTATCTCATGAAGAGATGTTATACCCTCAACCCAATGCCTTTAAATTAAAACCCCATATCTTTAAACACTATTAGAGTAGACTATATAGAATAAAGTACTGAACTTTACTCTATATAGTTCAATGCAGCTGTGCTCGAGAAAATGTAGTTGTATGGTCATTCAGACCTCTTTCCAAACCACCTCATCATTTATGAGAAGTATTAGGACAATTGAATGATTTAAAACAATATGAAAGATATGCATTGGTGTATTATTGGTTCCCCAACTCTACCTCCAGGTTCAATAAAGAGTGTTCTCATTGATTTTCCCACTGAATTCACTCGATCGCATTCATAGTTTCATAGATAAAAGTCCATATCCACTGGCATTGGAGTTGAGAGGGGTTTTCATTGGAATTTTTGATTTCACCACAAATTCAATAGTGTTATTAGTTGTGTGAATTATACTACCTATATTATATCATCAGTATTAGAGTAGTGTACTGAAATAATATCTCGTTCTTTGAGAGTTGGGGGTAGTGGGAATAGGCGCATGGTGGTGCCCTCACGTCTTGATGCACAAGAATTACTAGTGACATATGTCTAAAATACTATTTGAGAGGTCCAGTAGGCAGCCCCATTCACATAATAGATCGTCATTGAAGAAGTGGATCAGAATTTGTTTTGTTCTTGGGTGTCAAATACGCCTTATGGATAAAGCGATGCATAAGAGTGAGGTAAGGTGAATCGCAATCGGTAATGTGGTAGGATGAAGATTCTCAATACTATACTCTAATAGTATGGATCATGGGTTGGAATGGAGGAACTAATTCCAATAATGAGGGGGTCTTGAGTGTTGATATGGGTGGCCAATCTCTTGATGAATCTTTGTGACATTGTCAATATGAGTGCACTGTTCGTATGGCCATCCCATATTGGTATAATATAGTTAGGTAATCTTCTATAGAGTCTATTGTATGACCAATATAGGTGTTTATTTACTTATAGTGGTGCCTATATTGGTCTATATAGTGTTCCGACTATATTATAGTGATTAGACTTCATACGAGAAGCAATTTATCCAATGGAATAGCGCAATATGAAAACGTACCATGAATACATCACCATGGTGAGGTTTTTATTTTTTTGAATGAAAGAGACTTATGGGGATAAGTAACTGAAGGAGGTGAAATGGAAATATCACTAAATATATATAGGTACCAATGATCCTAACAGTCAACTAGTTCTTTCTGATGAACAATCCATAATGTCAATCGGTTCTAAATCTACCCCAATATTTGCACTACCCACTATAGATCAACCTAGTGTTCAACATAGGGTGATGGGTTTCTAGAAATTAACTGAAGGTCTATCCCAATGGGATAATTATACTCAAATCGTACACCACTGAAGGAAATGCTTGGAAATGGGTGTCGTGTTGAATGGATATGGTCATGTCATTAGTGGAAAGGATGGAATCAACTCGAGTGGTCACTCTATTGATACTAAAGAACCCAAAAGTCCTACTACCTATATTATATTGACCTAATTGGTTTATTTGGTTTCATTGGACATATCTTTGATCGGGAAAGACTATTAGAGTAGAGTAATCACTATTAGAAGAGTACTGATGAATCACATATAGTCGGGGGTTGAGCTTCCAATACCAACTGGGTCGATATTTCTAGTGTCTAACTCAAGGCCAAAGAAAAAAAGGAAATGGTATGGGTAAGAGATGGTATGATATTTATATGAAGTAGCAGTATATGGAAAAAACATGATGATTGGTATATTCTATGATTTCAAATGGCAATGGAGATCTCCTCCTTCCCCCAAGGAAGTCATGTTGACTCGATTTTCTGAGTGGTGATAGCATGTTTGGTTTCATTTGGTGTGGATTCCTTGGTCCCCCTTGCACCTATTAGTACCTGAATGGTTCAATTTTCTCGGTGTTCCATTTTTCCTAGAAGTCGTGCTGGTTGTTCTATTTGGAGGTAGTGGTGGTCTTGAGGGAAACTCACCATGCACAAATGAATCGGGCGAACCAGAACGAGATTTATTGTATTGAAACTAGTGTTCTAGATACTATATAGGTTTTAGAAACTATGATACATCATGTATTCCAAGTGAACAGTGAAAATAACGACTTTATGTATTCTAGGTACTCCCTATTCCATGAGAACCTGGTCGAACCTCGTCTGAACAGACCAGGGAGGACCTAGAATACATGAAGTATCCTAGACATGGGAGGACCAAGAATACATGAAATATCCTATACATGGGAGTACCGGGTGCTCTAGGCTACTCTATATTATAAGAGGTAGTGCCTAGGGAACACACAATGTTGACTATGAAATTATGATGAATGACCATACAACTACTCCAATGCCTACGGTGGTGCGGAAACCTACTTCAGAAATAGTATAGAAACCATTATAAGTGGGTATGAAATGTTCTTGGAGATTGTTTTATTATCATAAAAGGTTGAAAAATCCTCCAACTATAGTTGCTTTGGGATTCCATCACTCCATTATAATGGCGTATAAGGAATGGAATTGGTCCTAATGACCACTATCTTGAAAGAAATTCCATCTCACCCATCACCATGCCAATACACCAATCGATAGTTGGGAACAACTAGGTTAGGAACAGATGTCCATGGTGCTAGAATCTCACACCAACTCATATATGTGATTTTGGGGGGTTTAGTTGGCTTGGTGGATGATAAATACTCTTTTAATAGTTTCACAAATCACACTTTCAAGTACTTGAACATGGTACCTCCCCAATGGCCATGTGACGCCAATACTATCGACTTTCCCAGTTTGATCCAATATTTGAATAGAGTACCCATCATGGGGTTGAATTGTGGGGTGTGAAAGGTGGACATTATATGCTAGAATACTTGGGGGTTGTCAGAAAATTTGGTTTACGGACCACTGAGATTGGTTCAATTCAAGCACCGTTTAAACTCGTTATAAAAAAGGTATACAATACTTCTTTTGGTCATTGTTGATGATGGTGCACCGATAAAAAACATGGTATATTATACCTTTTCCTTTCTATTCCATAAGGGAGGACTATTAGAGTAGACTACTGACAATTCACCCAACCTTCCCAGAAGAAGAACAATTTCCTAGAGAACCCATGTGAACACTGTCACTATAAAGAGAGTAGCATGGAATCACATTCCAATGCCTATGATCAAATAGGAAAAAAGATAGCATGAAGTAAAAGGGGGATTTTATATTCTCTATATTTAGATAATGGAATAGGAAAGTGAGAACCCAATACATACCAATATAGAACATCATCTCAATCAGGTTATGAAATTTGTTCATACCCATATCCAGTCATGCTCGACCACTACTCCATCCATGTGAACCCAGGTACCCTGATGGTGAATGGGGTGCAATAAATCATAGTGGTAAGTCGAGTCCTTACTCTACTCCAATAATACCATCGATAGATCCAATAATCCAAGGGGGACCAGAAACACACCTACCCATGACGCCTTTCTAAAAATTCATCATCTATTTGGGGTTATTTTGCAGGGGCTCACCATTTTTAGTGCTCTACTCTAATATGGGTCATCAACAGGAGCCCGAAAACCCAATAAGGCATTGTGGAATGAGGTTGGTGTGACGAGTCGAGCATTCATGATACTATTAAGGGGGGTTTACGATCTAGGTTGATGCCCCTATAGACTATATAGAATGGGGTGGGGTATCCTATTGCATACTCTGGCTTGAGAAATGTGGTATTCTTTCGAAATATACTTCCTAAGAGTTTTTTTGTGGATGGTGGTTGACTGATTCATCTATATACTACTTTTTTTAGGAATTAGAAAGTATAGATGATCGGTTGGCTGGTCATATTCTCCCTTTCATGTGTGACCCTCAATTCAATTATCTCATTTCCCCATAGATATTGAGACCTATATACATTACTATTTATAATTCTTGATGAATACATAAACATTATGATATGGTGAAGTTGAATAGATCGACATCAATATTGGAGCTATGAGTGGTGACACTTTGGAATGTTATGGGGGTTTTATAGGTGGGGGTAGCCAAATTGGGTCAGATTACCTTGTGCATTGATTCATTCCTACATGGAAAAGAAGTAGCATGATGGTTCTTGGGAAATGACCAGCAGTCCAATAGACCACTATTCCATGGGGAGAAGGGGTCAAAAGAATGGCCAAGGTTTTTAAATTCATATCTTATTATTATGGGAATGTTGTGTTTCAAGATGTGAATTGGATATTCTATGTGGGTTTGATATGGACCTATTTTGGCTATCATCTGGTTAGATCGATTCCACTCTAATGTCCCAAAAAACCTTTCTTCATTTTCTTTTTCCCTAGAAACTTCTATGACTTTCTCCACACACTATTGGTCAAATGGGTGGTACTACTCTAGGGTAGAAGAACCACCAAATCTAGTCCAAGTGAGGGAAAAAATCCTATATTCTTTCTTCGGAGCCTAATCCATCACTCGAAAATCCCTCATTGAGGATCCCATCACTATAGTATGGGGTTTGGTATACATGGAAATGGTATTGAACCTCAAAGAAATGTATTCATTTTATGAATGGATAGTTCAATGCATTAGTCGAGTTGGTTTTAAGGAACGATTGACAATGGGAATCAAGTAGCTATCGAGCATCCTAATGGTTTGATTGAACTACTAGAACATGTTTGGGAACTATTGGAATGTGAATCTCTTCGTGTCTAGAACCATATCTACTATTTTTCTACTAGACTCAGTCAAGCTCCAATCATAGTATCAATGTTCAGCATTCATCACTCAAGATTTCTCCCTTATCCCATGATAGAAAAACTAACCCATTCTTTTTATCACCACTAGCATCTCTCATTCTCTCCTGAGAAGGAATTCACCAAAGAGGATCAACTGTCTCTATATTTGGTGTTTTGGTCGATTTCATGGGTAATCCATAGCTTGAAATGAAGTCCTCATAGTGGGAAAACAAACAATAGGGTTTCTCAAGTACAAGGTTGATTATGTTTTTTGTGTATCAACTTGATAAAACATGCTTAGTGTAAAAGTATAGATTCAATTCAACTAGCATCCTCCCAAGTCATAGTCACAACCAACCTAGTGACTGTCCCAAAAACTACAACTATATATCAACAATTCTATAAGGCCAAGAACAAGGAAAGTACCCACCAAGGAACACAACTTGATTATGGAGATATGGTACTACTACTACTAGTTTTTCTTGAATATCATTTCGATCATTGGCATCAACTACTAATTCAATCATCCATTATTTCTCAAAGGCGAAGATATGGTATTGAGTGTGGGTAGTGGTTCCATTGAACTAGAAACCCCAAGAAGTATGCATGGGAAGAGGAAAAGGGGTGCAGATGGGAGAGAGGGATATTTTATCTTAAAGAAAACTCTTATTTGAATTTAACAGTCATTTGTTGATTGTTATTTGATCAGCTAGCATATCAGTGTAAAAAATCTGTTCAAAAACATATATGGTTTAGTGGTCAAAGGAATTCCTTGAATAGATCCTACGGTTCTTCTCTTGGATCCCTTCTTCGCCCATTGATCCCATTTGAAATGTGCACCATCTTTCTTAGATCACCTAGATTATGTTCATTCTGCAACTCCAATAATATAGTCATAACCCTTTGATACCGCACATACCATTTCATCCACATGGCCACCATTGCTTCTACTCTAATTGACACTTGAAAAAATCCCATGCACTGGATTGACTCTACTGACCCATATCCCATGGTGGTACTTAAACCTATGGTGCTCCTCCCACTTCATGGATGCCCCCTCTAATCCCCAATATTAACTATTCAACTCTTCCCATCAATTGTTGATATTGTGTCTAGTACGTGACTATTACCAAATTGTTAGGCCATCAGAGCCAAAGGGTACCATAGGTGTTGGGATAATGAACCAGGCAATGAGCACTGGTATAAGTCGATCCAATTGATATTGGATATTAGGCCATCTATTATTTAAGTAATATTATCTCCATTGTCTTAAAACTAAAAATTTTGTTTGATTTCTAGGTCAGAATCAATCAACCTATCATATGAATAAGTACCTCTATTTAATACCCCAAGTCAACATCTTTGATCATTGAATGTTGTAATTAAACACCTTCATGTATAGATATACCTAGATCCTACTCATACAAGCCCTTATCTGTGAGTGGTGAAAATCCTTACTTCAATCAGTACTCTACTCTATAGTCTAATCCCGAGTAGTGATGCAGGGATATACTAACAAATGATACCTTTTTAGAAAAAAAATCTTCCTTTAGCCTCCTTTTATCTTTCAAGTCTCTTTCTGCATAAAGTTTTAGTATGTCGGGTCCTACTAGTCTTACTTAAATATTGGTTAATTTTTTTAAATACTACAAGGGACCTTTGGCGCCATTAGTATAAATCAGTTAAGCTCTTTATATTTGAGTGAGTGGTGAAACATGAAAACTCTTATTTCATTACCCTAAAGAGTAAGATCTTTTAGAAATTATCCCTTTGGATGAGCCTCTGAAACCCTCTCCTGATAGTTGAGTGGCTCACACTCTTATAGGACCTGTGAAATTCTCGTTTTTTACTAAATTATATGCCACACTATTATAAGAGTTATTATATTTTACATGTACTCAAGAACCGGGTAGGTATGATATCACATCTTAAAAAAACATATTTCTTTTTAGACCTTGGCTAAAACTAACCTATATTATACCTTTTATATTAGATTGTATTCTTATCCCCTACCTGAGGACTATCATACATAGAATAATTTTTGGAAAATAACTTGACCACTTCTCATTTCAATCATTTGAATGGGTGATCATAGCTGAGAAAATCCTGAAGAAGGAGAATCTTCCCTACTGTTTCAGAATCTCTTTTCCATCCCCCTTGAATAAGTGAATTAGGGGGATGCTTTCTTTAAACTCATAAAAGAATATCTAAGACTATCCTCTTCTTTTACACATCCTCATTCATCCTTTAGATCCAAATACCACCTGACAACCCAATTTCCTCTTCTCTCAATGAAGCACAATGAGCCACCTTTCTTAAATTTATTTCCACATTCTCCACTTATCCTCGGGTCAAGAATAGAGAGGAAAAATGAGAGAGTTTCTAAAAGATATTACCCATTTGGTAATGTTCTAAAAGTTATTTCCCTTTTTAAAGGGTAAGAATATGAACAAGTTCTTTTTACTTAAAACCCTACACTACCATGAAACAATTCTCCAAATTATTAGAAGAAATAGAAACATTATAAAGAAATCACATGATCCAATAGGATAAAGCTTTTAAGGTCCCCAAATAATTCAAAGCCTTATCTTACTACAACCTATATTATACCAAAAGGCTATGACATTTCTCTACACCTCAGTGAACTATGTTAACTATGAATTATCAACCTTGTCCCATTCCATATTCTTTGACTATTTTGGCTATTAGATTAAGACTGATGAGAGACTATCATCAATATTCCCAATACCAACTTAATAGATTAGTCTACTGATCTTTCTCCCATACCATATACTATAATAGGCAATTACGTTCATAGATTCCCAAAGAAAATAAAGTACCACACATTTAGTAATCTACTCTAATAGGTATGAAATTTGAGATTATATAGGTTGGTCAGTCACAAAAAAGGAGTAGCGATGGGTTCAGTTGCAATAAATTCTACGGATGGGAGGGAGGACTCTCTATTCCTAATGCTAAGATTCTGTATCTTGAATAAAATTACTAAAATGTATATAATATTGAATGACAATCAGGAATTTTTAGGTGGTTCCATTATTTTTATTAAATAGTAATGTATTCATTTTTTTCTCATAGGTGCTAACAATTAAGTAAGAATCAGGTCCAATTTATCGATAGTCACATTTTTAGGTAATTGGATAGAAAAATTCTTCTTTACACTCATGGACTAGACTGTCAGTAATCTTATAATAGTGGGATTGGAATGTCAGGTAAGGCAAAAAGACTGGTATCAATCTCCTAGAAGAATATAATTTTAGAATAATCTCAATTAGTTTATACATATAAACCAAAAGGATTGCTGATTCTCTTTTTATACACATGAAGTTGAATCTAGAAAGTGTATATTTTTCTAATTAGGACCAGTTACTACTTTTCTATGATCATAGGCCCTCATATAATGATTGTGTCAATGCATAATGACTTTAAGTCTTACTATATCTCACAAAAGAGCATAAATGCTGGTATTACTCTCCTAGAAGAGTTTAATTAGATCTCACAAAAAATATAACTCTATATTAAAAAATAAACTTCCAACCTCACATTCAACTACTAAGAAGCAGTGCAGAGAGGTGTAAATCATGAGATAGTAATATTTCCAATAAAGGATTTCTCCATAGATATTTGGTCCTCATATTATGAAATATTATGCATAAAATAAAGAATTTACAACCTTGAAGTGGGTTCAGTTATCATTAAATGTATTGGGAGGGAAGGGGAGATACTTACATAAATATGGAATTTTGGAATAGAAGAGAAGCCCTTTATGATATATCAACAAAGAAAGACATCATAAAATAAGCATGTGCCCCATCACTAACTAGAATGTTGTGTTCATCAAAACCTCTCTGTAACAACATATGAAAGTATGAACTAGCTAGGATCTAGACATAGATAGTAATCAGGAGAGAAGATAGAGTGGATAAAGTGAATTTATTTGGTATTTCATGGTAGAAACATTAGACCCACAATGTTATGAATAAACCTAGAATGTATTATGAACTCTATTGCCTAAAATCCTCCCTACATGTGGTCGGGGTGTATCAAATAGAAATTGGATTCCCTTCTAAGACTGTTTAAGTAACCATCATTGGAAGAGTAGTTGACCCCCATATAGAGGGGTGAAGGAACCAATAACTAGTTTTAGTTTTTTTTAGTTCTCATTGGCCCATTCCTCATGCTTTTTTTGTGAAACTGATGATTTGAAGGTAGCCTCGTCTTTATCCTTTCACATTTTTGGGGTGTCTATTAATTCAGCATTGAAAGAATTCATTATAATTCAAGTTTTCTAATTGATGTGATTCTGGGATGGATGGATTTATGAAATTAGTAGTTACATTTCTCCCCTCTTTCTTTTTATGGTAATGAGATCAATCTACATGCTTAATCTAAGGTTACTGAGAGTGGGAATTCTAAACATTGGATTTTCTTTACCATATAGATTCATGAATTTCTATCGATAGATCTAGATAGAGCTCATTATATGGTTGATCTTTTACTTTTGGAAGTCCTAGCCAACCTAGCTAACTGAACTGATTTTTGCTCTCTTTGGGTGAAGCCCTGTCTTAGCAACAAAGGGAGGTTCACGAGTAATGAAACCGTTCTCTATTCCCCCTTTATCTTCCTAAAGACCACACACAATGAGAGTGATGTAATGCGAACTCAGAAGCAAAAAAATTTGTTCTGGTTTCATTAGGCCTATATTGTATTACTTTCTCATCATAGTATACATGGTATCAATATTTTTCTATCTAATGAAAAGTGGGGTAGCTTGAGTGTTTTTTTGCAGTGTTTTTCTCTACTACATCTTATACAGGACCTGATGCTTTGTCTCCTGTTGCTGATTAGGTGGAGGAACTTTTTCTAGGAATCTATTTATCATATTATCTATCAACTGACTAGGTATCCCAAGTCTTTAGATAGGTACAGATATTAAAACTCCCCAGTGGATGAGGTAATGAAAGAATGAACAGTAGGTTGGGAAATGATTCTGATTGAAGCGGATCCACCCTATGCCTTATTAGTATTTGGAATGCGTTGATATTTTTTCTTCCTTTCCCCCTTCATAATCTGTTTCAATAGAACTATATTGAACACCATATGGAGCTATGTCTAAAAGTATATTAATGTTGTTACAATTAGCACTTTTTAGGTTAGGAGCATAATTTGTTGTATAATTGTTCCAAATCTAACTTCTGAAGCAGGGTCACTTTTCTTAGGGTTTGTTTCTTAAACCTAAAGGGTTGGATCTTTTAGAACCTAATAAAAAATACATGTTCTATAAAACTAACTACTCTCTTTTATACTAAAATAAAATTAGTTATACTGATAATAAATGGAGTGAATGATTAGGCGATTTTTCTTCAAAGAAGATAGGATTCACACGCTCCCTCAAACAGACAAGCAAGTCTGATGCTCAATCTTGTTCATTATTAACTAATGAAATGGGGGTTTCTCACTACTTTTTTCAATCAATTTATGGGGTACCTTTCTCATTTTTTGGTCAGGAAATAGCTTCCTCATAAATCTACCTCATTACAGGAGTAAGGAACCAGATCAACCACTGGAAGGATGCCTAATGGTATGAAATAAAATGTACTTGGGAAGTAGAGATATAGATTAGTTTACTTTTAAATTTCTCATAACTATATTTTTATGGATAAATGAAGAACTTAGTCTATGAGAATTATAGAAAAATATTTTACACTAGTGGAGAACATAATTCAAAAAAACAAGGATGGGTTGAGGCACAACTAACTTGCTTTATCCAAGAGAGAATGAAAGGTTTTTAAAGATATGAACCTATCTAAAGGGTTAGGAATGTAGTAGAAGAAAAGAAGTGATTGGAAGGTTCCCACAATGTGGATTAGAACCACTCTAGAGTGAATTTCCATTTAATAGTCATGAGAAAATCTTCAATGAATGAAGTCCTTGGTTCAGAAAGAACTAAACCGAAGGAAGGAAATACATTTTTTAGATATTAGCAAGGATAAAAGATCTTCAAGGACTGAAAAATGGACTGATAAAAGTGACTTCTGATCCTAAATAGAATAATATTGGGGAGATTCTTTCTTATGTGATTCCAATAGACATATATGTCTTTACTTATTATTTTATTCTTCCATAATCTCCTTAATAAGTTCTAAACCATTGGTATATTATAGGTAGTGGGCTATTTCTCTCCAACATCAAGATCTTGAAGAAAGACGAATCAAACCTAAAGCCTCTAAAGCTTCTTTCATTCCCTTATTTATGAGAAATCTTGAAGCAATGGCTTAAAGCTCATAAATTTATTGCTCTATCTTGATAAGGTCAATCTTTAAAATACATGTAAATCTAAATGATGAAGGATTCTTATATCATTCAAGTTGAGTTCCTTCCCCATCATCTTCCCTAGAAGATAATTAAATTTCTTCTGAATATTTTTAATTTTCTAAAAGTAAATAATACAGTATATTAGTTAATTCATTCCCTATAGGAATTAGGTTATCCACTGCTAATTTTAATGAACTTCCAAAGAATAAAAATTATTTTTTGATTATCTAATGAAAGTGGGAATTTCCCATCAGTTTTCATGCTTGTCCAGAGCAGAATGGGATAGCTGAAGGAAAACATAGTAACATTACTGTGTCTAGACTCTCTATGATTAGCAAAGCACAAAAATATGTATATACTAACGCATTAGTAGTGTATCTAATTAAAAAAGAGAGTCTTATCTTCTAGGATAGTAATATTTGTAGGTGACATCTGAATTACAAGCACCTAAATTTTCTATGCTACCGCACTAGATCATGTTGTTTTTATTTACCGCATGCTTTAATCCATTAGTAGAGTTGGTACACCTTCCAAAATGGATGTTGAGACCTCTTCTATGGTTGGAATATCTAAAAAATAATTCGATAAAAACTATATGTCCTATTATTCATCTAGGGAATACCCTATTCATGATCTTTTCTTTCTCAAGGAATTGGATATTTAAACCAGTAAGACTTTATCCTTTACCAGGAAAAAAATCAATATGTTGCCTCAAAAGGATAGGTAAAAAGAATTCTAATTAGTTTAGTCTATTTAGCTCTTTTCCTATTTGAAAAAATTCATTTGGTTATTCCTAGTACTCTATACATACTATATATCTTTTCTCGGGTCTGACCACACTCCAATGGGGTGGGTGTCACAACCCTAGAAGTCAAAGGACTTCAATGTAATGGATCCACCAACTCTAAACCACAACCACAACTACCATCTCAATCACAGCACCACTGCCTACTATTTTCTACTGGACTGCCTTTCATAAGGATACAATGGATACATGGTGGCATCAGACATTCATGGAACAGATAAGAGGGGAGTCTGCCTAGCTAAGGTACCACCATCCCCATTTCATTTGTTCCCAATACCACAACTATTGTCCAAGAATTTAAGTCTACCACATATAACATACCTACATTTAAACCCCCACACCTCACCAGATATCTAATATCTTATATTTGATTCTCTTTTTCTTTCAAGAATGTTCCATGTGTTTATCTAACCACTCCTTACTCTATATGGTAGGGTGCAGGTCATCGTTCATGTGATAAAGTCAAGTTGATTGGTTATTCCCATCTCTAAATGAAAATAAACTTGTGATATGGAATCAATCGTACTATTTTTTGATTTTTGATTTTTGATATATTATGAAAAATAATTAATATATATCATTACCAGGTGGGGTCTAGAATCTAGTGTTTGTGTTTCACTAGTTGGAAGGCCATTTTTTTCATTGGTGGTTAGCCTCATGCACCTCACTATACCCCCTGTCCAAGAAAGAAGGTACCCTAGGTTTTTTTATTGGTTTTTTGTACTTAGGATCATGTTATATGACTATAAAACTTGTGATTTGGGGGTTTTGTTCGATAGGGTGGGATATCAAGAGCGCCAGATGCACTCAATCACAATCATCAACACCATTCCACTAAACCACCTAAGAAATGAAATTGACCAACCAACGAGTGGGGAAGTGTCCACTAGAAACCTTTTGTAAAGAACACATGCACAAATATACTAGACTAGTAGAATTATTACATAGATGGGATGATTGACCTTGAGTATACTCACTCAAACATCATTGGTGTTAATTGTGTAAATGTTAGGAAGGGGTAGTATAACTGTTTTGGTCGTCGAAGTGATGATTTCCCTATTCGCTCAGTCAAATTCCATAGACCATATCACTCCCTGAGCACCACCTCTACTTGAACTATTCTTATTCTACTATAATATATAGAAGAGTACCTAGATCAACTCCTAAACTATCTATTATATCATTTCTGAAATCTTAACTGCCAAACCACCCATTTGATCACAGCAACTATCTGTTCCGACCACCATGCTCTTCCAAACCGACCACCATCTACCCAACCATGAAAATTCTATTCCACCTACCAATCATAGTCATACTACTAATACTACAACTAGTATAGTATATTACCTAAAACTCCAATTCCATCACTACCATATCCACCATCGAACCCCCAAACCATCAAATATCATGTGAGGCATTGGTATAATGTGGTCAGACCACTATAGGCACCACTATAGGTAAAAAATCACCTATAGTGGTGCCTATAGTGGTCTTCCTATAGACTATATAGAAGAGTATCTAGATAGATTATACCAATAAACCTAAAACTTTTTTCCCTCGATATGGCAGATGCATTGGCCCTAACGTAGACCCAACCATGACTTTGATACATTCTTGACTGGTTCCCATGGTTCCAGTGTCATTGGAAATCCAAATCATCCATATTTTTCATGTAAGTTGTATTGGATATGGTGGAATATGGCGGTTTATGTGATGGTTTGACTTGAGTACATGAGTGTTTCCTCTGGAATTGGGGATGATCTCGTTGATTTAAGATTCAAACATTTCAAGAGGTTTTCAAACGTGTTTGATCGCAGAACCAGAAACATCCAATGATTCCATATCCATTTGGACCTACATTCAAAAGGTAGGCGCTCATTAGTTGTGGAATGATGAGGCTTAGGAATTTGCACTGGTCTAGAGGATGGGAGGTCGGACTCATCACACCTTTTTTTAGGGGAATTATTGTCTACCCCAGGACTCTCTTTATAGATTTAAGTTATGTTCCTCAATCTTGATTACATTACCAAGTGTAAAATGAGCTTTCCTTTAGATCTGGCAATCAATGATTAAATATGAAGGAAATTTAGACAATATTTTATATTTATTCAAGTTTCTTCATCGATAGAGAATCATTCTTATTTGTTAGAGATTATTAGTCGATGGTATCCTTAAATACATAAAAGTATCTTAGTCATTATGATGACCATACTGGTTTTAAATCCACTCAGTGGGGCACTTGAAGTTTATTGTCATTCAGAAGGACATAGATTATTTCAGTGTTGGGATCGTACCTGCAGATGGGCTACCTACGTATCCTTTGTTTAGAAAAGGAATCAGAACCCACATAGTTCGAATAAGGGAGTATGATGTTTATGACTTATGGCTCAAAGAAAGATGTCATAATAACTTTTACACTCTAAGATCATGTGAGTCATGCTCGATGTGAGAAACAAGAGGTATTGGTAAAACCAGACAACTTTTCCATGAAAGATGCAATCATAAGAAATGATGTGGGGCTTATGTATGTATGACTTCCCAAATAGATGAAGGTTAAGATTTAATTCAGGGAATAAATTCCGGAACAGGGTCCATAAAGGTATATGTGCTTCATGGAGATTTGGATACTCTAATCTTGGGGCTTACTCCTAAGGAAGATTCCCAAGATTGGAGGGGACTTATGATTGGTTTTTACTCCTTAGAAGGAAGACCAGATCAAAAGTAAATTAGCATTGGTTAAGACAAATTAATACTCAGGCTTATTCCTAAAGAGGAGGCCCAGGTTAGAGGGATTTGAAAATTAAGGGATTGGGGCTTACTCTTGAAATGGAAGGCTAGGTTAATATAATTATGGTTGGGGCTTACTCCTAAAAAGGATTCCCAGATTAGGGGACTTGGGGATTACTCCAAAAAAGAAGGCTCGTATTAATGTGGAAGTGGGGATTACCCCTAAAGATGATGCCTAAAATTAATGGGAATTTTGACTGGGGCTTACTCCTGAAAAGGAGGCCCAGGTTAAGGGGTTCTCTCATCTTAAAGAACAAGGTTGAATGAATGAAATCTCAATCTTTAGTGACATAAAGATGTGTAAATCACTAGGTTTTGAGAGATGTTCCACGGAATTCCTTTCAGATAAGGAATCCAATCAAGAAAACATGCCATAAATGGATTTGAAGAGTGTCTTGAAGACTGGATCTTGAATAGGATTGGTGGAATGGCATAAGAGAGATGAAATGGGTAGGAAGGGCACCCAAAAATAGAAGGGTGCACAAGTCCTAGCAGGCGCGCAGGTACTGTGTGGGGGCGCATGTCCGGGTCACGCAGTTATACCTACGCGGAACATGGGTACTTGCGCGATTGTTTACCATTAGGGTAATACTTGTGCGATCCTTGATCAAAGCCTTTAGAATTATCCCAAGGTACTTCCAGAAGAGTGTTTCCCAAGTTTCAATGAGTAGGTAAGGAGGCGCGCAAGTGTGTCCATTCCCTGTAAGGGTAAAACACTTAGGCGCGCAAGTGTTAGTGAATTCTAACACTTAGACCTTATTCCTCTTGTTTAGACCTTCCATTCTAGTTAAAGAATTACCTTAGAAGTGTTCGGAAGACTTGAAGAAGAGACGTGGATGTTCAGAGCTCTGTATCTGAATTCTAGAAAAATTCCTCTTGATATGGGGGGCCCACCGGGGGTATTTATAGGCGGGAGAAGACCGTGGTCGGTTTTCAAAGAGGGTGTGCAAGTCACTTGCGCGATCATTAGGCGGAACGCAAGTGTACTTGCGCGAAAGTGGTGGAACTTGCATGATCAAAAGGTATTTGTCTCCTTTTTCATTCCTTTGTCGATTTGTGATGTTTTCTTCAAAGGATGAATCAATTTATTCTAATTCATTTCCTTTTCCATTACTTTAGAAAATGTGATGAAAAGGAGTGTCAACAAAAGTCCCCCCTCAGAGTTGGATCTGAAAGAATGAGGATGTGACTCTGAGGAAAAGAAGAAAACCAAAGGGAAAGAGGCGCGCAAGTGTTCAGTGCACAACAATCATCGTGCAGGTGTGAGTCACGCAGGCTGGAGCGTGCGGGCTGTAGGCGCGCAGGTGTCCAGCCTGGCCTATATATATGTGCTCATTTGGCGCGCATAGCACCGACATCCAGTTTTTCGATCTCTCGCCGCGCAGGTCACCTTCACCATGCAATTTGATCTTTTTTCTACTTTTCTTCGTTGACGCGCTGCTGTCAAGGTATCTGGACTTGCGCGGTGATACCTGCACACCAAAAACTTATGCAGCATATTAACACATGCACGACACATCCACACTTGCACGCCAATATTAGACTTGCGCACCTTAATTCCTTTGCCATTTTTTTCGAATTCCTTCAAAATTTTATGAAAAATAAACCCATTTAAGAGTTAATTTATACAAATTTTGTACAGATTCAATGGAGCCTAAGAGAATTGGAACGGCTGATGAACTGGAAAGAAAATGTCTTGATGATATGATGAACATCATTGGACACGATTATTATACCGTCTGTGATAGCACTCTTCAATATTTGGAAAATTATCTGAAGAAATATCACTTTGATTTCCCAAAAATCACTTTTTTGGCTTTGTATGGTTATGGTCATCTGCGAGAAGTCACTATTCTAGAAGTAAATAATTATCTCCCATTTTCATGGTTTCAGAATTACACCAACTTTTCTTCAGAAAATATCTCATGTGGAGGAGTATTTATAAATGCTGTAATAGTAGAGAAGGCCCACATGATGCATCATAGCCCTTGTACGCTAGATATGAAACCTCATAAGCCTGAGCTGTAACCACATTGTCATCTTTAAATCTTCCGAAATGCTCAGATGGATCAATCCAAAGGCTGGAAGAGAAGTTGGGACTTCCGTCCTGGGGGAGGTGTGAAGCCAACATGGATGTGGGTATACTAGGTACGACAAACCTATATAGAGTTTGTCGAATATCTTAAAGGAGTTGCGATATACGAAGCTATCTGGGTTGGGCAAACATATGTTTATAGACATGATAGCTTCGTGTCAGAGATACTTAGCCATTGGATCCCAGAAACCAATTCTTTCCATCTGAATCATGGAGAAGTAGGCATCAGTCTATGGGATTTACATAGGATCTTAGGGGCTCCAATTTTGGGTGACATGTATGATGAATTCATTCCTCCTAAGGTGCCTTGGAATGATTTAGAGAAGAATCCTACTTTGGCTCGGGAATTATTTAAAATCTTCCACAGGCTCAAGAGTTCAGAGACCTCCTTAACTCATTATAGAAAAGATATTCATCTTGAGGAGTGGATGAATATATTTCTTATTGAGAAGAAAGAGAATGAGTTAAAGGAGAAGGGGCCGAAGGAGAAAGGATCCAAGAAAAATAAATCCAAGTATATGAGGCCCACCCATCCTACCACCTACCCAAAAACCGAGAAGAGGGGTGCTCCTAGCACATTCTGGCCAACTATAGAAGTAGGAGAGTTTGAGAAATGGGGATATGAGGTGAATTAGATGATCCCAAAGAAGACACGTCTGGTGGGAATCTTAGCTTTGTGGCTCAGCGTTTATCTCTTGCCAGTCAGGGACTCGAAGGGAGGCGTCAGGCCAGGGACTTTCGTTATTGTGGCAAAGTTGGCTGAGGGAAAAATGGATGGGTTGGCTACACCCATTTTAGCAAATATTCACATGAGTTTACTTCATGTCTTCATGGGTAAATCTCTTTTGAGAATAGTGGGACCATTCCAAGTTTTATGGGGATGGATCGCCACTCACTTCAGGATTTATAATTTACAGAATGGAGTAAAATTCCTAGAAGTTCTTTCAGTCCATCAGTGCAAGAATTCTCTGGAATTTCCCCATTAGATCTTAATGCATATGACATGAAAGTGAGGCTGAGCATGTTTAAGGAATTTATATTCTTTCTCTATGGAAATCCTCCAAATGGGCGGTTTGTTGATGATGGAACATCCCACTTGGATTTGTGGGCATACATGCTGGCCTTAAGAGATGGTGTGATGGTCACCAGGATTGACGGAGAAATGATATGTGAGGCCTATGGTCCATATATATTTGCACGCCAATTAATTTGTTTGCAACAGATTGTTATATCTCCCCCTGTACATGTCAGGTTAGAGAAACATCTGATGGTTGCTCCGCAACTGTGGTTGCTGACTTCTAGGGAGAAGACTGGGGTGGTCTTTGATCTACCAGTTGAAAAAGTGGCAATTAACTTGACTACATGGTATGCTGAGCACCAGATAGCATCATACCCTAAAGGGGTGATGAATCACCCAGTTTATCAGGTGGGGAAAAGGAAGAGGACCGTAGAGAAAGAAACCCTTCCTCATGAAGGTGATGATTCCCCACCAAAAGCTGATTCGCCAGATTCCTCCTCTAGGACTGATTCACTGGATTCCCATGATGGGGATGATGAGGCACAACAAGTGGAAAAACGGCCTAAACCCTGATATAATCCTCCGTTTAGAATCAAAAGACCTACTCTATCAACTCCTGGTGAGTTACTTCATTGTGGTAATTTAATCACCATCACTTTATAAAGCAATAAGTCTTATTTTATTATTCTCTATCAATAGGTGCTGGAGCTGGGAAGAAATTGAAGTCAATGATTTTAGGACCTTCCTCACAGCCTTCTGGTACATGCACTGAATATCTATGACCAGAGGCTATCCAGACATGGCAGAGTCTATATTGTGGTACTGAGACCGCCTGGTTAGATTTGTGTGAGGTTCTACAACTCCCTGGAATAGAGAATCTTGTGGATTCTACAGTTATCCAATATGAGGATAACGCCAATGAAGTGTGGGCTTACATAAGAGAGCTGGAAATGCTCATATATTACACTGAAGATTCCATTCCTATCACCAAGTGGGTGAAGGAAATGATAGATCGTGGTGCCGCTAAGGGGACTGATGAGGAGTGGCACGATTATGTGGTCCCTGAAGATGTATGTTTTTCTTTCCTTATTTGATTTGCAAATGATTTTAGTCGAAGCTTTGTTACCCAAGGAAGTTATTTTCTTCATCATGTAGCTTGAAAAGAAAGGAACTAATGATGTTCCTTCGCCACAGTATAGCCCTAGTGGTATTGCCATCGGGGCTGTTGCTGAATATCCTCACAAGTCGGGCGAGATATCTCCAGGCCAGCAGGCCATGAAGGAACAGTTGTACATGGACTTCCATTCTCCAATTCAAGTGCATGTAAGGAAGACTACTGATACTCCCAATAAACCAAAGAATCAAAGGCAACGAAGGAGGAAGTCCACAACTAAACACTTCATTATTAGCGGTAAGTCCTTCAGATAATCATGAATATATACCCATGAAAAGTTTTCTCATATTTCTGGGGATTTCAGGGGCTTCTTTAATTCCTCCTCTAAGGGAGAGGACTGATCCTTCTATTAGGACCACAGAGGGTGCTGTGGAATAATCACAAATTCAGGTTGACTTGGCTGCTCCTGGAAAAGATCCAGCATCTGTTCCCAGTATCCCTCCTACTACTGTTGAGAGAAGAGAAGAACATGATACTGGTAAGTTAACAATGCTTCATAAAATGTTGAATGAAACATAAACTGACTTCCATTCTGTGATACATTAGGTTCAACCCTTACATTAGATCTTTTGGTGGATATTGCAACTGATGCCATGATTTTATCCGAAGATGCTGCCCAGGGTCAGGGACCGTAGGATGAAGGTCACCAAGGAGACACATCAAATGCTCCCACTAGTGATACTAACCAGGATTCTGAGATGACATTAGACGAAATGATGGAACTTGGCGTATCTTTAGAATATTCTATAAATCATGTTAAATTACCATGTAATTTAGAAGATTATGGACGTGAGTTTTATCCTTCATCCTATTAGGAATAACTTATTATTAAATGTATAATCATGATTGGTTAAAATGTAGAGTTTTGTCTGAGCAAGCTGCTGAACTACCCATGCCTGAAGGGGGTACAAAAAACCCTACCATTGCAGAGACATTAGCACAAGTGGAGTTGAACCCAGTAGAGCTTCCTCAAACTCATCATGAAAATCCTATCAAATCTAGGAAAGATGGAGAGGATCCTTCTCAGGTTACTGATATACCATTAGGTAAAGAATAACAATATTTGTGATTGTACTTAATTTGAAAGACAACCAATTCTTTTTTTATCCTTTGAAATTAACCAAAACTTTCAATTATTTATGCAGGGCCATCAATTGCAGTGGCTAGATCTGGAGGTGAGGCCTCAGCCTCCGCCCCAACGGGAATTGAAATTGAAGAAGCTCAGGTCAGGGGGGAAGGAGCAGAATAGGGCACTTCCCTAAGTGCATTAATCCCATATTACATGCCCCATGTGATGATGATGTCGAATCAGACCTGGAGGTACTTAAGGCGCTCATCTTTTCACGACACAAGGTATGGAACAACATATGGAAAATCATATCTGAGGTGCCTTTAGAAGAGCTTTCATCAAAGATCCCTCGATTGTTGTCTCTGTTCTTCATCCTAGGACTTGGCGGTTTTTGATATGAAAAGATCCATGCCGCTGTGAAACAGGTCATTTTTAGGAGGGAGCAGGAGCAAAAGTGTCACGAAAATCTTCCCAGGGTGAAACTTCCAGTCAACATCAGTGAATTTGAGGCTGCGGTATCCCGAGATGAGGCTGACTATGCTACCAAGATGAAGGAGCTGAAGCATAAGATAAAAGATAAAGTTGTCCAGTAAATGCACCTTCAGCAGCATTTAAACGTTGTTACTGGGGAACTTGACCAACTCAATAATTCATTGGAGGGAGGTCAAATGAATGGTATGAAGGCCATCACAGTTTCCTAGAAAGAACTCAATCAGGCCGAAACGAGTGAAGTTGGTCGGGTGTATGAGCTTCATGTAGCTGCGGATGAATCTCAGGATGTTGTTCATCAAGTGAAGACTTATATCGAAAACCTCTTGGAATTTCTTAGAAAAGAGAAGAGACTCCAATATGTGGATGTCCTTCTAAATCTTGCGCACCAAATGGAAATAATGCTTTCATCTTCAATCACTTGTGAACGTATTTTCCAGCTACTTGCTTTAAATTTTACCTAATCCAATGGGCCTAGTAAGCATAGTTTGATTTTTACTAGGATTATTATAAATAAACCTACAAAATTTGAATCTTTTAATTGCTCAATATTACCTAAATCATACAAAATGTATGTTTAGTGAGCTAGAACTTGACTTTTATTCAGAGTTCCCTTGTCTTTTGTGGGCAATTTAAAGTCATGCACGTCAGACATAAAGATGCTAATGTTTAAGGTCAAAATAGCTTTGATCGAATGAATTAGAATTGATATAATTCCTTGAAAATTTATCTGAAAACATATTACCATACTCAAGTATGATGGAAAATATGTAAACTATGACTTAAGAAAATTTGAATCTGGGGAATGATATGAAAAAGAGCGAAAAGGCAGTAGAAGAATTAGTTTCTAATAATTAAGTTACCATTATTTAACAAACTCGTTAGGGGGTTGAATTATGCAGGTCCACCTAAGGGAATTGGTTGCATAGTAAAATAAATTTCATCTTTTGGATGACATGTTCGTTATGTAGACTACTTATGCAATGCTGCCTAAGGGCACTTGCTGCATAGTCAGGCAAAAGAACTCTCAGATATTTAATTTTCTACTGCTAATAAGCCAGTGAAAGTTTATGGGGATTCAACTTTTCCAAAGTAGAGAGTTTGCTATATGTAAAGAGGTACTTGAATATGGAGAAGATATTTTCAATCAAGATTGTCTAAGAATTGGATGAATGTCACTCCTATGAAGGTCTGACCCAAATGTAGGGAAGGGAAAATATAAACCATAGACTTGAATATTTTCATATCAGGAAAAAGTATGAGACAAATATGTAAAGAATGGGTATTTTTGTGGATCCCTACATATCGTTGTTAAGACAACTAAGGACAAAAAGAGGTTTTCATCCTGATAATGTATTTACCATTATTTAACAACCCGTTAGGGGGTTGAATTATGTAGGGTTACCTAAGGGTATTGGCTGCATAGCCAAATAATAGTATCTTTTGGCTAACAAGTATGTTATGTAGAGTATTTATGCAGGGACGCCTAAGGGAATGTGCTTCCTACTCAGGCAAAAGAAATCTCAGAAATTTGACACTTTTGTGACTAGAAGTCAAGAGAAGGGTTATAAAGATCTAAAAATATTTAAGGTTAGGATTATGACACATAATTATGGGTATTTTCCAATGTATGCAGAGATACATAGATCATTTCTAACCATAATCATGTTGTGGTTGGGTCCTGAATTGAAATACTGGACTTCAATACATATCCCATAAGGATGGTAATCAAGCCATACGTAGTTCCTGAAATACAGTTTAACGTCGTGTGGGACGAAAGTATGATATATCTTAGTTGAGGGTCATATAGCTCGTACCATTATAAGAAATACACAATGTGTGTTTTCACAGGGACTTTTCAGCCAAGGGACTGAAAGTGGAATTTGGGGTTAGGCCCAAAATACTTGGGGCTAGATTCGAGGGACACTCGAATGTTCCTATGTATCCCATAAGGATGGTAATCAAGCCCACACAGTTCTAGGAATACCCTCTGTAAAAATTTGGTTCATACATGTGAAGGGTGAAAGGGGACTTTATTGCAATGATGGTTTAACCCAAGATAAAAGGTTCGGGCATTTCCATGTATGCACGTAGTATTTAGAATGAAACAAGATTGAAAATCAATGTAAATAATGATTCCCTCTCAGGTGAGGGTACCAAAGAATTTTATAGTTTATTGCCATACTGGACAAAATAGTGTTGTACAATTTAACGTCATATAGCAAGGACGAAAGTGAACCAATGTAAAGATATTTATTCCGGGGGAGGCTTTATGAATCAACATCATACGAGATGGAGGTGAACCGATGTGAAGAGATTGGTTTTGGGATTGTTCCATGGGAGTTTGCCTACATACCCAGCCTGGAAGTCAAGGATCAAAGTCCACGTAGTTTAATTAACGAATGAATTAGTGAACAAAATGTTCTTGGGGATAACGACCCTAAAAAAAGGATGGTGGGACTTACGTGTGGTTAGCGGCCCAGAGAGGTTTTTATGGTTAATGTTTGCTCTAAGATCACATGAGTCATACTCGGTGTGAGAGACAAGAGGTATCAACAACCTTAACAATGCATAGTTTAATGTCATGTAGGATATATGAAGGGACTATGCAGTTTAAATTCTTGCAGTTATGACTATTGGTGCGGCACAGTTTAGTGTCATGTAGCAGGGACAAAATAAAATTTAATGTCATGTAGGAAATATTAAGGGATTTATGTATAGTTTAGTGTCATGTAGTTAGGACAATGGGGACAATACAGTTTAATGTCATGTTGGACAAAAATAGGACTATGCAGTTTAATATCATGCAGTAAGGACAAAAGAGGGAACATTTTAACGTCATGTTGGACGTATTAGGGACTTTTTCACAGTTTAGTGTCATGTGGGACGAAAGAAATACAAATATTTTAAGGTCATATGCATGGACCATTGGTTATACAGTTTAACGTCATGTTGGACGTAAGGGACTTCTGTACATTTTAGTGTCATGTAGTTAGGACGTCACAGTTTAACATCGTGTGGGATGAAAGAAATGCAAATAGTTTAAAGTCATATGCATGGACTCTGGATGGTACAATTTAATGTTGGGGTGGATGTAAGGGACATGAAAATAGTTTAAGGTCATATGCATGGACCCTATATGGTGTATTTTTTGTTTATACAAAATAATTCTTCAGAAATGTGGCATTGGTTGGAGTAGTGATGAGTTCTCCATCCATTGAGATTAAAGAATAAGCTCCATTGGGATAGACCTTATGTATTGAATAAATTCCATCCCACTTTGGTTCAAGATTGGGAGGTTTCTTTCCTGGTATCATTGGAGTTCTGATAACTAATACCAATTCTCCCTAAACGAATGAATGAAGATGAACTTTTTTGTTGAAAGCTCATGTTATTCGATTCTGATAGACTTCCAAGTGGTGCAGTGTGCACAATATTTTCTCATCTAACTGTTCCAATTCATCCAATCGCTTTTGAGATTGTTCATCTGTAGATGACTGATCACAAATAGATACTCTGAGCGAAGGAAATTGAATTTCAATGGGAAAGACTGCTTCTGTTCCATATACCAGTGAATATGGAGTTGACCGCGTTGTAGTGCGGTTGTTAGTTTGATAAGCCCATAAAGCATGAAATAGTTTATGAGGACATGAATTCTTATCTTTATCCACCATCTTTTGCAGTATATTTTACAGAGTCTTGTTGAAGTCTTCTATCTGGACATTGGCCGCTGCATGATACCGAGATGAATGGTTGGACTTGATGTTGTATTCTTGATACAACTTATTCACCTCGGATGAACAGAAGTTGGTTCCATTTTCCATCAATATGGTATGAGGTACACCAAATATAGTAATCATGTTAGACTTTATGAAGCTAACAATGCTTTTAGAACTGACTTCTTTGAGAGGTATTGCCTCTTCCCATTTGGAAAAGAAGTTAGTAGCAGTAAGAATATACTTAAATTGCTTGTCTATAGCTGAAGTATAGGGTCCCACCACATCCATTCCCCATGTTGAAAATGGCCATGGTTATTTAGCTGTATAAAGAAATTCTGGAGTTTGATGAATGAAGTTAGCATGTACTTGGCATGAATGACACTTCTTTGTGAAATCAACACAATCTTGTATCATTAACGGCCAAAAGTATCCAAGCCTTCGAATATGATCATATAGTCTATGTCCAGATTGGTGGGCACCACAAAATCCTTCATGCACTTTTTTCATGACAGCCATTGTCTCTTCACCATCAATGCATCTGAAGATAACTCCATAAAAACCATGCTTGTAGAGAATCTTCTCTAGGTGATATGGCCATCATAAAGAGTAAAATTGACCACACGTCTTCAGATTTGTTTTTTATCAGCTCTATCAGGTGGAAGTGTTCCGTTTTGAAGGAATTCCCTGGTAGGTGTCATCCATCCTGTAGTATGACCATATAGTTCAGGAATGGGACTAATTTCATTGATTTCCTCTGTTCTGATTTGAACATAAGGTGAAATTGAATGATGGTGGGAAATATTGATGGTTGTCTCGTCCCGATTTGGATTTTCCTGAGTTGTGGCTATATTAGCCAATGCATCAGCATAGGCATTTTGTGATCTTGGGACATAAGAAAATGTCGGTTACGAAGGAAACTCCGCCATTAACTGTATGATGTAATCATACAAAGGGATTAGTACTTCTTTTCTGATTGCATAATTCTCATTGACTTGTTTGATTCCAAGGTCTGCATCACCTTTCACCTTTAAGTGATTCACTTGTGCTTGAAGCTCCAACTCCAATCTTGCGATAAAGGCTTAGTATTCTGCTTCATTATTTGTACCACCTCCCAATAATGAGAAGTAATAAGGTAGAAATTCCTTTTCTGGGGAAATGAGTACAACTCCTAACCCAACTTTTTTGAACTTAGGATCTTCCATTTTCCTCCCTGTTGGACTTCTGCAAGCACCATCAAAGTACATTTCCCATGTTTGAAGACTATCATGAATAAAGAATACTTCCTCATCAGGAAGTTCAGTATCTGAAGATGTATATTCTACTGAAGGATGTTCAGCAAAGAAATCAACCAGAGCTTGGCCCTTTATTTCGTTTTGAGACACATACTGAATGTCGAACTGCTACAAAATAACTTCCCAACTTGCCATACATCCTGTAAGAATTGGATGACTAAGTATGAATATTAGTGGGTTATTGTGAGATACCAATTGGACATCATGATGTTGCAGGTAGTGTCTCAACTTTTGAACTGCAAAGATTAATTCTAGGCCGTACTTCTCAATATTTGAATATCGGGTTTCTGCTTCAAGAATAGTCTGACAGAGATAGTAGAGGTTGTTTTCATTCCCAGCATCATTCTTCTGAGCAAGAAAGGCACTCAATGATCGCTCTAGATCTGTCACGTAGAGGATAAGTGGTCTTCCTTAAATAGGTGGCATAAGTACCGATGGACTCAAGAGGAATATTTCTTAATAATATCGAATTCCTCTTGACATTCTTCAGTCCACTGGTAAGTGACTCCCTTCTTCATCAATTTGGTGAAGGGTAAACTTTTTCCTTCCAAATTTGCAATGAGATGCCAAATATAGGCTAAGTGTCCTTGAAGTCCTCTTAATTATTTCAAATTTTGAGGAGGTGACATACCAAGGATTTACTTGGTCTTCTCAGGATCTACTTCAATACCACGATGGCGTACAACAAATCTGAGAAATTTTCTTGAGGTTACCCCAAAATCACATTTTAAGGGGTACATCTTCAAATTATGTTGTCGAAGATTACAGAATATGACTTCCAAATCAACTAAGTGATTAGAACATTGTTTGGATTTGACCACCAAATCTTCCACATAACAATAAATGAACTTCCTTAAAAAGGGTTTGAAGATACGATGCATGACATGCTGATATGTTGCGCCTGCATTCTTTAGTCCAAAAATCATTACCCGATAGCAAAACACACCGTGAGGGGCTCTAAACGATGTATATTCTTCATCTTATGGAGCCATTCAGATTTTATTATATACGTAATATCCATCCATGAAGGAAAGTGCTTCATAGCCAGCTATTGCATCGATTAAAAGTTTTGTGATCGAAACTGGAAAATCATCCTTAGGACAATTCCGATTAAGATCTCTGAAATCAATGAAAACTCTAATTTCTCCATTCTTCATTTTCACTGGGACAATATTATCCAACCACTTGGGATATTGAACTTCTCTGACAAAGTTATCTTTGATGATCTTATCCACTTCAGCCTCAATTTTGGAAGCATAGGTTGGGTGGGTTCTTCTAGAAGCTTGTTTTAATCCTCGATGATCTTCTGGAAAACCCAAACGATGAGTGGCAACATCAAGATCAAGCCCTGGAATCTCTGTATTGTTCCAAGCAAATATTTCTTGTTTTTTCATTAAAAAGGAAATATAAATCTCTTGTTTTTTAAGATTCAAGGCCGAACTGATTAAAGTGGGGCATGGATCTTCTTTTGTACCCAGATTGATTTCTCTGATTTCATCCATAGTGGTAGAGATACCCTCTTGAAATGCTGGAGGAGCATCTCTGAGATCTTCTTCTTCTTCTTCAACATGTGTTATTTCCTCTGTTTCTACTTGCATAGTAGTTGATAAAGAAGAATTTTCATGATCATAAGAGACATTAAAATTTCACATCTTGAAGAAAAATCTTCCATTTACAACCCAATTGATGTTGAAGGGTCTTCTTTGGGTAATAAAGATGAGATGATGGATTGAGAATCGACATCATCGTTAACCTCTAACATTTCTGTAACTTCTTTTGGCCTGGTTGGCGAATTATAGACTTGGTAGATATCAGCAGATGAAATGAAGACATCTCCATTTGAGCTTTCATCATTGCCTGATGGATCACCAATTTCTCCCATGTTGTCTGGCTTGATTGACGTAATTGACATTATGGATATTTCCATAAGCATATTTTGATTTGGGTCTATCCTGTCAATTTGACTGATAGGAAACACATAATTGGTACTCACATGTGATAATGGTTTTACCAGAATCTTTTTCAAACCGTACGGTGCATTAACTTTGGTAATCTCTTTTGTTGTGGATTCCCTCTTTACCTTCAAGTGGTAGAATTCCTCCTCAATGTATTGATATTCACATGTCTTGAACAGGGCCTTATCTCCATATAATGTCCCAACTTGACCATCGAAACAACACTTGAGACATTGATGGTATGATGAAGGGATAGTCACATGTTGATGTAGCCAGGGTCTCCCAAGCAAGATGTTGAAGGCTGAATCTTGATCAACAACCATGAAATCTAAATTGGATACAAGATCTCCAAACTGAGTCCTGAGTGTAATCTCACCTATTGGTTCTTGTTTGTTTTTATCATATCCATGTAACATCATAGTTGAAGGAGATAAATCAGATTTTGTGAGTCCTAATCGACGAAGTGTGTGAATGAGCATGAGGTTGACTCTTGAACCATTATCAATGAAAGATCTTCAGATTTCCACGCCATTGACCTTTCCAGATAAGTACAAATGTATCATATGTCCATGCATGACATCATATTCATCTTCATCAGTAAAATATATCACTACATGGTATTCTGTAGGATTATTCTCTACATAGTAGACTTCAGCTGCAGCAATTTCAGTCTCAAAATCCTAAGGACTTGACAAAGCCTTGATGAGTGCCTCCTAAAGATCTTTTAACAGATTCAAAGCATCCAGAATTGATAACTTGTCTAGTACTTGGGACTAGTGTTTCAATACATCATACTTTCGATCCAGAGGTCTGCATTTCCCAACAAGAACATGTGTCTTAGCAGGTGCCTTGGATGTTGATGCTTTTGAATTTGATGCATCTTGTATTGGGATAGGAGTTTTTAATACTCCTAGCTTTGGAATATTAGACCGATTAGGTCTATTTACGTGCTGAGAGGAAGAATATGGAACCTTCAACCGATCATCCAGAATAATTGTGCCAGGAATGAGTCTACCTTGTGTGGAAGAACTTGCTTGTTCTTGTTGAGCTCGTTGAAGGGCTCTGCCATGATTTTCTGCCGCATATATAGTTCTAGTTGGGGTAGAATTAGAAAAGTGGCCTCTGAAAGATCCACATCTTCCCCTGTATCCTGGGACTCTGAAACTTCATCTGATTCCTCTATTTGACACAGGGAATTCAGGCTCATCAAAATTGAAACTGTGAATGGCATATGAATCTGTTAATTGAATCATATTAACAGAACTGAAAATAAACTCTTCATCTGATGAAGACTCTGCCTGACTAGCCAATTTAGGTTATGCCGTTTGGTGGGGCGGTGCCCGTAGCTTCGAAGTAGATGGAATGAAATATGCCAGAGTCAAAGACATATTATGCTTTGAAACATACTCATCTTCTTACAATTCTTATTCTTTCTTTGAATTATACCGTTTCTTTGAGGATTTTCTCTCTGATGAAGAGGGTTTTTTTGTGGCATTTATGGTAGAAGGCACAATTGGATTCTTCAATTGTCTTCGCAAAATAGCATGAGTTAGGTTGATCACCTTTATGATCATCCAATCATCATATTTTTGTGGATTTTTTTTCTTAACTTCTTTCCACTCGCCTTCCTCCTCTGGAACTATAGCAGTAACACATGCTACCTGAGTTAAAGAACCTTTCAGTTTAACTTGTACCAAATTGACCATTTTTTGTAGGAGGTCCTTGAAAACAAAACACTCCTGAATGTGATGCCCCAAAATTTGATGAAATGGGAAATATTTGGGATGGTCTTCATCTCCTTCCTTTTTTGGCCTCCTCAGCCTTGTAAATTGAACCAAATTATTTTCCAGAGCTAAAATTAAATAACCAGGAACTTGTTCATTTCGGAAAGAGTAAAATTTTCTTTTCAAATCCTCAAATTGTTTTCTTCTTTGATCTCTTTGATCATCTTGATAAAATGGCCTCTGTTGTTGGTGCTCAAGTGGTGGATCCCTTCGAGAAGATGAAGGTTTTGAAGTAGAAGCAGGTACAGGTGCTTGTTTAAGAATAATTGTAGCATTTTCTACTTTACCCATTCTCCTTCTTGGAGATGATTGAATTATACGAGCTTTATCCTTAGTCTTTATAAGAGAATATTCAATCTGTTGAGTGATTGACGTAAGGTCTTGAAACACTCCTATGTATTTCACAGGGATCAGTGGTGTGCACAACTCATCTTGCAAATTTTCCACACATATTGGCAGCAATTCCTCTTGAGGGAGTGCTAAGCTTAGAGAATATGTTAATCCCTTCCTGTATGCAATGAAATCTGAGACTCTTTCATTCACCCTTTTCTTATAGTTTGTAAGATCAAAAACTGTTGTCTTTGGCAACGTTGAGCTGAATTGGAGAAGAAATTGTTGACATAGATCTTCCTATCCAGTAATTGACCGAGATTGCAAGCTTGTATACCAAACAAAAGTTGGTCCTTGCAAGATACGCACGAAGCATCTGAGTTTCACTGCTTCTTGTTGTTCCGGAGTTCCCATCATAGGATCGCAACAAGACACGTAATGCGTCAAATGTTGTTCAGGATCGCATGATCCATTAAAAATAGGGAATACAGGGTTCCCAAAACATGATGGGGAGAAATTACATCAACCCATTCAGGGTAAGCTCTCTTCTATGGTTGAACCAGAGCATGCTTTCCCTCCAAAGCTTCCAACCAAGCTATTAATGACTCAATAGTAGTTATTAACTTTTGAGAAACATCCGGCTGAGCTTGGTCCTGAACAGGTGCAATGACTGGAGCTGGTATAGATGTGGCAGCTGGTAATGCAACCAATGGCAGCACTGCCGATTATTGTCGGACTTGACCCATAGGATTAGAGTTGTAAGGGTGTACTGATAAAGGAGGATATTATTGATCCATCTCAGTAGCCACAACGAATTCCTTTGACTGACTGACTCCAACACGCTTAGGAGGAAGACTACCCTAAAGTAGTTCTGCATTCATCCTCCTCAACTCCTTCATTTCTTCTTCTTGTTGTGAAAATCTTTGCTCTAGTGAGAGTGATTGGCCTTCTCCAGAGGAAGGATATGTAACCTGATTCTTTCCCCTCCCTTTATTAGACACCTTTCGGAGAGGGGGAAGTGGGTTACTTGAAGGATTACATAGGTTCTGAGTAATCCTTTGATTTCTTGTATGCACACCTTCTTCATTTGTGTCTGTACGTACAACTTCTTAAGCAGGAACCTCTTCATTTGATCCCTCTGAGTGAACCTCATCTGGTGGATCTGCAACAACGGCATTAATGACATTAATTTATGCATAACGCATTGCATCCCTTCTATCAGCATTTTTGTGATATTGTCTTCTTCCATGCTCCTGATGAGACATTGCCTTTTTTTGATTTGATCCCTCAGGAACTTCTTAGAGAAGCGTAATTTGGAGAGAATATCCTGATAATTTGGGTCTTCGTTCCTCTTGAGGCTTCTTCCCCAATCAAGAAAAGACTGGATTTATCTGAGGGAGGGATTGCGAATTTGAAAAAGTCCCTAGTTTAGTGGATTGGGGTTGTTCTTACTATCTTTGATCAACTTCTAGAATCCTATTTGTTGATTCCAAGGGTTGAGTAAAAATATTCCCTAGTCTGGAAAGCTGGGGTGGATCTGGACATGCTATGTTTGAGACATTCTTAAAATCTCTCTTGATCTTGCAGACGTTAGTCTAGAAATTAGCTGGATGCATCAATCGACATCCACTTTTATCACCCGGTTCAAAAGACTATTGGATGATTTCTGAAACTTCTGTCACCTTATGATGTGCTTGCTCCATACGAGAGGCCTGTTCAATATTCTCGTTTGCTTGATGGAGGAGTAATTCAACAACGTGCTCTCTATATTCTGGATTTTGAGAAGAACTAGTTGAGGACTGTTCTTGGGAAAGCTTTTGATTACAAACAAAACCCATTGACTGTGGCTGGCCACAGGAAATAACATTGCATGAGACCATTTTCGGTGGGCTTTGCTGAATGGAGAGTATAGTGAAATGTAGTGCTCCATGAACACCCCATCGCCGGACATGAATACCAGATGGGGGAATTGGCAATTAACTTGTGAAATCTTCTTAGTGCGCTAAGGCATGAACGTTGAAGGGCTCTCTAATGATTTTCATCCATTGGATATCGAGAGACTGATAGAGATGCCAAATCAATTTGACATTGTAACCCTCCTATTATCTTAACATGATTTTCATATTCATCATAAGATAATACTTTCTTTTTCAACTGACAAAGAGTTTTCCATATTTTGAAACGAATATCATGAATTCCATCTTCCGTCAATATATCTGGAATGTTATACTGAGAGTCAGCCAGAGGCCAAAACATGACTGGAACCTCACCTTTTTCAATTTATTTTCTCACGTTCAGCATTTCCTCTTTCTCATTCAATGAAGATTCTTCTACCTGATTTGACCAGAGTTGGTTCTTTCTTGTTGCTTCATCGAATTAAACAAGATTGGTAGAGAAATCACTGATTAAACTTGAAGATGCATGACTTAGGGGTGGTTTGGAGAATGACCTACACCCTGGGATATCTTTTTATGGAGAAAGTATTTCACCTGCTAGCGATGAAGCATCAGACATGAATGGTTTTTCATTTGAAAGTGCCTCAAGATAAGAGGGATTTCTCGGCACTACATTGTATACTGGATCATTTTCTAAGAAATGTGCATCACTACTGTGGAGAGGACATTCGCAGAGAAATTCATCATCATGGGGAGGACCACCATGATGGGTTACAGAAAAAGATGAGATCTCTTGCTCCTTGGTCTTCTGACCACACAGAGGGCTCCTGTGGCTCTCATCTGAAGATGAAACTTCGAGATCGACCGAAATTTCCTGAAGCAAGCCTTCATGAAGATGTGTCTGTTGAAAAACTTCAGAATTAGTGTTCCCACTATTGGTAAATAAGGGAGTAGAATCTTGGATTCCAATAGATAATTGTCTGAGGGCTTCAAGAACTCCAGCATCAACCAAGGCCTTGTTACATATTGGATATTGATCTTTTAACTGTGCTGGGTGGGTTTTCTTATTAGACGCCTTCTTACTCTCCTTGGAAACCACTTGTTGACGAAAGTGGCTACTCTGAGCAGGTGTATGTACCTGATCAGAAGAGATGGCTAGGTTAAGAAGATGATCTCCACTCAAATCAGGTGTATGTGCATGACCTGGTTATCTGTATGCTATGGGGGAGTACGCCCCACAAACCTCTTGTACTGGAACATATGTGTGTGTCTGTTACAGAGTGAAATGTTGATGTGTCACTCCACTGGTAGGGATAGATTTATGTGTCTTTCCCTGAGATGCTGTTGAAGCTGTTATAATATCCTGTCAAGCATCCAGAATATGATCAGGTATTTTCTTCTTCTCTTTCACCATTGATAGAATATGCTTGGTGACTTCAGCTGCCGAAATGGGGATATACGTCCATTCTGTGATTGGAGTAGGTGTGTGTGCCTAATCTTGTCCTCCTTTTCCTCTCAGTGAATCCTGACAGTACTCAAGTGTGGGGGTAGAGAGTTGAGTCACCCTCTTATTTGTCATCGGAGCTTTCCAACTAACTTCTCTGAGTGCTACCAAGCGAGACTGTTGGTAGGCTTGATCAGTACTAGAAAATGTATGTGCCTGCTGATTGCACTTCACCGAACGTGGTTGACGAGTTCCATCATATGTAGTTAGAGAAGTCTGCTGACTAGCTGATGATGTATAAACAAATGTATGTTCCTGCCTATAGTACTCTGCCGCAATTTCCTGGCGGGATTGACATGATGCTGCCAGATGAGTTTTCTAGACAACACAATTATAATGGACGGCTGTGTGTGCCCGCTCGTTACTTTCCACCATGTTAGGTTGGTGGACTTATCTGGAGATGGCATAGATGAGAACCTGCTCATTGTTGACCGGATTTCGCCTCTGGCAATTCTTCTTGCCTGCTCGGGTTTGAGGAACCTGAGCCGAATGCTTGGAGTCGATACCCTCATCATGTTGAGGGCGCACTACCGCACGAATATGGCGGCGATTGTTGATGGGAGTCCACGGGAATTACTTATGTCTCTTTGATTTAAGGCCCAGAGGGACCTTCTCATTCACCTCCCCAGAATACGGGAGTGAATGCTGATTGAATTCTAGGGATAAAGACCTGAAACGGTTAGAGACGGTAGTTAACACCGCGAGCTTCTTGATCACTGGTTGTCGCTGTCCAGAAGACCAGGTTGAATTATTGACTTGGAGGGCTTGTTGAGTGGCCTCCAGAGTTGGAATAGTACGATTTTGACGGTACTCCTTAACCAGCGCGTTTAATACCCAGCGTTGAAGATGATGAGTAGGTGATGTTGTCCTCAGAGCAGACGATGATCCAGAAGGAGTAGCAGTAGTGGAATTTGTAGCAGAAGTTTTCACAACAGAGGTATTTACAGATGTGAACTTAATAGAAGCCATTTTGGAAATGCAGAAGATCTTGGAAAAGAGTGATTGTTTGATATAACATACATAATCAATATAAGTTCGGCCACTACATATTTTGGATGAGCAAATATGTTATTGATTGTTTTGTTGGCCCTCTCATTTATTTTTAAATAGGGGCCTAACAAATAAGCAAAGCATCATTTTAACTTGGTTAAGGATTCACGTCAGGTTCACCATTTTTTGTTTCCTCTGGAATTGGGGATGATCTCGTTGATTTATGATTAAAACATTCCAAGAGGTTTCTAACGGGTTTGTTCACAGAATCAGAAACATCCAATGATTACATATCCATTTGGACCTACTTTCTAAAGGTAGGCACTCATTAGTTGTGGACTGATGAGTATTAGGAATTTTCATTGGTCGAGAGGATGGGAGGTCGGACTCATCACACCTTTTTTTAGGGTAATTATTGTCTACTCCAGGACTCTCTTTATATATTTAAGTTATGTTCATGAATCTTTATTACATTAACATATATAAAATTATCTTTCCTTTAGATCTGGCAATCAATGATTAAATATGAAGGAAATTTAAAGAATCTTTTATATGTATTCGAGGTTCTTCATCGATAGAGAATCATCTGTATTTGTTATTGATTCTTAGTCGATGGTATCCATAAATACATATAAGTATCCTGGTCATTATGATGACTATACTGGTTTTAAATCCACTCAGTGGGGCACTTGAAGTTTTTTATCATTCAGAAGGACATGGATTATTTTAGTGTTGGGACCGTACCCGCAGATGGGATACCTACGTATCCTTTGTTTAGAAAAGGAATCAGAACCCATGTAGTTCGAATAAGGGAGTATGATGTTTATGACTTATGGCTCAAAGTAGGATGTCATAATTAATTTTACACTCTAATATCACATGAGTCATGCTCGGTGTGAGAAACAAGAGGTATTGGTAAAACCAGACAACTGTTCCATGAAGGATGCAATCATAAGAAATGATGTGGGGATTATGTATGTATGACTACCCAAATAGATGAAGGTTAAGATTTACATCAGGGAAGAAATTTAGGAATAGGGTTCATAAAGGTATATGTGCTTCATCGAGATTTGGATACTCTAATATTGGGGCTTACTCCTAAGGAAGATTCCCATGTTAGGAGGGGACTTATGATTGGGTTTTACTCCTGAGAAGGAAGCCCAAATCAAAAGTAAATTAGGACTGGTTAAGAGAAATTAAGACTGGGGCTTATTCCTAAGGAGGAGGCCCAGGTTAGAGGGATTTGAAAATTAAGGTAATTGGGCTTACTCCTGAAAAGGAATCCCAGGATAAGAGAATTATGGTTGGGGATTAATCCTAAGGAGGATGCCCAGATTAGGGTACTTGGGGATTACTCCTGAAAAGAAGGCCCAAATTAATGAGAACTTGGGGCGTACTCCTAAGGAGGATTCCCAAAATTAATGGGAATTATGATTGGGGCTTACTTCGGAAAAGGAGTCCTAGGTTAAGGGGTTATCTCATCTTAAAGGATGAGTTTGAATGAGTGAAATCTCAATCTTTAGTGACATAAATATGTGTAAATCACTAGGTTTTGAGGGATTTTCCATGGAATTACTTTCAGATAAGGAATTCAATCAAGAAAACATGCCATAAATATCTTTGAAGAGTGTCTTGAAGACTGAATCTTGAATAGTAGAGGTGGAATGGCATAAGAGAGGTGAAATGGGCAGGAAGGGCACCCAAAAAATAGAAGAGCGCACAAGTCCTGGCAGGCGCGTAGGTACTGCGTGGGCACGCAAGTCCTGGGCGGGCAGGTATACCTGCGCGGCACATGGTTACTTGCGCGATTATTAACCATTAGGGTAATACTTGGGTGATCCTTGATCAAAGCCTTTAGATTTATCCTGAGGTACTTCCAGAAGAGTGGCGCGCAAGTTTCAATGAGTAGGTAAGGAGGCGCGCAAGTGTGTCCATTTACCTTAAGGGTAAAACACTTAGGCTCGCAACTGTTAGTGAATTCTAACACTTAGACCATATTCTTCTTGTTTTGAACTTCCATTATAGGTAAAGAATTTCCTTAGAAGTGTTCAGAAGACTTGAAGAAGAGACATGGGCGTTCAGAGATTTGTATCTGAATTCTGGAAAAATTCCTCTTAAAATGGGTGTCCACCGGGGGTATTTATAGGCCGGAGAAGACCCTAGGCGGTTTTCAAAGAGGGCACACAAGTCACTTATGCGATCATTAGGCGGAGCACAAGTGTACTTTCACGACAGTGGCAGAACATGCGCGACCAAAAGCTATTTGACTCCTTTTTCATTCCTTTGTCGATTTTTGATGTTTTCTTCAATGGATGAATCACTTTGTTCTAAGTCATTTCCCTTTCCATTCATTTAGACAATGTGACGAAAAGGAGATTCAACAATGAGAGAGGTAGTGTCTCATGATCTTCAACATAAATATTAGCTAATTGTCCAATTAGTATGAATACACTTTCTCCAAGATAGATCATCGATATCTGCCATAGGTGAGAAAGATCGAGTTCCAATAGGGACGGTTCACATCTCTCTTATCCGCTTGGGTACTGTTCTTATACCCAGTCTAAGAAAAATTCCATGTCGCGTTCCAAGATCCATCCAGTAGTGACCACCACCAATAGAGATGATTCAAACAACGTATCTACACCTTATACCACCACCCAGGTTCGGGCATGCAATGAGTTGGCCCCATGCTCAATTCCAGTGTTATCATACTAGGGTGTTTACCTTTCCATTCTCATGACCCCATGGTAGATAAGAACCGAATTATCTCTCAACATTCTAAACCCAACTCATGTACCACTATTTTCGATCGACAAACAACCGAACCATTTGGACCTGGTTCTACCCAAGGATGTGACGAGTCGACATCGAGGTGCCAAATGAAACTATCAATCTGATAATTTGGGTTTCCTCAACCTATTATCCCATTTGTACCAGTGATCTCTTTTGTGAGTGCAAAACCACATTGAACTACTTGGTTCACTATGGCCGATATATGAGATTGCATTTTGAATATTCTATCCCTCCTCCAGTTGTTCCATCTTTTAGTCAAGGGTTGAACAACTATACACACCTAGTAGTTTTGGGTTTCATTGTCCATTGTGCACCACCCATTACTCTTTAGGAGGAATCCTCCCCATATAAACTACCAAACTCACGATGTTCCCAAGACTTGAACTTGAATTGAATGAATAAGGTGATGAACCAAGTTATCATTCAATATCGGTCACAATGACAACTATAATGAAAATATAGAGATATATACACACATAAATTTCACCAAGACCACCACTATATAGAGACGATACTCTCTATTTCACCTAATTGGGTTGCCACATGACCATATCAGAGTAGTGGTAAACCTTGAAACAAGGGGGATAAATGGCTGAACTACTTTTTGAACCTATCCATGAATCTTATAGAGCCTTCTTTAGATATGTCCTTAATAGTTAATATAAATAAATACCAGGTTGTTTTTGTAGTGGAAATGGTGAGTCAATTTATTTCACTCATGATTTTAGAGCATTGGCTATTGACCGAATGAGTGGGCCAGTGGAGTAGTGACAGTAGGAGACCATATCACTAATACCATCCTACAAGGAATTTAAAATACCTTTATCACAACTAATTTAATATTTAAGGTGCACGGGGTTTTATCATCTAGCTGTGCGGCGCATGGAATCTGAACCAAGAGTTTGTTTTCATCAGATTCCATTTTTGAGATATTCGGGCCATCGTAACACCATTTGTGGAGCTCACTACTTATGCAACAAGGTATTTTTCTACCTTCATACAACTAGGGTTACTTCGGCAGTTTACCACTAGGTCCATATGTCTTGGAACCCTCCACTATGTACCAAACTGCATCGACCTTGTAGCACTGTGCATGTGTCAGACTCTATACGTAGGTCAACCTCTTAACGGAGTCTGGTGTTTTTAATAAACAGTTTCTACCTTGATCCCCACCTATTGGATGAACGGACTAGAGGTGATCCAATGATATAGGATTACCCTCATTAATCTAATCTAATAGTGAAACAACAGGTGGTTCAAGCGCTTGTCGAGTTCCTTCCAAATGGGTTGCTCACGCGCCAAATATTATACTCTACTAGTTCACCTGTGTCAGTTGTTGGTATGGTCATATGTTTTCCGTCTTCATTAGACTCGCCCACTCACAGTTGTTTCCAGTTTATGCTTACCATTGCCCAAACACTTCCAACATCAACACTGATGGAATGGATGGAGTGGATTTGTCCTAGTACTGCTACCTCTACTACCTATATTATAACGATTTCCCCCAAAAAGTATCACAAGACTGTTAGACTGAGTATATGAAACTTCCCTCACCTTAGGCACTACCATATGGAGCATAGATGCACTATTAAAAGAGTACTGACAAATCTACTCAGCCAATAGTCATGAGGTTGTGTTAGTGAATGAGCCATGAAACCGATGACCAGTCGCCCGATACTTAAACCTTATGGTGGTGATTCTAACCTTTCAGTACCCATTGTGAAAATCAACCCCCAGCTACTATATGTATATGTATATGTATATGTTTATGCATATGTATATGTATAGGTATATGTATATGTATATGTATATGTATATGTATATGTATATGTATATGTATATGTATATGTATATGTATATGTATATGTATATGTATATGTATATGTATATGTATATGTATATGTATATGTATATGTATATGTATATGTATATGTATATGTATATGTATATGTCTATGTATATGTATATGTATATGTATATGTATATGTATATGTATAGGTATATGTATATGTATATGTATATGTATATGTATATGTATATGTATATGTATATGTATATGTATATGTATATAGGTAGATGTGTAGGTCGATGTATATGTAGATGTATATGTACATGTATATGTATATGTATATGTATATGTATATGTATATGTATATGTATATGTATATGTATATGTATATGTATATGCATATGTATATGTATATATATATGTATATGTAAATGTAAATGTACATGTATATGTATATGTATATGTATATGTATATGTATATGTATATGTATATGTATATGTATATGTATATGTATATGTATATGTATACGTATATGTATATGTATATGTATAAGTATATGTATATGTATTTGTATTTGTATATGTATATGTATATGTATATGTATATGTATATGTATATGTATATGTATATGTATATGTTTATGTATATGTATATGTATATGTATATGCATATGTATATGCATATGTATATGTATATGTATATGTATATGTATATGTATATGTATATATATATGTATATGTATATGTATATGTATATGTATATGTATATATATATGTATATGTATATGTGTATGTCTATGTCTATGTCTATGTCTATGTGTATGTATATGTGTATGTATATGTATATGTATTTGTATATGTATATGTATATGTATATGTATATGTATATGTCTATGTAGATGTAGATGTATTTGTATATGTATATGTATATGTATAGGTATATGTATATGTATATGTATATGTATATGTATATGTATATGTATATGTATATGTATATGTATATGTATATGTATATGTAGATGTTTATGTTTATGTTTATGTTTATGTATATGTATATGTGATTCAGATTTGTGCTAGTCGCAATTCTAGCAATGATGAACAGCTAAAGTACTCTTCTAATAGTGAACTACCGATTATTACTTAATCCATATAGGAACCCAACAATTTCATGGTGAATCCTCAGTACTCTTCTAATAGTCTTTCAACACTATTATAATAGTGTTTATGACCGCCACCCTGTGCCATTGTGGCACATGGTCATTACTCTTCTAATAGTGAACTACGATGGAAGGTAAGGCCAACCACCACCAACCACATTATGGGAATGTTCAACGACATTTCACTATCAATCAAATAGACCTATCACTCTCAAGTACCCCCACCGGCAAAAGGATATATAAGTGACTGATTCTCTCAACAATTCTGACCACCCGTTGAAACCCCGATCTACTACGAACACACCCTATGGAAACAAGATTTCAATAGTATACTAATGTTAGAAATATCTCTTATGATAAACCTCAAGTGTAGTAGCCAAGTCCCTACCATATATCAATAGAAATTCCCACTAATAACAACACCATAATTTTCATATCCAAGAATACATGAAGTATTTCATACCAGGGAGGATTATGATGGAATCATCTCATCACTTCGGTGAACCACTTATAGACTCATGACATTGTTGGCTCAAAATCACCATTGACCAGTGATCTATTGCACTTTCGATCATCGGTATGTATACTTACAATCCGACTTCCTGAACCATCTCTGATATCCCTACTTCATTGAGAACTAAGATAATTGTTTGGAGACCTTAGCTGATGATTTGGACTCTTTCCCTCTCTAGAATGGATCTTGGAACTGCACCCTCTGTCTTGTACCATTGATATCGGGCCAATATTCGAATAGAGTACCCATGGATTTGAAAATCTCATAGAATCACATATCCATTGTCAATGTCAACACACCATCACCCTCTACCTAAGGCCATTAAAATTATAGGTATGCACTACTGAAATAGATTTTACAGAAAACCAGTTATCCCCAATCTCAGTTGGGCAATCACCCCTAGCCACTAGCCGTCCCAGTATTCTACCACATAATTGGGCTCAATCTTCCACTTCCAACCAGTAATTGACCACTTAAATTTGGCTAGATCGATCAGTTTTGGTTCCAAAGGTAGAATGTCCCAATGAAGAGTAGTTCCATTACTTAGTATCTCTAGCAGCATTTCCCATTGACTCATTGACGCATCATGAAAAGGGTACACTATTTGGAATTGAGTGGGTAACCAACCACTCCAATTGATTGAGAAAATAGGGTTTATATATCATTATATATTATGATACTCGCTCCTCCAACTGTTTGGAAAACATTTGAATTGAGGTTCTATTTCACTCCTTTCAGAATGTGGTGGGTTCTTTTTCAAATTCCCCTCATGGTACTTGGTGGGATATTAGTGTCATGGAAGAATCCGGTACATTATACATTGAATAGGGTGGTTCCTTATGTTGATAAAGTTTTTCATGGACAATACATAATTCGAACATGCCCCGTACTACTTATTGAGGCTCCACTCTCAACGGTCAGGACGAAGGTCATGGAATTCACCTTCATGGGAAGATCATTCCAATCCATTCAATCCACACTCAAATAATCACCCCTTAGTAATCTACTTTATTAGTCATAATATAATAGTACCTGACTCTACTCTATTATGGGGGATAGTAGTATTCTTTTTTATCATGGTCGCTGAAATTCTAGTATCCCTTGATATCACCCTTGAATTTGAGCTGACAGATGTCGGACCTGTAGGCCGATAGGTTCCCACAGACTGTTGGATGCCTACCATCCGCATGAGACCAATCACCCCATGGTGCTCGCTCGCCACTACTACCATGTTCATAGTTTACTGAGTGGATGGAGATAGTCATATGTTTCTGTTCTATCCAATATGTTTCCCATTTCCCATCACCTATGACCCCCACACCCATTTGATTGACCCTTGGACATCCGGTTTCATGGTAGCAGGATCAACACATCACCTCCATCATACCCAATAACTACTAGATATACTTGGATTTCACCCCCATGTCCTATAGATGGATTATTTTGTGGTTGGATTTTTCTCTTTTAGCTTGGTCACCCACTCCAATAGTACATGCCACATTCCCCATTTTCTCTTCTCGATGGCCTCATGGAACTCATTTCATTTGATTCCTATGTTGAACCATCCACTCGTATGACATCCAATGCCTAATTTACAGGCTCTATCATATAAATAGGAATTATAGCATATAAATATTAGGTATTCTAGCATATAATGTCCTCCACTAGTCGAATTCAACCAACTGTTGTAGGCATAGAAGTCCCCCCATCGCCCCCGATGTCTCAAATGGTGAAGGAAATCCAGGTTCTAAAATATATGATCCCTTATAAAGGGAGAGGTTATAAAATATCTCATCCTTTATAAAGGATTAGGTTCTAAAATATCTAACCCTTTCTAAAGGGTTAGGAACACTCCACTCCCAAGTAGCTAGTGGAGACAAAGCTAGATTAGTGGTTGAAACCGGAGAACCCCGAAGGCGTATCTTGGGCCAAGTAAAAGTGCTAAGTGTTTGGGGGTGAGAACAACATCAAGAAGGCATGAATTATCCCAAATTTCATCCCTTTTTTATACATACAAGAAGGTCCCAACATCCCCCATGCATCCAAAAGGAGTTATCCAACTGAGTGAGTGTATAGGATGGTCCAACCTACGCACCATGAACCATCCAGACTAGGGCTGGATCACTCTATATAGTAGAGTACTCAGGTGTTGAATTTCCTTTTTGTACATTACCCTTGTACCTTCAGGTCGGAAAGTCATGGAATTGAAAAACCTACCACTATAGAGACCAAACATTAAACCTCTTTCTTATCTCATCCTAGAGGATGACCTGTCCATTCCAAAGATCCACTATCCATTCCCCAATCATACATGAAATGATAGAAGAAGACCTCACTCCCAATACCCATGGTGTTCCTCTATATGGTCATCACCCCCCCCCCATGAAAACTCATACACCAATTCAAATACTATACTCTATATAGTTATTAATTGCATCTTATTGTAGTAAAACCCCTGATCTCTCCACCCTTTTGAATGCGTATGAGCTCTCCAGCACTCGGAACAACAAGTTTTCAAGTCATCTAAGTAGTTGAATTGACATCTGATATCACAACTTCCCATCGGCCAGTCGGCAGTTGATGAAAATGATGCCACACCAAAGCTCAATAATCATGGTCCTAATCCAGTATTTTAATAGAGTACCCATGGATTTGAATGGCCTCATTCCTATCCCTCCCTAAAGAGTCATATCTTTTGGAACCTTTGGACCTATCTTTCTCTCATACCCCTGGGTGCCCCACCTTTAGTACTCTACTATATAAAGTGCAGGGGCACCTAGACAATCATTTGGTGGTACAGAACAATAGGCCCCCTATAGTACTCCAACTTTATAGTATACCAATACAACCTCGAACCCTCGGGTTCACCCATCCAAGAGTAGTACCACTTCCGATTACAACTCACGACCACCCTCCCCTTTCTCGCATTTATGGCACCTCTGACCAAAGACTGCCAAATGGATTATTATCGAAATTCCATGACCTAATCTATATATATATATAATAAAATAGGTTTATTTATATGTGTTATTTCAGATATAAAGTCCTATTTATATAATAGAATACAGATTGATTTTCCAGCCTTCCTGACCACCTAGCGGTTGTTTCGACTGGGGGAATCAAAGCACAAACCCTTGGGGGCCAAATGGGATGTGAGAATAGGAACCATATCGAACTTCTCCTAGACCAATATCACCCATACCTATTCCCGCTTCACCAAATAATTATGGAAGTAGGGGCAGCGATGGACAGCTATGGATCACGAGTCGAATGGGCTCCTTCGGTGACACCTCACTCGAAGTGTATACTAGGGGACAATGCCTTGAGATAATGGTTGACTAGTGCATGGTTTTCCACCACCATAATTAGATGAATAGATGTGGGGGAAGTGACTGATATGGATTTTTAGTGTGCAATGGGTATGAAAAAAAATGATGAACATTCAAGGTATCCAACCTCTGAACAAGATGAGTGTGATTCCATATTCTTAAAATAGTGAGGAAAACCATTGGAATGTGTGGTACTTATATATATTGGTCATTGAGCCCCTTTCTATATAGTCTATAAGGGTCATAATGCCTATAATACATTGAGATATAATGGTACAAAAGTTTCTATTTTCCACCCTCATATCCCCTTCCTGTATATCGTGACCGTATGCTCCATCTGTGCACCTCATTCTCCACCAGTTGATGATCCCCCACTGAACATCCATTTGTTCCATCGCCACCCAATAATTGATAGATAAAGAAAAGGGGTAATCATTGTTCTACCAGTGTGATCATTGTTGTTTGACCTACATTATAGGTTCCTAGAGAATTAGTCATACACCCTCAATGAAGTCATTTCACCCCCATCTCATGGAGTATGTCCCATAGAGATGAAGCAAAACCCAATTTCAACATCTTTCAACTAGTAGTTCTTTGAATTCTGTATAATATAGGTAGCGAGTCAATCTGTCTAACTCAAACCCCCCAATTCCCCATCTCTCAATGAAAATTCATAGAGAGGACAACATTTATCCATGTTTTTTATTCTAATTGATCAACCACTAAAATTTCTCAATCTAAACTAAAAACAACAACAACCTAGGTACCTCTATCTTTTCACTCTATCTCGCTATGACACCTATAGCCAGGAAGGGTGACTCGTTGACGCTACCATATGAATTGCCTCTACTATAATGAGAATTCCAAAAAATATGACATCACCCACACCACCATATCTCCTTTGTAAAGGATGGTAATTTTAGAAGGCTTAGTAGTGGGGAATCATAGGAATATCAACTGGAAGCCATCGAATAGTGTTGATTTGGGGTATTGTTGCTTGGGAATTCTGGGAAGTGAATCACCCAACCATCCATAGTCAACAGTGTCCTTCAGGATAAACCTCATTTCTATGAAATCCATACTATTTGTTGGGAAATAGATTCCATATAGATATCCAACTCAAATATTTCATACGAGGTTCATATTGCTACAATTTGGAAGACCAGCTCGGGAGGTGTCACTGTAGCAGTTGGGACAAGCAGCAAGACCAAGCCAAAACTAAGAAGATGGCCAAATGGTGTCATTTTCCATATGAACATAGGTGCACTAGAAGCCTGAGTTTAGGAATAGATACTTAATATGATGGGACATTAAACATGGATGGAAATTCATGGGACTACTTGGGATCTAACTGAATAAAGGGACAAGAATTGAATATCCAAGTGCAGATGGTCTGATAGGCTAAGTAGCATCATGAATTAGAGTGAGTGAGTGGTTAAGTGGTTTTCCCACATGAAAGGAACATGCCAAAAATATAGAATGAGTAGGTTTGGAGTTAAGAACTAGAACACCATCAAGTGACCGACACTCAAATTGAGTAAGTGATGGGATCTTTCCCTACACTAAGAAAAGGAAAGCAGAACCATGAAGTGTCATAGTTGATGCACTAATAGAGGAAATATAATGTAGACCATAGTATAGGGAGACATTTCAATGGAAGTTGTGAGAACATTATTTTATTTTGAAAGAACAAAAGTGGATAATGTCAAATGACTATATACTAGTTTGGATATTGGATATATGGACTCTTACCGGTGCTAGTAACACATCAACCATGTCCAAACAATATTTCCCCAACCCCAAACAGAATGTATTTTCACTTCAACCATCCAGTATTTTGAACAGTACTGAACTTGTCTATAGGAGCCAAGGGTATCATCTAGAAGATATAGTTATTGGAGACTAGGACCCTGCAATAGTTATTGGTGGAAACAAGAATACTCATGTGTCTTGGTGGAAAAAATGACTAGGACCTTAGTTCGACCATTGGGATATGGAAGTGGGGTTGGAAGGATGGGTGTTTTTTGTTGTTATAGTGTCACAATTTTCACACAGTAGTGGACTATGTGAAGAGTACTGAGCTTTGATATCATAGTAGGGTTTCAAGCCATAGGTGTCCTGATAAACTACTGGGAATGAGCCAAACATATACACTATGTCGTTCAAGATACCAAAAACTTGAACAATCCCAACTGCCCAACCTTTGATCACATGGCTGCTAGAGCCAATGCCAAGATACAAGCTTTGGTGGTTTTTGAATGTCAAGCCTCACTAATCAATTGATTATGTAGGTGCACTATATAGAAATAGAATAGTGATAATGGTCTCAGGTACTCTTCATATATACTTATAGGTAGCTTCACCAATGGGATCATACCTACCTTTAGTACACTGATATCGAGAAGAACACACACTACAAACAAGACACAGGGGTTATTTCAATATTTCCAAACCCCCACTAAGAATATGAATGGTAGTGGGTGGTTACCTTCAATTGGCTATATAGAATAGTACTTGGGCCTTTTGAGACCTTCCTTGTCAACATCCACTTTATTCACTTATATTGAGACCTTGTATTCAACCCTATCTTTCTTGGAAGCATGAATTTTCACATAAATGAATTCATCAATCTTGAAGAGTTGTCATTTATTTTCTCTCCTCCTTCTTCTCATGCGAATATACAATTCTTCATTTTGAATGATATTTATGTCTATTACCCCTATGATGTGAGACTCTCTCATCTGGTTGAATATTTTTCATCGTAGGATATGGTTCATCCTCAGGCACATGAGTGGTCAATCTACATCATTTTAATAATAGGTCATATTCGTCTTCCAGTCCTACCAAAGGTGTTGTTGAATCCCATAATATGATTTCTAGATGAATCAATCATCACTATATAGAGTAATGTATTTGGATGGAAGTGGATGTTTCAAAGGAATTCAATTAAAGGTTTCAAATCAATAGAGCATTGACACCAAACTCTTTGAAAACCTCTCGAAAGTATATATAAGTACCATCCCCCATACTGTTCTTCGACCCTATGTTCATTTTCATTCCACTTCTTCTCAAACATAGACAGACTATATAATAAATCTATATAGTCTATATATATATATATATATATCTAATATTTCTGAATGAATTCTTATTCTTCTTATATTAAAGGTCCTTGGGCTAGTCAGGTTCTCTACTACCTATATTATACTTATTTTCTCTTTTATTTCTCTAGCTTCTTATAGAGTTCATAATATATTATTTCGTTCAGTCATGTTTTGTATAAAATAGGTAGTAGAGTGTTTTAGTCTCCATTGGGATATGAATCAACACTCTTCTATAGTAATTACATATATTGTTAAAGAGATTATACCACATCCCACTCCAGGATAGAATATCTTGTGTGTTCTAAGGGTTTGAGATCAAACCTCTTTTCTATTCACATGTCTTATATGTAAGGCCTAGACTACAAATCAATCCCTTTTTCTATCAAGAATTGGTCACCCTTGGCTCTTCTATTTTTTAGTTATCTACTCTAATATTCGTTCTTATTCATTCAATTCAAAGTTCCATGTATATCTAATCAGGATACAATAGAGCCATGTGAATAGGAAAAACCTAGGATCATAATAGATAGAATAGACAGAGAGATGGTGTAATTTCCTATTACCTCTATTATATCGATAAATGGAAGGAATATGATTCATTTCCTATAAAGACCTGGAATTTCCATGTAATTTTATTAATATATGGGAATTTTACGAGTCCATGAAAATTGACGGCACGTGACTCTGAGGCCGAGAGTGCCTGGAATGAATTTCTGAACATTATTTAGAGTGCGTTCAATAAATGTGTGAGAGGGTTTTTGTAACTTTTGGACTGGTGCTCGGAATTGAAATATGAGGGAACCGTTGAACTCGCAGCGCCGATATTTTTTTAAGGGGACCTTCACCTCGATCGCAGTAGGTAGAGGGTGAAAGATAGAATTTGGGTTTTCGTGAAAGAATAAAAAAAATTGTGTAACATTTTATTTTAATTGGAACTCATATGTGGATGTTGAGAGGTGGGGACCACCTGAACTAAACCTCCCATGTGAGGTTATGGAGGTGGGGACCACCATAATTAACCTCCCATGAGAGGTTATGGTGGTGGGGACCACTCGGGACTAAAACCCCCTTGAACTCCCCCTTAAATATGGGGAAACCTCTTAAACTCCTCCTCTTTAATGGTTCCACCCCCTTTAATGAATTATACCAACTCAATTAATTAATTAAGCCAATTTTAAGTTATGGAAACAAACTAAATAGACAACATATTCTATTTTGTTGCATATTCTATTGTTGGGAAGAGGGTTGGAAAAGCGCTTGCGAGAATTTGGAGAAATTCATATCTAATGAAGAACATCACCTCCCAATGAAGAATGACCACCAGAGATCGTAGAACAAGGAAACCGACCCTGAGCTTGATTGGAAGCACTTTGAGGAGGCAACAAACATAGAAAGTCTTCGACGACAATGAACCGATGATCAAGGAAACACTGACACTACCAACATTGGTTCTTCCCTCCTCTTTGATGTCAACGGGAAATCATGGTTGGGGTGTGTTTTAATTTGATCAATGTTAAATTCCCTCTCACATTGAATCATCTTCCTTGATCCATAAGATACTGCCCTAATGTGGAGGGTACGGGCCAAACAAACATGTCTCAACCCCTCCGCAAATCTTGTGGATATGTTGTGTGATCTTCGTGATTGTGTAGGTGGTTGGAACTGGAGGAACTCGAGAACCATGACGAGGGAGATGAATGAATGTTAGATAGTCAAGTCGGCCATCGACGAAGGAACGATGCTGCACTTCCCCATGGCCTCCATCACTTGTGTCCCCACCGTGTTGTCCACGGCCACACCATGCCACCCCACAACTTCACCACCCTCGTGGCCCCGTGACCTCCGTGTCGCCAAGCTGGGCTCCCAACACGGGTCGGTTGGACCCAGCATACCAGACCGCCTAGTGGGCCAGGCCGCACCATGGGTCGGGTTGGACCCAGAAGGTTGGGCTAGGTCGACCCAGACTGGGTCTGCCCAGGCCAGGTCGGTCCGACCGGGTCGGACCGGACTCAGACCCACTATGACCCAGTTACGCTCTTTTGGCTATAACTTTGGCACCAGACATCCATTTGACGAACTGTCAGCGGTGCTGGAAACCTTGGAGTGAGAATGTTCCTTGAGTATACCCCACTGATGTTTTGGGTAAAGTTGGAGTATGGTCAGGTTGGATCGAGCATGAATCCAACCAGGCCCTTAAGACAAAAAGGCTATAACTTACAGACTGGGTGTCCGATTGATGTGTCGTCTGTTGCTTTGAGAACCCTATGACATGGGGGTCCATTGAGATACTTATTCAGGGGAATTCATGTTAGTTGGAGTATCGACCAGTGGATTGAGGATAGGACCCTCCTGGAGATGATAAAGCCTATTGCGGAAACCCAGTAGCTGGTTGTGATGTGAATAATGAAGAGTAATCCTGTGTGGGTCAGCACCGAGTGATCGTGTGTGGGATAGCACCTAGCAATCCTGTGTGGGTCAACACCTAGTGATATTGTGTGTGTCAGCACCTAGAAATCATGTGTGGGTTAGCACTGAACGATCATGTGTGGGTTAGTACCAAGCTATCCTATGTGGGTCTACCCTTAAACATAGTAAGATGATTTACTATTTACATCTAATCATCTCGACTACTGTACCTAAGTTATACCTGGTATGAGCTATGTTTGTACCTGTGTGCTACTTTCATCATGGTAATAACTTGGTGGTATTCTTCTATGTGGTGTACATGTGTGGTACTTGCCTTCATGGCATTTCTTCCTTTGTGGAACAGTTGAGCTTGGGGCTCTGGAGTTGGACTTTGTGTTTTCCTCATGATTAATATGGTTTTACTTGATAACTTAGGTATATGTATGGGTATATACCTAAGTAGTGTTATCAACTATTTCCTTTGTTTTGTGTTTTATCCTTGGTGGATATTGTGAGACCATGAGGGTCTCGGGGTCCCTACTGCGTATCGTTGTACTCAACCCTGTACGGGCTAGGCCCACACCCTGTTGTGTTTGGTACAGACGATGAACAATGCTGACTGAGGAGAAGAGTACCAGGACTGGAGGTAGCTTGGAGGTGGACGCTAAACAAGGTGAACCACATAGATGGCCATTCGTGAGTTGTATCTAACCTTCAGGTAGGATTCATGGTGGATGATCTAGGATATTCTGTTCACCTATCTGTCATCTTGTACTTTCAGTTTCTTGTACTTTCCAATTGGGCTTATATTCTGGACCCTTTTCCTTACTATACTCACTCTGTTTACTATTCATTTTACTTGAGTTCATATCTTTTTGTGTTCTTGGTTGCGTGTGCTTACAGGTTATAAAGGCAATGCCTTCCCAGTTTTAAGGAATACGCCGTTGGTGCTAGTCTCTAGCCCTTAGCCTATGGGAGGCGGGCTTGGGGTAGTCACGGCATGGGCCCCGGGGGATGGGTCGTGAAATTTCCAAACTAAAATAATGATTCTTGATTTGGTTAGAAGAATTATTAAATTGATAGAAATAAGGAACTTAAAGGTAAGGAGAGATTCTTTCTTGCTGGAAAAGGGGAAGAGCTCCCATAGTTGCATAAGTAGGATAGATACTCTATCTCAGTTCTACCACTATACTAGAAAACTAGCTATAGGGATGTGACCTTGTCCAAATTCATGGAATCAAAACATGATAGAATGATTATATTCAAAATTTATAGAATATAATATCCAATATATATTAGTATTATAAAGGAAACCAACCTTAAGACCTTCGGATCTTAGTTGAGGTTCTTTTAAAGTCAAAAAAGATTGAGGGATATAGCCTCTTCATAAAAAATCAAGGATTAAGTGAGAATCTAGTCTTATTCATGTGTAGAAAAATCCTCCACATCATTTTTTGAATAAAGGGATGTCTTGGCCCTGAATATTAAGAACGTGTCATCTTCTATAGAACATAACCCTTTATAAAGGGTCGGGAAGGGAAAGAAATATTCAACTTAAACTTCAACTCATGTAAAGAGAGAAATAAAAGAACTATAAATGAATAGGTTATAAATGATCTGACCCTTTAGGGAGGTTCAAGATGGAATATACTTATATATATTTATGGATTATATAATAATAATCTTGAATATAGGGACAGGAAGCGTTTACTAAAATAATCGATCAACTATTAGTGTAGAGTACTGATGATGAATCTAGTTCTACAACATTCTTATAGTGAAATTATTCTTCTGAGCTTAGGATAGTATCTTATCCTTTCAAAAAGAAAAAATCAATCTAGTACTAATCTATCTATTAGGTATACTACCTATATTATACCGAAAAATAATAATTAAGCAGCTTTAGCGCAAGCACTAAGTAAGAAACCTACCATGATCAAACGATCCATTTCGTAAGAGAAGAAAGAAATAATTTCAGATAAGAAGTAAGCGTTAGTGCTCTACTCTAATAGTATATGCCTCAAGGATATCTGATTTCACGGGTTCTTCTTGTATTCATTGATATTGGGTTGGTTTCAAGTTTACCTTTTTTTGTACAAGAGACATTATATGATAAAATACCTATGTTCGAAGGATACCACCTTTTTTTTCAACACCCCACAAGAACTCTATCTAATCTTTATTAGAGAAATTATTTGGGGTAAAGAATACAAAAAAGATTAATGATAAGACTCAAAAAACAATGTCTTTATAGCATTTATGTGAAGGTAATTGTTTATTCTATTTTTCATTTCTTTTAGCCCCACTATTTGAAGAGTGCCTGAATGGGATGACGTAGGAGAAGTTTAAATCTATAGTTAGTGACTTTACTTCCCTTCTCTTAATTTGTTAATCAAAGGTTTGGAAATAATCAAAATGGAATAATCAAAGAGGAGAAAAAGGATTAAGGAGACATAGTTTGAGGGTAAAAATCAATTACTATTTGACTACAAAAATTATTTTCTATACATGTAGGGGGTTATGGCATACTTGGGTTCATTATGTTAAGGGATAATAGAGATATTGGGAAAATAATCATGGAAGCTCCATCTCCCTTTGGTTTTGGTTTATCTTTCATTGTGATTCTTATTTTTCATTCTTTCTCATCTGTCTATTTGACATGAATATATGAAAATATTGACTATTAGGCAGTCTGAGAAGTTGAGGTAGTAATGGGTGAGTCAGTCACAGATCAAGGATCAGAGTTGTCCCATTAAATTGATTGATTTGGAGTTCCACACTACTATGATAATGAGTTTGAACCTGAGATCCTGGGTTATCCAGTCCCATCCCACATAAAATCAATAGGATGGAGCGAGAGCTATTCATATGAGGTCTCATAAGATCTCATCTCTCAAGTCCTCCAATAGCCCTGTGTAATATTATAAACGCAAATAGATAGGAAAGAGGTCCGTATATTCAAAAAGAAACTTCCAAATTTCATCTTTATTTTGAAAGATATATAGAGATTGAATGAATGAAATGTAACTAAACCCTAAATGGATAGGGATAATACTCTAATAAAATATAATATATGAATGTTGAATGTTAGTACTCATCTAATAGTGTGTCTCGTAGAAAAAATAATTCTCAAAAGGGATAGGGAGAGTGAGATATTATATATTTATAGTATATATTCTCTATAGCTTATCTGGATTGATCTGTAAACTAGTTTTCTTCATACTAAGACAAGAATTTTGTCACAGATCAGCTAAACTAGTTATCACTCTTGTAATAGTGTCTATCTGGATGTTCTTCTGAAAAAGTTTCTAGTATTTTCATTAAATAGTTAACATTAATTATATAATAGAATACCTATCTCTATATTCTCTATAGCCATATATATAATTATCTATATATCATATTAGAGTCATAGATATTAAAGTTATATAGCTGATAATTCCTAGATAGCTGCCAATTTACATGTGAGACAAAAAGTCTATATGTAGTCAGTGAGACATTCTTTTCCATAGTTGGTAATGGAGTGATACCTAGGGTGTAAAAGGTTCCATGGATATAGGAGGTTTTCTACATACCCATGCATAACTCATTTTATAAAAAAGATCCCTCTCTAAGACTTAAAAATGGTATTTTCAATGCTCTTCAGGTCCTAATTATTTATTATTTTCCTTTTAAAGGTATGAGTACATTACAACCCCAGTTTTAGGGTGTAAGTGAGAGAGGAAGTGATGTACTCTATATAATATGGGATTGAGCAAGTGACCAGGTTCTTTGGCTATCGGTCTAACCATTGAGGGTTCAATTCCTACTCATCTTGATCTATTTTCTGTTCTAAAGGAATGAATCGAGAAAGTGTAAGTTCTTCACTTGTTATTTTATAGCCAGTAAAGAAGAAATTATTTGATACCTATTCATCTACATCAAAGTAATTCTACTATATATATTATACCAATATTTTTAGGGTTATTTATCTAGTTTAGTCATGTAGTATTCTTCGATATCTTATGAGAAGATATTATAGTCAGGGACATTATAGTAATAATAATATGAAATTTTCATATTAGATACTAAAATAATTCACTCCCTTCACATGCTAGTTCTCAATCTGATAGCATTAGCTATGGAGTTCGATTTCTCGGTCTTCAGTATAATATAGGTAGTAGGGTAAAAATCCAAAAATGAAGTATAAATATATATAAGTAGAAGGTTCTAAATTTTTTACCGACCCTGTTAACCCTTTAAAGACATCAAACTAGGACTTTCACAACTCTGACACTCATTCCATGGTCATGGGTATGCCATCAGACGATGAAAAGAGTGGTTGTAAGTTATCAAGAAAATGGATTTTTTTGATAGGGAGATGTGAAGATATGTTTAGTAGGTAAAATAATCTAATCCCCCTATATTGAATAGAAAAAGGTCATTAATCTACTCTAATTGTGTCAAGATTTAGGAGTCTACTAAAAATAAATACGGGAAGGTTTGAGTTGGACCACTTCCACTTTCAACACATGTAGCTCAATACTCTACTTGAATAGTGAAATCAGTGAGACAAATTAGAGTTTAAGTGTTAATGTGAAGGATTCATCTAGATTCCCAATATCCCTTAATTCAGCTTTGTAAAATACCCTTATGAACTTTGACCCCAACGCTCCGAAAAATTGTCCTTCTCATAGGCAGTAAAACGAGACTATTATAGTAGAGTAGTAAAATATAGATCTATTGATTACTTATGTAAGATATTCCTCGCTATGTAAAAATGGGTTTTTGACCTCAATAATACCACCCTACTTTCTCTCGGAGAAAGTATGATCCTCAATATCATATCAGTAGTGATCTGGTAACCATTGGTTAACCCATTATAGTTTTTTCTGGATTCGTTTGATTGGCCATTGTCACCACCAACCCAATATAAAACAAATAATACTCAACCATTTTGGTTGGAAAAGGATTAGATCTCATGAGAGTGGTTCACTAGTTCTTATAGTTCTTCAGAGAAACTCTCTAGTTCCAATGGTGTATTTGGTTCCACATATGATTATATTACCACTCCTAGCTTGGTAGGCAAAGCCCGGTAATGCACATAATCATACTTTCCACCTTCCCCTTATAAAAGGAAGGAACATCTATTATTTTATCTAGATAAATATAAATATTTAAAACTAATAGGTAAGGGTTTCACTAATATACCCATTTTCGTGATTTGGGCAGACAACTCAGAGACTATCTTGAAAAAACCATGGAATAGAGGCTCTCATTGGCGGGATCCCTAGTTCTGTCTATTGGGTCACAATTATCTTGGATATTCTTAAAATATAAGGATCCGCCTAAAGCCTTTAAGAAAAGAAATCTATGTAATTCAATCAATATCATAGAAAATAATTGGAATAGTAGACTTCAATTATTATAATTACATGAGTTTTTCGGGTCTCAGTACTCTAATATAATATTATTATATAGACAGAGTACCTAATGAAACTCCATAGAATTGAAAATAAGTAGCTGGTACTAGACTTTCATAGTGATGGTCTACCCTGATTTACCCATTGAGAGGGACTCTCTATTATATAATTTCTGAGGTTTTTCCACCCCAATTTTATTATCATTACCTTTTTTTCATTGATAAACACCTTGGAATTTTCCAATCACCAAGGGTGATGCTATGATAGAATTCTATTAGAATGAATATAATGAACTTGACTTAAAGGGATAAGGAACTGATCATCGGTACGAAACAACCAAGGAGAGCGGAAAAAGGTACAACACAACAAGAATGATTTTTCATATCCTGAAAAAATAAGTAATGCAATTGGATGACCCAATAAGGTAATGACCCCTACCTCTAAATTCTATGTTCGAGTCTCCTATGATGAATCTGTCATGTCCTTAGATCAGGTTAAGCTTTCTCACATCCTATAACTAGATAATTAAATCTCTAATTGGTCCTAGAGAAAAAACTTACTGGATTACACTGTTAGAGTAGAGTACTGACTCCATAGCTAGAAGAGGGGATGATAATATGTGAGTTAAATAGAAGCATTTTTTGTGGTTCAAGATAGTATAAACTGAGATAAAAGGAGTTTAATTTTTCTAAGGGGGGAGGAGAAATATAGTTACGGGGTTAAATTAATTAAGGGATATGAAATTTGAGATGGTATTTGTATCAATTTGAAAAGGTATCATGAAATAAGTGGAGTTAGGGTCTATGATGGAATTGGAATTGGGGGTGGAACCATTAGTCCAATGAATTAAAGTTGTGATCGGTAATGTCGGGAATGACTAGAGTTGGGGTTCATGGGCTGTTGGTTGGGTAGCTTCCTTGGCTATCAAACAGCATGGGATATAGGTAGTTGTGGTCAATTCTGAACACCAGTGACTCTATATGACTCATGGGGTTTGGTTTGATCAAAGAGGACCAAGAATACTTTATGCCTTGTATGTGCTCAATGTCATGGCCCAAGGGTTGGTTGTTGAAATAGGTTTTTCGGAGTGAAATGCATGTGGTGCTTGCTTGGGGTTGAGCTCGAGAGTACGATGAGCTAGTGTTGGTGCCTACTGCTTCTCTAATATCAATGAAAAGATTGAGAAAATTATGGAATGGACTATCTCAATTTCATGTGCCAATGCCTATTGTGAAATGATGTTACACCTACTACACTCTCTATTTCACCTATTGGGGGTGGCCTGAAAGGTGATAAAAGGGTGACGAGGGGGATAAGTATCATCAGGGGGTACATGCTTCATGCCAGTGTATTTCATGTGGTAGTCATGACAATTCATTTTTGGGCTCATGAGTGGTTTGTTTGGAGTATTGGGACCTGATGTTCGTAGATGAATATCATAGTCGTTGAAGTGGCGGTATGGTTTAGCACTCAACGCCCATCATGCTTTAGAGTTCAAAGGAAATTCTACTACCTATATAATTATGATGTTTAATCAACAAAATAATATGGGTTGTGTTTGGAAGGAAAAAATATCCACATGATTTAGTAGCATTGGTATCATCAAATCATCATTCTCTTTTTCTTGGATTGGTATGCCTTATATGCAGTTGAAATTGGGTCCATATTGTGTGTCGGCAATGCAATTTTATTTTTGTCAAAAGTCATAAGAACTATAGCATTGTGGTATGGGATACAATTAGTTTCTATTTTCATTCATAATTGAATATTCACAATTGAATATTCATAACTTAATTGATTATATCCAAACCCTCATATTAGATAGGGTCATATCTTTTATAACTTCCCCCTTTAGGGTTAGATCTTTTAGAACCATTTGTTAGCTAATCAATAAGAAGTTATTAAAGAACTAGCTAGAGTAAGTTGATTCCCATTATGAGCCCTTGATCGTAGCATATTTTGGGAGTGGATGGAGTCTTCTTATCTATCAATAAGTTGATATTTTTAGTGTCAGAAAAGGTGACATTTGGTTTTGTTTCGGTAGTGTGGGTTGCTTCAGTGCCCTATTATTAGTAAGGCATTGAAATTACTAGAGGAGGTGATGGAGATTTTGAGAGGTTCATCTTTTATTCTCCTCCACATTAATCAATTATTTAAGTTTCTCTTTATCTGATTATGAGAGGAAATTATATATAAATAATTGAAATGCATACTCTCACTCAGGTCCCGAAATTCACTTATGGAAAGAAAGCTCAAATTCTTGATTGGACTATTGAAGGCGTGCACTCCTATCATCCTTCCATAACTCTATATCCACCAATCAATCAAAATAGTAAGGGGTCTGGGATTGACACCAAAAGAACATTTTCTAGGTTGAATTTTGAGTCTAAATCCCTTGTTGTTTCAACAAAACAAGAAAAGAAGGTAGAAACCAGCCTTATTGTGACCTCTCATCTCACTCACTTGGATCCAAAAATGACTATTGTACTTACTAAAACCCGGTTACAGGAATCGGATAAAATCCATACAACATCTCCACCTTTCTAGGATCTCACTGACTTCTTTGGATACCTAATTCTAGATAGAGACCAAATTGACCTTAACCTGGGCCTACCCACCTCTACTATCCACTTTGGGGCTTGGTTTTAGAAATCCTTATCGAAAATTAAGAATTCTATACAAGAGTCATGTCCTTTTCTAGAACAATATGGAGTAATGTTATGTACATTATTATATATAGTTTACTCTAATAGTGTTTTTCATGATTACACTAAGTAGATGTCCAAAGAGAGAACAAAAAGGATATTAATTAAAATAAAAAGATATCCTGAGAGTAGGCAAAGAAATATCAATCCATGGGGGAGGCACCACTTCCTTAATAGATAGATAGTAGTTGACCACAAATTTCTTAACAATGGAAGGGGGAAGGTAGGTAACTAACTAAAATGAGCATTCCCAATACAAGAAAAGAAATCCATTCACAGAAGTTTCCCAGATTACCTTACTACCAGTTCTTTCTTAATTTAATCTTGGCACTTTAGAATGGGTCATATCATTTAGATCATTTTTGGTCATTCTCTTTGGTGCTAGGATTCCCCTATTATTTCATGTAGAACCTCAAAACCACTATACTTATTACTGTATGATACATCTCTTAGTTACTTCCTACATCTATGAGGATTTTTTAACTATTGCTCTCTTCATTGACTGACAGCTAACTGGTACCTAAAACTAGTACGTACCACTCGTACAGCTGCTTCAAACCAATTTTGTCACTTACTTCCTATCTGAAACCTTATCTTACTAGTAAACAGTGATTTTCAATCCTCACTCAATTTGTGAAGTATCTGATCCACTATAACCATCACTGATTATTCTTCCACTATTTTTTTGGTCGAGATCCAAATTTTGATAGTAGTTATTGAGATCCTGATTCTGATATTCGTTAGTTTGACCCTACTAACGGAAAGAGTGAGACAAAAAAAAACATATACACCCTAATAAAAGAAAGCATTAGACCTAACAGAAAATTGAGTGTTAGATCATGATCTTGCAGTTGATCCATACCTAGTATAAAAACCATTAGGAGCGTAAGTCACTAATACATAAAAAGCACACTCCATTCACATACCCACGCATTAGTACCATTTTCATTACCATAGCTATTCCATTATCCAGTTGAAGAACGAATAAAAAGTTGATTAAGTTATTGTTCTTTAATCATAACCAGTAGAGACTACTGATTATTGTCCATATCTATTAGATATGAGTGATGATAGTATGAGTACCAAATGTATCATATCATAGTAAAGATCCTATAAAAGTGGGCAAATGAAGACCAGTAGGAAGACCTATAAAGCCATACCAGAAGTCTTTGATACCCACATGGGATGATACCAAGCTATTTACGATGTTATTGAAGAACAAGTATTAGTTTCTAAAATATTATCTCTAGATAGAGAGCAAATATTGAGCTCTACATGATTGTTCCTTATCCCTATCAGTTACGAAAAAATGCTACATGACTTGCTCCCTTAGTTACATATCATGTTTCGACTCTAGGAGGAGAAGATATAGTACATCAAGACCCAGTAGGAGAGGCATAGTTGATATCCATTCTTATGAGAAAGAGAAAGATAAAAATAATAAAGGTAGGATAAAACCTTATCAATACCCATACCCTTTATCTTCCGTTTGTATGGTTATAGACCTAGAAGTAAAGGAAGTAGCATCACCTTCATTTAAAGATCTAGAAAGAGGAGAGATTAATATCTTACTCGGTCCAACATCAATCCTTTTAGCAAGTGATTCTGTAAATGTAGAAAACTTTATTCTTGCGCTCCCCCCAATTATATATTTTATTATATCACTTCAAATATTAAAGGGATAATGCGAGGGAAGGAGATAATGGAGGACAACCTCCCTATCAGAGTCGATTTGGATTTCACTCCTACAGAAGTTAGCCCTAGGATTACATGCTTTTTTCCATGATTGATCAAAGTGATCATGGTATTTCCAGACCCTCAATAAATTGGATGCATTTATTTTCTTATGGTATCGCATTCCCTATCTCTAGGAATGAAGCTTCTTTCTCCTCAATTGGAAGTACCTACCTGGCATTGAGCTATTTCTGTCCCTGTAAGTGTTGATCCCGAATATCAGATAGGGGGGCCAACCCTACCAGAGATATATTTTGCATCAAGATATGAGGATAAATGATATATATCAAGATCTTAGTATCTTTACATTGGTATTAATATCATTCCCTTAGTCTATAATACCCTCTATAGTGGGAGAAGGATATCCAGCATGACCAATTGATAAACTTTTGACCAATACATACATATTCCAATTGGTAGATAACGAAGCCTTAAGATGACCAGATTGAAAATATTTTTTAATGGCAATGCTACCATAAAAGAAGGGAAGTTTATTCATAGACGAAGATTTTGACATCTCAAAGGAAAAATCAGAGCAGGCGTACTCAAAAGAAATTATAAGATCACCTATAGAGTATACTACTAGTTGGTACTATTCTATTTCAATGTATTCTATTAGAGTAGAGTACTGAAAAGAAAGAAATCCAACCAACGCGATTGAATTATAAAACGTCGACCTCTGACAAGGCCTAAAACTCTAGAGCGAGATGATTCATAGAACATATCCTCTTCTAGGGAGTCATCTTCTTCTTTCCATGGGGCTTAACTACATTCTCTTATGTATCTGTAGGGTTGGTGTGGCCGGATTTATCTACAAAAAAGTGTAGATGGATCTGCTATTGTGAAACATGGTTCAAGTGAAGACCAAGAGAAAAAATACCCAGAGTAATGAATTCGATGATATAGGAATGACCATGCTTTCATCATTCCACAGGTATCCTCCCTAATGTTTATCAGTTCAGGTTCTCACAGTTTGTTCCAATTTGGGGGAATTGAGTCTTTCCTCGCTAGTTTTCTTATTTAATTGTTATTTAATTTTCTAGTAGGTAGCTCTATTATGTCACTATCAGAGGCTCTAGACACTAGTGAGTTCAGTCTGATCAGTATCCAAGTATCTTCCTCTATCCATATCAGCTGTTAAGATATAAAATCTAGATGCATCTTCCTCAACCTAGAAGAGAGCAAGAGCTGCAACAGAGGGTTCAAGAAGGGGAGTGCAGTGAAGTCCCTCCTATCAAGAGGGAGGATAATATGTATAAAAAACAATTCAATTAATTAAATAGATTATCCCACAAACTCACCCTTAATGTGTGAACTTGATAGTAAATTCACTATATAACAATGAAAAATAAAAACCACACAATCAACCCTAATAACACAAAAATTTTATGTGGAAAACCATAAATGGAAAAACCAAAACCATGTGTGTAATGACCCGGACCCGACCAGCCACCTGAACAGTGCCGAACGGGTCGGGTGTCACTACCTTAGGCGCACCTCCCCTGAACGCCAAAGGTTTCCGACTAGCAGCGTGGGTCTGAATAGGTATAGTGGGGAGGCTATACCCTCTTTGAGGATCATAGTAAGGGTCCTGGTCCAAGTATAATAGTAAAGATGCAGCGGAAAGAAAGATTCAGCAGACTCGAACCAGACACGCAGATCGGAAGCATAGTCAATATCAATAATCATCAGAAGTAGTAAATATAACAACAGGAGTGGAAATAAACACAACAACATGCTAATAACATGCAACTACAACTGAATAGTAAAACATGCATCCAGAGCAGGCCATACACAACTAAATATAAAAGGGCGCCAATGGCTAACCAACAATAGCTACAACAATTAAGCATGCCGATACAGAAAAATAAACAAAACAAAGAAAACCCAGCTAGGCATGAACTGAAGGTCCATACCATCTTCATGCAACAACTAACGCAGCCCAGCTCCTGAAGCTGGCCTCTTTCCTGCACGTAAATCCATAACGTCTACACGCGTCCCAAAGGGCCCGTGTAGGGTGTGAGACAAATCTCAGTAGGATACCACCCAACGGTGTGTACCAAATATATGTATTTAAGCAGTCATGCAGTTACAAGGAAAGCAGTAAACAGTACGATGCACAATTAAACACAAACTCCACTGGTGCTCAACAGCCACCCTGGAGCGTCACCTGCTTCGGCCAACGCCAGAATCTCTGTCGCGTAACCCGGCACCACGTGCCACCTACCACCTCCTGTCTCAAGTACCGGCGTCCTGAAGGCATGCCCAAAAATGGTAACCTGGCACCATGTGCCTCCTGACACCTCGTGTCTCAAGTACCGACGTCCCGAAGGCATGCCCATTCCTTGAAGGCTCCTCACCTCCCCCATGGATTTCTATGGAAAGCACCCCCAACCAAAATACCTAACAACAACTATGGGGGACTCTACCCACACGAGTGGTCAAAACCACATCATCACGGAGTATCTCTATGTTTACACTAATCAAAGTCTCTGTGAGCAGTAATCACGCAAAATAGTCCTAAGCCACCATCACATCTGACACCTCGTGTCTCTGCGACCATGTTGCTCAAATCTGATGGCATCACCACCCTAGTAACCCGGACCATGCCCAACCAGATAGCCGCACTGCCTCAAACCGACGTCCATGGTGCCCAATCTCGTGGTCAAAACCACCCAAAGTATCCCGAGAAAAGCCCAAACCTATGATTATCATCACGCAAGCATAATCGGGCCAAGCCCAACACAACCCAAAGGGTCAAGAAGATGCAATTCAGCAATTTCATATATAACGTATGTAAATAGAAAACACAACCAGGAAAAACAAACTAACAGTTGAATTGCACTATTCAATGTGTTGTCTCATACCAGCACTGTGGTCTTAAATGCCTCTAACAATTTATAACATGCGTTAAAAAATTAAAATAAATGTTTTATAACAATCATAATTCAATTAAAACCATTTTGGCGCTCCCTGGCCAAAATGCCCTGACGAGCAAAGGCCCCTCACCCGGCCCTTCTCACGCAAACTGGTAACCGGGCATACCCAAAAGCATCCCAGAGGTCCCATAAGCATTACAGTATGGAAAATCAGATAAATCAGGTCCCACTCAAAATACCCAAAAATGTGTCGTAGGCCGCGTTACCAAAACAACCGCAAAAACACAAAATGAAGTATGCACCACCTACCTGAAACTCACATGATGCTACTCCTCTGGTAACACCCGCCAATTCGGTCTACAACGCGGTAAATCTACAAAAGATTCAAAACTGCCCAAAGGGCTATAACTCACTCTAGAACGAAAATCAAAAAAATGGCCAAAGAGGAAACAAGGCCTTACCGGTGGGTTCCAATGCACTAATCAGTGATCTCAACAGGTATCGGACGGACAATCGGAAGGAGAAATGGGGTTCGGCCGGCCTGGTTCGTGTATCTGGGTGGAGGATGGTGCGTTCTGCCTCAAAATGAGGTTACTGCCCGATTTAAGAGAAAAAAAAAGAAAGTACACGGTGTGTACTTTATGACTACACACCGTGTATATTTCATTTAACTGTTCAAAAGACGACTGATTCGGCCGACTTACTTTCCGAACCTGCCGACATGAGTACACGGCGTGTACCTAGGGGTACATGATGTGTACTTGGTTCCTCTTCCTTTCCTCTCCGATGTAATCACACGCCATGTGTATCCCTTATACACAGCTATAATACACGGCGTGTCCAATGGGGACACGACGTGTTTCATGTTCTACCATGCCAACGGCCTACACGCCATGTATAGCTTCACACGGTCGGGGGGTATACATGAAGTGTTCAAAACTACACATCGTGTAGTAAGAAACTACCACATGGTCATTGCACGACATGTACTCGGCGAGCACACGACCGGTCACTCGCCTACACATACACGACGTGTACTTAAAGTACACGGTGTGTAGTCTGGAAATTTCCAGAACTGCCCATTTTAATCAAGTTTCCTCGGAAACAAGTCAACAATTTAAACAGGGTCGGGATTTTGACCCGTTCAAAAAACACAGGTTCTTACAACTACCGAACGAAACCCAGAGATGGAACCGAACACGCCCATCCCAGTTAAACAACCTGGACTTCCCCGTTCCCATGGTTCTGGATAAATTTCTCAAGGGGCTCCCCACCTTAGGAATTTCCTACACGGTCTCAACCAACAAAATTTAAAGAAAATAGTGTTTACTAACCTATTTTTTAGATGCATAGTCCTCCCGTGACGCATCGTCACCCCTGCCCCTCGTTGGTTCTCATGTGTCGCTACCGGCACACAACGTAACCTGCACCGCATCGGTGTCCGCCTCCACGAGGTCTTGGAGCCTAGAACCTCAAGTAACCCCCATCCATGATGCCCCGATGCCCACAGCACCTCAGGTAACCTGCATCCACGATGCCCTAATGCCCACGACACCTCTTACATATATATATATATATATATATATATATATATATATATATCACGCACCCGATATGGTGCCAAACCCACTAACTAGCATCTAGTCAGTCCAGAAAGATCATGTGAGGCAAGTGCACTCAAAATAGACATACCTCTACAGGTCATGCCAAAAAGTAAACATGGAGATCACGGCCACACCGCGGTGTACCTCTAACTGTCATCGGCTCACCAGCCTGATCATCCTCTGGTAGCTCCATGGTGTGCACCTGGCCTGAAACACGGCTGCCTGACGCCTGACCTTCAGATGTTGCTCCAGTCTCCGGCCACTGACCCCTCAGCTGGGTACCACCGTCTCTGTCATGACCTCCGCACACAGCTGAACCTAGACTACCCTCTCCGGGTACCGTACCTGAACCAACTCCAGACGCTATAGTCTATCCCGGTCCCTGCCTGCCAGCTATCTGAGAAGGCTGCCTGCAAAACCTCTCCAGATGCCCATCCTGTCCACATGCCTGGAACTCCTTCGGAGGCCTACTGCACTGAGCCCGAACATGTCCTGACTGTATACACTGAAAGAAAATCACTAAAGAACTACCACAAAGTGGTCTAGCTGAATCCCTGGCCTGACTGCCCTGCTAGAACTCATCCCGCCCTCGCTTCCTATTGTCTGAACCATCACCTGATGTTTTCTCCCTACCCAAGCGAGACTTCTCTCTCTCTTTTACCTCAGCTATGAGTTCCTGGTTCACCGCCTAGGAGAAAGAACCTAGCTGGAAGATATTCACCTGGATCCGGATGGCGTGTCGTAATGCATCCTCGAAGCGCCTCACCCCAGCTGCATCATCGCTCACCATACCCGGTGCAAAATGGAACAACTCTGTGAAGGTAGCTGTGTAGTCCATAACAGACATATCCCCCTGCTGAGGACTCAATAACTCCCGATCTCTCTCTGCCCTCAACGTCTCTGGGTAGAAGTGCTCAAAGAACGTTCCCTTGAAGTCCTTCCAAGCGAGTCCCTCGTACCTACGAGCCTGTACCTGTACATCCCACCAACGCTTCGCCGGTCCTCTCAGCATGTACGTCGCCAGCTTGACCCTCCGCCCTGGAGGCATCTCGAGCTTCTCGAAGATAATCTGCATGCTCTCTATCCAGTTCTCAGCTGCTTCCATACCACCCTCACCCTGAAAAAGCGGCGGGTGCTGCGACTGGAACCCCTGCGTCAGATACGCCTTAGAAGGCTTTGTACCCTACGCGCCTCTATCAAGCCCCTGCAAGATGCATACCAGGCTAGCTTAGAGCTGCTCGTCGAGCCACGACCCAAACGATGCCAAACCCGGCTGTTGTCCTACCTGCACTAGATCCTGAACCTGTTCCTGCCCCTGAGCCTGTACCTGCGGCTCGTGCTCAGCCTGTACCGAATTCTGACCCTGATCCTGCGGCACTATATCATCTCCTTCCTGACGCTCCATCGAGTCATGAAGGAGTAACCCGCTGAATACCATAAATGGTCAGACATAGAATATATATAACAATATATTCTATGCAGATAAGGAAAGCAGTAAAAGGTAGTGCATAACTACCCTTACTCCCCCTCACCGCAACCCATTCCCCACGGCATCCCGGCCTCATGGCCTCCTTACCCGCCCTCAACAGAGCCAAGTATCAAAGTAACTCGGGCCATGACCATCCCGACAACTCATGTTGCCTCAAACCGACGACCGAGTTGCCCAATCCTGACAGTTACAATGCCTCAGTCATAGTACCTTCCTGCTCTCATAAGAGCCAGACCCAAATATCCTGTCACATGCAATTCTACAAAATATAATGCATGGCATACTCATTTTCACAACTAAGAGTTATATCAGGAATTTCACCAATTCATATTTTAAATCATATAAGGCATGGCATTTGATATTTCATTCACATGGAATTATCCCTTCACAAAGCATACGTGCAATTATGAAATTGAAATACCCTAAAATGTGCCTATCAAAAACTAAGAAACCAGCCTTGCCATATCGGGCCAAGGTCCGATTCTCCCTTACCACATCGGGTCAAGGGTCACATATCACAATCAACAACAACACACATCATGTGAGCCACCAAGGTGGAAATCATATAAACTGTAATCTGAGCAACAGAAAACAGCAATTCCCACTGGCAGAAACTAGGTCCATCACTCGTACATGGGGCTGCAGGCACCCAAGCACAAGCTAAAAACCCAGTCCCAGTAACCACAACTTATCTCTAGTATACCATATCCCAAATAGTAAACCCAGTAGAAATAAAAAAGATAAGTCTCAATATCATTAGTATCTAGAAAAACACTGCTACTAAGTCCTTGTCAAGAACTCCTGTGATGCCACTTTGTAACGACCCGGGCCCGGCCAGCCACCCGAACAGTGCCGAACGGGTCGGGTGTCACTACATTAGGCGCACCTCCCCTGAAGACCAAAGGCTTCCGACTAGTAGCGAGGGTCTAAATAGGTATAGTGGGGAGGCTATACCCTCACGGAGGATTATAGTAAGGGTCCTGGTCCAATTATAACAGTAAATATGCAGCGGAAAGAAAGACTCAGTAGACTCGAACCAGACCAGCAGAGCAGAAGCATAGTCAATATCAATAATCAGCGGAAGTAGTAAATATGACAACAACAGTGGAAATAAACACAACAGCATGCTAATAACATGTAACTACAATTGAACAGTAAAACATGCATCCAGAACAAGTTATACACAACTGAATATAAAATGGTTCCAATGGCTAACCAACAATAGCTACAACAAGTAAGCATACCGATATAGAAAAGTAAACAAAACAAAGTAAACCCACCTAGGCATGACCTCAAGGTCCATACCATCTTCATGCAACAACTAATGCAGACCAGCTCCTGAAGCTGGCCTATTTCCTGCACGTAAATCCATAAAGTCTACACGCGTCCTGAAGGGCCCGTGTAGGGTGTGAGACAAATCTCAGTAGGATACCACCCAACGGTGCGTACCAAATATATGTGTTTAAGCAGTCATGCAGTTAAAATGAAAGCAGTAAACAGTACGATGCAAAATTAAACACAAACTCCACCAGTGCTCAACAGCCACCCTGGAGCGTCACCTGCTTCGGCTAACGCCGAAATCTCTGTCGTGTAACCCGGAACCATGTGCCACCTGCCACCTCCTATCTCAAGTACCGACGTCCCGAAGACACGCCCAAAAATAGTAACCCGGCACCGTGTGCCTCGTGACACCTCCTGTCTCAAGTACCGACGTCCCGAAGGCACGCCCAAAAATAGTAACCCGGCACCATGTGCCTCCTGACACCTCGTGTCTCAAGTATTGACCTCCAAAAGGCACGACCATTCCATGAAGTCTCCTCACCTCCCCCTTGGCTTTCTACGGCAAGAACCCCCAACCAAAATACCTAACTGCAACTACGGGGACCTCTACCCACACGAGTGGTCAAAACCACCTCATCACGAAGTATCTCTGTGTGCACACTAATCAAAGTCCCGATGAGCAGTAATCACCCAAAATAGTCCTAAGCCACCAACACATCTGACACCTCGTGTCCCTGCGACCATGTCGCTCAAGTCTGATGGCATCGCCACCCTAGTAACCTGGGCCATTCCCAACTAGACAGTCGCACTACCTCAATCTAACGTCCATGACGCCCAATCCCATGGTCAAAACCACCCAAAGTATCCCGTGCAAATCCCCAACCTGTGATCAGCATCACACAAGCATAACCGGGCTAAGCCCAACACAACCCAAAGGGTCCAGCAGATGCAATTCAGCAATTGCATATATAACGTATGTAAACAGAAAACAAAACCAGGAAAAACAAACTAACAATTGAATTGCACTATGAAAGGTGTTGTCTCATACCAGCACTGAGGTCTTAAATGCCTCTAACAATTTATAACAGGCTTTAACAAATTAAACTAAATGGTTTATAACAATCATAATTCAATTAAAACCATTTTGGCACTCCCCGACCAAAATGTCCCGACAAGCAACGACCCCTCACCCGGCCCTGCTCACGAAAACTGGTAACCAGGAATACCCAAAAGCATCCCAGAGGTCCCATAAGCATTACAATATGAAAAATTAGATAAAATGGGTCCCGCTAAAAAGACCCAAAAATGCGTCGTCAGCCACGTTACCAAAACAACCACGAAAACACAAAATGAAGTATACACCACCTACATGAGACTCGCATGATGCTACTCCTTCGGTAACAGCCACCAATTCGGTCTACAATGCGGTAAATCTATGAAAGATTTAAAAGCGCTCAAAGGGTTATAACTCGCTCTAGAAAAAAAAATCAAACAAAACGGAAAAAGTGGAATCGAGGCCTTACCGAGGGGGTTCCAACGCACTAATCAGCGATTGAAATGGGTCTCGGACGGACGATCGGGAGGAGAAATGGGGTTCGGCCGGCCTGGTTTGGGTAGCCGGGCGGAGGATGGTGTGTTCTGCCTCAAAACGAGGCTACTGCCCGATTTAAGAGAAAAAAAAGAATGTACACGTCGTGTACTTTAGGACTACACACCATGTATATTTCATTTAACTGTTCAAAAGATGGCTGATTCTGCTGACATACTTTCTGAACCTGCCGACATGAGTACATGGCGTGTACCTAGGGGTACACGATGTGTACATAGTTCCTCTTCCTTTCCTCTCCGACATACTCACACGCCATGTGTATCCCTTATACATGGATAGACTACACGGCGTGTCCAATGGGGACACGGCGTGTTTCAGGTTCTACCCAGCCAACGGCCTACACGCCCTATATAGCTTCACACGGTCGGGGGTATAGACGGCGTGTTCAAAACTACACATTGTGTAGTAAGAAACTATCACACGGTCATTGCACGACATGTACACAGCGAGTACACGTCTAGTCACTCGCCTATACATACACGTAGTGTACTTAAAGTACACGGCGTGTAGTCTATAAATTTTCAGAACTGCCCATTTTAATCCAGTTTCCTCGAAAACAAGTCAAAAATTTAAACAGGGTTGGGATTTTGACCCGTTCCAAAAACAAGGGTTCTTACAATGGGACCTTATTTCACTCTAAATATTACACTATGTAATTAATTGGTACACAAACAGTCTTTCCTAGCTCAATTATAGGCTACCATAAAACATAAAAGATATAATTTGACACAAACACATCAAATAATCATCATCTGAAGAAAAAATAAGAAATAAAAAAATTGACCTTGTGCTAAACCACTTAAAGAGAGGGAATCCCAACAATTCTCCCCCTAAAACTCATGTGGTGAAGTTCTCCATTCCCCCTAAAAATATCAAGCTTCTTCTTGGGAAAGGATTTAGTCAGAACCATTATCATATGTGTTTATGTTTTCAAGATGAAATTAAAACCTTGTATCTTTTTCCATGGTCTTTCCTACCCTAGAGTGATCAAGTTTACACTAGTTTAGTAGGATTGTAGGTGGTTGTAACTGGTATGGTGCTAGAAGAAATATAAAAACACAAGAATGCTCAATACTCTAATAATAGTGAACTCTACACTAGCAGAACCCATTATGGATGAGCCCAAGTCATAGTCCACACTCTCATATCTTGCAACACTCTGGAACCCTACTATGAGGTGTGTTCTCAGTGGTGGGTAGTTTTTCTGTACTCTATCTAATATTGATCCCATCACAACCGGAATCTCAATGACCACTAGTACCATGCTCTAACCGTGGAGTGAGTGCGGAACCATCGACATCTATTCTACTAGACCCCACCTGAATGGTTGTTGTATCTTGCAGTTGACTATCCCAACATGTCAACAACAATACCATACATATATTTGGAGCTCATTGGATTTTCTATGGTTTATTGTAGTCGTTATCTCAACAATTCGTGGTAATATAGCCACATTGTGCTTCCCCCATGAGCTGACCATGGGTTGGTGATGAACAGGTGATCATCGACTCGCAAAACACACTATTGTACTAGGAAACCCTACTCGGAGAACACATATGAGAATTATGGATTGGAGCCCACTATTATAATAATAACTAGGGATAGGGATAAACATCTCAAATCTATATAGATAGTACAAGTGTTTTCTTCTATGAAAATAATACATGACCCACCTCAGAAAGCCTATATGTGGATTGGACTATTAGAGTAGATTACTGAGGTAATGGAAAAACATAGATGATGGTTTTCTACAAATTTCATATCATATGACAAGTACAAGTATGGTTTGGAGTTTGGAATCCAATGGACCTTATGAAACAAAAGTTTTGAAAGCATTAGATAATCAATCCATGTTGGGGGTCACCACAACAACATCTAAATAGAGAAATGGTGGTAAAATAGAAGAAGTTACCCCAGCACTGAATGGGTGAGAGATGGTCAAGACAACATGTATGGGTCGTTAGAAGGATGAATAGAAAACTGAGCTAGAAACTACACCCAAAGGGACCATCAAATCTTGGACCAGTGGGTACCCAATGTGCTCCAAGGGGAAGAGGTGTATGGGGGTTTGGTCAAAGAAAAATGATTACTATGGTCAATTGAGTCATTGGAAATGTGTGGTGGATTTTTCATTGGAAATTCCAAATAATGGATGGTGTGAAAGGGGGGATTGATGGTTGAATAACCAATAGGAGTGGTGGAATGGTCAACGACCACCAATATATATAATTACCAGTGGCTCAACAACACTATTAGAGTATAATAATGAGGTCATGGTGACAATGTGATAGTTCAGGCATCATTTAACATATATAAGTACCAATGGAATGGATGGTGGTGGTTTCATATATAATATATTATTGTAGTACAAGTATTTGTTGGATTAATTATATTAGTGCAGAGTATTGATGCTGTGAGGTTGGTATTGGGGCAAGGGGAACTTGTGATGGCATATTCCCTTTTGGTGGTGCAGGATAAAGAACCATTTGGGGTTGATTGGCCACACCCCACCGATATATATAAGTATTAGTCCATAATCGACCCAGTACTCTACCCCAAAAGAGTTTAGTAGTATGTATTTCATCACTGTTAGAGTAGATTACTATGGTTTACTATGACGAGAAAGTAGTTGTCTGACTCACGGGGTCGTCATTAGAGGCTCTCAAGATGCAGCAGGTGTAACGACCAATGTTTTTCAACAAAAATTCCCTTCTTATAAATATGTCATAAAATCACATGAAAATACACCATAGTGAACTAATAAGTGCTAAGTGACCTTTAAACATAATTTTTTCGCTTCTTTGTTTGGAATTTTGAAAATATGACATACACGGTTGTGTTCAAGATGATTTTTGGGGTCCAATAAGAAATAATTAATTTTTGGTGAATAGTAACCTACCCTTATGAATAGTAACATACCATTATGAATAGTAGTATGACCTTTATGAATATTAATTCTTCCAAAATAAGAGTAACCTTACGCATGAATAATTAAATAAAATTTAGGAATCTCAGAAAGTGGAAATTTGACCATAGTAAACGTTTTGGTATTTTTGTAAGTCATAAATAATTAATTATAATTAATTAATTAATTTAAAAGAAAATTTATTTTCATAAAATGTGTTCATAAATTAAAAAATATATGTATTCTTGATTTATGATAATTTTATAAGACCCTATGTAATTTTTGAAATCATTATAAAATCATTTTTAATTTTAAAAACTGTATTTTTCAATTAAATTATAATTTTAATTAAATATTAAATTAATCATATTTAGAAATTTTTTTTTGAAAAATTGAATTTATTTTTAGATTATACACGTCAAAAAATGGTTGGGGTGAAATTTTGGGATTTTTCTGAAATACTTGAATTTTTGATGAATAGTGAAATACCGTAATTTACAAAAATAAGCTAAATAAGCTAATTATAGAGTCATGTGTGATGTTTTGAAAATTTAAGTCCACTTGGTTCGGGATTAAATTATAAAATTACTATTCATTGTCATGGAATACTCATTGTTTTTTTTATGGTGGTGAAATAACAAACTAATGAATTTTATATTAAGAAAACTCATCTCCCCTCGACTATAAATACCACCCTTCACACCCTCATTTCCTCACACCTCTCAAGATTTAAGCCTTTTCTAAACTCTGCCCAAGAATCTTCCATATCCCCTCCCCCATGTCCAAAAGCTTCTGCTCTCATCAAAGGACCAATCTTATGCCCCTTAAGGAGGATCTCAAGAGGAGGATTCAAGAGTTAATTTATCTCCTTCTTTTCCATTAAATTCCTGTAAATTTCATGTTATTTTCTTATTATCTCCCCAAATATATTTGTCCAAATGGTATGGTAACTCTAGTATCATACATATAATGTAATTTTATGATACTAATGGGATATTATACCATCCAACCCCCTTCTCCTCTTCCTTTTATTTTATAAAAGAAAATGTTGTTCGTGAGGTGTTAATCTATCCCCTTCAAGAACGACGTGTTTTATTTTTTTCATTTATATGTTCATATCTGGTCCTGAAACCATATTTATGGTTTAACCAGAATATGTTATATGTATTAAGTCCTATTTAATTTTCTGGAACCAACTTATGTACATATTACTAAATGATTAATCAAAACAAGTTCGTTATGGTCGAAAAACTGTACAAATTAACTCAAACAATCATCATTTAATTCTTAATGACTAATACACATTGTAAGAACCCGGATCTTCATTTCAGGTATGTCTTTCCTTTTCTGGAGTTTTTGATAATTTTTGGAGATTCTGGCAATTTTTGAAGTACACGCCGTGTACATTATGAGTACACGTCGTGTACTCTTTTCCCGCTCGAAGCCGTGTTTACCTTTTTCCCTTATTTTTTTTCCTACCTTGCCTATATGCTTGTGTAGAGGTAATTTGACCATTTTAGAGGATAATTTGTTGTGCTTGGATGTATTTGACTTTCTTCGTTCTGTTCATGACCTTTGGGTCTCGTTTGCCTTTGGCTGTTACAGTTGTTTCCATGCCTTGCGGTTATAGGTTGAAGTGAAACTCATGACATGCTTGTTGCCTTGTAGACTATTTAGCTAAGTAGCTCTATAGGTGTAATTTGGTTATCCAAGTATCTCTACAGGTGTAATTTGGCCTTATAGAATTATTATTCACAGACTGGAACGGGTCTGAGAGAACCTAGTGCTATAGACTATAAGGGATAGACCAAGTGAGCTTCCCAGAGAGTCTTAGATAATACAGAGTACAGAGGGGATTGACCGAGTGAGCTCCCAGAGAGTCTTGGATTTTATAGACTACATGAGGGTAGTCTGAGTGAGCTTCATCAGAGAGTCTTACCTTGTTTGAATCTCTTTAAGAACCTTCCCAGGATAGAGGGGGAATTGAATGAGTGAGCTTCCTTAGAGAGTCTGTGGTATACATGAGGCTATAGGAGGAATTGACTGAGATAGCTTCCTCAGAGAGTCTCTAGACCTTGGGGATAAGAGGGTTAGACTGTGTTATCTTCCCCAAGAGAGTCCCTGACTACCCTAGACTATAAGGGGAATTGACCGAGTGAGCTTCCCCAGAGAGTCTCATAAATTCGTATGACCAAGCCAGAGGGGTTAGGCTGAGTGCACTACCCAGAGGGTTGTTGTAATTCTTGGATAGGACTAGAGGGGATGGCTGCGAGTACTTCCCAGAGGGTTTCCAGCTTGTTAGCTATTTTTTTCACTACTGTTGATTTGTTGTGGATTTATTGCTGCTATGTATCATCTTTTTTTACTTCTTACTGTTTACTGCCTTCTTCTTGCTGTTGTTGTTTACTACTTATTGTAATTTTACCTGCCATATACTCACTGACTGTTAGGCACAGATCTTCGGGAGAATGCCTACTAGGATTTTATCTCACATCCTATTTGGGCCATTCTTTTGGGACCAAGAAGACAATGTTGTTGCAGGTATAGAAATGGTCAAGTGCCCTTCGACTTCTAGAACTTGATTGCTTGGAGCAGGAGACCAAGGGACCGAGTTTTGGATCGCAATGATGAGGAGCTGTTTACTTTTATTTTGAACTTGTTTTGGTATTTTAGTGTTTTCCAGCATTGTGACTTATTTGGATATTTTCATAGTTAGGTACCATGCATCATTTAATATATAAATATGTGCTCCAGTTTGTTGATTTAGTCTTCCGCTGTTATATTGTTGGTTATTACTGCTTCTGCTATTATATGTTTATTCTTCCTCCAGTGTGTACTCTTCCAATGAGGTCATAGTTTCCCCACTATCACACCCAAGGCCCTCGCTTCTAGTCAGTAGCCTCTGGCGTTTAGGGAAATGTGCTTGAGGCCATGTGGCCAACCGAGTACAGGGTGCCTCTGGGTGGCTTCCAGAACATGGGCGTTACAAAGTGGTATCAGAGTTAATATTTTCTCTTGCATTACTATTTGGAGACTTTTTCTAGGGATAGGAGGGATTCGATACTTGGTAATAAGTTGTGCTCGTGAGTAGCTAACCCGTGTACAGGGAAAAGCAATACTACCTCGTTTATTGCAGTTTTCTGGTTTTGAGATTTTACGGTTGATACGATTTCACCTAGAGTGATTCACATGCTTTGTACTGTTATTGTTTTGATATTACGATTCTATTTTTGTCGCAACCCGATGAGATGAGGGTATGAAATCTCATGCATCATATAGGCACTTGTAGAAATCACATGCCATGCATTCTTGCCATGCCATTTAGGGTGCATTAGTGATTGCATGCTGTTGTGATAGATGTTGTGTAGATTATGCATGTTGTTGTGATAGATGCTTGATAGAATCTCTGCTGCTTGTTAAAGAATTTTTTGAATTGCACTTTGTTTAAATGAATGAAAAATTTTGATTCTTCAGGTGTGATGGGCTCTCTTGAATCGGAAATTGGTGGATCATGATCCTGTTGTCTCTTGTACATGACTGTAGGACATTCCAAGATTTGATTCGCGGGGAGTATGGGCCCTCAAGGATCAGAATTTGGAACCTCTTTGCCTTGTTTTCCGTGTTTATGGGCTTTTGTGAAGTTTTTGAGCTACTGCCCAGAAAAACCCAGAATACACGGCGTGCACTTTCTGGTTGCACACCGTGTATTTTTTAAGTCGTGTTACTGACTGTGTGTGCAGGAACATGATGTTTTGAAAATAACGTTAGGAGCACGCCGTGTACGGTTTGTACAAGTCCTGTAGTGTCGAGCCTTGTACCCGGCCGTGTCACTAACACCACGAGTCAGGGAAGCTCGAGTAGTACATGCCGTGTGGGTGAAGAACACGCCATGTAGATCTTTCCAGGCACCCAGCTGTGTCGCGAACCACATGGGTCAGTGTGACCTTCTCTAAGACACACCGTGTTGCTTCTGGAACACGTCATGTTGTATTGTCCAGGTACCCGGCCGTGTCAGGAATAAAATGGGACGATGTCACCTTCTCTTATACATGCTGTGTTTGTTCAGAACACATCGTGTAAGGGCCAGCTATGTATACAACTGTGTTACTAATGACACGGACCGCCGAGTCAGTGTCTAGTACATGCTGTGTCCCTAGGGAACACGCCATGTAGTCTGAGGTTAGTTTGAACCGTGTGAGTTAGCCGTGTAAAAAGACTCGGGAAGGGGAATAGTCTTCAAGTACACGCCATGTTTTGGATCAACACGCCATGTAGTTTGAGGTGTTACACGACCTGTAGGAAAGGTGTACACACCCATGTAAGTGGCTTCAGAAGACACGCCGTGTAGTTTTTATACACACCGTGTAGTCGTGTTTTGTAAACTTGTGTGTTTTTTTACCTTGTTCCTATTTTGTGCTCTTGTGTTCTCTACCCTTGTTTTCTAGATCTAAGGTGTGCTTTTGATCTTTCAGAGCTATGCCTCTGAGACGTCATCTGATTGTACGTCTATCGTCAGGCAGTGATCAGACACCAGATATGGCTGATCATAGACTTCCTGCCGATCCTCCAGTCGAGCCAGCCTTGGCACTTACTGTCATACCCGTTGCAGGCGTGGAGGCGTAGTTCAGGGAGGACTTCCTGAGGATGATTCAGACCTTCCAGGGAGCGTCGCCTCCTGCCCCGTCGATGGCTGAGTTGACATGGGTTTTCCAGCAGTAGCATCCTTCTACTTTTTCAAGGGATGGATGACCTCAAGCTGCAGAGTCGTGGATAGAGGCCACACTGACCATCTTTGAGCACCTAGAGATCCCTCCGGAGAAAAGGGTAAAGCTGGATACTTATTTGCTCAGGACACCGCCTAGAGGTAGTGGGAGGTGATCTCACAGTCAGGGCGTTAGTAGGATATGTCTTGGGATGAGTTTCAACACACCTTTTATGACTACATCTATCTGGAGACCCTGAGGGACGATCGAGCCTGGGATTTTATGAGTCAGCAGTAGGGTACTCTCTCTGTTATAGAGTGCTCATCTCATTTCACTGAGCTGCAGTGTTTCACAACGATCCCAGTAGGTGATGAGTTGTTTCTTGCTAGGAAGTTTGAGGATGGTCTCAGGAAAGAGATCCGTTCCTAGGTGAATATCTTCCAGTTGACTTTGATATCCTCTATTGTCCACCAGGCACTGATCACTAAGCGCAATCTGAGAGATTCTGGAGCAGTGATCTAGGGCGGTTCGTCATCCAGAGCTGGTGTTCCTCCTACGAACAGTAGGAAGCATCGTAGAGAGTCTTCTCAAGGAGATCGAGATTCGAGGGATGCATCTTCTGGAATCCAGGTTGTATTATACCAGTGCGATATGAGTGGGAATACTAGGCCTTAGTTCCAGAGAGATCCAATGGAGTGCTATTCTTGCGGCAAGATGGGCCGTCTTCAGCGTTTCTGTAATATCTTCTCACCTTCAGCTACGGTAGGGTTTCCTCTATGACCCCGCATTCTGGAGATGCTTCACCAGTTTCCCACCATTCAGGGAACTGGAGTTCTTACGACCGTTCAGGACGAGGTGGTGGTCACAGCCATGGTGGTCAGTCACTAGGTCATCAGTGACAGAAGAGTGGATCAGCTCAGAGTGGTCAGCCAAGGGCACAGGGCCACGGTGCAGGCCAGTCTTTCGCCGTGGAGCAAACCTATCAGGAGCCGGATCCCAGCCCTTCTATAGTTTGTGGTATGATCTTAGTAGCCTTAGTTTTATCTTCAGTTCTTTTCAATACTGGTGCTCCCCAAAGATTTATCTCTGTTTCGGTTTTGGAGATCCTTAGGCTCTGTATATTTTCATCTACTGAATTGTTGACTCTTGACACACCATTGGGAACGAGGTCATCTAGCATACGATAGTGCAGAGAGTGCCCTCTCAAGGTTCAGGGGTGTCATTTATTATGGGACCTCTATGTCCTAGAGGTGATGGTCTATGAAATCATTTTCGTTATGGACTGGTTGGTTCCCATCAAGGCTGTCATTGATTTCTATCGCCGCATGGTGAGTTTTGTATCACTAGAGGTCAGATCCTTCCTTCATAGAGGCAAGTGATATTTCCAGGTGGGAAGAGATAAGCTAGAGCATCATGGGCTAGGGGAAGTTACATCCTAGATTTCCTGTCATTATCTGGATGACCAGGGGACTTCACAGTTATACTTTCCCCCAGTGGTGGATCGTTTCAGGGATTTCTTTCTAGAGGAATTTTCAGGTTTACCTCCGGAGCATGAGGTAGACTTCTCATTTGATCTCATTCCAAGAGTGGAACCAGTGTCCATTCCCCATTATAGGATGGCTACACCTGAGTTGCAGGAGCTCAAGAAGCAGTTGGAGGAGTTACATGCAAATGGTTTCATCCGACCAAGTACTTCTCCATGGGGTTCGCCTATCCTATTTGTGAAGAAGGCAGATGGTACCCGTCGGATTTTTGTGGATTATCAGAACCTGAACCAGTTGACATTACAGAACCGATATCCCTTGTCGAGGATCTATGATCTCTTTGATCAGCTTCGAGGAGCCCTAGTGTTCTCGAAGATCGACTTGAGGTCCGGTTATCATCAGTTGCGCGTTAGACCATCGGATATACCTCTGACATCTTTCCGGAGTAGGTATGGTCTTTACGAGTATACAGTCATGTCGTTCGGTCTTATGAATGCGCCTTCAGTCTTCATGGCACTGATGAACCGACTGTTCCATCCAAACTTGGACTCTTTTTTCATGGTATCTATGGACGATATCTTGGTGTACTCTCACACTCGACACGACCATGCCACACATCTTGAGATCGTTCTGAGTACACTGAGAGAGAATCAGATTTATGCTAAAATCTCGAAGTGCCACTTTTGGATGGATCAGATTCACTTCCTGGGTCATGTTATCTCAAAGACAGGAGTGTCAGTGGACCCAGAGAGTGTGAGAGTTATAGTTTCCTGGGAGAAGCCAAAAAAATTCTTTGAGGTGCGGAGTTTCCTAGGGCTGGCCGGATACTATAGATGCTTCATTCAGAAATTCTCGCACCTAGCAGGACCATTGACAAGTCTGACCAAGAAGGGGGAAATGTTTTTATGGTCATATTCTTGTGAGTCAGTCTTTCAGAAGCTGAAAGGTAGGTTGATGTCAGCACCGATACTAGTCTTTCTAGAGCCGGGAAAGGGCTACACTATTTCCTGTGATGCATCAGGTATCGGGCTGGGAGCTGTGCTCATTCAGGGAGATGGAGTCATTGCGTACAGGTCTCGGCAGTTGAGGCTACACGACAGAAAATACCTAACGCCTGATCTGGAGTTGGCTGTAGTTGTTCATGCCATAAGCTATTAGAGACACTATCTTCTGGGAGAGAACATTGTGGTTTTTACTGAACAAAATAGTCTCATGTATATCTTCACTCAGCATGATCTGAATCTGAGACAGCGTAGGTGGGTCGAGTATCTTCAGTCCTTTGACTTCGAGCTCTCCTATACACCGGGAAAGGGAAATGCAGTGGAAGATGCGTTGATCAGACGAACTCAGATTCGGGCAGTTCAAGGGGCCACCACTGAGTGGAAGCTTATGACTATGTTCTCTGAGATGCACTTAGAAGTACACGATAGGCAAGGACATATTTTCCTATCTTATGTAGTTATTACCTCTACACTTCTTGATCGGGTACGAATGAGGCAGCTATCAGACTCAGAGGCCTTGGTCCTGCAGGAGAGTGTGTCAGGAAGAAACCCTCTTCCTGGATGGACAGTGGGAGAGGACGAGATCTTGTGTTTCCAAGGACGGTATGGGTGGCAGCAGCCATACACAAGGAGCTAATACGATATTTCCATTCCTCAATGTGGGAAGTTCATCCTGGTGTCACCAAGATGTATCAGGATCTTCATCACCAGTATTGGTGGCCAGGTATGAAGAAGGATGTTGTTGGTTTTGTCATTAAGTGTTCTACTTGTCAGTAGGTGAAAGCAGAGCATCAGCGACCAGCAGGCCTTTTACAGTAGTTACCCATTCCGGAGTGGAAGTGGAACGATGTCATGATGGACTTCGTGACCGAGTTACCGAGGTCACCTCAGGGAAGTGATGCTGTTTGGGTCGTCGTCGATAGGCTTATGAAGGTTGCACACTTCTTTCCAATCAAGGAGACCTACAGTGTTGATGATCTAGGACAACTGTACATCCGAGAGATTATACGTCTACTTGGAGTTCCACACTCCATTGTTTCAGACAGGGATGCGCGCTTTACCTCTCGATTCTGGTAGGGACTTCAGAAGGATTTGGGTAAATAGGTAATTTTGAGTATAGTATTCCATCCCCAGACTAATGGCCACTCTGAGCGCACAATCTAGGTGCTTGAGGATATGCTTTGAGCTTGCATTCTCGAGTTTGGCGGTTCTTGAGAGAAGCATATACCTCTTGTGTAGTTCTCCTACAACAACAGTTTTTAGGAGACCATTCAGATGGAACCATACAAAGCATTGTACGGTAGGCCATGCCAATCACCCTTATACTGGCTGGAGGTAGGAGAGGCAGCTTTGCTAGGACCGCGTCTTGTTCAGGAGACCTCAGAGCAGATAGAGTTGATTTGGAAGAGGATGGCTACAACACAGTCTCGACAGAAGTCTTATGATGATCATCAGAGATGACCTATGGAGTTTGAGGTCGGAGATCAGGTTTTCATGCATGTCACACCGAGGTTGGGACACAAGAGGATTCAGAGATAGGGTAAGCTTTCACCGCAGTACGTCGGGCTGTTTGAGGTATTGGAGAGAGTTGGGCCGATCACCTATCGGTTGCATCTACCTCAGAGGTATTGGGCTATGCATGACATCTTCCATGTCTCTCTGCTCCGATGTTACTTTTCAGACCCATCTCATGTCTTTCATCCCAAGGAGGTTGAACTCGAAGCGGATGTGTTGCTTAAAGAGAATCCTATCCGAATTGTCGATTGCAGTATGAAGGTTCTCTGAGGCCGGTCTTTCCCTCTGGTACGAGTGCTATGGCAGCACGGGTGAGTACAGGACGAGACTTGGGAGAGGGAGGCCGAGGTTCGATCGTAGTGGTCGGAGTTATTCGAGGTTTCTTCATCTACGCCCATCTAGGGAAATTCAAGGATGAATTTATTTAAGGGGGGATGTTTGTAAGATCCCAGATCTTCGTTTAAGTCATGTCTTTCCTTTTCTAGAGTTTTTGATAATTTTTGGAGATTTTGGAAAGTTTTGAAGTACACACCGTGTACTTTTTGAGTACACATGGTGTACTCTTTTCCCGCTCGAAGCCGTGCACTGGCCGTGTCTGGGCCACACACACGATTTTTTGGGGTGATGTGGAGGCCGATTTTGGTGGAGTATAGAAAAACCCACTACAGTCCATGAACTTTGAAAATACACGCCATGTACTTTTCTTTTTTTTTCACTGAACAGACCGAGGTCGCGCCTCATCGTCATAATATTCTTCTTCTAGGTCTCGTTCATCCGAGAGTGACCCATACGACCGGATCATTCCTGAGCTCCCACCTCTCCATCCGTTCTCCGATTCGAGAACAGTCGATTGTGTTGGAAGCGCATCGGTGATTTCTCCTTTCTTCTTGAGCCTTGTTTTCAAATTCTTCCTCCTTCTCAAGTTAGCTATGGTTGAATGTTTTGTCTGTTTTCTCAGATCTATGAAGTTATAGGGAGAATCGGCTGTTGTGTTTCAAGTATATCGATCTCCTAGGATCGAGGTAGGTGGTTTGTGCCTTACCGTTCAATGTCTCTGAGTTTTATGTGCAAATTTCCACCGATACCTATGAACGGGGTATTACGTGTTTACCTATTTGCCCTTGTTGTTTTCATGCCTTGCCTATATGCTTGTGTAGAGGTAATTTGTCCATGGTAGAGGATAATTTGTTGTTCTTGAATGTATTTTCCTTGCTTCATTCTTTTCACGACCTTTGGGTCTCTTTTCCCTTTGGTTGTTACACCTGTTTCCATTCCTTGAGGTTATAGGTTGAAGTGAAACTCATGACATGCTTGTTTCCTTGTAGACTGTTTAGCTAAGTAGCTCTATGTGTGTACTTTGGATATCCAAGTATATCTATAGGTTTACTTAGGCCTTAAAGAATTATTATGCGCTGACTGGAACGGGGCTGAGAGAACCTGGTGCTATAGACTATAAGGGATAGACCGAGTGAGAATCCCAGAGAGTCTTTGATATTACAGACTACAGAGGGGGATGGACTGAGTGAGCTCCCAGAGAGTCTTGGATTTTATAGACTACAGGAGGGTAGACTGAGTGCACTTCCTCAGAGAGTCTTACCATGTTTGAATCTCTTTAAGAACCTTCCCAGGCTAGAGTGGGAATTTACCGAGTGAGATTCCTCAGAGAGTTTGTGTTATACCTAAGGCTATAGGAGGAATTGAACGAGATAGCTTCCTCATAGAGTCTATAGACCTTGGGGCTAAGAGGGTTAGACCGCGTGATCTTCCTCAAGAGAGTCCCTAACTACCCTAGACTATAAGGGGAATTGACCGAGTGAGCTTCCCTAGAGAGTGTCATAAATTCGTATGACCAAGCCAGAGGGTTATGCTGAGTGCACTGCCAAGAGGGTTGTGGTAATTCTTGGATTGGACCAGAGGGGATGGCTGTGAGTACTTCCCAGAGGGTTTTCGTCTTGTTAGCTATTTGTTTCACTACTGTTGATTTGTTGTGGATTGACTGCTGCTATGTATCATGCTGTTTTACTACTTACTGTTTCCTGCCTTCTGCTTACTGTTGTTGTTTACTACTTATTGTACTTTTACCTTCCATATACTCACTGACTATTAGGCACAGATCTTTGGGTGAATTCCTAGTGTGATTTTATCTCACACCTTATTTGGGCCATTCTTTTGGGCCCAAGAAGACTATGTTGTTGTAGGTATAGACAAGGGAAATCTCCCTTCCACTTCTGGAACTTGATTTCATAGAGCAGGAGAGCAAGGGACCGAGTTTTGGCTCGTGATTCTGAGGAGCTATTTACTTTCATTTTGTACTTGTTTTGGTACTGTAGTGTTTTCTAGCATTGTTACTTGTTTTGATTTTTTCTTAGTTATGTACCATGCATCATTTCATATATACATATGTGCTCTAGTTTGTTAATTTAGTCTCCCGCTGTTATATTTTTTGTTATTGCTGCTTCCGCTATTGTATATTTATTCTTATTCCGCTATGTACTCTTCCAATGAGAGAATAGTTTCCCCACTATCACACCCAAGCCCCTCGCTGCTAGTCGGAATCCACTAGCATTTGGGGAGATGCTCTTAAGGCCATGTGACCAACCGGGTACGGGGCGCCTTTGGGTGGCTTCCAGGAACCGGGACGATACAAAGTGGTATCAGAGATAATCTTTTCTCTTGCATTACTATTTGGAGACATTAGCCAGGGATAGGATGGATTCGGTACTTGGTAATAAGATGGTCCCAGGAGTAGCTAACCCGTTTACAGGGAAAAGCCATACTACCTCATTTATTGCAGTTTTCTGGTTTTGAGATTTTACGGTTGATATGATTTCACCTAGAGTGATTCACATGCTTTGTACTATTATTGTTTTGATATTACGGTTCTATTTCTATCGCAACCCGATGATATGAGGGTATTCCATCTCATGCATCATATAGGCACTTGTAGAAATCACATGCCATGCATTCTTTCCATGCCATTTAGGGTGCATTAGCAATTGCATGTTGTTGTGATAGACGTTGTGTAGATTATGCATGTTTTTGTGATAGATTCTTGATAGAATCTCTGCTGCTTGTTAATGAATTGTTTGTATTGTACTTTGTTTAAATTAATGCCAAATTTTGATTCTTGAGGTGTAACGGGCCCTCTTGAATTGGAAATTGGTGGATCATGATCCTATTCTCTCTTGTACATGACTTTCGGTGATTTCATGCTTTGATTCGCGGGGAGTATGGGCCCTCACAGATCAGAATTTGGCATCTCTTTGCAGTATTTTCCGTGTTTTTGGGCTTCTGTGCAGTTTCTGAGCTACTGCCCAGAAAAAACCCAGAATACACGCCGTGTACTTTATGGTTACACACCGTGTAGTTTTTATGTTGTGTTACTGACTCTGTGTGCAGGAACACGGTGTTGTGAAAATAAAGTTAAGAGCACTCTATGTACAGTATGTACACACCATGTTGTGTCGAGCCTTATACCCGGCTGTGTCATTAACAACACGGGCCAGGGAATCTCAAGTAGAACACACCGTGTGGGTGAAGAACACACCATGTAGATCTGTCGATTCACCCGGCCGTGTTGCGAACAACACGGGTCGGCGTGACCTTCTCTAAGACATGCCATGTTGCTTCTGTAACATGTCATGTAGTCTTACCCAGGTACCTAGTCGTGTCACAAACAACACAGAATGGTGTCACCTTCTCCTATACACACAATCTTTTTTCGGAACACGCTGTGTAAGGGCCAACCGTGTAGACGGCCATGTAACTAATGACACAGTCCCCGAGTCATTTTCTAGTACTTTCCATGTCCCTAGGGAACACACCATGTAGTCTGAGGTTTGTTTGAACCGTTTGAGTTAGCCGTGTAAAGAGAATCGGGAAGGGGAATAGTATTCATGTACACACCGTGTGTTGGGTCAACACTCCATGTAGTTTGAGGTGTTGCACGACCTGTAGGGTAGGGGTACACGCCCATGTCTGTGGCTTTAGAAGACACGTCGTGTAGTTTTTATACACGCCATGTAGTCATGTTTTTTAAACTTGTGTGTTTTTCTTCCCATGTTCCTATTTTTTACTCTTGTGTTATCTGTCCGTGTTTTACTAATCTAAGGTGTGATTTTGATCTTTCATAGCTATTAATCTGAGTCGTCCTCCGATTGTACGTCCGTCGTCAGGCAGTGATTAGACATCAGATATGGATGATCAGGGACTTCCTACCGATCCTCCAGTCGATCCAGCCTTGGCACCGACTATCATACCCGTTGTAGGCGCCGAGGCGCAGTTCAGGGAGGACTTCCTGATGATGATGCAGAACTTCCAGGGAGTGTCGCCTCCTGCCCTGTTGATGGATGAGTTGATGTAGGTTTTCCAGTAGCAGCATCCTTCTACTTTTTCGGAGGATGGAGGACCTCAGGATGCAGAGTCGTGGATAGAGGCCACACTGACCATCTTTGAGCACCTAGATATCCCTCTGGAGAAAAGGGTAAAGCTGGATACTTATTTTCTCCAGGACACCACCAAGAGGTTGTGGGAGGTGATCTCACAGTCAGGGAATCCGTAGGATATGTCTTGGGACGAGTTTCGATGCACCTTCTATGACTAATTCTATCCGGAGACCCTGAGAGTCGATCGAGCCCGGGATTCTATGAGTCTGTAGCAAGGTACTCTCTCTGTTATGGAGTACTCATCTCGTTTCACTGGGCTGCAGTGTTTCACACCGATCCCAGTAGGTGATGAGTTGTTTCTTGATAGGAAGTTTGAGGACGGTCTCAGGTAGGAGATCCATTCCCATTTGAATATCTTCTAGTTGACTTCTATATCCTCCATCGTCAACCAGGTGTTGATCACTAAGCGCAATCTAAGAGATTCTGGAGCAGTGATCCAGTACGGTTCGACATCCAGAGCTGGTGTTCCTCTTATGGACAGTAGGAAGCATCACAGAGAGTCTTCTCGAGGAGATTGAGGTTCACGGGATGCGTCTTCTGGCAGCCAGGTTGTATGCTACCAGTGTGGTAGGAGTGGGAATACTAGGCCTCAATGCCTGAGAGATATGATGGAGTGACTGTCTTGCGGCAAGATGGACCATCTTCAGCGTTTCTGTCACATCTTCTCACCTTCAGCTGGTGGTAGGGGTTCCCCTATGACCCCGCGTTCTGAAGATGCTTCACCAGTTTCCCACCATTCATGGAATTGGAGTTCTTTTAGCCATTCAGGCTGAGGTGGAGGTCACGACCATGGTATTCAGTCACCAGGTCATCAACGACAATGGAGTGGATCATCTTAGAGCGGTCAGCCAGGGGAACAGAGCCTCGGTGCAGGCCAGTCTTTCGCCATGGAGCAGACCTATCAGGAGCAGGATCCCGACATTTCTATAGTTCGAGGTATGATCTTAGTAGCCTCAGTTTTATCTTCATGTCTTTTCGATACTGGTGCTTCCCATATCTTTATCTCTTTTGCGGTTGTGGAGAGCCTTGGGCTCTGTATCTTTTCATATTCCGACTTGTTGACTCTTGAAACACCGTTGGGAATGAGGAAATATAGTGTACAATAGTGCAGAGAGTTCCCTCTCAAGGTTGCGGGGTGTCATTTCTTATGGGACCTCTATGTACTAGAGATGACGGGCTATGACATTATTCTCGGTATGGACTTGTTGGTTCCCTTACAGGAAGTCATTGATTTCTATCGCCGTAGGGTGAGTTCTGTATCACTAGAGGGTGGATCCTTCCTTCATAGAGGTGAGTGGGATGTCTAGGCTGGTAGAGCTGGACCAGAGAATCATGGGCTAGGGGAAGTTACAGCCCAGATTGCCAGTCTTTATCTGGATGACCAGGGGACTTCACAGTTAGACTTTCCCCCAGTGGTGGATCATTTCAGGGATGTCTTTCCAGAGGAATTTTCAGGATTACCTCCAGAGCTTGAGGTAGACTTATCATTTTATCTTTTTCCAAGAGCGACACCGGTGTCCATTACTCCTTATAGGATGGCTACACCTGAGTTCCAGGAGCACAAGAAGCAGTTGAAGGAGTTACAGGAAAAGGGTTTCATCCGACCCAGTACTTCTCCATGGGGTTCGCCTGTCCTGTTTGCGAAGAAGGCAGACGGTACCCTTCAGCTTTGTGTGGATTATCGGAAGCTGAACCAGTTGACGGTCAAGAACCAATATCCCTTACTGAGGATCAATTATCTCTTTGATCAACTTCGTGGAGCCTGGGTGTTCTCGAATATCGACTTGAGGTTCAGTTATCATCATTTGCACGTTAGACCATCAGATATACCTCTGAAAACTTTCCAGAACAGGTATGGTATTTACAAGTATACAGTCATGTCGTTTAGTCTTACGAACGCACCTGCAGTCTTCATGGAACCGATGAACTGAGTGTTCCATCTGTACTTGGACTCTTTTGTCGTGGTCTTCGTGGACAATATCTTGGTGTACTCTCACACTCGACATGACCATGCCACACATCTTGAGATCGTTCTGAGTACACTGAGAGAACATTGGCTTTATGCTAAACTCTCGAAGTGCCACTTTTGGATGGATCAGATTCACTTCCTGGGTCATGTTATCTCGGAGACAGGAGTGTCAGTGGACCCAGAGAAAGTGAGAGCTGTAGTTTCCTGGGAGTAGCTGAAGAACGTCTTTGAGGTGCGGAGTTTCCTAGGGCTGGACGGATACTACAGAAGCTTCATTCAGGACTTCGTGTGCCTAGGAGCACAGATGACAGGTCTAACCAAGAAGGGGGAGAATTTTTTATGGTCAGATTCTTGTGAGTCAACCTTTCAGGAGATGAAAGGGAGTTTGATGTCAGCACCGATACTAGTATTTCCAGAGCTGGGAAAGGGCTACACTTTTTACTATGATGCTTCAGGTATCGGGATGGGGGCTGTGCTCATGCATGGATATGGATTCATTGCGTATGGGTCTCGGTAGTTGAGGCTAGACGAGAGGAACTACCCAACACACGATCTGGAGTTGGCAGCAGTTTTTCATGCCTTACGCTGTTGGAGACACTATCTTCTGGGAGGGCACTTTGTGGTTTTTACCAACCACAAGAGTCTCAAGTATATCTTCACTCAGCGTGATCTGAATATGAGGCAGCGCAGGTGGGTCGAGTATTTTCAGTCCTTTGACTTCAAGCTCACCTATACACTGGGAAAGGGCAATGTAGTGGGAGATGAATTGAGCAGATGAACTCAGATTTAGGCAGTTCAGGAGGACAGTAGTGAGTTGAAGCTTATGGCTTTGTTCTCTGAAATGTGCTTAGAAGTGCACGAAAGGCAAGGATAGACTCTCATATCTTCTGTAGTTGTTACCTCTACACTTCATGATCGGTTACGAATGAGGCACCTATCAGACTAAGAGGCCTTGGTCCTGCGGGAGAGTGTGTTAGGAGGAAACCCTCTTCCTGGATGGACAGTGGGCGAGGATGAGATCTTGCATTTCCAGGGACGCGTATGGGTGCCACCAGACATACGTGAGGAGATGATGTGGGATATTCATTCCTCATTGTGGGCAGTTCATCCTGGCATCGCCAAGATGTATTGGGATCTTCATCACCAGTATTGGTGGCCATGTGTGAAGAAGGATGTTGCTGGTTTTTTCATGAAGTGTTCTACTTGTCAGCAGGTGAAAGGAGAGCATCAGTGACCAGTAGGCCTTTTACATCATTTACCCATTCTGGAGTGGAAGTGGAGCGATGTCGCGATGGACATCATGACCGGGTAACCGAGGTCACCTCGGGGAAGTGATGTTGTTTGGGTCGTCGTCGACAGGCTTACGAAGGTTGCACACTTATTTCCAATCAAGGAGACCTTCAGTGTTGATGATCTGGGAAGACTTTACATCTGAGAGATTGTACATCTACATGAATTTCCACACTCCATTGTTTCACACAGGGATGCGTGATTTACCTCTTGGTTCTAGAAGTGACTTCAGAAGGCATTGGGTATACAGGTACTTTTGAGTAGAACATACCATCCCCAGACTGATGGCCAGTCCGAGCGCACAATCCAGGTGCTTGAGGATATGCTCTGAGCATGCATTCTAGACTTCGACAATTCTTTGGAGAAGAACATACCCCTTGTGGAGTTCACCTACGACAACAGTTTTCAGGTGACCATTCAGATGGCACCATACGAGACTTTGTACGGTAGGTCCTTCCGATCACCCTTATGTTGGCTGGAGGTAGGAGAGGCAGCTTTTCTAGGACCGCATCTTGTTCAGAAGACCTCATAGTAGATAGAGTTGATTCGGAAGAGGATGGATACAGCACAGTCTTGACAGAAGTCTTCTGTTGATCAGTGGAGACGACCTCTAGAGTTCGAGGTTGGAGATCAGGTTTTTCTGCGTGTCGTACTGAGGTTGGGACACAAGAGGATTCAGAGACAGGGTAAGCTTTCACCGTGGTACGTGTAACACCCCGAGATTTTATGAAAAATATTCTTTTTAATTTCATTAATGTCTTGTGTTATACGCTACACCAAAATGAGCTTTCACAACACACATCTCTGGCCTGGCTTGAATTACACGCAATCGCGACCTTCCACGATAGCGTGTGTTGTACGCAACACCAAGTTTCGCTAAACAACGATATGCTATTAAAATATTATTAAAACTAGCCGTTATGAATAGTAATAACCACTTTTTGAAATGTTGTAAATTTTATTTTTCAAAATAGACTTCATTTTTGGATTCGGAATATCGAAATTAGCTTAGGGTGAAATTTTGGTGATTTTCGGAAAACTTTCATATTTTGATGAATAGTGAAAATTACTAAATGTTAAATAAAAACAACTTTTTCAATCGAAATAATTAATAGTGATAAATTATTAATTTGAGTGGTTTTAAAGTATATTTAGAATATATTTTTACAATTTAATACAATGTTGGTCATTGGATGTAATTTCACATTTAAATCAGACATAAACTAGTGTCAATCTTTTGATAGTTATTATCTCTTAAGAACACGCTATTTGTTTTGACGGCGGGAATTAATTTTTAAATTAATTAATGCAACTGTTATGTTTTGAATTTGGTAAAATAGAAATCATTTTTGAGTTCATAATATCAAATATAGCTTAGGCCTAATTTTTTGTATTTTTCTGAAAACTTTCAATTTTTGATGAATAGTGAAACCACTAAGTGATAGTTAAAAAAAAACTAAATTTTTCATAAAACATAATTTTACCGCTTCTGTGAGTGGAATTTCAAAAATCTGAGAGACACGGTTGATGTCAGTAAGTAAAATGTGGTTCAATGAGATGAAAATAATTTTTGGTGAATAGTAACTTTTAACTTTTATTTACCACGGTTAAAAGTAAATAGGGTAATTAAGGGTAAAAATGATATTATTATTACCCTAACACATGTCATAATTCTATTGGATAAGTGTAATTCGACAAAAAACAAACTTAGGAATAAAATATGACCATTTAGGCCCACTTGAATTAGATTAGGACATTTATTATTATTTAATTCAAAGAAGAGTTAAAAGAGTTAAAATCAAAGTTTATTTAATAAAACATTTTTAATATAGGGTTATACATAAGATAAATTAGACTATAAATATTCATTAGAAAGATAAAAATATTTCCTACATAATGGTATTTTATTTGTAATTTTTAGACCTTAAATAATTTAATTTATTTATGACACAACGATGATGCAATAATTATCTTTTTAATGAAATATTGACATAATTGATGTTATAAATAACCAAATAAATATAATTTTATACTTTTTATGAATTCAAATAATTTTATAGGTTAATATGACATGTTAGTATTGATTTAATTAACTTTTTTCGAACTTATCATTCTGTTATGATTTTCACAAAAATCAATTACTAAATAGTTTCAAAATTGACATAAAATAGTTTTTAAAAACAATATTATATTATTAATTGTTATTTTATTCCTAAAAATCTAAGGATCGGCCAAATGACTTAGATAAGGTTATATATATTAATAATAAACAATTTGGGGTTATTTTGGCTTCTTATAGTATGTTTATTAACCTTGTAGTATAAGAACACAAGAAGACACGGAAAAAGTAAAATTATTTAACTTAATGTTAAATCTAAATGATAAGGTTAAAATAGGAACCTAAACTTGTCTAAATTCTATTGGATGAGAGGATTTCGACCCATCCCCACCTTATCCTATAAATAAATCAATTTGGAGCTATTTAAAACCGAACTTTACTTTATAATAAAATAATATTTTTAGTTATTCCAAAGGTGCCCCTCTCCTCCCTTATAAAAGGGCATCTCCTCCATCTCTTCCTCACACAACATTGAGCCTTCAAGCTCGGCCAACCCCTGCCAAATTCTCTTCTCCACTTCCCTAGAAAAATCCTAGAGGTTATGGTCTTCCTCAAAGACCAATTTAGGTTCCCTAAGAGGAGGTCTCAATGAGGCGCTTCAAAGAAGAGGTAATTTCCGTTACCGATTCTTTCACCTTTATTTCTTCTTACACTTCTTCTTATTAGGTTGTTTCATTATGAAGTAATAACATCAGTATCACTCATATACTGATATGTTATTATAAGTATGAAACAATCCTATTTCACCATCTATCCATCCTATGGAAAACGAAATCACCGCGCGTGCGTACGTACGGAATACCGTCTCCACGCCGTGGTGAAATCTATTTTCCACCACCACCTTACTTGGATGGGTATAATGGTTTTAGTAATATCTATATATTATTATTTTAAAGTGATATTGATTCTGAAATAGTATACATACACTCCAATACAGTCCCACGATCATGAGAACGATATCATCGCTCGTACGTACGTATGGACTACCGTCTCCATGGCGCGATGAGATTCATTCTCCACTTTAACCATTCATGAATGATTATAAAGTATATATAATAAGTAATAATGAAATATATGACATAATAATGATACTTGATTTATGTGTATATATATGTATGTCATCTACTTAATTCCATTCAACTCAATAAGGAAACGAAAACATCGTTCATGCGTACGTACGGCCTACCGTCTCCATGAACGGTGTATTTCTTTCCATTTACTGATTTTTTATATATATGTATATTATGAATATATATATATAAATCATGTTTTATATTCTGGAATTATGTAATCATGATCTAAGTAATCATATGAATAATTACAAGTCAAAACACGGACGACAAATGAAACAATTTTACCCAAAACGCTCTTTAACATGGAATTTACAAAAGAACGGGTAATATAGAGTAATAAGTGAACCATATATGATATCATAACAATAAATATGATTATGTAATAAGTCAATGATATTATTTAAATCATTATACATGAGGTTCGGACACTTACGAAGCAAATCGGACCTAAGGTAAGGGAAAATATCACAATCTCATTTTTATCCGAGATTGTTTATACTTTAGTATTTACTGGGGTGTATTTTATCATCCTCATCCATGTTTCCTCAATATGTAATATTATTTCCATTCACCAACAATTTTTTAAATCCTATTTTACCCTTCGGTGAGTTTTTAGTAAAGAATATGAAAGGAATCTTTTGTCATTTTTCGTACGAGGTACTTTTTGACTTTTCCGACAAAAGTACGAGAAGAATGTTTTTTTAACTTATACGGAATGAATGGATTTTTAAAAAAAAATTTCCAAGAATCTTACTTTACAAGTTTTCAAGTTTATTTTTAATCAACTTCTTTTAGTTTAAAATTGTATGACATTTTAAGAAAGGAAAAGTGTTTTTGAAGTAGAAAGGATATTTTCCTCAAGAATGGAGTTCAAGTGTTTTATCAAAATTATTTTCCATCTAAGATAATATAGGGTTCTATTTCTATCCGTATTATTACATTGATTTGATTATTTTGTGATGGAATTATTTTTATGAATTCCTTTACCTTATATGAATTGTTTTATGATGTCACGATGTTTAATATTCCCATTTTTATTACATGGGTTATGCTATGATGTATGATTTATGATTTTGTGGCACACATAAGAATGGTATCATTATGTGATGGGTGGGACCTATATCTCCCTCCAATGCATTGGGTAAAGATTTTATATCTCATGAGATAGACAAGGCTGGAACGGTAGGTTATACCGGTTCAGTGAAACAGGACAGAAACGAGGGTGACTCGGTTCAGAAATGGACTTTGTCCACTAAGATAGTCTTGGCAATGAGTCTTGACTAACAAGAAATGATTCTCTATTATTATGTGTGTATGCCACAAAGTTTCATGTTTTATGTTATGATTATTGCGATTTCATTTCACTACTATGATTTATCCCATGTTATGAAATTATGCTCTCTTTTGCAGGTTAAGATTTCCAGAAGTTATGTTCTTATGAATATGATGTGATTGATATTTATTTTGTTTACCCTTACTGAGAATTTTAGCTCACCTTTTTATGTTTTCTTTTACCCAGGATATAAAGAAAGGTTTTAGGTAAAAAAAGGGAGGATCTTTATGGGAGATGATGAAGATCTTTCACCACGATTAGAAGATTATATTCCGAGTTTCCAAAGACACTAAACTATTACGATCCTTGTGTGTGTGTTTGTTATGTACTAAGTATTCCGCAAAATTAATGTAATGTCCATGTACGTCAGGCTTCGGGTCTGTACAGTTGGTATCAGAGGAAAGGTTTAGTCAACCTTTGGAAACTAGGATGCGAAAGCGTTAGTGAGATCCCTAGAGATATTTCTAATGTATGTCTAGGGATGTCCCTAAGGATAAGTATACGTATAGGATACAGTCCTAGAACTACGGTAACGATCATAGAATTTAACCTAAGAAGTTAGATATTTAGGATACTCCCCCTTTATAATGTTGTTTTCCCTAGCATGATTTTTGCCTCTCACACTATTCTTTTTGGGTTTTAGACGATGGCTGGAACCCGAAGGAACCGTGTTGATCACTGTAATGGACAATGCAATGATTGTCCTCCTGAACAAACAAATGTTATGGGATATGGAGTGCAAAATCTTATTTCTATACTTACACAAGCTATGAATAATTCTGGACTTCCAAATGAGCAGAGAAGGGAACAATATTCTATTGAGTCCTTCATGAGGCAACACCCACCTTTTTTCAGTTGGACTTCCGATCCACTTGTTGCTAAAAAATGGATCAGTACCACTGAAAAGATATTTTCAGTTCTTCAATGTTCTGAACATGATAAAGTCATCTTAGAAGTATATCATTTGGAAGGTGAAGCTGATCAATGGTGGAATATTATCAAGAATAAGAGGCCAAGAGATGAAATTGAGTCCATGGAATGGGACGAATTCAAGAACTAGTTTTTCAGTATGTACATCCCTCGTATTCTTCAAACAAAGATGGAAAAGGGGTTTCTTGAGCTGAAGCATAAGGATGATGAATCTGTTGGTATATACGAAGTGAATTTTACAAGACTTTCAAGGTATGCATCTGGCATTATCATCCAACCTAAAAGTAAAGTTGATCGATTTTTCAGTGGCTTAAAACCAAGTCTTCGAAGGGAATTAGCTATAAGAGACTTCAGTAGCTATGAAGAAATTGTGCGTTGTGCTATGAAGGTAGAAATGGAAGTTGGTGTTCCATATCCATCTCATTGTTTTGAAAAGAAACGAAAGATGGAGTTCAAGGAGAAATCTCAAAATAATGGTGAAAAGAAGATGAATGTTTCCTTATGCACAAAGTGTGGAAATAAGCATGGTGGAGATTGTCTTAAAGGGACTAGAAAATGTTTTAAGTGTGGAAAAGAAGGTCATCGAGAAGCTGAGTGTCGAAGTAATGGAAAAGGGGTTTCTAATGATGTGAATAAAGCAAACACTGCAGAGAACGCACCACAAACACTTCAATGCTTCAAGTGCAAGGAAATGGGGCATTATGCTAATAAATGCCCTAATCCAAGGGTTAGTGATGATCGACATGAGCAACCGCTTAAGGAAAAGGACAAAGGAAAGTCACATGCGATCACTATTGGCTATGTTGAATATGACAACGATGCGGTGGAATGATTAAGTGTTTATGTAATGGGATTCCAAAATAATGTTGTATCATAAAGTATTGGAATATTTATGTATTGGTCTAATTTGGTATTCAAAGTGATTGAGATATTTTTGGAAATAAGATGATATGCGCATAATGAAGGGAAAACAAGAAAAAGAAATGTTTAACAGTATTCATGAGCTCATGATTGATATAAGGACTAAGTGATATCATGGTTTGAGTATATAGAATTTTGAGGATTTTGGTATGTGGAAAGTGTTAACTTTTAACTGCATTCATGTTTTCACTAAGGTTCAATGGGTATTCATTCTTCAAGAGAATACATGATTAAGGTATTCACATGTTTGTAATTTGACCAAAAAGATATATCTTATGATATATGGGGGATAAATGATGGCATTCACATGATTGTTCTGTGACATTTCAAGTAATCATTTTCTTTATACTATGAGCTTGGACCGAAGTATTTTAGATAAGCCTAAATATTAGAATGGATTATGTTGGACATAATTTAGGATAAAACGTTTTTCGATATTATTGATGGGATGTTATAGTAATATAGCTTTAGAAAAAGGACAACATGCAGGATGGGCGACATCCCATCGCGTCGGACAAGGCTGTGGGAATTGAACCCACAACCGAAGTGCGACTGGCCTTTATCGCCTACCACTGGACTACAAGAAGTCCCTGTTTAGTAGAAACTAGTTTTATTAGATTAAGCAGTATGATATATGAAGTATAAGTCCATTTTAGGAACCATATATGATTAATCTCACTATAGATTGACTTATGTATATTTAATAACTTTTGCTAACCTTTTGTTTGAGACAGATGGAATGACCCGTCATTCTATCACATGATCTTCTAACACTTCACGAATAACAAATTCAACTTCATTTATCTAAGAGATGAAGTGGAAATTGTTCAAGGCACGAACAACAGTGATATTGTACCAAAATAAAGTAAGTATTTATTCTAATTCAAATTCTTCAACTTTAGGGAAATGATCTTGAAAACCAAAAATGTTGTCCTAGTGATCTTATATCTGATTAATCAGATGGTACCTTAGATCGTCACAAATTTATGGATTTGTGATTGTTGGATTTTCCATAGCCATGTTCTCTACCACTCTTCATCAGAACATGATGGTTAGATTTTTCTTCCATATCCATAATTTCACCTATGTGGAAACCCAGTGATTAGTTTATTTGGGTAACCGTTACGTTTCATACTTTTATTTTTAAATATTGGTTTTGGTATTCCTTTTTACGATATGGGTTTCTACTAAAGAAACTTTCAAGTAGTAAACCATTTATAACCCCGACGAATTTCGAGGGTGAAATTCATTTTAAGGGGGATAGAATGTAACACCCCACGATTTTATGAAAAATATTCTTTTTAATTTCATTAATGTCTTGTGTTATACGCTACACCAAAAGGAGCTTTCACAACACACATATCTGACCTGGCTTGAATTACACGCAATCGCGACCTTCCACGATAGCGTGTGTTGTACGCAACACCAAGTTTCGCTAAAAAACGATATGCTATTAAAATATTATTAAAACTAGCCGTTATGAATAGTAATAACAACTTTTTGAAATTTTGTAAATTTTATTTTTCAAAATGGACTTCATTTTTGGATTCGGAATATCAAAATTATCTTAGGATGAAATTTTGGTGATTTTCGGATAACTTTCATATTTTGATGAATAGTGAAAATTACTAAATTTTAATTAAAACAACTTTTTCAATCGAAATAATTCATAGTAATAAATTATTAATTTGAGTGGTTATAAAGTATATTTAGAATATATTTTTACAATTTAATACAATGTTGGTCATTGTATGTAATTTCACATTTAAATCAGACATAAACAAGTGTCAATCTTTTGATAGTTATTATCTCTTAAGAACACGCTATTTGTTTTGACGACGGGAATTAAGATTTAAATTAATTAATGCAACTGTTATGTTTTGAATTTGGTAAAATAGAAATCATTTTTGAGTTCATAATATCAAATATAGCTTAGGCCTAATTTTTGGTATTTTTCTGAAAACTTTAAATTTTTGATGAATAGTGAAACCAATAAGTGGTAGTTAAAAAAACTGAATTTTTCATAAAACTTAATTTTACCTCTTCTGTGAGTGGAATTTCAAAAATCCGAGAGAAACGGTTGATGTCAGTAAGTAAAATGTGGTTTAATGAGATGAAAATAATTTTTGGTGAATAATAACTTTTTACTTTTATTTACCACGATTAAAAGTAAATAGGGTAATTAAGGGTAAAAATGATATTATTATTACCCTAACACATGTCCTAATTCTATTGGATAAATTTAATTCGACCAAAAACAAACTTAGGAATAAAATATAACCATTTAGGCCCACTTGAATTAGATTAGGACATTTATTATTATTTAATTCAAAGAAGAGTTAAAAGAGTTAAAATCAAAGTTTATTTAATAAAAAAAATTTAATATAGGGTTATACATAAGATATATTCGACTATAAATATTCATTAGAAATATAAAACGATTTCCTACATAATGGTATTTTATTTGTAATTTTTATACATTAAATAATATAATTTATTTATGACACAATGATGATGCAGTAATTATCTTATTAATGAAATATTGACATAATTGATGTTATAAATACCCAAATAAATATAATTTGGGACTTTTTATAAATTCCAGTAATTTTATAGGTCAATATGACATGTTAGTATTCATTTAATTAACTTTTTTTGAACTTATCATTCTGTTATGATTTTCAAAAAAATCAATTACTAAATAGTGTCAAAATTGACATAAAATAGATTTTAAAACAAATATTATATTATTAATTGTTATTTTATTCCTAAAAATATAAGGTTCGGAAAAATGACTTATATAAGGTTATATATATTAATAATAACCAATTTGGGGTTCGTTTGGCTTCTTATAGTATGTTTATTAACCTTATAGTATAATAACACAAGAAGACACGGTAAAAGTAAAATTATTTAACTTAATGTTAAATCTAAATGATAAGGTTAAAATAGGAATCTAAACTTGTCTAAATTCTATTTTATGAGAGGATTTAGACCCATCCCCACCTTATCCTTGAAATAAATCAATTTGGAGCTATTTAAAACCTAACATAAATTTATAATAAAATAATATTTTTAGTTATTCCAAAGGTGCCCCTCTCCTCCCTTATAAAAGGGCACCTCCTCCCTCTCTTCCTCACACAACTTTGAGCCTTAAAGCTCGGCCAACCCCTGCCAAATTATATTCTCCACTTCCCTAGCAATAACCTAGAGGTTCTTGTCTTCCTCAAAGACCAATTTTAGTGCCCTAAGAGGAGGTCTCAAAGAGGCACTTCAAAGAAGAGGTAATTTCCGTTACCGATTCTTTCAACTTTATTTCTTCTTCCACTTCTTCTTCTTAGGTTGTTTAATTATGAAGTAATAACATCAGTATCACTCATATACTGATATGTTATTATAAGTATGAAACAATCCTATTTCACCATCTATCCATCCTACGGAAAACGAAATCACCGCGCGTGCGTACGTACGGAATACCGTCTCCACGCCGCGGTGAAATCTATTTTCCACCACCACCTTACTTGGATGGGTATAATGGTGTAAATAATAACTATATATTATTATTTTAAAGTGATATTGATTCTGAAATAGTATACATACACTCCAATACAGTCCCACGATCATGAGAACGATATCATCGCTCGTGCGTACGTACGGACTACCGTCTCCACGACGCGATGAGATTCATTCTCCACTTTAACCATTCATGAATGATTATAAAGTATATATAATAAGTAATCATGAAATATATGACATAATAATGATACTGGATTTATTTGTATATATATGTATGTCATCTACTTAATTCCGTTCAACTCAATAAGGAAACGAAAACAGCGTTCATGCGTACATACGACCTATCGTCTCCATGAACGGTGTATTTCTTTCCATTTCATGATTTATTATATATATGTATATTCTGAATATATATATATAAATCATGTTTTATATTATGGAATTAAGTAATCATGATCTATGTAATCATATGAATAATTACAAGTTAAAACACGGACGACAAATGAAACAATTTTACCCAAAACGCTCTTTAACATGGAATTTACAAAAGAACGGGTGTTATAAAGTCATAAGTGAACCATATATGATATCATAACAATGAATATGATTCTGTAATAAGTCAATGACATTATTTAAATCATTATACAGGAGGTTCAGACACTTATGAAGTAAATCGGACCTAAGGTAAGGGAAAATATCACAATCTCATTTTTATCCGAGATTGTTTATACTTTAGTATTTACTGGGGTGTATTTTATCATCCACATCCATGTTTCCTCAATATGTAATATTATTTCCATTAAACTAATATTTTTTAAATCCTATTTTACCCTTCAGTGAGTTTTTAATAAAGAATATGAAAGGAATCTTTTGTCGTTTTTCGTACGAGGTACTTTTTGACTTTTCCAACAAAAGTACGAGAAGAATGTTTTTTTTAACTTATACGGCATGAATGGATTTTTAAAACAAAATTTCCAAGAATCTTCCTTTACAAGTTTTCAAGTTTATTTTTAATCAACTTCTTTTAGTTTAAAATTGTATGACATGTTAAGAAAGGAAAAGTGTTTTTGAAGTAGAAAGGATATTTTCCTCAAGAATGGAGTTCAAGTGTTTTATCAAAATTATTTTCCATCTAAGATAATATAGGGTTATATTTCTATCCCTATTATTACATTGATTTGATTATGTTGTGATGGAATTATTTTTATGAATTCCTTTACCTTATATGAATTGTTTTATGATGTCACGATGTTTAAGATTCCCATTTTTATTACATGGGTTATGCTATGATGTATGATTTATGATTTTGTGGCACACATAATAATGGTATAATTATGAGATGGGTGGGACCTATATCTCCCTCCAATACATCGGGTAAATATTTTATATCTCATGAGATAGACAAGGCTGGAACGGAAGGTTATACCGGTTCAGTGAAACAGGACTGAAACGAGGGTGACTCGGTTTAGAAATGGACTTTGTCCACTAAGATAGTCTTGGCAATGAGTCTTGACTAAAAAGAAATGATTCTCTATGATTATGTGTGTATTCCACAAAGTTTCATGTTTTATGTTATGATTATTGGGATTTCATTTCACTACTATGATTTATCCCATGTTATGAAATTATGCTCTCTTTTGCAGGTTAAGATTTCCAAAAGTTATGTTCTTATGAATATGATGTGATTGATATTTATTTTGTTTACCCTTACTGAGAATTTGAGCTCACCCTTTTATGTTTTCTTTTCCCTAGGATATAAAGAATGGTTTTATGTAAAAAAATGGAAGATCTTTATGGGAGATGTTGAAGATCTTTCACAACGATTAGAAGATTATATTCCGAGTTTCCAAAGACACTAAACTATTACGATCATTGTGTGTGTGTTTGTTATGTACTAAGTATTCCGCAAAAGTAATGTAATGTCCATGTACGTCAGGCTTCGGGTCTCTACAGTACGTCGGGCCGTTTGAGTTATTGAAGAGAGTTGGGCCCGTCGCTTATCGGTTACAGCTACCTCAGAGGTACAGGGCTATGCACAATGTATTCCATGTCTCTCATCTCCAACGTTACTTTTCAGACCTATCTCATGTCTTTCAGCCCGAGGAGGTTGAACTCGAAGTGGATGCGTCGGTTGAAGAGCATCCTATCCGGATTGTCGATCGCAGTACGAAGGTTATCTGAGGCTGGTCTGCCCCTCTGGTATGAGTGCTATGGCAGCATGAGCGAGTACAGGATGGGACTTGGGAGAGGGAGGCCGAGGTTCGATCGCAGTGGCCAGAGCTATTTGAGGTTTCTTCTTCTATGCCCATCTAGGGAAATTCGGGGATGAATTTCTTTAAGGGGGGAAGTTTGTAAGAACTCGGATCTTTGTTTCAGGTATGTCTTTACTTTTCTGGAGTTTTGGATAATTTTTTGAGATTTTGGAAATTTTTGAAGTACATGTCGTGTACTTTCTGAGTACACGCCGTCTACTCTTTTCCCACATGAAGTCGTGTGTTGCCCATGTCAGGGGAACACACACGGTGTGTTTTGGTGACATGGAGGCCGATTTTGGCGGAGTACGGAAAAACCCACTACATGTCGTGTACTTTGAAAATACCCGTCATGTACTTTTCGTTTTTTTTTTCAGTAAACGGACCGGGGTTGCACCTCATCATCATAATCTTCTTCTTCTAGGTCTAGTTCGTCCGAGAGCGACCCATACGGCTGGATCTTCCCTGAGCTCCCGCCTCTCTGTCCGTTCTCCAATTCAAGCACAGTCGATTGCGTTGGAAGCGCAGCGGTGAGTTCTCCTTTCTGCTTGAGCCTTGTTTTCCAATTCTTTTTCCTTCTCAAGTTATCTAAGGTTGAACATTTTGTGTGTTTTCTTAGATCTATGATGTTCTAGGAAGAATCATCCATTGTGGTTCATGTATATCGATCTCCTAGGATCGAGGTAGGTGGTTTGTGCCTTACCGTTCAAATTCTATGAGTTTTATGTGTGAATTTCAACCGATACCCGTGAACGGGGTATTGCGTGTTTACCTTTTTGCCCTTATTGTTTTCATGCCTTGCCTGTATGCTTTTGTAGAGGTAATTTGACCATTTTAGAGGATAATTTGTTGTTCTTGGATGTATTTTCCTTGCTTCGTTCTGTTCACGACCTTTGGGTCTCTTTTACATTTGGTTGTTACACCTGTTTCCATGCCTTGCAGTTATAGGTTGAAGTGAAACTCATGACATGCTTGTTGCCTTGTAGACTATTTAGCTAAGTAGATCTATATGTTTCTGTTGGTTAGCTAAGTATCTCTATATGATTACTTTGTCCTTATAGCATTATTATGTACTGAATGGTACGGGGCTAAGAGAACCTGGTGCTATAGACTATAAGGGATAGACTGAGTGAGCTTCCCAGAGAGTCTTAGATATTATAGACTACATAGGGGATGGACCGAGTGAGCTCCCAGAGAGTCTTGGATTTTATAGACTACAGGAGGGTAGACTGAGTGCGCTTCCTTAGAGGGTCTTACCTAGTTTGAATCTCTTTAAGAACCATCCCAGGGTAGAGGGGGAATTGACAGAGTGAGCTTCCTCAGAGAGTCCGTGGTATACCTGAGGCTGTAGGATGAATTGATCGAGATATCTTCCTCAGAGAGTCTTTAGACCTTGGGGCTAAAAGGGTTAGACTGCGTGATCTTCCTCAACAGAGTCCCTGACTACCCCATAATATAAGGTGAATTGACCGAGTGAGCTTCCCCAGAGAGTCTCATAAATTTGTATGACCAAGCCAGAGGGGTTAGGCTGAGTGCACTGCCCAGAGGGTTGTGGTACTTCTTGGATAGGACCAGATGGATAGCTGTGAGTACTTCCTAAAGGGTTTCCGGTTTGTTAGCTGTTTGTTTCACTGCTGTTGATTGTTGTGGATTGATTGCTACTATGTATCATCCTGTTTTACTGGTTACTGTTTACTTCCTTCTGCTTACTGTTGTTGTTTACTACTTATTGTACTTTTACCTGCCATATACTAACTGACTATTAGGCACAGATATTCAGGTGAATTCCTTCTAGGATTTTCTCTCACACCCTATTTGGGCCATGCTTTTGGGCCCGAGCAGACTATGTTGTTGCAGGTATAGACAAGGGCAAGCTCCCTTCGACTTCTGGAACTTGATTGCTTGGGGCAGGAGATCAAGGGACCGAGTTTTGGCTCGTGATGCTGGGGAGCTGTTTACTTTTATTTTGTTCTTGTTTGGGTACTATAGTGTTTTCCAGCATTGTGACTTGTTTGGCTGTTTTCTTAGTTATGTACCATGCATCATTTCATATATACATATGTGGTCCATTTTTTTGATTTAGTATTCTTCTGTTATATTGTTGGTTATTACTGATTCCACTATTGCATGTTTATTCTTCTTCCACTGTGTACTCTTCCAATGAGGGCATAGATTCCCCACTATTAGACACAAGTCCCTCGCTACTAGTCGGAAGCCTCTGGCATTTGGGGAAATGCGCTTGAGGCCATGTGATCAACCAGGTACGTGGCGCCTCTGGGTGGCTTCCGGAACCGGGACATTACACACATGGTATAAAATTTAATTAATTATAAGATCATTATAACTTATGTAATATCATTAAAAAGATTTAATATCAGTTTTTTATGTTTACCCATGTACTACCTGAACATCAATTTATGAATACAAGTGAACTGCTCCAGAAAACCGTAAAAAAAACATTCCCAAACAATGTTTTTAAAACATATAACTCATAAAAAGGCCCATAAAACAACATAATGAAACCCAAATTAACCCTTTACATTTATAAAATGTTTTGAAGTTTCTAGTTAATGAATATAATGTCATTATATAGGACATTAAAGTGAAAGAAGCCTTCGGTTATAAGGTATGGGGAAAATCTCGAACCCAATTTTCTTTCTTCGGGTTCTCCCTCTTTCACTCCAAATTTGGTATGGACACTTCTTAAAAATTATTATTTCATCATTATCTTACCTTTTATGGGATATAAATGTTATCTAATGATGTTTATGTCAAACAAAATGTTTTCCAAAAGAACTCTTCTTTTAAGAGAACACCTTTTACCTCTCATTCATGGTTGATAGTTATTGTATCAAGTATGTTGTTCCCTCTTTCTTTTGGGAACCCAAAGTTTATGAATGTGTTATTATGAGATGAAAACCATTCCTTTTAATGGGTTAGTTATATTAATTATTGATATATGTGCTAAGTGGAATGCATGATAATGATAATGTTATGATGTGACGGGTGCACTCGGAATTATATAGTGCTCTAATGCATTGGTTAAAGATATGAATGTCATGATTAAATGTGAAACTATGTGAACAAGATTCTATATTTGTTAAAAAGTATGTGTGTTAGTTAACCACTAATACATGATGTTTCATTTTTATTCATTTCCACATTTCAAGTATTATATTTATGCTTCCTCTTATGTTCATGGTCATTTTCCTATGTTATGATTATGCTCACCCCATTTTATATTGTTCTTATCTGTCCCCTTACTGGGATTCTAGCTCACCCCTTTTGATTTATATCCTCTGGTGACTAAATGTACTAAGGAGATGTCAAGTTCAATTAAGATGTTAGGGAAGAAGAAATTAAATAAATGTTTATGCTCAATGTTGTAATTGTTATGTATGGTCCGAGTTTTCCCAAGACACTAAACTGTTGGATCCTCTATGTGTAATACTATTTTGTTATTTATCTTTAAAACGATGTAATAGTAATGTAAGAAAAGGTTGGGTCACTATAGTTGGTATCAGAAGAATGTTTTAGTTAATTTTGGAATTTGTATTAGTGAACCCTAGAGAAAACCTCTAGCATGAGACTAAGTTCAAATATGCACCCTGAAGCTTTACCTAGGGATCCCCTATGCTATGATTTTAGTATAAATGGTACAAATGAATAAGTTATTTATTCATAACTTGTGGAATTATGTTTTGTTCTAACATTTTTCAATTTTAGAAAATGGAGGGAACCTGGAGAAACCAGGCCAAAAACTCGTGTGAGGGCCAATGCAACGATTGCCCGAATGACATCCCCAATGATTTAGGAGGTGGAGTTCCAAACTGCATAGCGATGCTTACCCAATTATCTCAGGTAATGAACAATAACCATAATAACGGGTAACATCTTCCTTCACCAAATATAGATCAATTATCTATTGAATGTTTTATGTAGAAATGACCACCGATGTTTAGTGGATCTTCCGATCCACTAGTTGCGGAAGAGTGGGTCAACACCAGGGAAAGGTTATTTTCTATTCTTTACTGTTTTGAGATGGAGAAGGTTACACTAGATTTTTATCACCTAGATGGAATGTCTGATCAATGGTGGGATTTGATTAAGAACACCAAGCCAAGGGAATAAATTGAAGATATGGAATGGGAAGACATTAAGATAATGTTTTTTAACAAGTATTTCCCAAGAACTATTCACATGAAGATGGAGGGATAATTAATTGAGCTCATGCAAAAAGAAGGGTAATCTTTCACAACCTATGAAGTGAATTTCACAAGTCTTGAAAGGTATTCTTCGGGTTTTGTTATCAACAATGATAGCAAAATTGATAGATTCTTTAGTGGATTAAAACCACACCTTTGAAAGGATCTTGCAATTCGAGACTTTGAGAGTTATGAATAATTTGTTCAGTGTGCTCTCAAAGTGGAGATGGAGTTTGGAGAATGGTCCAATGGCTATGGTGATGATAAACGAAAGATGGAGTATAAAGTCGGTGGATCTAATGAAAAAGGTGTGAGGAAAACTCAAAGACCCACATGCCAAAAATGTGAGAAGTTTCATCATAGGAACTACCTCAAAGGGATGGGTAAATGATTGAAGTGTGGTAAAGAAGGAAATCATGCTCAAGAGTGTCGAAAATACATGAAAAGGAAGGATAATTTAACTAAAGAAAGGAGAGAACCACCCATGGTTCAATGCTACAACTGTAGGGAGCTAGGTCACTATGAAATCTAGTGCATTAAACCTCAAGTTATTGAGGGTAATCAGTGTCAGCAGCTACCAAAGCCAAAGGAACAGGGGAATTCTTATGCCATCACTACTGCGGAAGTGGAGAAAGATAATGAAGTCATACAAGGTACACTTCCTATTCACTCAATAATGGAAAAAGTATTATTTGATTCTAGTTCTATTCATTCCTTTATATCATGCATGTTTTCTAGAACTATATAATTGAATCCCCGAAACCTTTAAGTAGAGATATATGTAAAAACACCAAGTGGTGCAATCATCGCAACCCAAGTGTTTGACTCTTATCTTCTTGGCATATGTGGGAAGATTCTTCTAGCAAATCTTGTAGTAATTCCCTTGGTAGAATTCGATGCTATAATGGGAATGGACTGGCTCTTGTTATATAGAGTACATATCAATTGTCAGGAAAAGGAAATATCTTTTCATATTCCGAACCATCCCATGCTCCTTTAAAAATTCATGTAAGATCATGAATCTTCTTTGAAAAATCATTCATTAGTGCGGGTGTTTATTCCCTATGAAGAAGCATACTATGCCCAAACGGTTGAGTCAAAAGAAGGTACCATCCTTGCAGAAATGCCCATCGTGAGGGAATACGGTGACATAGTTTCAGAAGAGTTACCCAGAATTCCCCTGGATCATGAGGTTCAGTTCTCAATAGAACTCATACTCGGAGCTACTCCTATCTCAAAGTGTCCCTATCGGATGGCTCTTATAAAACTGGATGAGTTAAAGAAGCAGCTGCAAGAGCATCTGGACAAAGGGTTCATATGCCCTAGTGTATCACCTTAGGGTGCACCAGTGCTCTTTGTGAAGAGGAAGGATGGAACAATGCGATTCTGTATCGATTATCGGGAACTCAGCAAGATCACCATAAAGAAAAAGTATCCTCTCCCAAGGATTGACGAATTGTTCAATCAGTTGAGAGGAGATAAATACATCTCCAAGGTGGATCTTCATTATGGATATCATCATCTAAAGGTGAATAAAGAAGATATTTAGAATAATACCTTCCATACATGGAATGGGAACTATGAGTTTCTGGTTATACCCTTCAGACTTACTAATACCCCTTCGATCATCATGGATTTGATGAATAGAGTCTTTAGACATTACCTCAACAAATTTGTGGTAGTGTTTATTGATGATATTCGCATCTACTCCAAGAGAAAGTAAGAAAATGGAGAACATATAAGACTTGTGTTGGAGACATTGAGAAAGGAGAAGTTGTATGCCATTTTCATCAAGTGTGACTTTTGGATGAAGCCAGTCACGTTATTGGGACATGTGATCACAAGTTAGGAAAGTTCTGTGGATCCTTCAAAAACAAAGGTGTTTGAGGAATGGACCAGTCCCTCTAATGTCACTGAAGTCCATTGTTTAATTGGATTAGTTGGGTAATACCGATGTTTTGTGAGAAACTTGTCATGATTGTCAATCCCTCTAACTAAGTTAACAAGAAAAGTGTTAATGTTTGTCTGAATGGAAGAATCTAAGGGAAGCTTCAAGGAGATAAAGAGAAGGATAATCATTACACCTTTACTCACACTACCAAAAAGCGGAGAATGGTTTATGATATACAGTGATGCTTTAAAGAACGTCTTGAGGTGTGTACTCCTGAAAAATAATAATGTGATAGCCTATGAGTCATGGCAGTTGAAGATACATGAGCAGAAAAACTCGATGCATGATCTAGAGCTGGAATCCGTGACTTTTTCCTTGAAAATCTGGTGACACTCACTTTATTGAGAGAAGTTTGACATATACACTGACCATAGGAGACTAATGTATATATTCACACAAAAAGGAGCTCAACATGTGTCAAAGCATATAGTTAGAGCTAATCAAGGATTACAGTTGCTCTATTCACTATCATCCTGGAAAGGAAAACTAGGTAGCTGATGCTCTAACTAGAATAGAACCTGCTACTCTATCCATTTTGTGGATTGAGAAAGACCCTATCTTCTTGGATATGAAAATAATGGATTTAGAAATCATAAGGGTAGGGGATACATCTTACCTTGCCCAAATTATTTTGCAACCATCTATATAAGAGAAGATCAAGGAAGCACAAAGGGATGATGTGGAGATACAAAAGAGGGTGAATGCAGTAATGGAATGGAAGTTGTGCGAGTTCCATATCGATGATGATGGTGTGATTCAGTTTGGAAAGTGGATTTGTGAGCCTTAATCACCTAGGATAAAGAATGATCTATTGGACAATGCACATAGCTCAATATTCTCTATCCATCCAGGTAGAACCAAGATGTACTGTGATATTTGAGAACACATCTGGTGGGATAACATGAAGAAGAAGATTTCAGAATACATATCAAGGTGCTTGGTATGTCAGCAAGTCAAAGCAGAGTGAAAAAATTCCAAAGGGATGATTCAGCCATTTCCTATACCCATTTAGAAATGGGAAAATGTTATTATGGACTTTGTCACTGGTCTCCTATAGATGTCAAAGGGAAATAATGCGATATGGGTTATGGTTGATCGATTCACTAAGACTTCCCATTTTATCTCTATTCGGGAAGATCTCTCACTTGAGAAACTTGTAATTATATATGTGAAGGAAGTGGTGAGACTACATGGTGTTCAACTCTCAATTGTATTTGACTGTGATTCATGGTTCACATATAAATTCTAGAGGAGAATTCAACATGCTTTGAGTACTAAATTAAATTTAATCACTGCCTATCACCCCCAAAATGATGACCAATATAAAAGGACAATTCAGATGCTTTAAGATATGCTAAGAGCATGATCTTTAGAAATAAAAGGTGGATGGGATCAGCATCTCCCATTAGTTGAGTTCTCATACAATAATATCTCCCACTCGAGTATTCATATGGCTCCATATGAAGCTCTGTATGGAAAGCGATGTAGAAATCCAACCTGTTGGGATGAAGTTGGAGAAAGAAAGCTACTTGGACCTGATCTTGTGAAAGAGATGACAGAGATGGGTCAAGTCATCCAAAAAAACATCAAAGCTGCTCAGAGTGGGAAAAAAAGATATGCTTATAACCGTCGAAGGGACTTCGAGTTCAATGTTGGAGATAAATTCTTCCTTCAAATATCACCATGGAAGAGAGTCATGCGATTTGGAAAGAAAGGGAAGTTAAGCCCAAGGTACATTGGCCCCTTTGAAATCCTTGACCGTATAGTAGCCATGACCTATCGGCTTGCACTTCCACCGAATATTGCTCTGGTTCATTATGTTTTTCACGTATCAATCCTGAGGAAGTACATACCTGATCCCTCACATGTACTGAACTCAAAGGTGGTACAGATGGAAGATGATATATCTTATGAGGAGCAGCCAGTAGAGATTCTGGATGGGAGAGATAAGGTTCTAAGCAACAAGAAAACCCACCTTGTCAAAGTGTTTTGGAGGAACCTATGTTTGAAAAGGATACTTGGGTACTAGAGGAGGTGATGAAGGATAAGTACCCTCACCTATTTGTGTAAAGTGAAATTATGGGAGTGAAATTTCATAAGGGGGGAATAATGTAACGACCCAAAGTTTTTCAATGGAAATTCCCTTCTTATAAATATGCCATAAAATCACATGAAAACAAATCATAATGAACTACTAAGTTATAAGTGACCTTTAAACATAATTTTGTCACTTCTGTGTTTGGATTTTTGAAAATATGACATACACAGTTGTGTTCAAGATGAATTTTGTGCTCCAATAAGAAAAACATTAATTTTTTTGTGAATAGTAACCTACCCTTATTAATAGTAACCTACCCTTATGAATAGTACTATGACCCTTATGAATATTAAATTGTCCAAAATAAGAGTAACCTTACCCATGAATAATTAAATAAATTTTAAGCATCATAGAAGGTGACAATTTGACCATAGTAAACGTTTTGGTATTTTTGTAAGTCATAAATAATGAATTATAATTAATTAATTAATTTAAAATAAAATGTATTTTCTTAAATTGTGTTCATAAATTAAAAAATCTATGAATTCTGGATTTAATATAATTTTATAATACCCTACATAATTTTTGAAATCATTATAAAATCAATTTAAATTTTAAAAACTGAATTTTTCAAGTAAATTATGTTTTTAATTAAATATTAAATTAATAATATTTAGAAAATTATTTTTAAAAATTTTAATTCATTTTTGGATTCTACACATCGAAAAATGGTTGGGATGAAATTTTGGGAATTTTCTGAAATACCTGAATTTTTGATGAATAGTGAAATACCGTAATTTACAAAAATAAGCTAAATAAGATAATTATAGAGTCATGTGTGATGTTATGATGATTCAAGCCCAAATGGTTCGGGATTAAATTATAAAATTACTATTCTTGTTCAGAGAATACTCACTATTCCTTGTATTGCGGGGAAATAATAAACTAATGTATTTTATATTATGAAAACCTCTCTCCCCTCCACTATAAATACCACCCTTCCCACCCTCGTTTCCCTCACACCTCTCAAGATTCAAGAATTATCTAAAATCTTTCCAATAATATTTCCTAGACACTCCCCCACTTCCAAAAGCTTCTGGTCTCATCAAAATACCAAGCATAGGCCCCTTAAGGAGGATCTCAAGAGGTAATTTCTCTCCTTCTTTTCCTTTAAATTCCTTTCAATTCCGAGTTTTTTTCTTATTCTCCCCCCACCTATCATTGTCCAAATGGTATGTTAACTCTAGTATCATACATATACTGTAATTTTATGATACTAATGGGTTATTATACGTTATAAACCCCTTCTCCTCATACTTTTATTTTATTAAAGAAAACGTTCTTCGTGAGGTGTTAATCTATCACCTTCGAGAACGAAATGTTTTATTTTTTTAATTTCTACCTTTAGATCTGGTCAGGAAACAATTTTTATGGTTGAACCAGAATATTTTGTATTCAATAATTCCTATTTAATTTTCTGGAACTAACTTATGTACATATTACTAAATTATTAATCAAAACAAGTTCGTTGTGGTCGAAAAATTGTCCAAATTAACTCAAACAATCATCATATAATTATTAATGACTCATCCACATGGTATACACTGTAATTCATTATAAGATCATTTTAACTTATGTAATATCATTAAAAACATGTAATATCAGTTCTGGGTGATTACCCATGTTCTACCTAAACTTCAATTTATGAATACAAGTGAACCGCTCAAGAAAACCGTAAAAACAAATATTCCCAAACAATGTTTTTAAACCCTATAACTTATCAAAATTCCCAAAAAATAACATAATGATACCAAAATTAACCCTTTAAATTTATAAAAAGTTATTTAGTTTCTAATTAATGAATATAATTTCATTATACAGGACATTAAAGTGAAGGAAGCGTTCAGATATAAGGTAAGGGGAAAATCTCAAACATAATTTTCTTTCTTCGGGTTCTCCCTCTTTCACTCCAAATTTTGTATGGTCACTTATTATTATTAATTAGTTCATAATTATATTAAATTTTATTGTATATAAATGTTTTCTACTAAAGTTTATGTCAAAAAAATGTTTTCCAAAAGAACTCTTCTTTTAAGAACTCGCCTTTTACCTCTCATTCAAGGTTGATGGTTCTTGTATCAAGTATGTTGTTCCATCTATAATTTGGGAACCCAAAGTTTATGAATATGTTCTTATGAGATGAAACACATTACTTTCCATGGTTTATTTATTTTCATTATTGATATATGTTCTATGTGGCATGCATGATAATGATAATGTTATAATGTGACGGGTGTGCCTAAAATTATATAGCACTACAATGCATTGGGTAAAGTGATAAATCTCATGAGTAAATGTGAAATGATGTGAACAAGATGCTATATTTTTTCACAAGTATGTGTTTTAGTTAACCACAAATACATGATGTTTCATTTTTATGCATTTCCACATTTCAAGTTTTATATTTATGCTTCCTCTTAGGTTCATGATCTTTTACCTATGTCATGATTATGCTCACCCAATGATATATTGTCCTTATCTATCCCCTTACTATTCTTATAGATCACCCCTTTTGATGTGTATCCTTAGGTGACTACATGTACTAAAGAGATGTCAAGTTCCAGTAAAAATCTAGATAATACGAAATTAAATAAATGTTTATACTCGTTGTTGTAATTGTTATGTATGGTCCTAGTTTCCCCAAGAAACTAAATCGTTGGATCCTCTATGTGTAATACTATTATGTTATTTATCTTTAAAATGATGTAATAGTAATGTAAGAAAAGGTTATGTCACAATAGCAGGTAATGTGTGGCGGCAACAACATTCAAACACTATGAATGGAGGTCGGTAGCCATGGTGGTGGTATTAGAGTTGAGTGGGGTGGGATCTCAGTAATCAACTCTACGATACTCTTATATATAGTCTTTAAAGTTCAGAAGAGAAAGGATAATGTATAAACGGAGTGATGATATGAGTATTGGGAGTGAAGGAAATCCTCAGCACTCTTCTAATAGTTTATAAACACTATATAGGAATCCTTGACATGTTTATATGATTACATGTTCAGTAGTGGTATTCGGTTCTTCAGCTAGCTTAGTACTTTTCTCTAATAGTACTACTTCCTATATTATACTGACCAGTAGATGGTCAAAGGTTCTAAAATATATAACCCTTTAGGTTCGGGTTTTAACAAATATAACCCTTTCTAAAGGGTTAGGAGATGGTTTAAACTATTAAGTATTAGAGTAGAGTACTTATTTTGGAACTCGTATTACTCTTATTGATTAGGTGCCTCTTTCCACTCCATTAGTGGTTGTCTTGATGGTCGGGTGTATGTGGGTCAAAAGGGTAGCATGATCTAAAACGATCCACGAGCCAAGGCTGATACAATCCCCATGGCCGATGCATCCTCCAACCACCTATAAGTTAAAGAGGGTATAGTGATTTGGTTTGAAGTGTATGGAGGATATAATGCAGACTGCCAACAATGCTATGATTCTAGTTTCACCGATATGTTGAAGGGTACAAGTTCAATTTGATGTCAGGTTGTGTTCTTTTGACTCATGTAATTTCCATACAAAGTCACTTTTCATCCTATATATAGCCCAAATGTTCTCTGACTAGAGTTGTGTGTTGGTACTATTACCTATATTATAACCAGTACAAACATACCAACAACAAAATGCATATGGGCCTTCGAGTTCACCCACTCAAGAGAAATTCTGTAGGTCGACTGACTCTATTCGAGATGTGGGAGAAGGAATATTAGAGTAGAGTACTAAATTCACTTATTGGTGGTTACACTATGATTTAAATGGTGTCTTCAACTACCATAGGATGTTATGAATAGAGAACTGGCCATCTTCCAATGATGGCTACTATCAGGATTACGACAAAAGATGAGAGAGAAATGGACTATGAGATATCAAAAAAGCTACAGACGGGGCATTAATGATCATAACTACTACATGAGACAAACACACCTAACTGATCAAGTGGCCTTGGCATTCTAGTTGAAATGAATTCACTATTCACCCCTTCTTAGATAAGGTGCATCAATGACTATCTAGTGGAATCAATCAAATTAAACTAGATTGGATGTGTTTCTGTTTTGTTTCTTATTTTGTGGTACCATTCCACAGGTAAGGAAGTAGGTCAGAAACCACATATTGGTGAATGGGTTTTCAATCAAGGGGCCATTTCAGCACATTGTTCCATCATATATCATTTCTAGTTTATCTCGAGTTGAATTGACCTTATAGAGAGACATATATACTCAATCGGAAGTGGAAATCATAGGCTTGCTAATAATTGATAATGTGGGGAAGCACCCACATTTCCACTATTCTAGAACCATTCCTGAATGGTCTAGAATACTCAAAATGTTTCAGGGTTTCCATTGCATTACAGGTTGGTTATGATTGGTCAGGTCATCTCCAGGATATTACCTTTGGACTATCCAATAGTCCACCTGTCAGATCTGAATCACAATATTGCTTCATAATAAATTTGTTTACAGTTAAAAAAACCACTCGAGTACTCTCTATAATTTTTATACTACTATGATTATCGATCACAACCAACCCCTTGACACATTTTCAATGAATCCACCCACCGACGATGATTTTGAATAAGGATACGATAACTCAAATAACTTCTTGATCGCATCCCAACCTCTATAATAGACTCTTTATGAATCATATCCACCCATTTGATCTCAACTCAATACCATATTCCAATCATTCATCATAGTTTAATCATAGAACACCTATAGTTATGGTATGTTGAACCCCCTTCCCACAATGACAATACGGGCACTGAAGGTTATAAAACATCTTACACCTTAGGGTAAGGAATTTGGAGAGCTAGTGAGACAATCAGATATGTTATGATCTATCTAGTCATGGGACTTTAATGGATTTCTATGGAATAGTCATTGATTGTTTCCAAGAACATAGTACCAAGGGGTATGTGTGTTCTCATATGAAATAGGTGGTGGGCATGAAATATAAGAACAAGTCATTTTCTCAACTCAAAAAGGCCAACACCCTGATAGTAGTGGAAAAGGCCATGAATGTTGAGCTGCTTGGACGAAATGATTAGTAATCTACTCCAATTTTCAAATCTCACTACTCTTATAATAATTATCACTCTACACTAATAGTGCAGTTAATGACCATGCATCTCAAAAACCATTCCAATAGCTGGCGGTCTATTGAACCACTATGAAATCGGGTGGTGTGCCGGTAATAATACGACCAATTGTACCATCAACCTACTACAATTTCTAAACTGCCAGATGCCTAAAAAGAAGAGGTGTTCTCTGATGAAACTAGTTGGACTATTGGAGTGGAGTACTGTATATATAAGTACCAGTGGAATGGAAAGGGTGGTATAGGAATGTGTTGGTGGATTATCATAGAGATGGAATGTTGTTCAATCACAATATTGAGCTACTTTATATGCTTGGATACATAGAGTTGGGAATCATACCTCTCAGGTAAAACTCGAGAGTTACAATTCTGAAGTCACCATACAAGTAATCATGTCATTGTTCCCTTCAAAAAATTTAGATGGTCAACTACTTATGGAAGGTTTTGATCTCATACATCCATATCTGGGATATGGGAATATGTTTAGGGTGTTCAGGGATAGGTGGTTCTGTATGCTGTGTTTGGGATTGATTGGACTCCTTCTTTCCAGCAACCTTGAGGTATCTAGGACTCAGGTAATATTCTAATATTGAGTAATATACTCTAATAGTGACCCACTTTACAATATATACAAGTAACATTTCTATTAGAAAAGTCAACCCACTTTTTTCTATTTTTGGTAGTATCCACTATTAGAGTAGCGTACTAACATTTTTTGTTGTACTGGTAGTTCAAATATGGTTTTATTGAGTTGAAATCTCACATATTAAACACTATATGAGTGGTTACACCTATTTCCCTTCATAAATGATGGTGTTTCATTGTCGTTCAACCCGCCCGATCATACCACGATTCACTATTTTATTTCACCCTTATCCCAATGTATTAAACTGATTTTGTTTTAAAAATTACAAGTTTAATAAAAAAAATTACTTCATGTTTGTTTCTATAATTTAATTATTATCACGTTCACAAAGGTATGTTTTAATTGTTTTAATGTTTTTGTTATATGTTTTTTGAGACCACTATGTGTATGAATATTTTATTAGTCATTAACAGTTTTCAATACTGGTCAAAATGAAGAAGGAGATGAAGAAGGACTAAAAAGTTAATATAGATTGGCTAATGTGTGGTTTATAGTAGAATTGATATGGAATCATAGCATTGGATGTCATACTTTAGAAATTATCTAAGATGGTCAATTAAGATGATTGTTGAACTGATCCTAAGTTCAAATAACTTATTTCCAATGCGACACATTATTTACAACAATTATGAATGGTGAAGTATCATCCATATGAGGATGATTGAAGAAGAATGAGTGTTTTAATAAGACCCTTAAATGCTTCATGATTGCATGATAACAATGAAAGAACTTACTTGATGAAAATAATCCTATGATTTTCATGAAGTAGAGAATAATGGATAAAGAAGAAGATAGAGTGTGGAAGGGCTTGGCATTCTTCTATGGTCATGCATTAAAAATTTCCTTGAAATAAGATGATCATTTCACTATTCTTAAAGTTCCAAATACATGTATAAAAGGTGATACATCGTTTAAAACATTGATGGTTTTTGAAGAATCCTAAAGCCTCCACTTTTGGATGAAGAGAGATGACTGGAGTTCATTGGAATTAACACTCCAAAAGGAATTGAGGGTTTCATGTGAGGATGAAGAAGTACATTGTAATTCATATTCCAAAGAGTATAATAAGAAAGAATGATGATTGTTGAATCTAAAGAGAATATAGGAAGTAGTGCATGGGATTGGCGCTTTGATAATGTCCAAAAATATGATGATTCTTTGAAGAGTTTTATTTCACAAATATCATAAGTTTGGGGAACTTGTGATGAAATCCTTAAGAAGGATAGGGGCAGTGAAGAAATGTTTTTTGAAAAGGAAATAAAGTGGAGCGCAAGTCAAAAGTGGTATGCAAGTGTGGTTCACAAGTATATGTGGTGTTCAAGTGTATGTTGCACTCAATTCATATTTTAAGATCGTCACATAAAAATATGACAAATAAATAAATTGGAGTGTAAGCTAAATATTGGTGTGCAATCAAAAAAGTGGTGTGTAAGTATAAGTGGCACACAACTGTGGCGTGCAAGTATAAGCGGTGTGCATGTGTATGTTACGATAATGACATATTTCAATATCATCACATCAAAGTATGACAAAGGAAATAAAGTGGTTCGCAAGTTAAATATGGGAAAACAAGTCAAAAAGTGGCGCACAAGTATAAGAGGAATGTAAGTGTGTGTTGTGCGCAAGTCATATTTCAACCTCATATTATCAAAATATAACAAAGGAAAGAAAGTGGCGTGCAAGTGATGGAGTGGTGCAGAAGTGACGGAGCAGTGCACAAGTGATGGAGTGGTGCACAAGTGTATGTGACTTCCATGTCACCAAAATTCCTATAAATAGACATCTTCCCTCCTCATTTATGTAGGCTCAACACTTAAGAGAAAATTTGAGCTCTAATCACGCAAGTATTAGATAGTGGCGCATGAGATGAAGTGGCATGCAAGCTGAGGGATATTTATAAGGTGTTAAAGTAGGGAGTCACACAAGTAGATTGTCCCACAAGCAGAGTAGCGCAGAAGTAGAGTGGCGTGAAAGCAGAGTATTTCACAGGTAGAAGTGGCACACATATTGTAAGAGGCGTTCAAGCAGGGAGTTGTGTGCAACATGTTTTTTATGTTTAATCCTGAAGTGGTGAGAAAGTTGTGAGTTTTACACATTTGTGGTGTGCCGGTAGTTGGTGGCGCGCAAGATGAGAGGTACACAAGTAGGGTGGAATGAAAGTAGGGATTGGCGCGCAAGCTGTGAGTTGTTCTAGAAGTTCTTACCAGCTTTTGATCAACTGTGATGATGCTAAGTTGATCTAAACATCATTTTTTTAACAATGAAAAAGATAACTTGTGATTATATCATGAAAAATAAGAATAAAAGTTTAGTGCAGTTGGTTTTTCACTAAAATAGAAAGTGTGATGAAGAGTAGGATTAAGTACAACTGGTTTTGCATTGAAGAAACATAAGAAGAAGAAGAAGACTCTGCAACCTACAATATTTCTCCAAAAAAAGAATTGGTTAGTTACTTGCATGTTGTTAAGTAATTAACAAGAAGAAGAATAAGGTTGTAGAAAAACAAAGTTTCATTGTAGCATCCAACGGGCCTCAACAGGTGGAAGATTCTTTTGGTGTTGCAAACTCTTTGAACAGAGAGAAGACTGTCTTCAGAGGTAGTATAAAGAACTAGCTAGAGGCTGCAAGAGACTGTCTACATTGGAAGTATAAAGAACCAGTGAGTGTAAGGGTATATCCAACTCGCTATAAGTTGGAAGAGTATTTTTCCCTTCCCCCTCCGAGTGTAGGGAAAAACACAGGGAAATGATTATTTACTTCCCTCCTCCATGTTTAGGGAGCCACACTGACTAGAGGATTGATTTTCTAGTCAACCACTGTAACAATTACTATATTATAGTGTAGAATACATGCACTGGTCATTACCATACACAACAAGGACGTAGCTGCTCTTATTGAGTGGTGCACCTTGTAAAAGTATTGTATGCGTATTTTTACAGCTTTCATATTATTTAATGTGATAGGGAAAAGACAATAAGAGAATAAATATCCTAACAGGTCAAGAGGTATTAGGATAAAAAGATAAAATTGGTTCAAAAAGGTCCCCAACACTGATTCACCCCCCCCCCCCCCCTTAGTGTTAGGCATATCCCAAACTTGTACTCTCAATTGGTATCAGAGGTGACAGGTTCACCTCTTTTGGATTCTCAACATTGAAGATATTCTCTTTTGAATACTTGAGATTCTTTCCCGAGTTAACAATGAAGTGCTTTTTTGATGAAGAGTAAGTTATCTCTAGGAATAATTCTATATCTACCAAAACCATGATGAACATGAAAAATAAGAATAAGAGAAAGATGAATAAGAAGTCCCTCTTATCTAAAGAAGAGGAGGAATCTGGTTCTCCTTATCTGGATGAAATTGAAGACACACCAGACTTGGAATGTAATGAGAAGGTGGGTCATGTTCCCACCAATAAGATGGACAACATTCTTACCTCAACTGATCAAGAGGTATTTCTTAGTACATTTGGAAATTATTCTCATGATTAAAATGCAATCACAAGTGTTGATGATCAATCTACAACATCTCAAGAAATATCAGTCGATAGATTAAGAATTATTCTTCATGGTATTCTTGAAGAAAGTACATCCCTGGTTTTTGGAGTATTTCATTTCATGCAAGAAAATATCACTCAGCTAGAAGAAGAAACTGATATTTTAGAGAAAGGATTGCAAGAAAAAATTGTTGAATATTTAAAGCTCTTTAGACAGGTTAGAGCCTTTGAAGAAACAAAGAGGATATTTGAAGTAAGTTATTCAATGTAGATTAAAGATGTTGAAGAAAAGGAGGGATTTACCAAGAATCTAGATAAAAAGATCCATGCACTTGAAGATAAGCTGAAAAAGAGCACAGAAGTCAAGAAGGTATATTTGTAAGAAGACTCCAAGAAGATCAAAGAACCTAGCTCTTTGTTACAAAACAATGTAAATATGCATGAAGATGAAGTTGCAAGATTAAAGAAGGCTTGTGAATATAAGATTACTACTATTGAAGACCAAAAATTCATCCTCAATATGATATGTCTAGAGTTGGAATCTTAGTTGACCAATCTTGAGAAGACACATATTGAGTCTCCACAAAATTAAGAAACAATTTTTGCTAGTACTCAATGCTCACTAGAGGATTCTACTATCAAAATACCTCCAACATGTGATAAGAAAATCATGGATTCACTAATTGATCTATCGAAAAGAAGTTGAGAAATTGAAGGTACCATCCATTCCAACTCGTACAAATGTTTCTAAAATTGTTTCTATAAAAAATATAGGTTTGAAGAAAAACTCTAAACAAGTATGGATGAGGAAAGTTGATGAGATGACTACCACCATTGATAGGGTATATGAGAAGAATAATATTAAAGATGGTTCCCCAGATAGAAAAAAACACATCAAGAAGATGGCTCAACAATTTAATATAGAAGGTAACAAGAAGTCAAGATATGCGGGTCAATGTTGGTGTTGCAACAAATTTGGGCATTTTGCACTGGATTGTTGGTATAATCCCTTAAATGTAAAAACACAGATAAATCCCATCTCAAGGGGGAGAAAGACCGAAATGATTAAGCAGTATCCACAGATCCAGAAGCATCTGCATACTATAAACAGATTTGGAATGTTGGAAAACATCTATCATGTATGCAATGGGAGTGGTTACAATAATGGTGCATTATTATCTCAGAATTTAATAAAATCTAATAAGAATAGAAGACCGTAGAATCTGGATAATAATTAAGAAGCTATCTTGGTAAGTAATCAGAAGTATGTTGTCAAAGAAAATTCTCCCAAGAAGATTACAAGGAGGAAAACTGGGAAGTCATTGGATTCTAAATCCAAGAAGTTGATGGGTAGTGCATCAAAAAGAACAATAAAGAAGGTTGACACTCTGAATAATCCATTTGGAAATTATAAAAATTCTTCCACAATTCCCAAAGACATATTGGTTATCTGGTCTAAAGATTTGGAAAGAATTATAAAAGAAGGACATGCACAAGATAAGGCTGGCATAAAAAGTAATAAGAAGATTCCACATGATGAAAAAAAGGTGAAAAAGATGTTACAAACAAAATTCCACTCTTGTGTTCTGGATGTTTTGTGTGTGAGGTGCAACAAGGTTGGTCACACTGTTAAAAATTGCATTGAACTTATTCCAGCCAAAGAAGAATTTATCAAAAGGATGAAAATTGCACTAGAAGATTCTAATTCTTGGAAAGCTCTTGAAGAAAGAAGATTCACACACAAACAAATGGAAGAAGTATTGATATCCCCACAACCACAATCATAATTAAATATTATATGTGAAAGTGTGAGTAGTAGAGAAAATGGAGCATCTTGGTTGAGAAAATCATCCCAGCATTCCTGCTCACATTGACGAAGCAAAAAGGATCCACCTTATTCCCTTAAATATTTTTTTATTGTATTTGTTCTAATAATATAGGTAATTGAAGTTGAAACAAGATCTTAGGGGGAGAACCTGAGAAGTAGTTATTGCTATCAACTCTTGATAGCAAAGCTGAAGAAGTTATCATCCATGGAAGATTCATCAATTTATATTCAAATATTAATATGATGAGGGATCACCATTGATGAAGATGATGAGGAGTATTCCCTTGAGAGGGACACATATAAAGAAGCTTTTAGAGTTATTATTTCAATCAATTTCAATATTAGAAGGTTTCAAATTCAATTACTCTAGAAATTCCTCGAATAGCATGTCATTGGAAAAGGTATGTCGTTTCTTAATATCTCATCCTTGGTAACTCAAAATAAATATATTTTTACAAAGGGGGAGTAACTAATTCAATCAGTGAAATAAGAAGAAGAAAAGTGACCCAAGGCCACTTATCCTTCCAATTGCACTTGAATGTTTTTGATTCGTTTGTTGAAGTGAGTGCAGGAATTTCAGGTTGATTATTTCCTATCACATTCAATATCTTCAACCTGTAATAGAAGTGGAAAACCCTTTAAGACAAATGTATGAGATCTCATCTCATTAAGTATCATGATCAGTGGATAATGTTCATCTTTGTTTTCTAAATCAAATCCTCTTGTTTTCTATATCGAGATTTGCTCAAGTAAACCTAGAGTGAAATGATTGTTGTAACACTTCTTAAGTAAGGACTGATACCCTCTCTAACATGAACTTTTTATTTCTTGTCATTAAGGGGGAGAGAAAGTGAAATGAATGTTTAAAATGTAAGGGGGAACTAAAGAAGTAAAGGGGAGAGTGAAAATTCTTATTTTGATATTGACACATTCATTTGAGGAGACTTTAAGTTGTTGATAACAAAATACAAAGGGATAGATTGTTGGGACCACTTTATGTATGAATATTGTATTTGTTGTCAACATTTTTCAATACTAGTCAAAATGAAAAAGTAGATGAAGAAGGACTAAAAAGTTAATGGAGATTGGATGAAGTAAGGTTTCATGGATAATTGTTATGGAATATGAGCCTTCGATGTCATACTTGAGAAAATCTCTAAGAAGATCAATTTAGACGATGGTTGAACTGATTCTAAGTTCAAAGAACTTATGTCCAAGGAGATACATTGCTTACAAAAATGAAGAATGGTTAAGTATCATCCATTTGAGGATGATTGAAGAAGAATGAGGATTTAAATAAGACCATGAAATGCTTCAATATTTCATGAGAACCAAGAAAGAGCTTACTTGAAGAAAATAATCATATGATTTTCATGAAGTAGAGAATAATGGCTGAAGAAGAAGATAAATAGTATAAGGTCTTGACATTATACAATGGTCATGCATTACACATTGCCTTGGAATCAGATGATCATGTCAATGTGTTGAAAGTTCAAAATACATATATCAAAGGTGATACATCATTTACAACATTGATGTTGTTTGAAGAATCTTCAAGCCTATACTTTTGGATGAAGAGAGATGACTGGAGTTCAATAGAATTAAAACTCCAAAATGAATTGAGTATTTAAAGTGAGGATGAATAAGTACTTTGGGATTCATATTCCAAAGTGTATAAGCCAAAGGAAAGATGATTGTTAAAGATGAAGAGAAGATAGGAATTAGTGCATGGTCTTAGCACTATGAGAATGTCCAAAACAATGACGATGCTTTGCTGATTAGTATTTCACAAATATCATATGTTTGGAGAACTTGTGATGAAAGCCTTATGAAGGATATGGGGTGTGAAGAACTGTTTTTGGAAAAGGAATGAAAGTGGCGTGAAAGTCAAAAGTGGAGTGATAGTGTGGTGCACAAGTATATGTGGCGAACAAGTGTATGTTGTACGCAATTCATATTTTAGGATCATCACATAAAAATATGACAAAAGAAATAAAGTGGTGTGCAAGTTAAATATCGATGAGCAAGTCAAAAACTGGTGCATACGTATTAGTTTTACACAAGTGTGTAATGAAAATATAAGTGGATAGAGAGTGTATATTATGTGCAATTAATATTTCAAGATCATCACATCAAAATATGACAAAGGAAATAAAGTGGCGCACAAGCTAAATATGGGCACACAAGTCAAAAAGTGGCATGCAAGTATAAGAGGCATGCAAGTATAAGAGGCATGCAAGTATAAGAGGTGTGAAAGTGTGTGTTGAGTGCAAGTCATATTTCAACATCATCATATCAAAATATGAAAAAAGAATAAAAGTGGTGTGATAGTGATGGAGTGGCATGCAAGTGATGGAGCGGTACACAAGTGATGGAGTGGCACACAAGTCACAAAAATGCCTATAAATAGACAACTACCATCCTTAGTTTTATAGGCTCAATACTTAAAAAGAAAATTTGAGCTCTGATCACACAAGTAGTAGAAAGTGGCGTGCAAGATGAAGTGGAACACGAGTTAATGGTTATTTATATGGCGCCCATGTAGGTAGACATGCAAGCAGAGGGGCATGCAAGCAGAGTGGAGTGCAAGAATAAGTGGCATGAAAGTTGTAAGAGGTGCACAAAGAGGGAGTTGTGTGCAATAAGTGTTTAGTGTCTAAGCTCGAAGTGGCGTGCATGTTGTGAGTTGTGAAAAATTTTAGTGCGTAAGTATTTGGTGTCACTCAAGAAGGGAGACGTGAAAGTAGGGTGGCATGCAAGTAGTGATTGGCGTGAAAACTGTGAGTTGTGCAATAAGTTCTTACTAGATTCTAATCAACATTGATGATGCTATATTGAGATGAACTTAATTTTTTTAAAAATCACAAAGAGAACTTGTGTTTCTATAAATAAATAGAAGAAGAATAGTTTAGTGCAGTTGGTTATGCACTAAAAGAGAAAGTGTGAAGAAGATAAGGTTTTAGTGCAGTTGGTTTTACATTGAATAAATAGATGAAGGAGAAGAGTGTGCAGCCTACATGATTGATGAAGAAAAATACTAGGTTGGTTACTTGCATGCGGCTAAGTAAAGAAGAAGAATAATAAGGCTGTGGAATAACAAAGTAGCATTTTAGCATTCATTGGGTCTCAAAAGGTGGAAGATTATTTGGTGTTGAAAACTCTTTGAATAGAGAGAATACTATCTTCAGAGGTAGTATAAAGAACCATCTAGAGGCTGAAAGAGACTATCTACATTGGCAGTATAAATAACCAGTGAGTGTAAGGGTATATCCTACTCAATGAAATTTGGATGAGGATTTTTTCCCTTCCCCACTATGATTGTAGGGAGAAACACTGGGAAGTGATTATTTCAGTCCCTCCTCCAAGTGTAGGGAGCCACACTGACTAAGGGATTGATTTCATAATCAACCGCTGTAAGAATTACTATATTATAGTGAATAATTTATGCACTGGTCATTACCATACATGATAAGGATTTATCTACTCTTATTGAGTGTTGAACCTTGTAAAAATATCATGTGGATATTTTTACTACTTTCATATTATTGCAAGTGATAGGGAAAAGAAAATAAGAGAATCAAAATCCTAACAGGTCAAGAGGTATCAGGATAAAAATAATAAATTGGTTCAAAAAGGTCCCCAACACTTATTCACCCCCCATATCAGTGTTAGGAATATCCCAAACTGGTCCTCTCAAGGTGGAGGAGATTTGGAGGGCCCATGATGAAGTCCAAGAAAAATGGGCCAATCTGCACAGGATCCAAGAACACTAGTGGAATAATATGAATACTGATACTAAACCGTGATTCCAAATGGGATGAAAGTTTATGGTCAGGTCCATAATTTAATGTGATACATTTCATATGAAAGAACCGAATCCCCATTTGGCCTCTTAAATTCCTATCCTAACTGATCTATCCATGAAATCAAATCTGCACAAGTCAAAAGCGGTGTTCTATATTTTATCAATATTTTTGGATCTGATTTTTCAAATTGATCCAAAAATTCATCGTAGATATTCCTAATGTGGTTCTATAGTTATATAATTTTTTTCAAATGGGATATTAGACTATCTAGTGGTGTAAAACTACAATCCAAGTGGTTTTACACAATCTGTGTCCTCAAAACCACCTTCTAATTTTCCTATAAAAGAACACCTTGGGAACCTCATTTAGGAGTTCGACCAAGAAGAAAGGTTATTCCATTTTAGAGCCAAAAAGAATTCCTCTAATCATACCCAGAAGTTCTAGATTCTATGTGAAGTGAAACTTCCACATCTTCTTCTTCCTCCCCTCCCATGAAGTTATAAACCCCTTATGATCGCTTGAGGAGGAACATGATGTAATCCCAAGATTTTTTTATGTAATATCTTAATGGTCTTTTAAATTATAGGTTTTTTTGTTATTTTTAATCATCATATATTCTTATTTAATTGATTTATGTTCTATTATGTCATTCTCAACTCATATAATCTTGTTTGGGGGTACCCATTCATGTGGTGTTTCACACACCGTTCACCACTTCTTTTTGCCCCTTTTAATTTTAGTGTTTGTGTGGTTAATATTTTTTAACTTAATTAACATAAACACTATCAGTTCCATATAATTTAAATTCAAGGTAACACATTGAAATAACATACAAACCTAGACAGTGCATCGAGTTCTTTGTGTGTTGCCTCAGTGAGTTTCGATTATGAAGTTGAACACAAATCACCCAATCATCAGTGGTATCTAATGAATCATTGTGTGTTTCCAACAAATCCCTAGGAGGTATCCTTGTATAAAATATGTAACATTCTGGTTCTAGGTTTTAAAAACGAGGTATTAAAATATCATAACTATATCTCTTGAAGCGATGAAGGATGAACATCCCAAGAATTACCCGAGTTGATCACATTTAATTACTTTTGTTAACTTCCACTTTGTTTTAATCACTTTACACATTCTTTCATCATATTAAATAATAAAACCCATTGTTTCCCAAAACCCCATTCCCCTTTTTTACTTTAATAATTATAACCAAATTTTTTAATTAATGATCTAAGGCTCCGTTGAGAGACAACCTAGGGTTGCTGCTATACTACCAAAATTATAGTAAAAACTAAACAACTAATTTGATGCACTCGACAATGCGATAAATTTTTTGGAACTATTGTCTGGGATCCAAGATCATTTTTTTCTTTATTTACTTTTATTTATTAATTTTATTTCCTAATTAGTACTGATTTCAATAGACAACCCCAGTTTTATTGATTTTGTATTGGGTTTTTGTTGTTATTTTTGTTTGTTTTTGTGTTTTTTCTCTCTCTATCTATTTTTTTCTCTCTATCTCTTATTCTTATCCATTTATCAATCTATAATTCTGTAGTGTAAAATTCTATTCTTATGACACTCTTCTTATGTTATTTTATCCATATTCGATCATCAAAAAACAAAAAAATAAACTTCATAACTTATTTGCATGACCCAGTCATAAAAAAGAAAAACTACTTGAATTTGACCTTGAAATTGAAAAGACACTTCACTCACAAATCAAGGAATCTAGATTAGTTAAATAAAGTAACACCGATGGACCCCTTTTGGAACCTCAAGTGGTCTTAAAACAATCCAAAATTGAACCCAATCAAACCCAAGAAAACATGGTTTCAAATAATAGAACCTTAAAAGAACTGACCACCCCAAATGTGGAGTACCAACCTGGATACATCCAATATCCCAAGGAATCATCCAAATTTGAGCTGAGATAAGGGATCATACACCTTCTTCCTAAATTCTGTGGTCTTCCTAATGAGGACCCTCATAAACACCTTAAGTATTTTCAAATAGTGTGCTCCACCATGAAACCCTAAAATGTTTCAGAGGACTTAATTAAGTTTAGGGCCTTCCCTTTATCCCTTGATGGTGTTGCAAAATATTGGATATATTGTTTGCCTACCACAATTAAGTGATGGAATTAACTGAAAAAAAATCTTTTTAGATAAGTTATTCCCTACCTCTTGAACTACTTCAATTAGGAAAGAAAATTATGGCATTAGGAAATCACAAGGAGAGACCCTTCATGAATACAGAGACATTCAAACAACTTTACTCAAGCTTCCCCCACCACTAGATTAGTGAAAAACTGTTAATCCAATACTTATATGAGAGACTTATCACCATGGATTGTGGATTGATTGATGTAGCTAATGGTGGTGCTTTGGTTGATAAAACTCCTTCCACTGCTCATGACTTAATAGCCAATATGGCTCAAAATGCAGAAAAATTTTGTATAAGAGCTATTTGACCAACCTGAGGAGTTCATGAGGTAAGTCAATCATCCCTAGAAAAAAATGTATAGGAAAATAATGATGAGATTCGTACCCTTATAAGGTAATTATCTCAAGCACAAGGTAACTCACAATCTCATCCTATTCCATTACATTGTGGTATTTGTTATGACAATACTCATTTTTCTGACTAGTTCCCACAACTTCAAGATTCACCTAAGTATTGTGCAGACGTGTTCCTAGGGAGTCCATTCGAACAAGAACCTCCCTTCTAGAAACAACAATTCATGCCACATATAAACCCTGGGTTTCAATGAAAACCCCAGTACCAACAAGGAGGAAACTCAAGATAACCCAAGTAGAATTGGTATCAACATGGCCAAGGTATGAAACCTTCTAATCCTTAAACTTCTGAAACAATCATCCTACTCCTCCAATATCTTAACCAATCCTTGAGGATATGGTGAAGAAAACGGAAACCCAAAACCTAAAGTCCCAGAAAACCACACAATCAGCTATTCAATACCTATGAACTAAAGTGGGGAAATTGGAAAGCACCACCAGTGAGCATAATATGCAAGGTTCTGTACAACTACTTTCCCAACCCATTTCCAATCCAGAGTAAAAAGGTAGTGTATGTGTAGTTACACTTTATAGTGGTAAATAGTTTTCTCCTACTGATTCTACACAACATGTATGTCCCCCTCTGGAAAACTCTCTTTCCCTAACCTCAAAAATTTCAAGTAAAAAAAACACAAAAAGTGTAATCAAATTATCATTGAGTATTAAAATGAACAATCCATTCCTCTTCCTTTCCCCAAAGGACTATAAATCTAAGAAGAATGTTGATAATGATATTGATAAAGTAATAATGGATACATGTAAAAAGGTGAAAGTTAACATTCCTTTATTGGATGCAGTTAAAAAATCCATTGATATGCCAAATTTCTTAATGAGCATTGCACCCATAGATGAAGGCTAAAGGGGAATGAGTGAGTAAAAATGGAAAAAAAAAATTAGACTTGATTCGATAAGAAATTACAACCAAATTCAAGGATCCATGCATATTTGCGATACATTTTACCATAGGGGATACCATCTTTTCTGATTCTATGCAAGATTTGGGTGCTTCTATTAATGTAACACCACACTCCATGTATACTTCTCTGATGGTTGGATAGATTCAACCTACATTCATTATCATGCAACTTTCCAACTGGAATACTATGCATCTGACATGATTGATTGAGGATGTACATGTAAGAGTGAATAATCTCATCTTCCCCGCAGATTTCTACATTCTTCAGATGGAAGATACCCCATCCCAAGGACATGATCCTTTCATACATGGGAGGTCATTCCTTAAAACAATAAAGATGGTCATTAGTGTTCACAATTGTATGTTTTCTATAGAGTTCGGTAGAGAAAAGTTAAGTTTTAATATCCTTGAGGCTATGAAACACCCTATTGAAGAGCACTCCACTCTTCCTATCTATTTGATATAAGTGCAATCAAATGATGCACACACACACAATTATCTCCTCACCCCATACTATGATTAATTTTCCTCTTCTTCACCCTTGGATGATTTGAGTTTTGATTCATGTTTTGAGTGGTGTGTGGGTTCTGAAAAGTGTAAATTTGTTACTTTAATTGATGAGTGTGTTCATTATGAGGTACCCATGACCATCGATGATTCTGAAAATCTCATTTCAATAGATTCTATATCCTTATAAAATAAACATGAGCATATAGATAGTTTCATGGATCTCACTCCCCCAAAATCCCCTCCCTCAATCCAAATACCCCTGGTGTTGGAATTAAATCCACATAAATATAATTTAAAATATTTCTATATTGAGGGTATTGACCAATTGCCCGTCATTATTTCCAACAACCTCTCTCAAAAATAGGAATCAGAACTGCTTGATCTTTTGAGAAAGTGTAAAAAGTTGATAGGGTGGATATTGGATTATATTCCTGGGATTATCCCATCTATTTTTATGCACCATATACCTTTGAATGATGATGCTAAGCCTGTAAGGGAGGCTCAATGCCGGTGGAATCCCACTCTCCTTGAATTAGTAAAAATATAATTCAGTAAATTAGGTACTGATAGGGTCATTTATCTTATATCTGACAGTTAATGGGTTTGCCCAGTGAAAATTGTGCATAAAAAAAGAATAATAGTTGTGTCAAATGAAATGAATGAATTGGTTCCAACACGTGTGAAAAATAGTTGGTGAGTCTGTATTGACTACTGTCGACTGAATAAATCCTTACAGAAGGACCAATTTCCTCTACCTTTCATTGACCAAATGTTAGAACGATTGGCTGGTAAGTCCCATTATTTTTTCATTTATGGCTATTCGGTTTATTTTCAAATCCATATAGCCCTGAAGGATCTAATAAAGATGAAATTTACCTATCAATTCAGAACATTTTCATACAGAATAATGCCTTTTGGTCTATATATTTCTCCTAGTAATTTTTAGCGATGTATGTTGAGTATTTTTCTGATTACCTTTAGAGTTGTATGGATGTCTTTATGGATGATTTAAAATATATGGTTCTTCATTTGATGATTTTTTGGAACACCTAAGTTCTGTCTTCCGTCGTTTCATTGAAAAAGATCTTGTTTTAAATTATGAAAAATTCCATTTCATGGTTGAAAGTGGGATAGTTCTTCGGAATATAATTTAAAATAATGTAATTCAAGTTGATAAATCTTAAATTGAATTAATTTCATCCCTTCCATATCCCAAGTGTGTTCATGAGGTGTGATCATTCTTGGGTCTTGATGGTTTTTACGGCTGATTCATTAAAGACTTTAGTAATATCACACTTCCCTTGTCCTGATTATTAAAAAAGGATTATGTGTTTGTGTTTGATAAAAAATGTGAGGATGCATTAAATTCACTAAAAAGGACCCTCACATCACCTACCATCATCCAACCACCATAGTGCGGTCTCCCCTTTGAGCTTATGTGTGGTGCCTCTAACCTTTTAGTTGGGGAAGTTCTATCACAAAAGGTTGACAAGGATCCTCATGTCATTGCATATGCCTCTCGTACCCTTGACGCTGCCCAATAAAACTACACAACCACTAAAAAAGATATTATTTCTATTGTGTTTTCCTTTGAAAAATTATGTTCATATTTATCGGGTTAAAAATCATTATCTTCTCTGATCATGTTACACTTTGTTTCCTCCTAAAGAAATCTGAAGCCAAGACCCACCTCATTCGATGGATGCTCCTCCTCCAAGAGTTTTACATTAAGATTCATTATAAGAGAGGAGTGGAAGATGTGGTATAAGACAACATTAGTAGGATTTAACCACTATTGGACTATCATGTTGACTCACCCCTCAACATTGGATAATTATTCCCTCACGAGAACCTTTGTGATGTTGTGGACCTTACCCCCTGGTATACAGACATTGTGAATTTTCTAGAAACATCTATGGGCCCCATTGATTTCAGCACTTTAAAATCCTAGATACTTAAGAATTATTCTCAATGGTACATTTGGAATGACCTATACTTGTGGAGAATTTTTAGTGGACAAGTTGTTCATCGGTGTGTCCCTAACTATGAGTTCACCACTGTTTTGACCTTCTTCCACCCCTTGGATTGTGGGGGTAACATTGGCTCTCAATGTACAACTAGAAAGGTCCTTGACTCATGAATTTATTGGAAAAAATTTTGTAGGGATGCCCATATATTTTTCAAGTCATGTAGTCTTTTTAAATTCACAGGAAATATCCCTATCAATAATGAAATTCCCCAATAACCCATGTTATTCTGTGAAATCTTTGATGCGTGGGCAATTGACATCATAGGGCCTTTTCGATTTTTTTTTTGAATTTTTTCAAATCTTATTGGCTATTGACTATGTGTCTAAATTAGAGGAATATAATTCCACTAGGATCGATGAATCTCTAGTGGTTGTTGATTTTGTGAGGTCCCAAATTTTCAATATGTTTGATTTACTAAGATTCATTATTAGTGATCGGGGTTCACATTTTTGTAATAGCAACATGAAAAAATTGCTTAATAAGTATGTGGTTGTTCATAAAGTCTCCACAGCATATCACCCCCAAACTAACAAACAAGCAGAAATATCAAATCAGTAATTTAATCAAATCTTGGAAAAAATGGTACAACCCAATAGGAAATATTGGAGTTTATGTTTGGATAATGCAATTTGGGCATATCGTACATTATTTAAAACCCCAATAGGAATTTCACCATATAGGATTCTATTTGGAAAGGATTTTCACCTCCGGGTAAAGGTGGATCACCATTCATATTGGGCTATTACACAATGTAATATGAATATCTCATTTGAAATTGAGCATAGGAAGTTTCATATTCATTAGTTAGAAGAAATTTGGCATGATGCATATGTGAACTCCCAAATATATAAAGAGAAAACAGAGGAAATCCATGATGGGATGATTAATCAGTGGAAGTTTTATATTAGTGAGAAGGTTCTAATGTATAATTCCTATCTAAAGATCCACCCAAGTAAGCTTCATTCCCAATGGCTCAGTCATTATACAGTTACTGATGTTTACCCTTTTGGTGTTATACATGTTTTTCATGAGAAGACTGGACAAAGGATTGATGTCAATGGGTAGAGGTTCAAACACTTCTATAAGTATTTTCAAAATCATCTCATAGAGTAAATCCAACTGATAAATTCCACATATGACACCACTTAGCAGGTTCTCCCTTCTCCATACCTTTATTTACTTTTCTATTAATTTAAAATACTTTAATTGAGGACAATGTAACTTATAGGTGTGGGGGAGGCTGACATGTTATAGTTAAGATTAAAGAAAAAAAATATTTAAAAAAAAAGAAATTTTGTTTTCATTTTTGATTTCTAATTTAGTGTGTCTAGATAAAAATTGATCTAAAAAAGAATATCCAAAATCATTTTTCATGCTTGAGTCAATTGTGTAGAAAATTCCTTTGTTTATGGAAAAATGTTTTTCAAATGAATGTTGATATGTAATATTTTTCTATAATTTTTATTTTCAAATCATTCTTATGTTTTTAATGGATTTTTTACTCCCATGAATCATTACCACTAAAATATATTTTAATCCCATACCCAAGAGATATTCTAAGTCATTTATTTCATATTCTTCTTTTTAATCATCTTCATGAGTGTCTCAGGTCACGTAGAGAAACTAGAAATTTCCTTCATTTTGTTTGAATCCATAAGATTCAGGAATGCTACATTCATAATATAGGTGATCATTTATTGAAAATATCTCTTTACAATTATCCACTATTTTTAGACACCTTAGTATTTTATCCTTCTTAAGACATATAGACCATTAAATGCCTGTTAGGTTTCCACATTACAAGATAATTTATCCCTAAATACCCATATCTTGTGTATATTCTTGTTTTTGTATCTAGTGTGGGAGAGAGGGTGTTTCCATGGGAATTTTGGGAAGAGATCATTATTATGGGTTGATATAAAGGGTGATGAAATTTTCCGTGGGAAATGGGTTCACAAGCCATATTACATCATTGTTTTACACATGTTTCCCTTTTTATCTCCAAAAAACTATTTATTAAAAAATAGTTCTGTACAAAAAAAAAATAGAACAAAAGAATAAAATCGAGAAAAGAGGATGTTTACTCATTATTATTCATTGCATGGTTGTGACCTGCAAAAATGGACAATGGGGATAGTGAGTTGAAGGTAATACACTTTGTTAGGGGATGAGTGTGTACATTCATTGTGAACAATTTCGTAATTTTGACATGTTTTGTACTTAAGAGATTAAACACTCCTCTTATACCTTAGATTTTTTATACATTAAATCCTACCAACCCTTGAATCTCAGAACAACTTGTTGGATGTCCACTTGAGTAGAACACTATTTTCTGCTGGTAGAGAACATAGAATTTTGGAAATCATATGGTAATATCACATGAACTATGGAAAAAGAGAATAAATCCACTTTAATATATTCCTTGAGTGGGGAGGAAAATTTATAAGTGAGGTAGTTTGTGACATGTTTCATGGGTAAAAAAATGAATTTGAACAAATTTGAATGTGAGAAAAAGGAAAATGATAGGAAAATTGATTCCATAAATGATACATGATGAATTTCATTTCAAAAGAATCTTGGATGTTTTCAAACCTTTTATTTAGGAATAGGACATTATTTGGATATTATTCTTTACCCCGGATTGCAATGGTTTAGGTGTGGGGGTGTGATCATACCATGATTTACTATTTTATTTCACCTTTATACCAATGTATTAAACTGATTTTATATAGAAAATTCATATTTTAATAACAAGTTTTACTTCATTTTTGGATATATAATTTAATTATTATTACTTTCACAAAGGGATATTTTAATTGTTTTGATGTTTTTTTATAGGTGGAGGTGTTAGGAGGGCCCATGATGATGTCCAAGAAAAATGGGCACATCTGGATAGGGTCCAAGAACACTAGTGGACTAATCCGCATACTGATACTAAAACGTGCATCCAAATGGGATGAAATTTTGTGGTATGGTCCATAATTTAATGGGATAAATTTCATATGAAGGAACCCAAGACCCATTCATCCTCTCAAATTCCCATCCTAACTGATCTGTATGGGGAATCAAATATGTATATGTCAAAATTAGTGTTCTGTATTTTATCAATATCTTCATCTGGGATAGTTCAAATGGAGCCAAACTTTTTGGTTGAGATATTCCTATGGTGGGGCTACAACTTTCTAGTTTTTTTAATGGTATATTCGACTGTCTAGTGGCAGAAAAATATCAGCCAATTGGTTTTACATATTTGTATGCTCACAACCACCTTCCAATTTTCTTATAAAAGAACACTTTGGGAACCTCATTTAGGAGTTATACTTGGAGGCTAGGTGCTACAATTTTGGATCCCCAAAGGAGTCCTCTCATCATCCCTATAAGTTCTAGAGGATATGGGAAGTGGAACTTCATCATCTTCTTCTTTATCCTCTCCCAAGAATTTCTAAACCCCTTGTGATCACCTGGGGAGGAACGTGATGTAATCCGACTATTTGTTTGTGTAATATTTGGATGGTCTTTTAAATTATAGGTTTTTTTGTTTTTTCCATCATCCTCTATTCTTACTTTATTGAGTTATGTACTATTATGTCAAGATCAACTCATATTATCGTGTTTGGGGGTTCCCATTCATGTGATGTTTCACACACCATTCACCACTTATTTTTCCTCCTTTTAATTGTAGTGTTTGTGTGGTTCATATTGTTTAAATTGAACTCACAAAAACAATATCATGGCCATCTACTTTCAAGTCATGGTAACAAATTTAAATAACATACAAACCTGGACAATGCATCAAGTTATTTGTGTGTTGCCTTGGTGAGTATCAGTTATGAAGTAGAATACAATTCACCCAATCATCGGTGGTATTTGATGAAACATTGTGTTTTTCTAACTAAACCCTAGGAGGTATCCTAGTATAAACTAAGTAACATTCTGGTTCTCGATGTTACAAACTAGGGATTAAAATATCATAATCATATCTCTTGAAGCGATGAAGGATGAATGATAAAATACATTTTTATTGATAATAAATAATAAAATTTCCTCACATTATGTTAAATATGTTAATTTATAAAATATTTGGGATTGGATCATTCATTTTAAAATTTGATGGAAATTTCAGTTTTACCCTTTATAGTGCACTGTAGTATTTCGAAAATAAATATTTTTATGTTTCTTATTTGAACTTGAAATTTTTTAAATTTGTTTCTGACTTAATGTTCTACATCTTTTTTTCAGGGAATTGGATCTAAATCATGCATTTGGTTTGACTAAATGGACCTTGAAGTCAAAGGTGGGATGGAACCACCCGATTAGACAATGGTTCTGTATTTGGTCCCTAAAATATTCATAAGATATTTTATTGGGCCCACATTTTGAGTGGATATCACCAAAAAAATTGTGCACAAATAATTATTCTATAAGAAATGATGGTTCAAAAGTTTGGGAGGTCAAATTGGTGGTGTAATTTGGATTAAAATATTTGGACGAGATTCCCCATTCACACTTGAAACCTCTTAAAACCTATCCTCCCCTTAACTCTATAAATTACTGTTTTTCTCACTTAGACGGTTTGGGGATGTGAATTGGAAAGCTGAGGGTGGAGGATAAGTGGATCCACTCCAATTCTCCAACCATTTCAATAAGAGTAGCTCTTGAAGTAAGGATCCCTTCGACGAAGCCTTCTTCTTCTCCCCCTTCTTCTTCATGTTGTAATACATTTGTTTGCATAATAAACTCCATAGTTATTATTTAATTTATTCTATTTTCCTCTTTCTTTTTCATTTCACTTCCTCTTTATTCTTCCTCTTTGGTCTAGAATCAATATTAAAAACAAGATTGGGTTATACCCTTTCTAAACTTTTTCACTTGCATAACGTTTCTACGCTGACTACTCCACCCATGGAAGAGTAGTTTTTTTGAGTAATTGATCAACCTTTATCCTTATTCGTTCATTTATTTTGAATATATGATATAATTTAATTAACATTATATGTTATATTAATTGTGTTTTTAATTTAATTTAAACTAATCAATCAATTGAACAATTAACACCAATCAAAAGAGGTTAGGAATTGTGTGAATTGGGAGAGCGCAACCTTAATCAGTAATACAAAACCATACGGTATCAATTTGTATTGTTCAAATATAATACCTAAAGAAAACTAATTCTAATTTACATATAATAAATGTGCCTTAATTTACCACTGACCGTATTCTAACCATATAACATCAATCAAATCAGGGTGATGTGATTGCATGTTCCGAAGTTAGCCTAGGGTTAAATTCAATTCATCTTTGTGGTAAAGTTAATTCTTGTAGTGTTCAGGATTTTAAAAATTAATAGATCATATTTAAGTAGATATTAATTTAAATTATAATTATTAATAAATGACTTAATATGTATATTTATATGTATTACACATTTTTAATGTTTTATAAAAAAACATCTTATTGCTGTGTCATTTTAATCGAACTTCATTTCAAAAACAAAAACAAAAAATAAAATCATCTTCTAGAAAACATTTTCTAGATTTATAAAAAATAAATAACCCCATACTTTTAATTATTACTCTTATTTTATTTTATTTTATTTTCAAAATACCTTTAATGTGTTGTTAAATTTACTTCTTCCTTTGAGAGACGACTTTGGTCAGCCACTCTGCTTCACCAAAGTACCCAACAATCACTTTTCATTTGAAATCACCCACGATAAATCCTTTCAAATTGGTGTCGTTTACATGGAGGAAAGTAATTATTTTAACCAATTAGAGGTATTTATTTTATTTTACATTTTAATATCTTCCTCTCTTATCTCTTCCTTCTTTTCCCAATCTGAATTTGTTTTCTTATTTTATTTTATTCTTCTTCTTTTTAGACCATCAACTCAAACTTATCATTTTTATTTTACTATAGTCCACTTTCCTTCATTTCATTTTTATTTGATTTATAAAACAAACTAATCTGGAGGATCTTTTAGATCTTGAACCTGTGGTTTAACGTAGCCTTTGGGGTTGAATCATACATTCTCAGTCTACGAAAAGTTTCAACATTCAACCAGTTTGAGAATTCCTCCACTCCCAGAACATTGAAATTGGAATAAATTCAAATTCTAACATAAAACAAGAACCAATGGATGAAAATAATGGAAATGAACTTAATATAACCATTCTATAATTGAATAAACCAAATATTAATTATCAACCAAATACCATTGCATACCCAAATCTCGAATCAGTCATTGAACTGAAATCTAGGTTAATTAACCTGCTTCAAAAATTCCATGGCCTCTATGATGGGGATCCCAATAAACACTATAAAAAATTTAATGTGGTTTGATCAACCTTAAAACCATGAAATATTTTTGAATATCAAATAAAACTAAAATTTATCCCATTCTCACTTGATGGAGATGTAAAATATTGGATGTATTATTTACAACCTGAATATGTAACTTGTTGGAACGATTTTTTTGGGACCAAGTTGGATGGAGATGGAAGTAAGAAGAGTTTTCTCTTACAGAGTGTTGCCTTTTATTGTCAAATAAGATAAATCAATTCACATTGTAAAGGACTTGAAAAACATATGATGCTTTGATGATATGTATTTAACAAATATCATAAGTTATGAGAACCTGTGAAGAAATCCTTATGAAGGAAAGGTAGAGAAACGATGATTCTAGTCATATACAATTTTGATTAGAAGGAAAGATGCTACTAGAAGATAGAGAAGCTTCAGTACATCCATTATAAATCAGATGATGCGAAAGGTGTTCGATCAATGAATATATATCATGATAGATATGGTATTTTATGAAAGAAGTTTTTTGTTGAATATGCTAGATGATAATGAACCAGCATTTCTATTCTTGTCGAAACAGATTTTAAGGTGGCGCTTTTTCGCAATGATTTTCAAATTTTTAGAGCTGAAAATCGGGAGATGGAGATATGTGATTTTTGAAAAGGATGGTGCAGGCAAGTTTGAAGATGTATTGTTATGTTGTGTGCAAGTGGAGTTCCATCATCCGAACATCAAAATACAGAAAAGGAGAGGCCTGCGCAAAATATTGGTTTTTGCGTGCAAGATTGAAGGGTGTTTGGAATGTTGTGTAAATGGCATGATTCGAGGTACATACTTTAAAAAATGGAAAAGGAGTAAAGTTTGTGAAATATTCCAAATGTGCACAAACTATGAGGTTGGATTGAAAGAGGTTTACACTCCCAATGCGACATCAAATGGGGTTTTGCGCAACGCATCAGGATCATGCATGACACATTAGGGTTTTTACGTGTAGGGGTTGATGAGGTCTATAAATAAGAGGTGACCCCATCAAATTTGTTAAGCTCAACACTCAGAGAAATATTGAGCTCTAAGAAGTGAAAGAATATTAAGTAAAGGGTAGTTTACAAAAGAAATAGAGTTGTATGCAAGAAGAGAGTTGCGTGCAATATTGATGTTGCGTGCAAGAGGTGGTTCACAAAAATAGTCAAATCTTGCGCGTGAAGAATAAAATTTGTGCTCAAGACATCTACAAGGTTGTGTGAAATATTTGAGTTCTTCACATGTATTCAGTTTTGCGTAAGATAGTTCTTACCAGCTTTTGGGTAAGAAAGTGAAGATCTGTACTTCAGAGAATACACATGTTCAATTGTAAAGAAGCACTAAAATACTTTAAGGGTATATCCTACTCATTGTATTCCACATCAAAGGATTGTTTTCTAGTGGATTTTGTGGTATTTGATTATTTTCGTACCATACAAAGGATGTAGCTACTCTTTTTGAGTATCGAACCCTGTAAATCTGGTGTTCCTATGGTTGTGTGTGTTCAGCAGGGAAGAAACTATTTAACAGGAGTTGAAGATTATTTCAAAAATAAGGAAACCTAAAAAGAAAAAGAAATAACTAATTCACCCCTCCCCCTCTTAGTGATACATAGATCAGGACTGGGTACTTCTTATTTGAAATGTATTTTCTTGAAGAGGTTTTTTCCTGCATCACAGACTACTTCCAATTGTAAGGAGATCTCTGGGATCAAGAAATCCCAAGGGGAGTCAATGTATGAGTATTGGGAGAGATTCAATAAGTTGTGTGAAAGCTGCCCACATCACCAAATTAGTGAACAACTCCTCATACAATACTTTTATTGACTCGCACTTATGGAGAGGAGCATGGTGGATGTCGTGGCTGGATGATCATTGGTTGAAAAAACACTAGTAGCTACACATGTGTTGATTGAAAATATGGCACAAAACTCCCAACAACATGGTGATTGAGATACACCACATGTTAGAGGATTACATCAGGTAAGTCCTTATCTTGAGAGTCATTTAACTGATACCATGTTGGAAGAATTGAACTCTATGATGAGGTAGACTACTTTGAATCAAAATACATCCCAACCCACTCCTTTAAGGCCTTGTGGCCTTTTCACTAATACAAGCCGCCAAAATGATTGTTTCCCCCAACTGCAAGAAACAAAAGATTGGGTAGCAGTGTTTTCTAGAAGACCATATCAACATAGAAAACTAACATATCCCCAAAATAATCTTGATTCCTTTTCTCCAACATAAAACCAATAGTGGAAGGATGAATCAGATATGAGGTATGGCTTTGGACAATAACAAAGTCCCCCTTTTCAACAAAACTTATAGCAGCCTCCACCTTACTAAAAGGGTTTCCAACAACCCCAAAGGATATTTGAAGCCCAAGAATCAACAAAACTGAAACAATGGAATCCCCCTCCCATGGTAGATTCTAACACTAATGGTATTTTAAAGAAAATTGTTCTTAATCAGAAGAATGAGCTAAAAGAGTCAAGGTTCGGAGTTAAGGGAGTTGAAGACTCAAATGATCTAGATTTCCACTTCCCTCCACGAACTGGTAAGTAAGATCTATGTAAATCTTCCTTCCCAAACTACTCCAAATACCAAGGGGAATTTCAGTGCCATCAAATTGAGATGTGGGATGAAAAAAACTAAAATATCTACACCTATAATTCCACTAGGATTCAACTCGAATCCGAGAATCCCCATTCAAAACCAGCTGATGAGAAACCCAAGGAGAAAGATAAAGGTAGGAAAAATATTAATGGTGTTCCTACTAAACCCCATCCTTTTCCAAATAGAGTTATTCAAACCAAAAATATGGCTGAAGAAGAAATTAAAAAAATAGATTTTGGACACATTCATGTGTGTGGAAATCAACATCCCTCTACTTGATGCTATCAAGAAAATCCCAATGTATGAAAAATTCTTAAAGGAACTTTGTACCAATCTAAGAGGTCTCAAAGGAAATGAAAATATCAATCTTGGATGTAATGTGTCAGCACTCATTACAACAACTCTAGGAATTCCAATAAAGTGAAAGGATCCCTGGACATTTACCATCCCATGAACCATAGGGTATTTACACTTTTTAGATGCTTTATGTGATTTAGGAGCTTCCATAAATGTGAGGACTCACTTTTTATTATCTTCTTTACAGGTTGGTGAGTTGAAACTGATAAGAGTAGTGGTGTAGTTGGAGAATAGAGATACGACATATCCAGCGAGAGTCTTTAAGAATGTTCTTATCTTGGTAAGAGACATGATCTTTACAGCTGATTTCTACATGCTTAAAATGGAGGATTATTAGGTAAGTTCATGTGCTCCCATAATATTAGGTAGTCCCTTCCTAAAAACTACTAAAATGGTCATAAATGTCCATGAGGGTACACTTTACATGGAGTTCAGAGATGAATTTGTCATATTTAATGTTATGGACTCTATGAAGTACCCTTTAGAGGACCATTCTTCTTTTTTTATCTCCCATTTTTAACCACAAATCAAAAACCCCAGGGGTTTTGATTGTCTAATGATTAGGGAGATTTTGATCATTGGTTCTAGTTTGATGTCTAAGAGTACTTCCACACATGTTCCTAATGCACAAAACCATCTTAGATATTATTTTGAAATGGATTCACATTCTGATTTTGATCATGTTAACTCTTATTATGACTTCAATGTTGAGTATGCTGATGGGTTTGATGTTTTATTCTTTGATTTTGATGATTTAAATTCTGATACGGATGTTCATTGTGCACATATTTCAGTTCCTTCAATTTATTCATCCATACATCACCCCCTTACATTGAAACTCAATCCATTAACATTAAATCTAAAATACACATACTTGTTAAGTGGTGAGAAATTACCTGTTATATTTGATAATAATCTCCCTTTTGAACATGGAGAGTTTTTTTGAATCTTTTGAGGGAGAACATCAGGGAAATTGGGTGGACCTTGGCTGAAATATCATATATTATCCCCTCTATTTTCATGCGTTGGATTATTTTGGAGGATGGGGATAAACCGATTAGGCAGCCACAAAGGAGACTCATTCCAACTCTTTTGGAAGTTGTTAAAAATGAGGTTTAAAAATTGCTCAAGGAAGGTATAATTTATCCCATTTCAAATTCCCAGTGGGTAAGTCCTATTCAGGTTGTGCCTAAAAAAGTGGTATTAATTTTATTAAAAATGGGAAATATGAGTTTGTTTCAATGAGGGTACAAAAAAGTTGGCTTGTGTGTATTGATTATAGGAAACTAAATCGGTCCACTCGCAAGGACCATTTCCACCTCCCATTTGTTGATCAGATGCTTGAGAGACTAGCTAGGAAAACACACTATTGTTTCTTGGATGGATTTTATAGATAATTTTATGTTTCTATTTCTTAGGAGGATCTGGATAAGGCAACATTCACTTGTCCATTTGGTACGTTTTCTTATGGAAGGATGCCATTTGGACGTTGTAGTGCCCCAGGTACCTTCCAGAGATGCATGGTGAGTATTTTTTCTGATTTTATTGAGACCTGCATGGTGTTATTCATGGGTGATTTTACAGTGTATGGGTCTTCAATTTATAATTTTATATCTAGTTTGGGAAAGGTTTCCAATCATTTTATTGAGAAAAATTTGTTCTTGGACTTTAAAAAGTTTCATTATATGGTAGATCATGGAATTCTCTTAGGGCATGTATTGTCAAAATATGGGATTGAGTTTGATAGTTCTAAGGTAGATATTATCTCATGCTTACCATATCCTTCATGTGTGCAAGATTTTAGAGCTTTCCTAGGGAATTTATGATTTTATCAACACTTCATCAAAGATTTTAGTAAGATTTATCTTCCTATGTCGCGATTACATCAAAAGGATTCTGATTTTGTGTTTGATGATTCTTACAGAACTTCCTTTGATGAGATAAAGAAGTTTCTAACCACTCCACCATTCATACAGCCCCCACAGTGGGATCTTCCTTTTGAGCTTATTGTGATGCCTCTAAATTTGTGGTTGGATATGTTTTGTCTTAGAGGGTGGAGGTACATTCACATGTGATTGACTATGCATCGAGGATATTGGATTCAGCCCAATAAAACTACACAGCCACAAAAAGGATTTTATTTCTCTAATATTCACTTTATATATATTTTTCACATATTTATTGGGCTCTAAAGTAGTTGTTTTTTCTGATCATGCACTTCTAAGGTACCTCTTAAAGAATCCAGATTCAAATCTTTGGATAATCTAATGGATTATCCTTCTTCAATAATTTTATATTGAGATAAAGGAAAAGAAGGGGTAAGAAAACATGGTGGCGGACCACGTGAGTAGGCTTAATCACACATAAGAGGACATAAGAAGGAGCTTTTTAGTAAATAGGCAACATTTGAAGAAATATATTGAGGGAATTTCTACTAATGTAGTGGATTTCATCACACTTCATGACCCCATCATTACTTGAGCATATCAGGTTTTTCCTAACCCTTTCACTTTTATATTATTTTTCCTATTTAAAATTATTCATTTTATGTGCATATATCACCTCATAGGTTCACATTGCGGACAATTCAATATTTTAATTGTGTGGGAGGGGACAACATTTTAGGGTATATATTTAGGATTTTAATTTGTGTGTTTTATGTGTATTTTCAATTAAATTTTTGGATAAAATTTTAAAAACAAACAAACAAACAAAAACAAATATATCCTGTAACATTCTCATGTGAAACATATGTAAAATGCATGTTTTCAAAATTCAATGGTAGAATTATAAGCATCTGTAATATTTTGTCATCAAGGGTTGATTTTTATAAAAATTGATGTCTTCTATGATATTAATGGTTATGTCATTATAAAACCTTTTAGATTTTGACATCATTATTTGTGATATCTATTCATGGTAAATTGTGTCATTGATTTCTCCACACAAATTTTCACTCAACCATGACTTGTGAAATTTTTACTACTCAATTGAAGGTATAGTCATATTAGGTAAAAAGGTTCATTGGTTGATTCATATGTTCATTTCTCTTATGATTGGTTTCATTACATTACCTAATTGACCTTTGCATGTGTGCCTATTATCTGACTATTGTACGCCCTTAAAAAATAAGTGTTTTGTATTGGACATGTCAAAAATCACTCTTCTTTGACCTTTGATCTTGTTATAACTACTACTATTAGTGTTGTGAAGAGATCAAACATGGGTTAAGAGTTTTGTGTGAGATTTTTTCTATGTTCATCTTAAAAAAATGAGGGGAGTGATGTAATGTACATCATATGGGGGTATCTAAGTTGGGAGCTTAAGTTCTGGATTTTAGGAATGATTTAGTGAGTGGGTCTTGAAATTATATTGCAAATGAATGTTGAATAGGTATAGTGAATTACACCTGGTAAGAATAATTGTTTTACTTGATCTGAATATACTGAATAAAGGGTGTATTTATGATCTTGGAATGGTTGGAACACACACACATGGAGAATTAGTGTCATGGTAGACCCATGACATGTTTCGCCATGATTAGTGTTATGAATCTCACTATATTTTGTTTTGATAAAATTTATGAGACAATGACATTAATATTTATTGATATTGACTCTTGATGGGATTCTTACATTGCCTATATATTCACTGTGGATTGATAAATTTGTATATGCATATCTTGTTACAATTTTTTATATACATGATATGAGGTTTTCCCCAGGAGTGAAAAGGGTAAGTGTGGAGTAGTTGATAAAACAAATTTTTATTGAATATTTTATTGATAATAAATGATAAAATTTCCTCACATTGTGTTAAAAATGTTTATTTAAAAAATATTTGGGATTAGATCATTCATTTGAAAATTTGATATGAATTTCAGTTTTACCCTTTATAGTGCACTGCAATTTTTAGAAAATAAATATTTTTATATTAATTATTTGAACATAAAATTTTGTAACTATGTTTATAACTTAATGGTATACAACTTTTTTTCAGGATATTGGAGCTAAATCAAGCATTTGGTCGGACTAAATAGACCATGAAGTCAAAGGTGGGTTGGACCCACCACATTAGACCTTGGTTCTGTATTTGGTCCATAACCTATTCATCTGAGCTTGTATTGGGCCCAATATTTGAGAGAATCTCACCAATCCAATTTTACAGAAATCATGATTCTGGAATAAACTATGGTTCATGCTTTGGGAGGTCAAATGGGTGGTTCAAGTTGGCTTAAAATATTTGGATGAGATTCCCCATTCACACTTGAAACCTCTTTAAACCTAGCCTCCCCTACACTCTATAAATTAGTTTTTTTCTCATTTGGAGTGGTTGGAGACCTTAATTGGGAAATTTGAGGGTAGAGGAGAAGTGGATCCACACCAATTATCAAACCATTTCAATAAGGGTAGCTCTTGAAGCAAGAATCCATTCGATGAAGCCTTCTTCTTATTCTTCTTCTTATTCATGTTGTAGTACTTTTATTTGCATGATAATATCCTTAGTTATTATTTAATTTCATATATTTTCCTCTATTATGTTCCTTTATCTTCATAATTGTGATTCCTTTTTGGGCTGGAATCATGAGTAGAAAAAATATTGGGTTATACCCTTTCTAAACCATTTCACTTTCAAAACTTTTCTATGATGACTACACCACCCATGGAAGAGTAGTTTTTTAGTAATAGATAGACCTTTATCCTTATTAATTCATTTTATTTAAATCAATTATATACTATAATTCACATAATATTATATATTAATTTAATTTTAAATTTAATTGAAACTATGAAAGCAATTGATCAATTAACACAAATCACACGAGGTCGGGAATTGTGTGAATTTTGAAAGCGGAACCTTAATCGGTAATAAAAAACCATACTGGATAAATTTTAAGTGTTGAAATATAATCCATAAACTCAATTAATACTAATTTCTAGAGATTAAATGTGAATTAATTTACCACTAACCATAAGCTAACCGTAAAACATCAATCAAAGCTACGTGCTGCGATTGCATGTTCCAAAGTTAGCCTAGGGTTAAATTCACTTCATCTTTGTGGTAAAGTTAATTATCGTACGGTTTAGTATTTAATAGATTATGGGATCATAATTAATTGGATATTAATTTAAATGATAATGATTAATAAATTGTTTAAGAGTTAGAGTTAGATCGATTATCCATTTTAAATATTTTCTAAAAAACATCTTCTTGCTGTGTCATTTTAATCAAACTTCATTTCAAAACTAAAAACAAAAAATACAATATTCTTTGATAAAAATTCTTATAGATTTATAAAAAATAAAAAACCCATCCTTTTAATTATTATTCTTATTTTTTTTATTTTTTTTCAAAATACCTTTAATATGTTGTTAAATTTACTTTCTCCTTTGACAGACGACCTTGGTCGGCCACTCTACTTCACCTAAGTACCCAACAATCACATATCATTTGAAAGTACCCATGAAAACATCTGTCAAATTGGAATAATTTATAGAGATTCAAGTAATTATTTCAAACAATTAGATATACTTATTATATTTTACATTTTATTCTCTTCCTCTCTTCTCTCTTCCTTCTTTTCCCAATCAGAATTCTTTCTTCTTCTATTGTTTTTTTCTACTTCTTTTTGGACCATCAACTCAAACTTCTCTTTTTTATTTTACTATGGTCCAATTTCCTAATTTTTATTTTTATTTGATTTATGACACAAACTAATCTCAAGAATCTTTTCGATCTTGACCCTGAGATTGAACGTAGCCTTCTGGCATGAATCAGAAATTCTCAGTCTACAGGAAGCTTCAACATTCAACTAGTTGGAGAATTCATCCACTCACAGTACATTAAACTTGGAATAAAATCAAATTCTAACATAAAACAAGAACCAATGACTGGAAATAATTGAAATATAATTAATATAACTATTTAATAAAAGGTTGCACTTGATATTAATTTTCATCCCAATTGCATTGCATACACTAATCTCGAATCAGACATTGAACTGAAATCTGGGTTAATTCACCTGCTTCAAAAATTTCATGGAATCTCTGGTGAGGATCCCAATAACCACATTAAATAATTTAATGTGGTTTTATTAACCTTAAAACCAAGAAATTTTTCTGAAGATCAAATCAAACTAAGACCATTCCCATTCTCACTTGATGAAGCTGCAAAAGATTGAATGTATTATTTACAACCAAAAGATGTAACTTCTTGGATTGATTTGAAACGTATTTTATTTTAGATATTTTTTCCATAATCAAGAACCACATCCATTTTTAAGGATATCTCTCAGCCATGCAATCCCAAGGGGAGTCAATGTATGAGTACTTGGTGTGATTCAAGAACTTGTGTGTAAGCTTCCCACAACGCCAATTTAGTGATAAACATCTCATCCAATACTTTTATAAAGGACTCACACCTATGGAGAGGATCATGGTGGATGCCTCGACTATAGGATCATTGGTCAAAAACCACCATTAGTTTCACATGCGTTGATCGAAAATATGGCACAAAACTCCCAATAAGTTGACAATCAAGGTATACTACATGTTAGAGGGGTATATCAGGTAAGTCCTTCTATTGAGATTCATTTAATTAATACCAAGTTGGAAGTATTTATCACTAGGGTGAGGAAGATTAATTTATATAAAAAGACATCCCAACCCACTCCTTCAATGCCTTGTGGCATTTTCACTGAGACAAGCCACCCAACTGACTATTTCCCCCAACTGCAAGTAACAGAAGATTGTGCAATAGTATTTATTGGGAGACCATATCAGCAACAAAAATAACCATATCTCTAAAATAAACTTGATTCCTTTGCTCCAACATACAACCAAGGGTGTAAGGATCAATTAGACATGATGTATGGCTTTGTACAACAAAAAAGGCCCCCTTTTCAACAAAACATCTAGCAGCCTCCACCTTACCAATAGGGTTTCCAACAACCCCAAAAAATATTTTATGACCAAGCATCAACAAGATAGAAACAATGTAATCCCCCAACCAAGGTAAATTCTAACACTAATAAACTTTTGATTCAAATTTTTCTTAATAAACAGAATGATCTAAAGAGTCAACGTTCGGAGTTGAGGGAGTTGAAGACTTAGATGATCCAGATTTCAACCACCCTCCATGAACTAGTAAGTAAAAACTATATAAATATTCCTCCAAACCTACTAAAAATCCAGTGGGGAATTTTAGTGGCATCACATTGAGAAGTGGGAAGAAAACAACTAATACAGCTACACTTATCTTTCCATTAGGATTCACCTAAAATCCAGAGAATCCCCAGTTAAAACCAGATGATGAGGAACCCAAGGAGAAAGATAAAGGTAATAAATAGAATAATTATGATCCTCTAAAACCCCTTCTATTTCCAAATATATTTGTTCAACCCAAAAAGGCTGAAGAAGTAATACAAAATGAGGTTTTGGACACATTCAAGCATGTGGAGATAAACATCACTCTACATAAAGCTATCAAAAAAGTCCCAAGGTATCTAAAATTATTAAAATATATTTGTAATAATATAAGAGGGCTGAAAATAAATGATATGATCAATCTTGGAAGAAATGTGTCATTACTCATTAAACCAACTCTAGAAATGCTAACAAAATTCAAGGATCCTGATACATTCACCATCCCATGAACTATAGGGGAGTTACACTTTTCGAATGCTCTATGTGATTTAGGAGCTTCCATAAATGTGATTAATTGCTCAATAATATCTTATTAATCGGTTTGTGAGTTAAAACTGATGAGATTATTGGTATAGTTAGAAATTGGAGCTATGGAATATCCAGTGGGATTCCTTGAGGATGTGATTATCTGGGTAAGAGAAATGATCTTTCTTGTAGATTTCTATGTGCTAAAAATGGAGGATGATTAGGTAAGTTCACGTGCTCCCGTTATCTTAGGTAGGACCTTCATAAATAATACTAAAACGGTCATAAATTTATACAAGGTTACACTTTACATGGAGTTTGGAGATGAAGTTTTCATATTTAATGTTTTGGACTCCATAAATAACCCCTCAGAGGACTATTCTTCTTTTGTTATCTCCCATTTTGAACCACTATAAAGAAACCCCATGGATTTTGATTGTCCTATGCTTACGGAGATTACGATCATTGGTTCCTGTTTGATGTGAAAAATTACTTACACACATGTTTCTAATGAAAAAAACTCTTTTAGATTTTATTTTGAAATGGATTTATATTCTGATTTTGATCATGTGAACTCTTATTAGGACTTGGTTGTTGAGTATGCTGACGGATTTGATGTTTTATTCTATAATAGTGATGATTTATATTCTGATAATGATGTTCATTATGCATATATTTCAGTTCCTTTAATTTCTCCATCCATACATCATCCCCTACATTAGAAATCAATCCATTACCACCAAATCTAAAATAATCATACTTGTTAAGTGGTGAGAAATTACCTGTTATAATTTCTAACAATCTCCCTTTTGAACATGAAGAAAAACTTTTGAATCTTTTGAGGTAGAACATCAGGGAAATTGGGTAGACCTTGGCTAACATATTAGGTACTTTCCCCTCCATTTTCATGCATAGGATTATTTTTAAGGATGGGGTTAAACCGTTTAGCCAGCCACAAAGGATAATTAATCCAACCCTTCAAGAAGTTGTTAAAAATAGTTTTAAAAATTGCTCGAGGTAGGTATAATTTATCCCATTTCAGATTCCTAGTGGGTGAGTCCTATTCATGTTGTGACTAAGAAAAGTGTCGTTGCTGTTATTAAAATTGGTAAAGATGTGTTAGTTCCAATGAGGGTTGAAAAAATTGGTGTGTATGTATTAATTATAGGAAACTAAATTAGTCCACTCACAAGGACAATTTCCCCCTCCCATTTGTTGACTAGATACTTGATAGACTAGTTGTGAAAACAATCTATTTTTTCTTGGATGTATTTTCTTGAAATTTTCATGTTTCTATTTCTCCAAAGGATCGGGAGAAGACATCATTGAGTTGTCCATTTAGTACATTTTCCTCCCAAAATATTCCATTTGGACATCGAAATTCCCTGGGTACCTTCAAGAGATGCATGGTGAGTATTTTTTCTGATTATATTGAGACCTTCATGGGGGTATTCATGGATGATTTTACGGTGTATGGGTCTTTATTTGATGATTTTATATATAGTCTGGGAAATGTGCTGAATCATTATTTTGAGAATAATTTGGTCTTGAACTTTAAAAAGTGTCATTTTATGGTAGAGCATGACATTTTCTTATGGTATTTGGTGTCAAAACATGGGATAGAGGTTGATAGATCTAAGGTAGATATTATATCATCCTTACCATATCTTTCATGTGTGTGTGATGTTAGATCTTTCTTAGGTCATGAGGGATTTTATTGGTGCTTCATCAAAAATGTTAGTAAGATTTCTCTTCCTATGTCGCAATTACTTCAAAAGGATTATGATTTTGTGTTTGATGATTCTTACAGGAATTCCTTTGATTAGATAAAGAAGTGTTTGACCACTCCACCAATCTTATTTCCCCTACGTTGGGAGCTTCCTTTTGAGCTTATGTGTGATGCCTCCAACTTCATAGTCGGAGATGTCTTATCTCAGAGGGTGGAGGGATGTTCACATTTGACATCCTATGAATCGAGGACATTGGATTCATACCAATAAAACTACACAACCACAAAAAATGAGTTTATTTATTTCATATTCGCTTTAGATAAATTCTGTTCATATTTATTGGGCTTTAATGTAGTTGTTTTTTCAGGCCATTAAGATCTGAGGTACCTCTTAAAGAAGCAAGATGCAAAGCCCAGGATAATCCAATGGATGATCCTTCTTCAAGAATTTGATATTGTTATAAAGGACGAGAAGGGGTCAGAAAACTTGGTGGCAAACCACATGAGTAGGATTACTCACACACAAGAGGGCATGTGAAGGATCTTTAATGTCAATGGGAAATGTTTGAAGAAATACATTGAGGGACTTCCTACCGATGTCATGGATTTTACCACATTGCATGACCCCATAATTACTTGAGAATATCAGGCTATTCCAAACACTTTAACTTTTATATTACTTATCCTATTTAAAATTAGATATTTTATGTTAATATATCATCTCATAGGTTCACATTGAGGATAATTCAATATTTTAAGTGTGAAGGAGGGGAAAACATTTTAGGGTAGATATTTAGGATTTTAATTTGTTTTTTTTGTGAGTATTTTCTATTAATTTTTTGGTTAAAATTTTCAAAACAAAAAACAAAACAAAAAACAAAAAAAAACAAAAAAAAAACAAATATATCTTGTTAGATTTTCATGTGAAACATATAGAAAATGTATGTTTTCAAAATTAATTGGTAGAATTATAAGAATGAGTAATATTTCATCATCAAGGGTTGATTTTTATAAATAATGAAGTCTTAGATGATATGAATGGTTGGGTCATTATAAAACCTTTTAGATTTTGACATCATTATTTGTGATATATGTTCATGGTAAATTGTGTTATTGATTTCTCCATACAAATTTTCACACAACCATGACTTGTGAAAATTTTCCTTGTCAATTAAAGGTATAGTCATGTTAGGTATAAAAAATTCATTTGTTGATCCATACGTTCATTTATCTTCTGATCGGTTTCATTACTATACCAAATTGACCTATGTGTGTGTACCTGCAATTCAACTATTGTACGCCCTCAAAAAAATATGGGTTGTGTATTGGACAGGTCAAAAAAACTCTTCATCGACCTTTGATCATGTTATAACTATTACAATTTGTGACGTGAGGAGGTCAAAAATGGGTTAAGAGTTGAGTGTGAGATTTTTTTTATGTACAACATAAAAAAACAAAAAATAATAATAATAAATGAGGGGAGTGATGAAATGTACAACATATGGGGATATCTAGGTCGAGAGCTTAAGGATTGAATTTTGGGAATGCTTAAGTGAGTGGTTCTTGAAATTCAATTACAAAGAAGTGTAGAACAGGTTCAGGGAATTAAACCAGTTAAGAATAATTTTTTTACTTGACCCGAATATTCTAAATAAAGGGTGGATTTATGAGCTTGTAATGGTTGGCACACAAAAATGTGGATAATTAGTGTCATGGTAGACACGTGACTTGTTTCGCTATTATTAGTGTTATAAATGTCAATGGATTTTGTTTCGATAAAATTTATGAGACAATGACTATAAAATTTATTGATATTGACTCTTAATGAGATTCTTACATTACCTATATTTGTACTGTGGATTGAGAAATTTGAATATGAATATCTTGTAACAATTTTTTCGAATACAAGATATGAGGTTTTGCCCAAGAGTAAAAAATGGTAATTATGGGGGAGTTTATAAAACACATTTTTATTGAATATTTTATTGATAAATAAATGATTAAATTTTCTCACATTGTTTTAAATATGTTTATAAAATATTTGGGATTAGATCATTCATTCGAAAAATTTTATGGAAATTCCAGTTTTACCCTTTATAGTGCACTGTAGTATTTCAAAAATAAATATTTTTATATTTGTTATTTGAACTTGAAATGTTGTAACGATGTTCCTAACTTAATGGTATAAAACTTTTGTTTAGTACATTGGAGCTGAATTGTGCATTTAGTTGGACTAAATGGGCCATGAAGTCAAAGGTCATTTGGACCTTCCAGACTGGACATTGGTTCCGTATTTGGGTCATAACGTCTTCATATGAGCTTTTATTGGGCCCCAATTTTGAGAGGAGATATCCAACACAATTTTTCACAAATATTTCTTCTAGAATAACATATGGGTCACGCATTTTAAAGGTCAAAGGGGTGGTTCATTTTGGATTAAAATATTTGGACGAGATTCCCCATTCACACTTGAAACCTATTTAAACCTAGCCTCCCCTCCACTCTATAAATTAGTGTTTTTCTCATTTGGAGGGGTTGGAGACGTGTGTTGGGAAGTTTAGGGTAGAGGATTAGTGGATACACTGCAATTCTCCAACCATTTCAATAAGGGTTGTTGTTGAATAAAGGATCCCTTCGACGAAGCCTTCTTCTTCTCCCTCTTCTTCTTCTTCGTGTAATTATACTTTTCTTTGCATAATAAACTCCATAGTTATTATTTAATTTCATCTATTTTCCACATTTTTTTTCATTTATCTTCCTCATTATTCTACCTATTTTGTCTGGAATCAAGAGTAGAAGCAATATTGGGTTATACCCTATCTAAACCATTGCACTTGCATAACGTTTCTAAGATGACTACACTGCCCATAGAAGAGTAGTTTTTTTAGTAATCGATCATCCTCTATACCTATTCATTCATTTATTTTGAATCAATGATTTACTATAATTCACATAATATGATTTATTAATTGAGTTTTTAATTTAATTGAAACTAAGAAACAAATTGAACAATTAACACAAATCACGCAAGGTCCGGAACTGTGTAAATTGTGAGAGTGAGATCTTAATCTGTAATAAAAAACCATACGGGATCAATTTGTGGTGTTAAAATATAATCCTTAAAATCAATTAATCCTAATTTCTAGAGAGGAAATGTGCCTTAATTTACAACTGACCATAACCTAACCTTAGGATATCAATCAAAGCAGTGTGTTGTGATTGCATCTTCCGAAGTTAGCATAGGGTTGAATTCACTTCATCTTTGTGGTAATGTTAATTCTCATAGGGTTTAGGATTTAACAAATTAAGGGTTAATAATTAAGTGGATATTAATTTTAATTATAATTATTAATAAATTATTGAAGAGGTAGAGTTAGAACGATTACACCTTTTAAATATTTTCTAAAATAATTTCTTGTTGTTTCATTTTAATTGAACTTCATTTAAAAAATAAAAACAAAAAAATACAATATTATTATAAAAAACTTCTTCTAGTTTTATAAATAATAAACAACTAAATCCTTTTAATTAGTATTCTTATTTCATTTTATTTTATTTTCAAAATACCTTTAGTATGTTGTTAAATATACTTCATACTTTGAGAGATGACCTTGGTCATCCACTCTATTGCACCTAAGTACCCAAAAATCACATATCATTTGAAATCACTTGCGACGGTGCATTTCAATGAACATCACAAGATTTCCCTAGGTTGATCGCGTTTAATTACTTTTGTTAACATCCACTTTTTTATCACTTTACATTTTCTTTTGGCGTATTAAATCATAAAATCCCAAGATTTCAAAAATCCCATTTCTATTTTTAATTTAATAATATTAACCTCATTTTGGAATTAATTATCTATGACTCTATCAAGAGATGACCTAAGGTTGCTTCTATACTCTAGAAATTTTAGTAAAAACTGAACAACTAATTTGACGCGCTCGAAAATGTGATCAAAATTTGGTTCCATTTCTAGGGATCCAAGATCCTTTATTCCTTTATGTCCTTTTATTTATTTATTTTACTTCTTAATTAGTACTCCTTTAAATACCCCACCCCTATTTGATTGTTTTTGTTTTGGGTTTTTGTCATTTTTTTGTTTTTTTGTGTATTTTCTCTCTCTATCTCTCTATTATTCTATCTCTATCTCTCTTATTCTTCTAAATTTATCTCTCTATAATTATATAGAATAATATTATATTCTCCTCTCACCCTTTTAAATTTATTTTATCCATATTCAGTCAACAAAAAAACTTCACAACTTATTTGCATGGACAGATCAAAAAAGGAAAAACTGCTTGAATTTGACCATAAAATTGAAAGGATAATTCATTCACAAATCAGGGAATATAGAGTAAGTAAATCAAGTAACACTGAGGAACCCCTTGTGGAACCTCAAGTTGTCCTAAACCAATCCAAAATTGAACCCAATTAAACCCAAGAAAAGATGGATTCAAATAATCGAACCTTAAAAGAACTGACCACCCCAGATGTGGAGTACCAACCTGCATACATCCAATATCCCAAGGAATTAGCCAACATTGAGATGAGATCAGGCCTCATCCACCTTCTTCCAAAATTCCATGTTCTTACCAGTGAGGAACCTCATGAAAACCTTAAGGAGTTTCACATATTGTTCTCCACCATGAAAATCAAAAATGTTTCTAAGGACTTGATTATGTTTAGGGCTATCCCTTTATCCCTTGATAGTGTAGAAAAATATTGGATATACTATTTTCCTTCCAAAATTGGGGGATGGAATGACCTGAAAAGGCTCATTTTAGAGAATTTCTTCCCAACCTCCTGAATTGTATCGATTAGGAAATAAATTTTTGGTATTAGGAAGTCACAAGAAGATACCCTTCATGAATACTAGGTGAGAATCAAATGAATTTTCTTAAGCTACCCCCACCACCAGATTAGTGAACAACTGTTAATCTAATACTTTTATGAGGGACTTATCCCCATCGATCATGGAATGATTGATGCAGCAGCTGGTGGTGACTTGGTTTATAAAACTTCTTCTGCCACTCATGACTTAATAGCCAATATGGATCAAAATGCACAACAGTTTTGTATAAGAGCTATTGTACCAACCCGAGGAGTTCATGAGGTAAGTCATTCATCCCTATAAAAAATGGAATATAAAAAGATTTATGGGATTCATACCATTTTAAGGTAATTATCTCAAGCACAATGTAACTCAAAATATCCTTCTGTTCCATTACATTGTGGTATTTGTTATGAAAATAATCATTTTTCTAACCAGTGCCCATAACTTCAATATTCACCTGAGTCTTGTGCATCTGTGTTCCCAAAGCATCCATTCCAACAAGAACTTACCTTCAATCAAGAACAATTCAGGCCATATCTAAACATTGGGTGGTAAGCACAACCCCAATACCAACAAGGAGGAAACTCAAGATACCCAATGCATAATTGGTATCAATAAGGACATGGTATGAGACCTTCTTATCCTTCAACTTCTCAAAAAAATCATCATCCTCCTCCTAAATATGAACCAAGTCTTGAGGATATGGTGAATAAAATGGAAACCCAGCACCTACAGTTCCAAAAAACCACACAATCAGTTGTTCAAGACCTGTGAACTCAAGTGGGGAAATTTGAAAACACCATCGATGAGATTAAGATGAAAGGTTATAGAAAAATACCATCCCAACCCATTTCCAATTCAAATGACAAAGGTAATTTATAATAAATTACACTTCATAGTGGTAAATATGTTTTTTCTTCTACTGATTCTACACAATAGGTATGTCCCACTCTTGAAAACTCTCTTTCCCAACCCTCATAAATTTCAAGGGAATAAAATATGATAAAAGGGTAATCTAATTATCATTAAGGACTCAAATCAATGATCCATTCCTCTTCATTTACCCCAAATAAACTATAAATACATGAATAATTTTGTAAATTATATTGATAAGAAATAATGGATACATTTAAAAGGTTTCAAGTTAACATTACATTATTGGATGCAGTTAAACAAATCCATTGATTTTCCAAATTTCTTAAATAACTTTTCACCCATAGATGAAGGATAAAGGGGAATGAGAGAGTCAACATGAGAAGGAATGTCCCATTCTTTATTTAACTAGAAATTACAACCAAATGTAAGGATCCATGCACATTCACGATACCCTGTACCATAACAGAGAAATTTTTTTCTGATGCTATGCCAGATTTGGGTGCTTCTATTAATGTAATGCCTCACTTTGTGTATATTTCTCTAAAGGTTAGAGAGCTTCAACCAACAGGCAGTGTCATACAACATTACAACCAGAGTACTATGCATCCAACATGAGTGATTGAGGATGTACATGTAAGAGTGAATAATCTCATCTTCTCCATTGATTTCTACATTCTTGAGATTGAAGATACCTGAACCTAAGGACATGCTCCTCTTATACTTGGGAGTCCATTCCTTAAAACAGAAAAGATGATCATAAATTTTCACAATGGTACATTGTACATGGATTTTGGTGGAGAAAAGGTAAGTTGTAACGTACTTAATTCTATGGAACACCCCATTGAAGAGCACTCGACTCTTCCTATATATTCGATGGATGTTCTCTCAAACGATGCACACACACACAATTATCTCCCAAACCAATACTTTGATTAATTTTCCTCTTCTTCACCCTTGGATGATTTGTGTTTTAATTCATGTTTTGAGTGTTGTGTGGCTTATGAAAAGTGAAATTTTTTTGCTTTAATTGATGAGTTTGTTCATTCTGAGGTACCCATGACCATTGATGATTATGGAAATCTCATTTTAATAGATTCTCTATCCTTAGAGAATAAACATGAGAAGATAGATAGTTTCATGGACCTCACTCCCCCTAAACCCCCTCCCATAATCCAGTAACCCCCAGTATTGGAATTAAAACCACTTCTATATAATTTAAAATATGCCTATGTTGAGGGTATTGGCCAATTTCCTGTCATTATTTCCAATAAACTCTCTCAACAGTAGGAATCAAAACTACTTGATCGTTTGTGAGAGTATAAAAAGGTGATAGGGTGGAAATTGACTGGTATTCCCAAGATTATCCCATCTATTTTTATGCACCATATAATTTTGGATGATGAGGCTAAGCTCTTAAGGTAGGCTAAACGCCAGTTGAATACCACTCTCCTTGAAGTGGTAAAAATGGAATTCAGTAAATTACTTGTTGCTATGATAATTTATTCTATATCTTAATGTAAATGGGTTAGACAAGTGACAATTTTTCCTAAAAATTATAAATAACATTTGGGTCAAATGAAAGGAATTAATTGGTTCCAACACGTGTGAGAATTAGTTGGCGAGTCTGTATTGACTATCGTTGACTGAATCAAGCCACGCTGAAGGATCACTTTCCAATACCTTTGATTGAAAAAATGTTACAATGATTGGATGGTAAGTCCCATTATTGTTTCATTCATTAATATTCGGGTTATTTTCAAATCCACATAGACCCTGAGGATTAAGAAAAGAAAACATTTACTAGTCCATTTGGCACATTTTCATAGAGAAAAATGTCTTTTGGTCTATGTAATGATCTAGGTACTTTTCAGCGATGTATGTTGCATTTTGTTTTTGAGTACATTGATTGTTTTATGGTGGTATTTATGTATGATTTCACGGTATATGGTTCTTTTTTTATTATTTTTTGGAAAACCTGGGTTTTTTCCTCCACCATTGCAGTTAAAAGGATTTTGTTTTAAATTATTAGTAATTCCATTTCACGGTTGATCAGGGGATAGTTCTTGATAATATCATTTCAAATAAGGGAATTCAAGTTGATAAATCTAAAATTGAATTAATTTCATCCCTTCAATAACCCAAGTGTGTTTGTGAAGTGTGATATTTTTTGGATCATGCTGGTTTTTACCACTGATTCATTAAAGGCTTTAGTAAGATCACACTTCCCTTTTCCCGACTATTACAAAAGGATTATGGGTTTGTGTTTGATAAAAAAATGTGAGGATGAATTTAATTCACTAAAAAGGAGCCTCACATCACCTCCCATCATCCAACCACCAAAGTTGGATCACCCCTTTGAGCTTATGTGTGATGCCTCTAACTTTGAAGTTGGGGCAGTTCTATCACAAAGGGTTGATAAGGCTCCTCATGTCATTGTGTATGCCTCTCATACAATTGACCCTTCCCAAGAAAACTACACAACCCCTGCAAAAGAACTTTTTTCTAATGTGTTTTCATTGTAAAAATTATGTTCATATATTATCTGGTCAAACATCATCATCTACATTGATCATGTTTCCCTTAATTTACTCATAAAGAAACTTGAATCCAAGCCCCACCTCAATCAATGGATGCTCTACCTCCAAGAGTTTGACATTGGGATTCCTGGTAACAGAGGAGTGGAAAATGCAGTATATGACCACATTAGTAGGATTTCCCCACCCTTGGACAATCATGTTGACTCACCCCTCCCCATTGGATAATTATTCCCTCATGTGAACCTTTTTGGTGTTGTGGACCTTACCCCCTGGTATGCAGACATTAGAAATTTTCTAGAAGAATCTAAGGTCCCCATTTATTTCATCACTTCACAATCCCAGAGACTTAATAATTATTCTTAATGGTAAATTTGGGATGACCCATACCTGTGGAGAATTTTTAGTGACCAAGTTGTTCATTGGTGTGTCCATGACCATGAGTTCACTTCTGTTTTGACCATCTGCCACACCTTGGCTTATGGGGATCACTTTTGTTCTCAACATAGAGCTTGAAAGGTCCTTGAATCCGGAAGTTATTGGAAAAGAGTGTATAGGGATTCCCATTGATTTTGAAATTCATTTATTCATTGTCAATTTATAGGAAATATTTTCAAGAAGAATGAAATGCCCCAACAACCCATGTTACTCTGTGAAATCATTGATGCATGGGGCATTGACATCATAGGGAATTTTACAAATTCATTTGGATTTTTTACATCTTATTGGTTGTTTACTATTTAGAGAAATTTTTGGAAGCAAAGGCCACTAGGACCTATGACTCTATAGTGGTTGTTGATTTTGTGAGGTCCCAAATTTTCAGTATGTTTGGTTTACAGAGATTCATCATTAGTGATTAGGGTTCACATTTTGGCAATCTCAACATGAAAAAAGTTCTTCATATGTATGGGATAATTCATAAACTCTCCATAGTATATCTCCCCCAAACTAACAGACATGCATAAATCACAAATCGTGAAGTTAAGTGAATCTTGGAAAAAATGTTACAACCCAATAGGAAAGATTGGAGTTTATGTTTGGATGATGCATGTTAGGAATAAAATACAACTTTTATGACCCCAATATAAATGTTTCCATATAGGATTGTGTTTGGAATGTCTTGTCACCTCTTGGTATAAGTGTAGAACTGTGCATATTGGGTTGTTAAACAGTGTAATAAGAATATCTCATATGTAGGTGAGCATAGGAAGTTGTAGATAACAGAGTTTGAAGAAATTTTGCGTGATTTGTATGAGAAATCCAAAATATATAAAGAGAAAAGTAGTTAATCCATGATGGGATGATTCATCAACAGATGTTTCATATTGGTGATAAGGTTCTCATGTATAATTTCATGCTAAAGCTCTAACCAGGTAAGCTTCATTCTAGATGGCTCGGTCCTTATATCATTACTGATATTTACCCTTTTGGTTCTATATAGGTTTTTCATGAAAAGAGTGAAAAGATGATTATTTTAAATGGGTAGAGGCACAAAAACTTCTATGAAGATTTTCAAAATCATCTCTTGGAGTAAATCCAACTGATAGATGCCACATATGACAAATCATAGAATCTTTTCCCTTCTCCCTACCTTTATTTACTTCTCTATTTATTAAAAATACTTTTATTGAGGAAAATGTAATTTTTAGGTGCGAGGGAGGGTGATATTTCCCTGTTAGGATTAAAGAAAACAAAAAAAAAATTACAATTTTTGTTTAAAAAAAAGAAAAATTTGTTTTCATATTTGATTTCTTATTTTGTGTTTTTAGATAAAAATTGATCTATGAAATAATATCCAAAATAATTTTTCATGCTTGAGTCGATTGTGAGGAAAATTCCATTATTTTTGGAAAAATGTTTTTCAAATGAATGTTGATATGGAATCTCTTTCTAGAAATTGTATTTTCAAATCATTCTTAGGTTTTAAATGTATTTTGGAATCCCATTCCTTATTAGAATTGACCAATGTTTTAATCCATTACCTGAGTGTCATTATAAGGCCTTTATTGCATATTATTCTTTTTAATCACTTTATTAAGTGTCTCTGGTCATGTATAGAAACTATAAATTGCATTGATTCTATTTGAAGCCATAAGATTCAAGTATTATAAATTCATGATATAGGTAATCATTTATTGAAAATCCCTTTGTACAATTATCCTCTATTTTCATCCACCTTTACATTTTATCCTTCTTAATCCTTAGAGACCATGAAATGCCTGTTAGGTATCCACATTACAAGCTAATGTATCCCTAACTACCCATATATTTTGTATATTATTGTTTTATTTTCAACAAGTGTGGGAGAGAGGGTATTTCCATGGTAATTTTTGGAAGATAGTCATTATTATGGGTTGATATAAAGGGTGCTGAAATTTCCCTTGGGAAATGGGTTCACAAGTCATATTACATCCTTTTTAACACAAGATTCACTATTTATCTCCAAAAAACTACTATTTATATAAAAAATAGTTTTGTACAAAAAAAAGAACAAAATAATAAAATGGAGAGAAGAAAATGTTTACTCATTATTATTAATTTCATGGTTGTGACCCGCACAAATGGAAAACGGGGATAGTGAGTTGGAGGTAATACACATTGTGATGGGATGAGTGTGTACATTTATTGTGAAAACTTGATGAATTTTGACTTGTTTTGTACTTATGTTAATAAACACTCCTATTCTACCTCATATTTTTTAATACATTAAATCCTACCAACCCTTGAATCTTAGATCAACTTGTTTGAAGTCAACTTGAGTAGCACACTAGTTTCTACCGGTAGAGAACTTAGAATCATGGAAATCATATGGTAAGATCACATGAACTCTACGGAAGGATAATAAATCCACTTTAATATGTTCTTTGAGTGAATCGGGAAAATTTATATGTGAGGTAGGTGATGACATGTTTCATGGGTAAACAAATGAAGTTGAAAAAATTTGAATGTGAGAAAAAGAAGAATAATAGGAAAATTGATTCCATAAACAAGACATGATGAATTTAATTTCACTAGAATCTTTTATGTTTTTAAACCTTTTATTTATTAATGAGACATGATTATTATATTATTCATTTCCCCATAGTGAAAAGTTTTAGGTGTGGGGATGTGATCGTACCACGATTCACAGTTTTATTTCACCCTTATACCAATGTATTAAACTGATTTTGTATTGAAAATTCCAAGCTTAATAACAAGTTTTACTTCGTTTTTGGTTCTATAATTTAATTATTATCACTTTAAAAAAGGTATATTTTACTTGTTTTGATGTTTTTGTTATAGGTGTAGGTGATTTGGAGGGCCCATGATGAAGTCCAAGAAAAATGGGCCAATCTAGAAAGGATCCAAGAACACCAATAGACTAATCCGCATACTTATACTAAAATGTGCATCCAAATGGGATACAATTTTGTGGGATATTCCATAATTCAATAGGATACATTTAATATAAAGGAACCCAAGACCCATTCGGCCTCTCAAATGAGTATCCTAACTAATATGGCCAGGGAATCAAATATGTACAAGTCAAAATCGGTGTTTTATATTTTATCAATATCTCCATATGTGATTGTTCAAATGAAGCCAAATTTTTGGTCGAGATATTGTTGAGGTGGTGATAGAACATTCTAGTTTTTTCCAAAGGGATATTCAACTATCTAGTTGTTGAAAACTATGATCCAAGTGGTTTGACACAATTTGTGTGCTCAAAACCACCTTCTAATTTTCCTATAAAAGAACACCTTTGGAACCTCATTTAGGAGTTCAACCAGGAGGAAAGGTTCTACCATTTTGGATCCCCAAATGATTCCTCTCATCATCCCTATATGTTCTGGAGGCTATGGTTAGTGAAATTGCCACATCTTCCTCTTCCTCTGCTCCCATGAATTTCTAAACCCCTTGTGATCGCCCGGGGAGGAACATGATTTAATTAAAAGATTTTTTTATATAATATTTGGATGGTATTTAAAATTCTTGATTTTTGTATTGTTTTTCATCATCCTCTATTATTATTTTATTGAGTTAGGTACTGGTATGTCATTCTAAACTCATATGATCATGTTTGGGGGTACCAATTCATGTGATGTTTCACACACCATTCACCACTTCTTTTTCCCCCTTTTAATTGTAGTCATTATGTGGTTCATATTGTTTAATTTAAATAACATAAACACTATCATGTCTATGAAATTTCACATCATGGTAACACATTGAAATAACATACAAACCTAGAGAGTTCATCGATTTCTTTGTGTGTTGTCTCGGTGAGTTTTAGTTATGAAGTCGAACACAAATCACCCAATCATAGGTGGTATATGATCAGTCATTTCATGTTTCTAACTAAAACCTAGGAGTTATCCTAGTATAAACTTAGTAACATTATGGTTCTAGGTGTTACAAACTAGGGATTAAAAGATTGTAACACTATATCCTGAAGTAGTAAAGGATGAACATCACAATATTTCCACAGGTTGATCATGTTAAATTACTTTTGTTAACTTCCACTTTGTTTTTATCACTTTACTCTTTCTTTTTGAATAATAAAACATAAAACCCCATGTTTTACAACACCCCATTCCCCCCCCCCATGTTTGAGATTGGGTGGTGTGGTAAACTTCATGGATAATTGCAGTTGAGGGGTTTCAAACCTCATGAGGAGTACGATAGAATATTGATAGTATCTATTAGTTGTAATCTAGTGAAGCACAATCGTATAGGGCATGCAAGGGTAGTAGTGTACAGGTTGAAGGTCACTCGAGAAATTCATTGACCATATTCTAGCTCTAATTGATTTTAGAGATGCAGAAGTCAACAAGTGTGATAGGTATTCCTTTTATAAGGGTTCAGATGGAAGAAATAGTGAGTTTCCAATGTGCATAAGAGATACCATGACTCAATATGCTCACCCAAATCCTGTTTTTTGGCTGAGGAGAGAAGTGGGAATATGGTAAATCCCTACTATGCTACTATTCTACATAATTTCCAGAAGAAGGAAGTAAAGGACATTATTCCTTATCTGTGCAAAGAGGGGAGGATGTCCAAACAAGGTTAATAGAGGACAATAATTCTTCCTCAGGCACTTATTGATCATATCCTCCTTTCAGTGGTAGTAGGCCTAGTCCTTGATGAATCGAAATTGATTTTTTGTTATTCAGGTACCCCTTCCATTTTTATTCATATTTCGACACAGTATATGATCTAGGTACCTCTCACATTTCACTTTTAGTCCCTACCAGTGGTTTTAGATTAAATTTCTATTGTCAAAACATATATCACGGTTGGATTTCTATTCAAGATAAAGAATCACCCATATCTCCAAGATATTTGAAATTTATTCAAAAAAAAAGTATGGGGTTTACTGTGACAAGACTGGCTACTATAAATAAATAAAAAAAACAAATAAACTTGGGACTATGTTAGGGTTAAAACTGGCTTTCTAGAAATAGAAGCTTTAGGTCTCATAAGTCAATCTAGGTGAAGAGGCACATATAGACTCTCATGAAAGTAAGTACTCTACTCTAATAGTGAATGAAAGTTCTATCTTTGAATAAATGTTTAGGAGAACATATTCTTGAGTCATGATTCATGGGCATTGGTGTTCTCCTACCTTTGAAACATTTGGTAGGCTAATGTCAATAACAATGATTTGAATCCCTTGTATGTACCGAAAAAATTTCAAAAATATACGACCCTTTAGAAAGGGACATATCTTTTAGAACCTGATATCACCATAGTTCTTCTGTCCACAAGTACATCCCAGTTCTTTCACTCCTTACTCACAGAGTGGCATACTGAAAAAAATAATGGTTTTGGAAGAATAATACAAAATAATTGATGCATATTTGAGTAATGGTAGAATGGAAACTGATGATTGGGTCATGCAGTGGTAGAACTTGGTGAACTGGGAATACTACTTCCCAACGCTCTATAAAATTTTCTTTTCTTTTGATTTTATTTATTTTTCTTCTTCTATATTGTACTAAAGCACACTCAAAGGCAACTCATGATCTTTGAGGGGGGGTCTTTTGCACTTGAATCAGATATGGTTACTTTTATCTCAATATTACTCTCATCTGGGCTACTTTCAGAAGTGGGAAAATCCATGGTTATATTACATACCATAACAATAATAGGCATATCTATCTGTTATAGACTCTCCTTATATTTTATATGATTCACTAACCAATTCCATAACAGAAGAGTACTAGAGATTTTGGCTTTCTTCCTTCACATCGATCAAGGATTTCTCAGTACTCCTTTAATATTGGCTATTAGAATAGTACTAATTCCCATGTCTAATGCCTTATTAAATGAATATAATGAGTGGGCTGAAAAAATCATCTAATTGGATGTCATAGTTTGCATTTAGAAAGCAAGCTCTTCTATAAAGCAATAAGAAAATAAGTTTTTTAAACAATTAATTTGAATAATACAACCTATCCTTATTCAAAGAATAAAGGAGCATTGTCTTGTTCATCCATATCTTATAGGCTAGATGACTCTATTCTTCTGTAAAAATGTATGGTTTTATTGTAAATCGCTTCTCCCCTAGGCATTGATTGAGACTGCTATAAATCGTTCCCCCACCTCTCATGCCTCCCCTAAAACACTTTATGGATTCTTTATATGGTATTAGAGGTGAGTGATGTATTTATCTAACATGATAATAATCTAACTACCTATATTATATGGATTCTAATAGCCATTACAGTGGAGGAACTCTCTCTTGTATGATCAGAGGAACTATAAATTGTCTTTCACACTCACTCTAAGATGAAGATTTGGTTATTAACCTGAAGAGGTGCCTTTGTATGGGTGATTACTCAATGTAATCATCCAAATAGAGAACATCAGTATTCTATATATATATAGTGAAGAGTGGAGAGGGTTCTCAATTTCTCTCTAGGCCACTCAACCCTACACTTTTAGTACATCCAGGCTGAGTGAGCATAGTAGGGCTTTCGAATTCCCTACCCAATAATATCTCCCTATTAGATTAGTTTTTATCCTTTCATCCAAATTTAAAAGGCTTGATAGTGGAAAGAAACCCCAAGTGTGGATGCATACTCTAGACCATCCTTAAGGATGTTTGGAATAGTTTTTTTATTTGAAAATATGTATGTCTAGAACTAAGCTTGGATTCTTGAGCTTAGATTGATCCTATATGATTGTTCTTGGCACGTTTCCCTACAAACTATAGCTCGAAATAGCTAAACTGGGGTTAGGGAGTGGTTAGATCGTAGAATTCTTGATCCTAACCTGGTTTCATCTGACAAGAGTGCACACCTAAGAATCAAAAAAATATATGATCAATGTAACATGACTCTTATCCTCTCAAAATTATAGGAAACTAAAACATAATATATACATTTCATAGACCACCAAACACATGTAAAGAGAAATTTTGAGCCAAGTACTCTACTCTAGTAGTCTAGATTGAGCTAATAAATTACATTCCGGTTATTGAGAACACCATAGAAATTTTAGAACACTTGAATGACTAAGAGGCCAAAAAGAGGGCATGTAAACATGATTATATGGTTTCTTTTTCCTTGTATAACTGGAAATGTGAGGATTTCTTACCTGATACTTTCTTCCATTATAGATAAAGACAAGGGACACATGAAACATGATAATTATTCACGACCTCCTCATCTTCTAAATCAATATAGGATCACATAACATTATGAAATGATCCTACATAAATTATTCAAACCACTTAGAAGGAGATTCATCCTATAGTAAAAAAGTGTCAATACCCGCCAGACATAGACTCCAGGAATGATTCAAGTTTCAACCTTGTTTAAGGATGAATTCTTCCCTTTTCCTCTCAACTTCCTCAACCCTTTCAAGATAAGCTCGAGCTGTCTGTATTGATTCCACAGAATACTTTATATGCGCTCCTTAATTTATCCAACACTTATGAGATCTCGTTTTTTATTAAGATCTTAAACAAATATAAGACACGTGAATTTGAATGTTAACAATATGGGGGATGCTACTTATATATATTGTTGATGATTTCCATGAACTACACCACATTCACCTTCAATATCATTAAAATATAGTTATTATACCCGACCTCTCTTGAATAACCATGTATTGTCACCTTATAGTCTAAACCAATTCTTCACACTATGTCATAAGCCTTCTATAGAAAACCAAACCGAACAAGATCCAAAGAAATTCCATTGGCCTTCCATTGATCATCCATGACCGGAGAAGAAAATAAATAACTGAGATATACATCTCTGTATAATGATAGTAGCTAAGTGGCTATAAGAATAATATAAGTGACTCGGTATAATAAAGGTAGTAGAGCTTCTTAACCCATGATCGAAGAGATGAGTACTCCAAAAAACATTTACATTTTGATGGAGGTCCAGAGGTTCTTTAGACTTAAACACCTTCCTCAATAAGAAATCCTAAAAGATATGTGTTAAGGGGTATTCCCCTAACGACAGTCTAAACGATAAGGGTATTAGTCCTCACAGCAAGAACACTCTCATAATGAGCACTTAATTTCTTATCTAGCTATGAAAGTTGATGATAACACACACCACAAATTATAAAGAGAGTATATAATTGATGCACTTTATAAATATCACATATCCCCATCAATCCATATGGGTGGTTGAAGTGAATCAGAGCAGTGAGTATACTGAAACCTTCTCACTCTAAACCTTTCTAATGCCAAGTGAATAATGATAGGTTTGTCCACCATTTTTCATAAGTATTAAAAATGAAAAAGACACCATTCACTCACATTATTGAGGATTTTCCAACCTAACATCAAAATAATTGCAAAGTTCACATACCTAAAATGTCTAATTTTTAGTCCACCTTCCTCACAGGGCATACAAACCTTTTCCCAAGTGACAGTGATGAGTTTCATACTACCAGGCTTCCCAGACCAAATAAATCCAGGTATTCTAGCATAGAAAGTCCACCTTTCTACTTCCTTAACCACATTACCTTAGTAGGCCCCACCAGTGGGGAGTGAAAATGTGTATAGGTAGACTTCCCACAACTGAGTTTTCCGATTCCACTTTACCATCTATTGAGAAAGTTTTTCAACACCCAGTAACTTTTTCAATTTTGATTGCAACCACCTTCCATACACTAGATCTTATGACAACACCCTTAAAGATTTACCATATCATTTTTCCTTTGTTCATTTAAACAGAGGCAACAGTTACTAATAATTTTCTTATCTAATATTGTGTAGCTACCTTCATTTCTTATTATGTACTTGTCTTATATTAAGATCTACTACCTATATTATTCTTCATATAGCTAGTTTGTTTCCATAGTATTTATCTAGATGTCTTAGTGCCTACTTGAATAACAATTGTTTTTAGGGGGGTTTCTAGCTGTTGTTTTAAGTAGCTTACCTTATTGAGCAATAGATATCTAGATGCTGCCTTAAGCTGGATTGAATATTTCCATTTTTATTAACCCTTTATAAAGGTTCATATATTTTAGAATCAAGTCTTTTTATTTGAAAGTAAGTCACTTTCATATCTGTTTTTCTATCTTATTTTCAATATAACTTCTTGATTGCATCCATTCCGGCGTATAGGGGTTATGTAAGTTATTTATCTGCTTATATTCTCTTACTAATACCTTATAATAATAAAAATAGAATATGTTACAGTGCTAGGAAGAAGTTGTGTCCCACTTCCTTTCTACCTTCATCCTTTGGACTAGTTTTGTCTATGTATGTTATCCATTTATCCATTTAGTTACTTTTCTAGCCTCAGCTGGATAAGATAAAAGGTTGTATAAATATTTGTCTTCCATTTTCGACTAGGTTGTGTCAATAACTTTCCTTCTTTCCTTGCTGCTTTTGGCTTTCAAGTTTCAGATAGTCCCTGACCCAGGATAATGGAGAAGCAAGGTATTCAGCTAGTCTGGCAAGAAGGGTGACTATATGTTCTCGCCTACGGATGAGAAATCAATAGTGGTACTTCTACTTAAAAAAATGAAATAAAGTATTGTCAACACATAAGCTGGTGTTCTCAAATTGTATTTCTTAATAGACTAGTAAACTACAAGTACCATGGTCTAGTATGCCCCATGTTGTTAGTTTGAAGAAAGAGATCAACTACCCTAAAAGGAAGGAAATGATGTTTTCACCGATCATTCCTACTACACTTGATGATTTTCCTTATATAGTGAGTGGAGATTTGAAAAACCTTAGTTCACTATCATTAAGTGAATGATACCAACTTTGAGTCCTGTCTTAAGGATAAGGATATTTAAACATCTTATCTACTTGAGTGACAGAAGTGGAAGAGGGAGGTTACTAACCTACAAGATCACACCTAAACTAGACAATCCATTGAGATACAAAGAAATGGGGGATTGATCACTGCCTATAAATAACGTATTTGGTCTAATCTGAAGGTAGGAAATAAATAATTCAACTTCTATTTCTTAGTATCATTCAATTCACTTATGATTCCATTTCTCTATTCGGATCAGTGTTCCTACTAGAAAACTATTAGACAGAGTACTGAACCCTACTCCTATTAAATATTTAGTTCAGAATCAAGATCCTAGCTGCCTCTCTCTCTCTCTATGGGATATGAGACTGAGTGCCATAGATAATAGAGAAATGGAAGGCCAGGATCACCTAATTCCGATGTTGAACTTGGGACCCTTTTTTCAGTCACTTCATTCACTCCCCTTACCAAGGTTTCATAATTTCTTCTAAAGAAAGAGACTATTCTGGTCTTAAATCCATAAGCCGAAGGCATATACAAAAAACAAGGCACATGTTCTATATGGGACTTAAAGAAGCTAGTAATATTGAACTACACATACAGACATATCTTAAGGGTAAAAAACAACAAGAACTGACTTAGATACTGTTCTTATTTGAATGTTAAAGAAACAGATCATATCCTATTTCAGTCTTCTTAACTAGAGGAGCTTCTCTAGTTGACAATTTTCTACCTTCGGGTTGGTGAAGCATGAATGAAGCGACAGAAGGTATAAGCCACTATGTTGGGCTGCTAAATTGTTTTTCCAATCTACTAAACCTAAGAAAACTTCCTCTAAAAAGAGAGGAGGTTGATAATGAATGTATTCCAATTGGGCTCCATTCTCTAGGTCCTCCAATGTCTGTTCGGACCTTGTCAGACCAGGACCTCCTAGTTATGGGATAGTTTCATTCCCAGAAAATTGAAACTCGAAGCAGTAGTAACTGTTGGATTGATGTACTCATGTGATACTAATTTTTCTCACACATTCTTAAATATGGGATTATGTAATCCACTAATTTAAAAGAAAATAGATGGATTATTCTTTAAAAAAATTAATTTATCATTCCCACTATTAGAAGAGTAGTGGCTTAATAAATTAAACACAAGTATCTCTTTAGAGTGTGTGGAATGCTAAATGATTGTTACTGGACATGGGGTTCATGGTATCATCTATATAACTATATAAATTAGTACCTTATAAGTGTAATGATACCTACCAAACCAAGAAGGTTTTACATCTAGAAGTAAGGGAACCTGGCCTAGGGAATGAAATGAGTTATTTATTGGAAGAATGGATCCTAAAAATGGGAACTTTCACAGTTTGATAGACTATTCCATCATTTGAGATATCATAATGTGTACACATGTACCAATGACAAAACCCACTATTTTCTATTTTTAATAACTCATTTGGCCATGATCACCTACCTACAGACCCTATCCAAATGTCTTATATCTAGAAGGAAGAAATATCCATCAAAACGAGTTAGAACTATCAAATAAGATTATGTAAGGTAGGTATATCAGTGTGTATTTACTACCAAGAAATTTCCATTGTATGATTCATGGGTTTGATGATCCAAGGAGAGATAAAACTAGTAGCGTACGATACCAATTTCCAATACGAATAGGTAGATTGGATGAATAGGGACACACAAACCTTCCTTTTAAGTCCCTTAGTCAATAAAATCAATCAAACTAGTCTTTCATGGGTCTAGAGTTTCCATTGCACACATGGGGTAGTTTCTAGATGAGAGGAATGTGAACTGAAACTAGTAGCTAGGGATTTATTGCCATCCCAATCAACCCTTGGAGTATATTAGGGGCGAAGGAATACCACGGGCACTCTTCAGACTCAGGAATCTATGGTAGTGCTGAAAATAGTATCGTTGGGAATAATCAGAAATTATATAGTCATACCCAGTTAGTGCTCTACTCTAATAGTCCTACCGTATCACAAAATAGAAGAACATTCAAGTCATCATATACCATTTTCCAATAAGACACACAAGGCATCCATCCCCACTATTAGAATGGAGTACTGAGCACCAAAATGTAGAAGTCCAATAAGATTTGACCGGCTATTTCTTGAGAACTCTGATTATATGTTTAGATATTCGATGTTGAACACCTAGCATGATATTTGAACCACCCACACTATTAGAAGAGTATTGAAGGTGATTCTTACCTTTCAGTGCCCATTTCAGTCTAGCATTACTTCTATGATAATAAAATTACCCCATTTTCACCACCCATATCCTAGCTAACTAGTGTGATGACATCAAGGAGGTATGAAACCTAGACTCAAAGTCTAGATACCTCATAGGATCAACTAGTTCTAGAGGTGTTGAACAAGAATATAGTAGGGGACCCCTTTAGTACTATACTTTAATATAATTTCTTAATCAAATCATTCAGAACCACACTCATCTAGTTTTCTGTCATTCAACTACCATCACACCTATTTAATATTTAAGGTATTTGATAGGATCCAAGACACAATGTCCCCTAGTGTACATAGAAAATCATGATATTAGTACTCTACTCTAATAGTAGTTTCAATTTTTGGGGTTTTAGGGTGCGACGAATCCAGAACGGTCAACTAAATGAGATATCGACCCACTGTTGTCATAGAAGAAAAGAATATGATCTAGAATGTCGTATCTAAAAAATGAAACCTCTCTAAGAGTAATAAAAAGTCCTTCCTTAAGAAGAAAAAAAATTCAGAGATAGTTCTCGGTATAATATAGGAAGTAGACTAGTGGGTTGGTAGCAATGTTAGCAAACTGACTCTAGAGGGAGTTAGTGTGATAATAATCAGAGTTAGGGATGGGTTCTTCTACCTATATTATACCAAAAAGTCAGTGGAGTGAAGGGGATGAATCAAAAATCCATAAATAGTAATCATGTAGGGAATCATAGGTATTATAGTTTTTACCTAGCTAGAAGGTGAATGCTTATCAAACAATATATATAAGTACCAAGATGAATAGGATATGAGTTAGCCTCTACTAGAAAAAGATTCTGGTTATTTATACCAATATATATAAGTACCAGGATCATGGAAGGTCACTTCATGATCAAGATATAACTATGGTGCGTGAGACCATATAGATGAGAAAAACCTACTGGTGTTGTCAAATTACAGAGTATCAGTACTATACTCTATATAGCATGGATTCAAGACTAATCCTGAATCTTTAGACCATTCTAGTACTATACTCTTTATCGTGATGACATAGAATTAAATGGTACTCTCTTGCTTGATTCACTGTATGTATTCAGACTCAGGTTCCTTTCTTTTTCAACTGAGCGGCCTAACCACCAACATATGAAATAAGTAGGTTCCTTTCTTTAGGTCAGTGGAAGATAGTTTTTTGACCTTGTTATTTATTGGGATACAAGAATCATGTATCCCATGTCTTCACTGGGATAACTGATTCAGGTATCTCGGGTACTCCCAGGTCTGGTCAGACAAGGTCTGACCGTGTCCTCCCTTGTCTGGGATACTTAATGTATCCTAGGATAGGACCAAGTACTCACTAAGATACTCTATGAATTATAGGTCCTCTCAATTCTAGTCAGAAAAGGTCTTAACATGTCCTCCAAGGTATGGGATACTTAATGTATCATAGGAAAAGGAACAGCTTCTCTATGCTACTCTATATTATAGGAGGGAAGGTTCTACTACCAATATTATACCAAGGAGGACCATGAATACTTCATGTATCATAGTGAGAAATGAATTATCCTATCCCTTGGGTAATCTAGCTAGGTACTCTTCTATATATTATATCAAAACCACTATGGGACCACTATAAGTACCACTATGGGCACCACTATAGGAACCTCTATAGGCAGTTATTTACCTATAGTGGTGCCTATATTTGGGATTATAGTGGTACCTATAGTTGGCCGACTATATTATACCGAGGATATGTGAAGTATCCCATTGAGTACCTAGGGGGGCCAAGAAGTAAATCAGACTGATGGAAATATAAATGGTCGAAAGACACATGTTTCTCATGATTGATGATTTCATATCCAATGAACTACAAAACCTAGTCGATTTATCTCGTATCTTCCTCGACAATTATATTTTTCATAGATACCAATGATCATCCACCAAACATTCGGACTTGCCTATGTGATGTCACCTTCATCCTCGAGTGTCTCTGTATTTCTTGCTTTAGTACTCATCAAATATCCTGCCTATCTCCAGACTGGGTTGTTGGGAACACCACTTGATCTTCTATAATATAAAATTTCTTGTATTCCTTATGTTAATATTCCCAATTCTTGGATAATCTTGTGGGTCTATTTCGGGAATTCCTCTTTAGTTTTTTTTATTGGTGGTTACAAAACATCCTTTAGTTTTGATACTATCTTCATTCGATACTGCATTAGTTTCATGGTCTATGAGGTTGGTCCTAATTACTGGTTGGTTTTGAGGGTTGGTTTTGAAATGGCATGGATCCTATTGGAATTTGGATGCTCCTATGGCCTATTCTTTCCTCTCATTCCACATTGCCCTGGGTTCACTGCATCTTCAAAGATACCTGTCACACTAGGAACTTTCTCACTACTGATGGGAATGATCGATCTCCCATTACTCACTTCTTCCATAAAATGGTGGAAAACATCACATTTACCAGGCAGTATAATCCACTCTATTATAGAAATACATGAACCTATGAATCATCCTATCTAGTCGAATGTTACCCTTTCCTCTTGCGCTTCCTTTTTATTGTTCATTGGAAACAAGATGTTTGATTCCTTCCTTTTCCAAAGATTTAATGGGGTATCTCATTGAGTTGGGTTTGATCCTATCTTGAGTTCATCCTTGGGGTCAAGTGTCCTATCGACTTGGTGGTCCAATACCAATAAAATAAATCTAATTACTTCTCACTACTGAACTAACAAGTGGTACGAGGGTGGGGAGAACTGCATCATCAATGGATCAATGGGCGGTGAAAATAATCGCTCTATTGTAATGGAGTTGGTGGTGACTATTAGAGTAGGTTACTTGAGAGTGGAAGGTGAGAATATATAGTGACCCAATACTTTTACACATAACATTAAATGATTTTAAGCATAATAAAACATCATATTATAATCCATAGATCATAAATTCTAGTGTCTTGTAAGACTAGATACATAAAACCTAAAACATGGGACTAAAAAAATGCTTCTTTAACAAATCATCATAAAGAGATACTAACTTCCTTTGAGCCCTTATATCTACATAGGGTTCCTTAGGGATCACATGAACAAATGGGTGATCTAAAAGCCTAGTAAGGGAAGAAACATAGTAATAAATCTTTATCACATGGGTTAGAGGGAATGTCATAATGAAAATAAAAGGCATGGAACATATGGAATCATAAAATGTAAACACGGGATCATATAAACATGGATTAATTGTAATGTGTAAGAAATATAAAACATGAATTTAGAACAAGTCAAGCCTCATTGCACAAATAGGAGCACAAGTCAAGGTTAACCACTAAGACCATTGCACATGGTAGCATGAGTCAAGGCTAACCGCTAAGACCATTGCACATAACATCTCATGAGACTAAAATTTACCCAAATCATTGGAGATAAATTTTGTTTAACCCATCTTAACATTTTCATGAATATTATTTCCACATGTAGAATCATACATAAGAAATTATAAACATAAGTTCGCCCATGGAAAGAAATGGGTATCATAATCATGTCATAAAGCATAATGAATGGGCGAATCACAAAAGTGTACATGAAAGAAAGGAATTATAATATAAATGGAAATTAATAAGGTAAAATAATCATATATCATGGTATGTGATTTCAAACAAAGTGAAAACATGTAAAAAGAGTATTTAATTAATTTTTAACATTAAAACATTTTAGTGGGTTTTAAGGAAAACAATAACAAGCATTTAAAAAAGAAAAGGGAATAATGTTTTGTAAAAAAAGATGTGATCCAAGAAGGTTTTAATTATAAAAACAACGTCTTTATAAAATATATGGGTTTTTAAAACATATGGTAGAGTGTAATTGAAATTGGGTACGAATTTGGGAAGTTCCCTTAAAGAGGTTTGCTTATTGAAAAGTATTGAGGACATAATCATTTAAAAACATGTATATACCAGAAAGATAATTATGTATTGATCTTGAAACATGATTTTGGAGCATATAAATAGTATTTATAAGTTGTACAAGAAAACAAATGACAACTTTCTTTGGGTAAAAAGAAGGATGGAGCAACCCGATGGAATATAAGTGGTTCGGGTAGCATCCCTTACGAAATATCAGCATGGTAACCGGTGTACTTAGGAGGGTATATTGAGGGAGAAAGGGGTTTGTAGTATTTTAAACATAATGAGGAATTTATTGGTGGGTGTGAAATTATAACTCGTCATTCTAAATTACACATAAAATGGCCTAATATAGCGTACATTCTTTAATAAGTGTGAGATAGAGATGATCCCTTACCTTAAGTCTGATGGTGTTTTTTGCTTGATCATAATGAATTGAATAATCAAATTAGGTTCATTAATTAATAATTTCAGAACCTAAATTACATTTTATTGATTTATTATAACCTTATTAAGTTCATCCATGCCATTTTGGATGAGAGAATAGGTTCACCATCATTGTTTGGGAGCGTTTTCTTCATTGATTTTAATGATCAATTCACTTATATTCATGTTTGGATAAACATGTATGATGAGAATGGTTGTATAGAATTTAAGTTATATGAAATTATTGAACATACATAATATTAAAGGGTTATCAAATTCATTTGGTTATTTTTATAGAAGGTGAATCATTATAAAAAACGTTAATGATAAACACTTGGATTAATTTGGAAATTTTTCTCATAATTAACTTGTTTTATATCAGTATTTTACATCATGTGTACAAAATTATTACAGAACATAACATAATATAAAATACATATTTAATAGTATGTTTCAACCATAAAAATTGTTTCATGACCATAATTGAATTTGGTAATAGAAATGGATTACCCATCGTCCTTGAATGTGATAAATTAAAACATCTCAGACGGTGTTTTTGTTTTTTTTATAAAATAACGGGAAAGCAGAGATGATAATGAATTATACCATTAGAATATAAAAATTAAATTAAATTTATGTTAATATGTTTTTTATACCACTTTTATGATAAGAGGTTAGGAAAGAAAATAGAACAAAGAAAAAATAATAGAAAAAGAATGAAAAGAAAACAAGAATTTACCTATTGATTTAATCTTCCTTGAGAGCCTCTTAAAGAGATAGGATTTGGTATTTTGATGAAACCAAGGAATTATGGAAGTGGGGGAGTATCTTTGGGAGATATTTTTGGAGAAATTAGGGAATTTAAAATTCTTTAGAGAAGTCAAGATAAGAGGGAAGTGTGGTGGGTTTTTATAGTGGAGAGGAGAAGGGTTTTCTTAATATTTTAATCATTAACTTATTATTTTTCCACAATAAAATAAATAGTAATGATTATTGCGACAAAAATTATTAAATATTGCATGTGAGTTAGATATAATGGCCTTACATCATCCATACATCATCTGATGACATCATAATTCATGTATTTAGCATTTATTGTAAATTATCGTATATTACTATTCACTAAAAATCCATGTATTTCAGAAAAATAACAATGAATCTACCTATCCATTTTTTGATGTGTAGAATCTAAAATTTAAATATCATTTTTCAAAAATAATTTTCTAAATATTATTAATTTAATTTTTAATTAAAATCATAATTTACTTGAAAAATACAGATTTCAAAACTATAACCGAGTTTATAATGCTTTCAAAAATTTCATAAGGACTTATAAAATTATCATAAAACAAGAAGACATAAAATTATTAATTTATGAACACCATTTAGAAATATAAATTTTCTTTTATATTTATTAATTAATTATAATTATTTATTTATGACTTACAAAAATACCAATACTTTTACTATGGTCATATTATGACTTATATGATGCATAAATTTTATTTATAAATTCAAGGGTTAGGTTACTCTTCCTCTGGAAGATTTACTATTCATAAGGGTAATATTACTATTCATAAGGATAGGTTACTATTTATAAGGGTAGGTTACTATTCACCAAAAATTATGTTTGTCTTTTCGAATTCCGAAAAACATACTGATCGAAACAGTGTATGTCAGATTTTCGAAGTTCAAATCACAGAGGTGACAATATTCTGTTTAATGGTCACATAGTACTTATTAGTTCATTTTATTTTGATTTCATGTGATTATATGAAATAATTATAAGAATGGATTTTCCACTAGTAAATCATTGGGTCATTAAATTATTCCTCCCTTATGAAATTTCTCCCTTAAAATTTCATTTTACATTCTATGCCATAAACAAGTGCAGGTACTTTTCCTTCATTTCCTCCTCCTGTTCCCCTAGGTCCACTTCGTAATTATGGTTCTTCCATAGTAATTTTATTAAGTGAGTAGTCTTGTTACATAGAAATTTATCTATATGTTCCAAGATCTTCACGAAATACTCCTCATAAGAAAGATCTTTTTCCAACTGTACCGCCTCTGAGGATAGTACATGTGAAGGGTCGGTTATGTACATCCTTAAGAATAATACATAAAAGACATCATGTACTTTGGACATGGTATTTGGAAGTTCTAGTCTATAGGCCACATCCCCAACATGATCAATAATCTTTAATGGGATGATTTACATGGGACATAGTTTTCCTTTCTTCCAAAACCTCACTACCTTCTTCCATGGAGATATGCGTAGAAATACCCTATCTCAAACATTGAACTCAATGTATCATCTACGATTGTCTGCATAACTCTTTTTATGAATTTGGTCTACCTTGATGTGCTTATGAATGGTTTTTACCTTCTCCTCCATTTATTCAACCATGTGACCTCCTAGAATCTTACGCTCACGGACTTCATCCCAACACACTAGTGTTCTTCACCTTTTCCCATAAAGGGATTCGTATGGTTTCATTCAGTTGATCGAGTGGAAACTGTTGTTATAGGATAATTCAATTAGTTAAAGATGTTTTCCCACCCTCCTTTTAATTCCGTAGAACAATCTCTCAAAATATCTTCCATTTTTTGAATAGTTCGATCAGAATGGCCATCAGTTTGAGGATGATAGGCCGTACTGAAGTTTAGTTCAGTGCATAGAGCATGTTGAAGACTTTTCTAGAACATTGAGGTGAATCTAAAATCTCAATCAGATAAAATAGATATTGGTACTCCATATATCCTTAACACTTCAATGATATATATCCATGTAAGTTCATCCAATTAAAAGCCCTCTTGAATCATGATAAAGAGATCTCTCTTTGTAAGATGATCCACAATGACCCGTATAGCATTGTTTCTTCTAGATGTCCTTATAAGTACAGTGACAAAGTCCATGATGATGTTCTCCCACATCCATGTTGGTATGGGTAGTGGTTTCATAATACCCTTAGACTTATGTATTTCACCCTTCGCTTTTTGACATACCAGGCACTTTTATGCATAATCAGCAATCTCCTTATTCATATTTTCCCACCAAAAGTTATCTCAGAGATCTCGATACATATTTGTAGTCCCTAGGTTAATAGATAATGTTTAGTTATGTGCACCATTAAAAATATAATTCTTTATTTTTAGATTAGATTGTACACATAATCGTGATCCAAATCTTACAACTCCTTCCTCATCAACCATAAGTTCTGAGGATTTCCCATTTCTAATGGCTTCCACCCTTTTTTGAATTTCCACATCTTTTCCTTGAGAATCCATTATTTTACCCATGAGGGATGGTTGAGCAATCATTTGAGAAAGGATTGGTGATATTCCTCCCTTAATGATTCCCATGGCCATCGTATGAAAATCTATGAATATTGGATCCTTTTCAATTCTCATCATTGATAAAGATGCATGATCCTTTTTATGTAGAGCATCCACCACCTTGTTTTCCTTACCGAGATGGTATTAGATTGAGAATTCATAATACTTTATGAGATCTATCCATATTTTCTGGATCATATTAATCTCTTTTTGTGTGAATATATATTTTAGACTCTTTTGATCAGTATACATCTCACACTTCTCCCCATAGAGATAATGATGCCATATTTTTTACATGAAGATCACAGCTGCCAACTGCAGATCATGAATTAGATATTTCTGCTAATGGATTTATAGCTACCTTGAGGCGTAGGATATCACTTTATCATTTTTAATTATCACACATCCTATAACATTCTTTGAAGCATAACTATACCCCACAAAGATTTATCCACTTGTTGGGAGTTTGAGTATTGGCATTGTGAGAAGAAAGTTTTTCAACTCATTAATGTAGTTTTAACATTCTTGATTCCATAAAAAAATCACAAGATTATGTTTCATCTTGTTCATTGGGTTCGAAAATCATGATATGTTCTTCAAAAATTGTATATAATACTTGGCTAGACTAGAAGGTTTGGATCTCCATTACATATATTGGTCTAGGCCACTCTTTAATTGCCTTTGTCTTAGAAGGTGCCACAGATATCCCTTTGTTGGTGATAACATTCCCCAAGAATGATAATTCATCCATCTAGAACTCACATTTACTATACTTTTCATAAATATTCTCCCTTAATAAATTCTTTAACATATTATTCAAATTCTCCTCATGTTCCTCCTTTCTCTTATAGTATATCAGAATATATTCGATAAAGACAACCACAAATTTTTCGAGGTAATATCTAAAGACTATATTAATTAAATCCCTGAAAATTTCTAGAGAATTAGTGATTCTAAACAGAGTCACTATGAACACGTTGTGTCCATACCTCATTCGAAAGGCAGTCTTGAGAACATCTTTTATCCTCACCTTTAATTGGTGATATCGTGACTAAAGGTCCACATTAGAGAAATAACTGGACCCACAAAGCTGATCAAACAAGTAAACTATCCCTGGAAGGGGATACTTTTTCTTTATCATGGTTTTATGTATCTCACGATAATCAATTAATAGGAGCATTGATCCATCATTCTTTTTGAAAATGATGACTGGCGTACCCCATGGTGAATCACATGGGCATATAAAACCCTTCTCTAGATTCTCCTATAACTGCTTTTCAGCTCCACCATTTCTATGGTGTCTATTATATAATGTTTCTTTGAAATATGTAGAGATCTAGGAATAACTTCCATTGAGAAATCAAACTCTCAATCAGGAGGAAGACAAAAAAACTCTTCTGGTAATACATTAGTGTAATCCCATGCGATGGGCATGTCTTCAAGCATGATAATCTCCTTTGTCTCAATCATTTGAGCTAGACATTATTTCTCATAATTAATTAATATACACACTTGATACCATGATTTTAATGTATATTTATATTCCTCCTTACACTTTTGATGAATTTGGGGATGCTTCAGGATGTGAAGATTGATCTACCTTTCTAAACAGTTGGTGTTGGATTTGTATAAAGAGATCCAATCCATGCCAAAGATACAGTTGAATGCCACTAAAGGAATTATAAAGATATTTGATGGGTGTTTCAGTCTACAAACATTTATTAGGGAAGATTTATAAACCTTGGATTTAATAATTTTCCCATTCATTGTTCTCACAGATAACTTATCCTCCAAATTTTGATGTGGTGTTTGAATAGTTCTACTAAACTTGCAAGATGTAAATGAATGTGTAGAACAAAAATCAAATAGTATGTTTGGTATTCATGAATGAATAACTAGAATACCTATCACCACCTCATTATCCTACTCCACCTTAGTAGTAGTGAAAACTTAATCCCTTCTTTGTTTCCTTGGAGGTTGTTGTTTATTACCTCCGACAACCCTCGTCGTTGGGAAATTATTTGCATAATTCCCAGACTCCTTGTAGTTTTAACACTATACTATAGGCTGAGTGTTGATATGAACCTTCCTTTATTATTCTACATTATAGGGATTTTTCCTATATCTTTGGTAGTTTTTAGTCTGATTTCCCAAATTTCTACATTTGAAGCAATTCTTGGGTCCCTTTAAATAGTTCCCAAGATGATTCTTCCGACAATTTTTACATGTGGGATGATCATGATTCTTTTTATCATGGAATTTATTTACGTAACAACCCATATTATATTCTATTTTCATATTTTTTTCATTGGTCCAATGATACCACTAAGAGTCTCTGATCTCCATTTCAACTTTAAGGGAACAATGGAAAATCTCCTCATAGCTATTGAGGTCTCAAATCGCCAATTCTTTTCATAGACTCAAATTCAGTCCACTAAATAAATTATCCACCTTCCATTTAGTGTTCATGACAAATCCAGAGGTCTACCTTGAAATCCTTGTAAAGTCTACTTCATAAGTCCTGATTGACTCATCTTCCTTTTTTCTTGAGTCCAAGGAACTCTCTTTCCATCATAAGATATAGGGCGCAGGAAAAATATTTATTGAAAAAAATTATCTAGAATTACTCCCAATCCAAGGAATAAATTTCCCCATGGGTATTTGTTTTCTTGATAATTGTCCACCACTGATCTACTTCTACATCAAAATGATAGAACGCTAGTGAAAGTTTCTCTTCTTCTGAGCATTGGATCACAGAGAATATCCTTTCAATAGAGTTAATCCACTATTCCACAAGGAGGGGATGAGAAGGTCCACTAAACATCAGAGGCCTTTTCCACATAAAATATTAAATGGAAACTTGTTTTTTTATTGGAGGAGGAGTTTGTTTCACATGATTCAAGTTATTATTCATAACTTGAGCCAGCTGAGCATGTACTGCCATGATGTTTTGAGCACCTGCTCCCATTATATTTGGAATATCATTAGGGAAATCTTCGCCTTCCCTATCACATTGATTGTTGGAACGTTTTCTTTTATTTATCACCATTAATTAAGAAAATAAAAATACAATTTGAGGGATTGAATACTTATCTATTAAGCATAAAAATAAAACTATGAACATAAAAGGATAAACTTATAAAGAAGATTTATATCCTAACATTTGATTCCATCGGTTTAAATCTAGTTTATCATTGATATATTTCTTAACATATATTATTATGGGATTTTTTTTATTCCCCTAATATTGGTTTGTACTAAGATCAGGAATTTACCAAAGTATATCCACTGATAGTGTCAAACCAAGTGTGCAGCAATGCCCTTTTTCATGCACCATTTCATGTTCAAGTCTAGATCAAATCAGTGTTTCTGGGTTTTACCCCAAGATACATCTATGATAGATCCACCTCTACCTATTTGTATCCCTACAGGGATGCATTTTCTTGATAAACCACTTACTCTATACTTACCAGAATGTAGGTATGTTTTCTTATACTTAATCTCATACTTAAGGTACATACTAATCTTCTCTATTCCTAATCTCCAAAAGTAACTAATCCATCCTCTGATACCAACTATAGGAACCCTATCCTTTGACACATAACATTACATTATTTAAAGTATAATAAAACATAATATTAAAAGCTAGGTATCGTAAAGTATAATTTCATAGAATACTAGGTACATAAAACATAAAACATGTGACTAAAAAACATCTTTATTTAATATTCATTAAGATCTCCTAACTTCCTTCGAGCCCTTACATCTGCATAGGGTTCCTTGAGGACCACACGAATGAAAGGATGATCTAAAATTATAGTAAAGAAAGATCATAGTAATAAACCTTTAGCACATGGGTCATAGGGCATAGAATAATGAAAATAAAAGGCATGGAGCACATTAAATCACAACATATAAACATGGGGGCTTATAAACATGGATTAATTGCAATGTCGAAGCAATATAAAACATGAATTTAGCACAATTAAAGGCTCATTTCACATAGATGATCACAATTCATTGTTAACCACCTAGACCATTGCACATGGTATCATGAGTCAAGGCTAACCGCCAAGACCGTTACACACAACGTCTCATGAGACTAAAATTTACCCAATTAATTAGAGTTCTATCTTGTTGTACCCATCATAAAATGTTCATGAATATTCTTTCCACATGTATAATAATATATAAACAATCATAAACATAAGGGAACCCATGGAAATAAATGGGTATCATAATCATGTCATTAATCATAATGAATGGGCATATCATAAAAGTGTCCATGAAAGAAATGAATTAAAACATACATGGAAATTCATAAGGTAAAATTTTTATATATCATGGTAAGTGATTTTAAATAGAAGTGACAACATGTAAAAAGATTATTTAATAATTTTTTAGCATTAAAACATTTTAGTGCGGTTTTGAGGAAAACACTAACAAGCATTTAAAATAGAAATGGGAATAACATTTTAAAAAAAACTGGAAGTGATTCAATAAGGTTTTAATTATAAAAACATTGGTTTTATAAAAACAATGTTTGCTTAAAATATATGGTAGAGTTCATTTTAAATTGGGTACAAATTCGGGAAGTTCCCTTAAAACAGGTTTGTTTATCGAAAAGTATTGAGGAGGAAATCATTTAAAAAAATGTATATCCCTAAAAAAGAATGAGGTATATATCATGAAACATAATTTTGGAGAATATAAACAGTGTGTATAAGTTTTAAATGAAAATAAATCATAAATTTTTTGGGTAAAAAGAAGGATGGAGCAACCTGAAGGAATATATGAGGTTTGGGTAGCATCCGTTATGAAATATCTTCACGGTATTAGGTGTACTTAGGAGGGATTAATGAGAGAGAAATGGGTTTTTCATATTTTACACATCATGAGGGAAGTATGGTGGAGGTGATAAATCATACCCCATTTTTAAAAATTACACATAATATGGCATAACATAGAGGACATTCTTGAATGAGAGTGAGATAGAAAGGATACCTTACCTTAAGTCTGGTGGTGTTCTTTGATTGATCTTAATGACCTGAAGAATCAAATTAATTTCATTAATTAATAATTAAAAAACATACACTACATTTTATTTATTTATTATAAACTTATTAATTTCATCCATTTCCTTTCTGATGAGTTATGAGGTTCAATTTCATTGTTTGGGAGCATTTTCTTCCTTGGTTTTAATGATTGGTTCACTTATATTCATGTTAAGATAAACATGTATGATGAGAATGGTTTTCAAGAATTTAAGTTATATGAAATTAGTGTACATCAAGAATATTATAGGGTTATAAAATTCATCTGTTTATTTGGAGTGAAGGAGAATCATTATATAAAACATTAATGATAAACGCTTGTGTTAATTTGGTGATTTTGCTCATAATTAACTGGTTTTGTATTATTATTTTACATCATGTGTGTAAAATGATTAAAGAATTTGAAATAAGATTAAATACATATTTAATAGTTTGGTTTTACCCTAAAAATGGTTTCATGGAAAAAATTGAATACGGTAATAGAAATTGATAACCTGTCGTCCTTGAATGTGATAAATTAACACATCTCGGACAGTGTTTTCATTTCTTTAATATAATATAAGGGGAAATGATAGATTATAATGAATTATACCATTAGAATAAAAAATTACATTAAATATAAGGCACTATATTTTTCATACCATTTGGATGAGGAGAGGTTAGGAAAGAAAATAGAACAAAGGAACAGGAAAAGAAAAATATAGAAAATAAAATAATAATTTACCGCTTGATTTAATCTTCCTTGAAAGCCTATTTAAGGGAGAGGATTTGGTCTTTTGATGAGACCATGAGATTATGAACGTGGGGTAGGATATTGGGGAGAGATTTGGGCAGAAATTATGGAAGGAACAAGTCTTGAGAGGAGTGAAGAGAAGAGGAGAGTGTGGGTGGTTTTTATAGTGGTGGGGGAAGGGATTTCTTAATATTTTAATCATTCGTTTATTATTTATTCATAAGGAAAGAAATATTATTGATTCTTGTGACACAAAATAGTAATGTGTGCAAGTGATTTCTAGATAATGTCCTTACATCATCCATACATCAGCTGATGACATCATAATTCATGTATTTATCATTTATCGTAAATTATTGTATTTTACTATTCATCAAAAATCCAAGTTTTTCAAAAAAATCCAAAAAATTCACACTAACCATTTTTTTATCAGTATATTCCAAAAATGAAATCCATTTTTTAAAAATAATTTTCAAAATATGATTAATTTAATTCTTAATTAAAATCAAAATTTAATCGAAAAATATAGATTTTAAAACTATAACTGAATTTATAACGCTTTCAAAAATTATATAAGGCCTTATAAAATTATCTCAAAACTAAAAGACGTAAAATTATTAATTTATGAACAAATTTTAGGAAAATAAATTTTATTTTAAATTAATTAATTAATTATAATTAATTATTTATGACTTACAAAGATATCAATACTTTTACTATTGTTGTATTATCACTTATAAAATGCCAAAATTGTATTTATACATTCAAGGTTGAGGTTAATATTCTTTTGGAAAATTTAATATTCAAAAGAGTCATATTACTTTTCATAAGGCTATGTTACTATTCATATGCATAGGTTACTATTCACTAAAAATTAATTTTGTCTTATCAGACTCCAAACATCTTACTAATCTCAATCGTGTATGTCATATTTTAAAAATTCAAATCATAGAAGAAACAATATTGTGTTTAAAGGTCACGTAGTATTTAGTAGTTCATTCTGTTGTGATTTTTTTTATTATATGACATAATTATAATAAGGGAATTTCCATTGGTAAAATATTGGGTCGTTACAGAAGGTTCGACTTTGAATTGATGGGGTTCAGGTTTTTGGGTGATCTACATTGTTGGCTACATTGCATTACCGATTGAGTCACCAATGAGTCAATTTTGGACACTAGAATGTAAATGGTGTTGGGGGTCAAGATCAAATTCCAATGAATGTATACTACCAAGATTATAATGACTCAAACACTATTAATTGGTTGTCTTTTTATGAGGCATAAGGGTGGATCAGAGTGGTGGAAAAAACCTCTTAACATTTCCACTACTATTAGATTAGAGTATTGAGGGTGGTTTGTTGTGTGAAATCATACATGGGGGCCCCTTAGTTTCTCCAATGCCCCTAATGAATTGATGTTCCAATATGTGTTCTCTTTGATCCCCCACCTCCCTTCCTCCAAGAATAGTACTCTACTCTAATATTACATGAACCTTTCAAAAATGTCTGAAAAGTTTTTTTTATATGGGGGAAGGAGTCGAGTAAGTCACTTATCTCTCATATTGAATGATTCCTCACAATCTTGATCTAATCATACGCCTCCCTCGGTTCAAATAAAATTCTAGATTCGGTACTATACTTTAATAGTAGATTCATCAAACATGAGAAAAAATACTCAGGCATTGAGCTAAAGAAAGATAAAAAAGCTAGGAAACCCTAAATCTTTACATTCATTCTTTCACCCTTCTTATAGCCTCTCAAAATCAAGAAATTCAGCTCAGCTGTGTTTCGGTGCGGATGTGCGTCGGGTTTCCGTTCCGACACTGTTCCGCCAGGACGCGTTCGCGCGTGCGCCCGTCGACCCGAGGGGATGGGCGTGCGGCTTGTGGCCCCGCAGTCCCGCTTTCCAAAGGCGGGCGGCATCCGTCCCTTATTCAGGGACGTCTGCTCCTTGATCGAAACCGGGATGATGGGATGTCGGCTCCTCCTTCCGTGGAAGTCTCCTCGGAACTCGTCGCCTAATCCGGGTCTCCCTCATAGATTTAAGACGTGCTCGTGAATCTCGTTCCCGGCGCCATGTCTCCATGGACACCGGTTAATTACGCTGCTTCCGCCCGGACGCTCCAAGGAGTCTGGTCGGGGCAGCAACCTGCGGTGAGGAGACCGGGTAGCTCTGGGTGTTGGGGGCGTGTCTTAACACTGCGGCTCTGCATGTCTGCCTTCCGTCCCTAATAGGGCTTCTTGAAGGCGTGATGGCCTGAGGCATCCCGCGCTGGGTGCGGGGAACCGCGTTACCTGAGGTTTTCCTCAGCTTCCCATGTTTAACACGGGGTATGCCGCGAGTTTAACGTCCAGTGGGGACGGCATCGGATTGATCAACACGAGGAGTGGATCAGATGACAGAACCCCTTGCGGGGAACCTCCGACGCTGGGGCCAGCACATGGGCGGCTTCCCGAGTGAAGTGGAGTGGAATGAAATGGCATGACCCCACCGGGATGTGGCGGCCCGGGTAAGGGTCAGGATGGATGATGGAGTGAAGAGCTTGGACCCCGTAGAGGCTTCCTATGTACTGCGCGTTAGCGCGGATCAAAGTCAACGTAGTTCGGATATACAGTTTAACGTCATGCTGGACGATGGCAAGCCGACTCACGAAGAGGTCGAGGCTGCCGGGCGGAGGATTGAACCGAACCACCTCGCACAGAGGGGGATGGAACGGCCGGGTGGATCACAGTTTCACATCATGCTGGACGCTGAAAGGAGAAATAGAAAAAGGTAGTGGGGAAGCACAATAGAGATACACATGTGCATTCCCCCACAAGGGCGGATTCATAGGTGAATTGACGCGAATGTGAACCCGGGAGGGGTCCACTGATGGACGAACTGACATGAATACGACCGGGACGACCAGGTGGTGGGATTGAACCTCAGGGAGGCTTCCTACGTACCCTGTTTAGGAGACAGGGATCAAAGTCCACGTAGTTCATTCTGTCAGGACTTATGCACTGAGGCAGCCCGGATGCGGCAAAACTCAGTTGGAGAGGGACTCGGGCCGGAGGTGAGAGACCTCGATCCCTGTCACGCCCTCTACTGGCTTCGGCAGTGGAAGAGCACAATGGAGATACACATGTGCAGTCCCCCACAAGAAACCAGGGGTTTGTAATACCCTACCCCCGTGGTCGAAGGCCACTCCAATCCTGACATCCCTGCAGAGACGAGCGGGTGGGGGCCACATCCAAACCGGGGGGGACCCTGCGTGCGAGGCACGGGATCGGGTGATGCGGACGGTTTAATGTCTTGCCGGACGAAGTACAGTTTAACGTCGTGTGTTGAGGACGAAGCGGACGGTTTAACATCTTGCCGGACGAAGTACAGTTTAACGTCGTGTGTTGAGGACGAAGATGCTTGGCAGTTTAACGTCTTGCAGCGCGGACGTAGTGCAGTTTAACGTCGTGCGGGATGAGGGATGCCTGGCAGTTTAACATCCTGCAGTGCGGACGAATGTTGCCGCCGATGGGTCTGTGTCACTTCGCGCGAGCCTGGAGGGCCGCACGGGAAGACAACGCAGGGTGCGGGCACCCAGGATGAAGATCATCGGGTGCCACGCAGGCGGGTACCCTCAGGGGGTTAAAGGGGGAGACCCTGGCGATTTGCGCGCAAAAGAGGAGCTTGGCGTGCAATACCGCGGGTCGGCGCGCAATTGGGCGGGCTGACGCACAATTGGGCTAGCGCTTTGCGCGCGGAAGATGGAGATTGTGCGCACCGGGCCTCTGATAGCGCGCGGGGGCAATGGCCCATTCTTTAACAAATGGCCACTTTGAAAAGGGGGGGGGGTGCGCGCAATCGGGCTGGATTGCGCGCACCCGGGGGGAAATTGCGCGCAAGGGGCTTCTTTTGCGCGCGAAGGCCTTTGGGTGAAGAGTTGTTCAAAGGAAAGAAGCCAAAGGGATTGCACACGAAGGCAAACCCCGAGGCTTTCTTGCGCGAAAGAAAGGAGGTTACCTGAACATCGGCATTGCGCGCGGAGGGGGTTGGATTGCGCGAACGAGCGACCCTTCGAATTCCGGCAACCTTCAAAACGTCGGGGGTCGCCTTATATTTATAGGCAACCCCGGGCGCAGAATCTCGCCGCCATCGTGCAATTCATGGCTCGGGCGCGGAATTCCCTTCGCGGGCGCGGAATCGGGGCCCCGGCGCGCAAGGGAGTCGCGCGGGCAGCGGGCGCGCAAAACTGCGCGCCGACCCGGCGCTTTGCGCGCATCCCAGGAGGACTGCGCGCAGCACTCCAACTTTGCGCGCGGGCCTCCAAAATTCCGCGCAAGACCTCCGGGCCTTCCGAAACGTGCTTCTGACTCCAAATATGACCTCGCTTCCCGCATCCGGAGCTTCGTTTGGGAACAACGGACTTTTCTGGCATCTACAAAAGCCCCCCCTCGGAATCTGATCGGCGAGAGGTTGCAACGACCGGGTTCCGAGGGAGACGCCGGAATGCCGAAGTCCTGGGTGGCGCGGGACTGTGGCGCGCAAAAAGGGCGTCGGGTGTGAAATTCGCTGTCACGGTCGCGCAAAGCACTTTCCGCGCAGCGCGGACACCCGACCTCGCCTATAAATAGGGGCCCTGGGTCCCCCGCACCGTACACAGGCCTTCCGCGCGACAAGCTTCCAAGCTCTCGTGCGCGAAATTGCCATTGCCGGCGCGGAATTCACCCGTTCGTCGTGCAAGCCCATCCGGATTTCGGCCTGTTTTTGCGCGAACACCCGGGGTTTTACGCGATAGACTTCCCAATTGCGCGTCGTCCACTAGGATTGCACGCCAACTCTCAAACTTCTCTACCAGCCTCTTCCGATTCCGCACGCCTCATCCCTTAACCCACATGACTCCCGGAGCTTCTGAGATGGCCGCGAATCAAGGGAATGAGGGGGATGCCGCCATTCGCAGAGCTGAGATGGCGGCGAATGAGGAGGTCTATGGAGCCAAGGAGATTGTTTCCAACAATCAATCCTTGTTCGACTTGCTGACGCCGGCCCAGAAGACATATCCGCTGTCGGACAACCTGCCGCTCTGGAACTATGGCATCCTGGATGAGGTTCCGGTGCCAGGGTTCGAGGTTGATGCGCCACAGACCTGGGTGACTCGGGAGGAAGAGCTTCCCCGCTATAACATCACCAACAATGGGCATCCTGCCAGGGAGACCAGGCACTTAGATGTCTATGTCCTGAACCCGAGGACGCGAACCATCGTCGGGAGTGGGCCTACTTCGGAGAACTCTCCAGCCCTCTACTCGAGCACATATCGCCAGAGTGTCACCGACGACACCAAGGGCTGGCTGAAGGACTGGGACTTGCGGTCTGGGGGCAATTTCACTAGTGAGTGGGCCTGGGCGTTCTGGGTACGCCACACCTGCGATCACTTCGCGGAGGAGCTGCGGTACATCGGCCTGTTTGAGGCGGTGTGGACGTCACAGTTCCACTTCTACCAGCAGTCCGAGCTCGGACCGAAGCTGTTCACCCGCTGGTCCCCGGATACCAAAACCTTCCATCTTCACCATGGGGAGGTCAGCATTGGTCTCTGGGACATCCACTGCATCGGAGGTATCCCGCTGGAGGGTTACCAATACGATGAGTTCCTGCCTCCGAGGAACACCTGGGGCGACAGGTCACGGACTCCCATCCTGACATGGCATCTGCTGGACCTGGCTACGGAGCGGCTCGGGGTCAAGGACTTCCACAAGGACATAGCCTACAAGGAGTGGTTCAGCCAGTTCTTGGAGCATGAGCCCGCGGTCAAGATGCCAGGCAGGGGGAAGCGGTGCCCGACCGCGGCTCAGAGGAGCCGGAACGGGTCGTACTGGCGGGTCCTGGAGACGGGAGACTACCGCTCATGGGGGTACCGCGTCATCGAGGCCCGGGACCCAAATGTCTGGTACGCGGCATTCCTGGCCGCCTTTCTGAGTGGGTGGCTCCTGCCAGTGCGGGACGCGAGAATGGGCGTCCGCCCGGCGACACTGGCGATGGCGGGCGCCATGGCCGCCAACAAAAGATACAACCTCGGGGTCCCAGTGCTGGCTAAGATGTACGTCATCCTGGGATGCATCTCGCGAGGGGGGTCGCCACGAAGGGTATGTGGGCCCTTTCAATTCTTCCACGGCTGGGTGGCTGCTCACCTCGGTGGGTACACGTTTCCAAACGCCGTCATTCCTCCGGGCAACGGCCTGCGACCCTCCCTACTGAACATCGCGGGGGTCCCTCCGATGACCCTAAATGAGGAGGGCTTGAGGATTCGGATTGGCAATCATGCCAATTTCAACTTCAGCCCGTTCCCCACTCCCGTTGGCCAGATGATCGACAATGGACAGGGTCCGCTGGAGCAGCACGAATACTTCCTGAGCATGCGGGGCGAGGTGCTCGTGGCTCGGATCGACGGGAAGGTGATCTGCGAGCCCTACGTGCCAACCCGGTTCGCCAGGCAGTTCGGGTGCCTTCAACGGATGCCGAAGAGGGTATTCGCTGCTGTCCGGGAGGAGACGAACCCTTGCGTCCTTCGCCAGATGTGGCTAATGTTTGCCGCTTTCGGCTCTGGCGACGTCATCACTCTCCCTCCTACCGGGGTCGACGTAGGCTTGGCAACCGAGTACGCCGAACACTGGGCCATCGCGTACCCCGAGGGGCTTCTACGGAAACCAGTTCGGCGGCTCGAGGTCACCCGTGCGGAGACTGGGCGTCAAGGAAGGAGGCAAGGCGCCGTCACGCGGGGGAGAACAGAGGCGCGCCAAGCAGCGGAGCCGGCACGAGCAGGGACTTCGGCGGCGGGCACATCGCAGGCTGCCGCCACGGCCTCAGCGCCCAGAGAGGGGGCACGTGCGGTGGTCGAAGAGCAGCCCAGGAAGCAGATAAGGCGTCTGCTCGAACCCTCCCACGATGCAGTCTTCCCAGCGCTGTGGTCGGCCTGGATGACCCTGCGGCAGTCGCTGGGGACCGAAATCATCTGGAAGAAGATAACCAGCGAAGGAATCCATCTGCCAGAGGTCGGGCGCCTTCAGGTCGCCGACAGGGTGAACTTCCACCGGCGGTATGCGTATCTGACGGCCATGGACGAGTACGCGCGCCAACGTGGTCAGCGTGCGGAGCCGTCCCTTCTGGTGAAGGTGATGTTCGGTCTAGAGCCTGCTCCAGAACAGATGCCGCCGGAGGAAGATGACAGTAATGAAGACTCCGAGGAAGAGGAGATAGGGGAGGATGAAGGCTCCGAGGGAAGGTCCCATCAGGGGAGCCCGCGGGAGAGCGGCGAGGTGGCCGGATCTGGAAATATTGATATCACTGAGCTCCTCGAGGTCCGCTTCTATCCCTACTCAACCTACTTCATCCATTCTCTTATGCAGCTTCCAACCCATTTCTCCACCTTTCTCAGGAGTGCACGGATGTTGGTCAGGCATCCTCAGTAGGAGTAGGGGAGGCGCCAGCAGGACAAGGCGGGGGCCAGACACCCATCATTGAATTGACAAGCGTTGAAGGGTCCCCTGCTGCAATTGCTCCTGCGGCGGCCGGGACAGCGGAAGACGACGCTCTGGATTCCCGTAAGTTTTCTTACTTTACTGTTGGTGCTTGTCGTTGACGATCCGTGACTAACCATGGCATGCATTGCGCAGTGATCTCAATACTGGAGGCTCGTCAGGCTGCCGAACCCGGGCCATCCACGAGTGGACCAGTGGCAGACCTGCCGCCTGCTCCGGAACAGACTTCCCACACTGAGCCGGCCCCACCAACTGCTGATCAGGGGGCTGCGGACGCCGGCGGTGCTGCCATCGGAGAGAGGTCGGGGGCTGACGAGGGTGCCAACGCTGCTGGGGCGAGAGAAGAAGGTCGCCCAGATGTTGGGGAACCTATCCCCCGTGAGGACATCCCAGGGGCGGACCCTGCAGCAGACCTGCTGGCTGCCTTCCCTGCCTACCGGCCAGCCGACCCCGAGGAGATGGACGACTCGGACACGGAGGCGGTCGAGGAGAGCCGGATAACACGCCGCAGGGGGTGGAAGTGCATCCAGCGCTTCCTCAAGCGACCCTCATTGGAGTGGTTGGGGCGCATGGGATCGCTTCAAACCTGGCTGCGCTTCCTGTGTGCCGGGGGAGCTGATGCTCGACGGCTCCATCTGACGGTCCGTGATTTCATGGCCGAAAAGATGTGCGAGAGCCGCCGGCGTGCCGACGTCGCACAATGTCGGGACATGTCGGAGAGCATGCGGGCGCTCCTCGTGGCGGAGCAGGAAGTCCGGCGCCTCGAAGGGCAGGCGACAGAGAAGGAGGCCTTCGTCGCAGCATGCACTGAGCTTGTGGAGCAACTAACGGCCCAGCTGGTTGACGCCCAGGTACAGCTGACGGAGGCGGGCCAACAGATGGTAACACTTCAAGTCGAGCGGGAGCGTGCACAGGCCAGGATCGGCGAGCTGCGTGCTGCGACCGCCAACGAAGAGAGGGCACGCAGAGAGCGAGAAGCAGCTCTGGAGGCCGCCATCCAAAGGGTAGCGGCGTTGGAAAGACTCATTCAGCACGCTAATCCCTAGGGGCTTTGTTTTTTTTTCATTCCCAGAACATTTTGCTTCCGCTACTCAAGACTTCAATCTATCAACATATTTATCTGCATCTTTTGGATTAACATGCTCAACCACAATTCATTGTCTCGCGGGAGCGTTAACCAAGCTTCAGGCATCCATAATTGGGCCTGGATTTCTAAAGAAAAGAGGGAGGTCATTCCTAGGAAAGGAGACCTCAGACCTAATCAATGTATCATCCCCCTAACTTGTTCTGAAAAACGAGCGGAACGATGCTAGGGGCGTTGAGATTTTATCCGAACATAGGGAAATGAGAAAGGGTGAATCGCGTGTCCCGAATTCAGAAATCCACGACGGTCGGCCTTCCAGGAAATGCCCAAGACGGCAAGCGGACAATGGATCAATAGACCATACTACTGCAATAGACGGACTGAAAGTCATCATTCATATTGCAGGAGGCGGATCACATGTCATCATCAATACCACTTTGGGGGTTCCTTCAAACACAAGGGTGGAAATCCGGATCAAAAGGACATGCGAAGCATGGGGCGAAGTGATGATTTGTTCGGACAGAATCTAACGCTCCCAAAATTGTGCCACCGTGGGGAAAGCGTATTAGGAGGATGCACTAATCTAGCCGTGAATCACCCCAATTCTCAGACAGAACCTTTTTGACGAGGCAACTGTCGCTTCCCATCATTGCAATGGGGCATCCCGAGCTGAGTCAGGGAGAATATCACAACCGCACCACTCTACCAGAAGCCAGGCCAAACGACCGGCGACGAGGAGGGGTGGGACTTAGCGATCCCTGAGGCTGGACCCGAGTCGAGATGCCCGGGCGTTCCTACGTACTCCATCAGGCTGGAGATCAAGCCACACATAGTTTTGAAAGTGCAGTTTAACGTCATGCAGGACGTAGAACCCCGATTAGGGAGATCTTAGTTTAAAGTCGTAGAGCTCGGACCATAGGGGCAGATCTTAGTTTAAGGTCTTAGAGCTCGGACCATAAGAACCTCAAAGTACGCCACATCGTGGTCCTATCCCCTGGATATGCAAAGATGCACTGACGGATAGTGTCAAGAGCGTCGAGGTTTCGCCTGGTTAGAATGGGAGGTGGAAAACGTAATGTGAATCATGCGGCCATTCACTCAAGGACTGGGGGCACCGGCATAACGATATGGGAGTACTGCCGACCGTGGCGGAAAAGCAGCATCAATATCGCACTGACCGTTGATGGAATGAGGCAGCAAACGAGCATCAACCGCTCAAGCGCAGGATTCATATCAATTTGCTGCCCAAGGCCCTTGGGGGCACCAGCCCGATTCGGTGGGAGAGCACTGAGGCATTGTGTCCAGACCACTCACGGGGGCTCCACCCAGGGCGTAGGTGATGGGTCCGAATGAAAGGGATCACGAAGCCTGAAAAGTGGAAGGAACCTGACCAAGCTGAACTTGACCCTCCTGGCAATAAACCAGAGTACTCTTGACACCGGTGGACCACTGCAAGGGGTCGAGGGACACGCCTTGAGGGTGACCCGAAGGCGGCGGATTCCCCAGAGAAGGGGGAATCTCTAAGAGGTGGGGGGATGGACCCGAAGTTTCAAACATCCGGGCGTTCCTACGTATCCCATAAGGATGGGAATCAAGCCATACGTAGTTCTTGAAGCGCGGAGCAACACAATCGGGCACCAGTGCGGGGAGGGGTGCGGGTCTATCCCTCGCACCCAGAAGAAGCGGCATTTGATATTTCTTGTTTGTCCTTAAAGATGGATGGTTTTTCTTTGTGCAGCGACATGCCTGTGATTAAGAAATCCCTGGCGTCGCCACAATAATCAAGCCATGAAAGGAATTGATAAATGGCGTGGTTATTAACCAGCACCCAACGTGAGTGTCCCCTGAGGAGAACATCACGATGCAGTGTCGTTTCTCGTCGGGCGGCCAAGACGATCACAGTTTACGGTCGTGTGGTAGGACCAGACAACACTGTTTAAGGTCGTGTAGTTCGGACCATGGAGGAATCCGCTTATTGCGATATGGCGGACTCAGCGGAGGTGGGAACATACCCAGCCCTGCGGTCACGCACGATTCCAGGAGAAGGATCCTGGGATAGGGGCCTGCGTATGTCCATCACCCGAGGGGCAGAGATGCTAGCCTCCAGCTATACTGGGCCCAGAACGCGATTGTTCGGGCGACTCCTTCCTCCTTATGGGGACGAGGGTCCAGCTACACATGGCCCTTAGGGAGGACATCAGCATATATCCTTGGTGCTCAGATCGTGGGAGCCTCGAAAGACACCATTATCCTGGTTGGCCTGCCTAACGTGTAGAGGTGTACCGAAGGTCAGTATGAAGAGAGTGTCGAGATTCCACTACAACGCACAAAGGCGGAGTGTGATGAGGACGGCACAACCAATGTTCAGAGCCTGAAAGAGCCGACATGGCGATCAAGGATGTCGCTGACCGTATTCGCAACACAACATCCGATCGCGTCAGCCTAGGATGGGGTAAGAAAACGAGCATCAACCGCTCAAGCGCAGGATTCATATCGATTTGCGGCCCAGGACCCGCTGGTAAATCGACCCGGAGCGGTAGGAGAGCACTGAGGCATCGTACCCAAACCGCTAACGAGGATCCCTTTGAGTGAAGGCTCGAACAAGAGGAAGCGTGAGGCCCGACAAGCAACACAGGACTTGTCGGGATTGAATCCGACACTACAGGTCATAGACCGGAGTACCTAAAACATGTTAACAGATCACCGGAAAGGGTCGGAGGACTCACCCTGAGAGCAACCAAAAGACGGCAGATCCCCGTGATCAACCAAGAGACGGGGCTGGACTTGGAACACAAACGTCCAGGCGGTCCTACGTATCCCATAAGGATGGGAATCAAGCCGTACGTAGTTCTTGAGAGGCAGTTTAACGTCATGCAGGACGATGAGGGGTGTGAGGTATTCCCACACACGGGGGAGGCGTACGGTGCGGCCAATAGACCGACGTGAATGAGGACATAATCCCGCGTTCACGCCATACGCCTCGCACAAAAAGGAGGGGAACTTGGGCCAGAGGCCCAACGCGGGATAGAGATTCCCGGGAAATGGGGCTGGGCCTGAAACATGGATGTCCAGGTGGTCCTACGTATCCCATAAGGATGAGAATCAAGCCGCACGTAGTTCTTGAAGTGCAGTTTAATGTCATGCAGGACGAAAAAGGAAAGGGGGGAGCGGAAGGCATCCCCAAACGTGGGGGGCGTACAGCGTGGCGAGCAAACCGACGTGGATGAGGGAATAGCCCCGCGTTCACACCATACGCCGCATACCCATAGGCAACTGGGCCAAGGGCCCGAGATGGGATGGAAATTCCCGAAGGATGGGGCTGGGCCTGAAACATGAATGTTCAGGCGGTCCTACGTATCCCATAAGGATGGGAATCAAGCCGCACGTAGTTCTTGAGGTGCAGTTTAGCATCATGCAGGACGAAGATGCTTGGCAGTTTAACGTCTTGCAGCGCGGACGAAGTACAGTTTAACGTCATGTTGGATGAATGCTGAACATTTTAACGTCTTGTAGCTTGGACGAGGTGCAGTTTAGCGTCATGCGGGACGAAGTGCAGTTTAACGTCATGCGGGACCAACTGCAGTTTAACGTCATGCGGGACGATGTATGCTTGGCAGTTTAACGTCCTGCAGCACGGACGAAGTACAGTTTAACGTCATGTTGGACGAATGCTGAACAGTTTAACATCTTGTAGCTTGGACGAGGTGCAGTTTAGCGTCATGCGGGATGAAGTGCAGTTTAACGTCATGCGGGACGAACTGCAGTTTAACGTCATGCGGGACGATGTATGCTTGGCAGTTTAACGTCCTGCAGCGCGGACGAAGTACAGTTTAACGTCATGTTGGACGAATGCTGAATAGTTTAACGTCTTGTAGCTTGGACGAGGTGCAGTTTAGCGTCATGCGGGACGAAGTGCAGTTTAACATCATGCGGGACGAACTGCAGTTTAACGTCATGCGGGACGATGTATGCTTGGCAGTTTAACGTCCTGCAGCGCGGACGAAGTACAGTTTAACGTCATGTTGGACGAATGCTGAACAGTTTAACGTCTTGTAGCTTGGATGAAGTACACTCAGGCAAAGTACTGCTTGAGGAACCTAGCATTGGTGGGAGGAGTGACACTCTCACCATCCATAGTTGCTAGGGAGTACGCGCCATTGGGATAGACCTTATGGATGACAAAAGGTCCCTCCCACTTGGGCTCCAACTTGGGTGGCTTCCTGCCGGGGATCATTGGTGCTCTTAGGGCCAGTACTAGGTCACCCTGCAGGAAGGAGCGGAGGCGAACCTTCTTATTGAAAGCTCGAGCCATTCTGCTTTGATTCCTCTCCAAGTTGTGCAAAGCGCGAAGCCTATTCTCATCCAGTGCTTCCAACTCGACTAGACGGGTTTCAGCAGCTCTGTCCGGTGCTTGCTGGTCGTAGACCGCAGTGCGCAAGGACGGTAACTGGATCTCGATGGGCAGGACGGCCTCAGCTCCATACACCAGGGAATAAGGGGTCATCTGGGTGGAATTGCGAGTCGTCGTCCGATAATCCCAGAGGGCGTTGGGGAGCTTTTCCGGCCAACTCTTCTTGTTCTGACCAACCATCTTTTGCAGAATGTTAGAGAGGGTCTTGTTAAACGCCTCGATCTGTCCATTCGCCTGCGCATGATAGTGAGATGTATGGTTCGAGCGAATGTTGTACTTGGCGTATAACTTCTTCAACTCGGCTGCTCGGAAATTGGCTCCGTTATCCGTGAGGATAGCGTGAGGCACCCCAAATCGATAAATGATGTTGGAGGTCACGAAGTCAGCGACAGAACAGGATTTGACCTCTCTGAGCGGAATCGCCTCTGGCCATTTGGAGAAGAAGTCCGTGGCGGTCAGAATGAACCGGCACTGGTGAGCCGTCGCTGGCGAGTAAGGTCCCAAAATGTCCATCCCCCAGACTGCAAAGGGCCAAGAATACCTGGTGGTATGGAGAGGCTCCGGCGGCAGATGCACAAAGTTCGCATGAACCTGGAACGCATGGCACCTCCTGGCATACTCGATGCAGTCATGGATCATGGAGGGCCAGAAGTATCCCAACCTCCGAATCTGGTGGGATAGCTTCGGCCCAGTCTGATGGGCACCGCATGAACCAACATGAACCTCTTGCATGACTCATGGGATCTCAACCCCATGAAGGCAACGGAGGAGAACACCATCAAATCCGCGTCTATAGAGGATCTGCTCCAGGCCGGGACTGCTCTGGAGGACAAACTGCGATGCGCGGCGTCGAACTCGCTCGCGCTCGGCCCGATCCGACGGGAGAATGCCATGTTGGAGGTACTCAACCAAAGGTGTCCTCCAATCAGGGGCTGGTTCGACTGCCATATCTGTGGTACTCGGGGCTCCAGGCACAGGGGCAACCGTGGTGAGATTACTTACCGACGGGCCGCGATCTCCCTCCGGGATAACGGGAGCGATGAGCCTGCGGTGCATCACGCGGACGATCTGGTTGTCCTATTCAGGCTCTGCGAGTGACGCAACAAGGCTGGCCAAAGCATCTGCTCGACCGTTCTGCGACCGGGGAATATGGAAAATTTCTGGCCGAGAAGGGAACTGGACCATCAGGAGGAGGGTGCACTCCAGCAATGGCACAAGTTCCGGCTTCCTGACAACATAGTCGCCATTGATCTACTTAACGACCAGCTCGGAGTCCCCTTTCACACACAGATGGGGAACGTCGATCTCGAGAGCTAACTCGAGGCCAGTGATGAGGGCATGGTATTCCGCCTCATTGTTGGTACAGCCCTCTGACAACAGGAAAGAGTATGGCAGCACGGCTTGCTCCGGGGTAATGAAGAAGATACCCAAACCCACTTTGTTGAGCTTAGGATCATCGATTCTTCTACCGGTGGGGCTCCGGGAGGCACCGTCAAAGTGCATCTGCCAGCATGGATCGGCACGATCGACCGAGAGAACGACCTCATCAGGAAAGCCTAGATCCAGCGGCTGATCTGCAGAGGTCGGGTGAGTAGCCAGAAAGTCTGCCAATGCTTGCCCTTTGATGGCCTTCTGAGACACATACCTGATGTCGAACTGCTGGAGAATCACAGCCCACCGCGCTAGATGGCCAGTCAACATAGGTCGGCTCAGGATATATTTCAACGGGTCTACCCGAGAAACCAACTGTACCTCGTGGTGCTGCAAGTAGTGTCGTAATTTCTGTATGGAAAATACGAGCGCCAGACAGCTCTTCTCGATGGGGGAATACCTAACTTCTGCATCGAGGAGCATGCGACTGAGGTAATAGAGGCTATTCTCTGTTCCCTCGTTGTTCTTCTGGGCGAGAAGGGCACCAAGGGACCGTTCCAGGGTAGTCACATAAAGGACCAGTGGCTTCCCGGATACAGGCGGCATCAGAACCGGAGGTTGAAGCAGGTACTGCTTGATTTCCTCGAAAGCGGTCTGACACTCCTTATCCCATACATAGGTGGCACCTTTCTTCATGAGCTGAGAAAAGGGATTACACTTTCCGGCCAGATTCGCGATGAACCGGCGTATATAGGCTAAGTGGCCTTGGAACCCTTGCAGTTCCCGGATGTTACCTGGGGGAGGCATCTGGCTAATCGCCCTGATCTTCTCTGGGTCGATCTCAATACCCCGGTATCTTACCACAAAGACAAGAAACTTCCCGGAGGTGACCCCGAAGGCACACTTCAACGGGTTCATCTTCAGGCAGCGAGAACGGAGGAAGCCGAACACTTTCTCAAGATCTTTGAGATGGTCCTGACGCTGGCACTATTTTACCACCAAGTCATCGACGTAGCATTCCACCAGTGTGCCGAGGATTGGCTTGAATATGTGGTGCATCGCCCGTTGATAGGTGGCACCTGCATTCTTCAGGCCGAAGGGCATGACCTGGTAACAAAAGATACCTTGGGGGGCCCTGAAGGCAATGAACTCCTCATCCTCAGGGGCCATCCGGATTTGGTTGTATCCGGAGTATCCATCCATGAAGGAGAGGGCTTGGAACCCTACCATGGCGTCAATCAACAGCTCTGTCACCGGAAGGGGAAAATCATCCTTTGGACAGTGGCGGTTGAGATCGCGGAAGTCGATACAGACTCTGATATGCCCGTTCTTCTTCCTGACCGGCACAATGTTGGCTAGCCATCTGGGGTACTGGACTTCCCTCACGAAGTTGGCTTTGATAAGCTTGTCAACTTCGGCCTCAACCATGGCACCTTGGAATGGGTGCATCTTCCTGGGAGGCTGCTTGAACCCACGATGGTTCGCCGGGAGACCAAGGCGGTGGACGGCTACTTGAGGATCTAGCCCCGGCATCTCGTCATAGCCCCAAGCGAACACGTCACGGTGCTGTCTGAGGAAGTCCACGTACTGCTGCCGCTCCTCAGAGGGCATGGCGGCACTGACCAATGTGGGTCTTGGATCTTCTTCGGTTCCAAGGTTCACCTGCACTAACTCATCGACCGTGGCAGAGACGCCCTCCTCAAAGGCTGGGGGTGCATCTTCCACGTCCTCTCCACTCGGGGTGGGGGGGATCGTCAATGGGAGAGACTGCGTTAGAAACTGCATTGGGGCTACCAGATCCTGCTGGGCCGCTGGTGCTGGCACGGGCAGTCGCGGTCATCTCGTCAGGAGACTCACAGGCCGTCGAGACCATGGCTACGTCCAACCGTTGGATTGGGAGGACGTAAGCGTCATCCAAACTTGCCCAGGGATCACTTGTAACAGCGACAGGCTCAACCTCACTTGCCAGGATCTTCTTATCCTTTCTCTTGTAATAGTCCGCGTCCAGATAGCGGGCTTCACATGAGGCAAAAGGAGAGGAATCTCCCTGAAGCACGCCTACTCGACCATTAAGGGAGTATTTAAGGTATTGGTGGTATGACGAGGGAACCGCCGCATGAAGGTGGAGCCATGGCCTGCCCATCAATGTGTTGTACGCAGTGTCCTGAGAGACTACCATGAATTCGGTGTTGGCAACCAGGTCACCGAACTGGGTCTTCAAACGTATCTTGTCGACCGGAGTTTGCTCGGTGCAGTCGTACCCCTGGATCCTGAGGTCGGAGGGAATCAAGTCATCCTCAGACAACCCCAATCTTCGGAGCGTCCGAGTGGGAATCAGGTTAATTCCAGACCCCGTGTCGACAAGACAACGCCGGACTTCAAGGCCATTGAACTGGACAGTAACTTACAGCAGACGAATGTGCCCCTGTATAGGAGGGTCTTCATCCTTACCAGAGAACGAGATAACTGCCTGACATTCGGCGTCCTCAATCGTTTCGGCGTGAAAGGCCTCCGCAGCCGCAACCTCCGTCTCAAACTGGAGGGGGCTCTTCAGGGCTTCAGCGAGCGCTTAACGCATCTCAGGTGACATGCGCAGAGCCTCAAGGATGGAGAGCCTTGCTGGGATGTCATCCAAGTGATTCAGGACATCATACTTTTTGGCCAAGCGCGAGCCCCTGGTTGCAGGAGGTTTCTCTGCGGTTGGAGGCATGACGGGCCTTGCCGGTTGGACCGGCGGCCGACTGGTGCTTGGCGCATCTCGCTGTTCATTGGTTGAAGCCCGGGAAGTAGTCACCATACTGGGGCCAGGAGGCCGGGATGGACTCGTGGCAGGGCGGAGCTGATCGCGACGCGGCTGAGGCGGTTCTGCCTGGTCCCACACCACAAACATTGGCGGAGGCGAATCCGTCATCCCCGGATGGGGGGGCTGCGCACGCTGAGCTCGGTTTTGAGCCTGCTGCCTAGTCTCAGTGGCGTGCACGGCCTGGCTGGAGGTACCAACTTTCGTGCCCCAGCGACTCCTGTTGTTACGGTTCCTCCGACGGTGGCGACGACCGGGGACACTAGGGAGGTCCACCTGGTGTTCTTCAACGTCGGGAACCGAAAAGGGATTTACCAGCTCGACGGTATTAACCGAAGCGTACCCAACACTGTCATCAGATGAATCATTCATCACTGGGCAGATCCGAGGAGGGACCCCCATCTCCGGGGGCATGAAATCGCCGAGAGTGCGGGATAATGGCGGAACTGGCGGGGCGCGCTCTTCCTTCTTGCGCCGCCGCCGTTTGCTCTTCTCGGGGGAGGCAGGCCGGGACGACGATGCCGAAGCAGCACCCGCAGATTCTGGGGGCTCAGGCTGATTCAAGCGTGCACGGATGATTCCATGGGCGCGAATGATCGTCTTGTGGGCCATCCAGTTATTATACTTCTGGGATCCGCGGTCGGAGACCAGCTGCCATTCGTCCTCGTTGCCACTATCGTCATCTGATCCCATGAACACGCCCGCCACTTGTGCTGGATCTGGACCCAACCTGATTACATTGTTGTTAATCTGGTCTAGGAGCCAGTCCTTAAACACGTAGCACCGCCGGATGGTGTGCCCCAGGGCCCGATGGTAAGGGCAGTAGCGGGGGTTGTCCGTGAGATGTGCCTCCTCTGGCCTCCAACACTCAGGTAGTCACACAATCCTCTGCTCCAGGGCGCTCCGGAAATAACCGGGGACCTGATCCTCGTGAAATGAGTAAGTCAGGTATCGCGGGCCCCTGGGAGCGTGGTCTTGACGAGGGGCTGGAGGGGCCTGCCGAGGAGGTGGACCCTGATTATCTCGCCTGGGTTGTGGCGGTACATTACACGGAGGGGCCGGCCGGTTCTGGGGCTGCCGCTGCTGGGCCGGGAACTGAGCCCGTGGAGGTGGATTCCTGTGAGGCTGTGGAGCTGGCCTCACCGGAAGCAGCTCCAACTGCCTGGGGGCCTCTATCTGGGCAACAACAGCGGGCTCAGCCCTGCTGACTCTCCTTGCAGGAATCATAGGAGGCAGCAGGTGTGCCTGACTGGCCTGTTGCAGGGCTTCCTCAAGACGTTGAGCTTTGTCTGAGAAGTCCCTGAACCCTCCGGGGTAATTATGAGTGATCAAGGAAGGGACCAGCTCGGTCTTGACGTTCCCGACGCACATTGTCAGCAACTGCTCCTGATTCAATGGCATGTCAAGGGAATACGTGAGACCCTTCCATCGGGCGACGAAATCCGTGACTCGCTCATCAGGCCTCTGCTTGCACTTGAAGAGGTCTGCGATACTCGTCTTCCGGGTCGTGGAACTGAACTGATAGAGGAACTGTCTACGAAGGTCCTCCCAGCTAGTTATCGACCCGATGGGGAGCTGGCTGTACCAGACAAATGCTGGCCCTTCTAGTGTCTGGACAAAGCAGCGAAGCTTAGCGGCCTCCTACTGCGTCGGAGTTCCCAACATAGGCCCGCACCTCGAGTTGAAATGGGCCAAATGCTGTGGCGGATCTCCAGTCCCGTTAAAGGGGGCGAAAGTGGGATTCCCGAATCCCGGAGGTGCCGGCATGTCATCCACCAATGCTGGGTATGGCTTGCCGTCCGGTGGGATCGCCACTTGCCGAGTCTCCAAGGCTTCCAAGTAGGCGATGAGTGCCGCCATCAGATCGTCCGGACATGGGTTCCAGTCCTGGCGAGGATCTCTAACCACGAGCGCATTGCATGGCCCTTCAATCGGGTCGTCGACCGGGTCGTCGAACTCGGCAGCTCGTGGGATGGCGGGCGGAGCGGCCCTTGGGGAAGCGGGAGGAATCCGAGCGGGGTCTCTCAGGTAGTCACGCCGCTCGGGAGGGTGTGGTGAAACATACCGCGCCCTCTTGCCATAGGCAATGGCCTCTCCCCTGTCGGCAAACACGGCGTAATCACGGTTTCCCGGGAGAGTCTCGTCGAGGAGCGGTTGTTCCTGTCCCTGTTGTCCCTGCCTAGGATCACCGTAGTCAGGCCGCCGCTCTGCAGCGCGCTCGGCGAGGAGCTGGTCAACTAGCTTCTTCTGCTCGGCGAGCTGTTGACGTAGCGTGGCCTTCTCGGGATCCTCCTCTGCCCTCTGCATGGAGGTAGATGGGTCGGCGGGCTTTATAGCCCCGTCGTACTCTTTACCTTTGCTGACGTTTCGGCTCAACGTCAGTGCTTCAGTGGGTGCGGGGAGACCCAGGAGGCTCCTCTGGTGAAGAGTAACCCTCACTGACGGATCCAACGATGGCTTGTCTTCGGGGGGAGAGCCCCCGTCGAGAAGTTCCAAGTCATTCCCCTCTCCCGACAGGTCAGCCATATTGACCGTTTCCGTCCCTGGGGATGTACCCTCAGGGCCACCCAGCGAATCGGGCTGTCGGTGAATCGCACTGAAGCGTAGGGCAGCGTACTTCCCCCATCCACGGATATACACGTGGGGAGTGGCTTCCTCGATAACCTTGCGGAGTACTTGAAAACACTCAACCCATCGTTGTTGGAGGGCCCTATGGTGCCCAAATGACCCGGGGTGCCGAACCGTGGGGAGCGTGGCCAGGTCAATCTGACGGCACTGCTCACCAATATCCTCTAGGTGCGCTTGACTCCCGGGATATGGCATTTGTAGGCGGTGAAGACGGGAGTGAGTCTCCCGGAGAGTTCGACGGAAGCATTCGAACTCATCCGGGGTGAGCGATTCGGGTGCATCAAAGTTCGGTCCCGCGACTGGCCAATCTCAGGGAAGTGTCCCTCTGCAAGGACGGTCCAGAAGCTCCATGACTAAAACTCGGGACCCAGGTCTCCTTGGTCCCCTTCAGCGACTGGGAATGGACGGAGAACCGGCAGTGGTGCTGAGGCGGGCCGCTGGGCCGGCGGGCTGGCCGGCGGTGAATACGGCGAGCAGGCCGATTGGCCTCCACATCCCGAGCCGCCCTCTGAGGGTTGCGGTGCCCCAGCTACCACATCACGATAGGACGGGCCGGCGAGCGAACATCCTGCCGTAGCGTCGGTGCTCGTCGAGGGTGCACTAGATCGTGGTTCGACCGTCGGTCCCCAGAAAAAGTCTTCGGCTTCTCCGATCGAGGCAGAAGGCGCTTCCGGAGGGGCCAGTACCAACCGTAAGCTTGATCCTTGGGGGTCTACCAGGCCCTCGCTACTCCGGATATACCTTCGGAGAGAAGCAGGGATCATATCGATCTCGCTCTCGGGAAGTACGAGGCTGACGTGCCGCATTCCTACCCCTGCCCTTGACTGGCGGGATCGGGGGGAGGGCTCTGTTGCCGAATCGTACTCCGCCTCTGTATCAGAGAAACGAACCGGTCAGATCTCTGTCTGGAATTCCGTAACATTCCTCCCTCTACGTCGACGCCTCGCCTTCCTGCCCCTGGGTGGTTCTTCGGGGCATGGCTGATCTCTGTCCTGGCGTCCTCTGGCCGCACCGGTGCTGGGGCCAAGAGGACTAAAAACCAAGGTGTGAGGAGCACCGGGACAGATGTCAAAGGGGACGCGGGGAGAAATGCTTCCGGGCAGACCTCCGGGTCAGGATCGGAAGGTGGGATGACCCATACCTCTTGGATCAGCCACACGGAGTAGACCCTGTTGGTGAATAGCGCTACCACGAGGTGGTCCGCGGTGGCTATTTCCTGTACCAGCAACCGGGAGAGTCAACCCAACCTGCCTTTGGGGCGGTTGGGGCCTCGATCCAGGTCGGGCATAGACGTGCCCCTGCTCAGGATGCGCAGGGGCCTGGTGACTGGAGCCAACAGTGGCTTGGGCCAACGCGGCCGCTGTTGCTAGGGCCCCAACGTGGGCATCCTCTTCCGCTCGTGCCCGACGTTGGCGTCGGGACAGACGAGTCGGGATGAGCGGCGCGGGCAGGTGGAGAGCCCGTTCTTCGACTTGAGAGGCCTGGCGGCGGTGTCGCCGTGGCCTGACAGGAGCCCTTATCGCGGGTCCCTAAAGCGAATCTCGGATAGGGTGGTCCCGGGCATCTTCCACCTCATCCGCATAGGGAAGGGAGCTGTCGGAGTGTTCCGGGGATAAACTCCTGAAGCGGTTGGACGTCGAGGTAGGCAGCGGTGCCTCCCTGCGTGGCCCTCGGGGGCGGCGTTGGTGGTGAGGTGCAGCTTCCTCGAGGTCTAGGCGAGCCATGTCCCTGGTGGGGATGACTCCCTCTTCCTCATATCTCCGCACCAGGTTGTTGATCACCCTTCTCTGGATGACCTACGAGGGGGAGAGAGGGCGTGGTTGTCCCACAGCTGAGGCTTCCGGGACGGCTGTGGAAAGGGCGGGACCGCGCGGAGTATCCGCGTCGGTGTTTCCCCTACCCCTGCGCCAGTGGGCGGGCGGCGATCGGGCACTGGATCGGGCGACCTGATTCCTGAAGATAGGGAGAAGAACCCATTAATACTAACAGGAAAAGTAATCTACTACCAATCATTAGTGCCACAACGCCTTCCGTGGGGGCAACCCAGGCCATCGACGTCGTGAGATGGAGTGCCCGATTTCCCCTCCCCAGCCCCTGGCGGGTTCCGTGCCCTGGTGCTGAATGCTCGGCCGGGAAACATGCTAATCTTCCAACACCTCTGAAATCTATCGGTCTTCGTATTGAGGAGAAGAGATTCACGTCAGGTTCACCATTTTTCCTGTTTCGGTGCGGATGTGCGTCGGGTTTCCGTTCCGACGCTGTTCCGCCAGGACGCGTTCGCGCGTGCGCCCGTCGACCCGAGGGGATGGGCGCGCGACTTGTGGCCCCGCAGTCTCGCTTTCCAAAGGCGGGCGGAATCCGTCCCTTATTCAGGGACGTCTGCTCCTTGATCGAAACCGGGATGATGGGATGTCGGCTTTTCCTTCCGTGGACGTGTCCTCGGAACTCGTCGCCTAATCCGGGTCTCCCTCATAGATTTAAGACGTGCTCGTGAATCTCGTTCCCGGCGCCATGTCTCCATGGACACCGGTTAATTACGCTGCTTCCGCCCGGATGCTCCAAGGAGTCTGGTCGGGGCAGCAACCTGCGGTGAGGAGACCGGGTAGCTCTGGGTGTTGGGGGCGTGTCTTAACACTGCGGCTCTGCATGTCTGCCTTCCGTCCCTAATAGGGCTTCTCGAAGGCGTGATGGCCTGAGGCATCCCGCGCTGGGTGTGGGAAACTGCGTTACCTGAGGTTTTCCTCAACTTCCCATGTTTAACACGGGGTATGCCGCGAGTTTAACGACCAGCAGGGACGGCATCGGACTGATCAACATGAGGAGTGGATCAGATGACAGAACCCCTTGTGGGGAACCTCCGACGCTGGGGCCAACACATGGGCGGCTTCCCGAGTGAAGTGGAGTGGAATGAAATGGCATGACCCCACCGGGATGTGGTGGCCCGGGTAAGGGTCAGGATGGATGATGGAGTGAAGACCTTGGACCTCGTAGAGGCTTCCTACGTACCGCGCGTTAGCGTGGATCAAAGTCAACGTAGTTCGGATATACAGTTTAACGTCATGCTGGACGATGGCAAGCCGACTCACGAAGAGGTCGAGGCTGCCGGGCGGAGGATTGAACCGAACCACCTCGCACAGAGGGGGATGGAACGGCCGGGTGGATCACAGTTTCACGTCATGTTGGACGCTGAAAGGAGAAATAGAAAAAGGCAGTGGGGAAGCACAATGGAGATACACATGTGCAGTCCCCCACAAGGGCGGATTCATAGGTGAATCGACGCGAATGTGAACCCGGGAGGGGTCCACTAATGGACGAACCGACGTGAATACGACCGGGACGACCAGGTGGTGGGCTTGAACCTCAGGGAGGCTTCCTACGTACCCTGTTTAGGAGACAAGGATCAAAGTCCACGTAGTTCATTCTGTCAGGACTTACGCACTGAGGCAGCCCGGATGCGGCAAAACTCAGTTGGAGAGGGACTCGGGCCGGAGGTGAGAGACCTCGATCCCTGTCACGCCCTCTACTGGCTTCGGCAGTGGAAGAGCACAATGGAGATACACATGTGCAGTCCCCCACAAGAAACTAGGGGTTTGTAATACCCTACCCCCGTGGGCGAAGGCCACTCCAATCCCGACATCCCTGTAGAGACGAGCGGGTGGGGGCCACATCCAAACCGGGGGGGACCCTGCGTGCGAGGCACGGGATCGGGTGATGCGGAAGGTTTAACGTCTTGCCGGACGAAGTAAAGTTTAACGTCGTGTGTTGAGGATGAAGCAGACGGTTTAACGTCTTGCCGGACGAAGTACAGTTTAACGTCATGTGTTGAGGATGAAGATGCTTGGCAGTTTAACGTCTTGTAGCGCGGACGTAGTGCAGTTTAACGTCGTGCGGGACGAGGGATGCCTGGCAGTTTAACGTCCTGCAGCGCGGACGAATGTTGCCGTCGATGTGTCCGTGTCACATCGCGCGAGCCTGGAGGGCCGCACGGGAAGACAACGCACGGTGCGGGCACCCAGGATGAAGATCATCGGGCGCCACACAGGCGGGTACTCTCAGGGGGTTAAAGGGGGCGACCCTGGCGGTTTGCGTGCAAAAGAGGAGCTTGGCACGCAATACCACGGGTCGGCACGCAATTGGGCGGGCTGACGCGCAATTGGGCCAGCGCTTTGCGCGCGGAAGATGGAGATTGCGCGCACCGGGCCTCTGATAGCGCGCGGGGGCAACGGTCCATTCTTTAACAAATGGCCACTTTGAAAAGGGGGGGGGTGCGCGCAATCGGGCTGGATTGCGCGCACCCGGGGGGAAATTGCGTGCAAGAGGCTTCTTTTGCGCGCGAAGGCCTTTGGGTTAAGAGTTGTTCAAAGGAAAGGAGCCAAAGGGATTGCGCGCGAAGGCGAACCCCGAGGCTTTCTTGCGCGAAATAAAGGAGGTTACCTGAAGATCGGCATTGCGCGCGGAGGGGGTTGGATTGCGCGAACGAGCGACCCTTCGAATTCCGGCAACCTTCAAAACGTCGGGGGTCTCCTTATATTTATAGGCAACCCCGGGCAAGGAATCTCGCTGTCGTCACGCAATTCATGGCTCGGGCGCGGAATTCCCTTCGCGGGCGCGGAATCGGGGCCCCGGCGCGCAAGGGAGTCGCGCGGGCAGCGGGCGCGCAAAACTGCGCGCCGGCCCGGCGCTTTGCGTGCATCCCGGGAGGACTGCGCGCAGCACTCCAACTTTGCGCGCGGGCCTCCAAAATTCCGCGTAAGACCTCCGGGCCTTCCGAAACGTGCTTCTGACTCCAAATATGACCTCTCTTTCCGCATCCGGAGCTTCGTTTGGGAACAACGGACTTTTCCGGCGTCTACAAGATGCTCACTTTTCATGTTCATATATTTTTCTTCCTCAGTTAATATTGTTATATAATAAAAGGTTCGATTCTCATCCTTCTATGCCAAAGGGATGAAATCTATCTCACTGCCTCACACCACTCTTAAGAATTGACACCGCACCCTTGTCACTTCACTTGGATTTCATGCCTAACTTGTTGTGATTAATACCCATACATGGTTCTCTAAACTAGATTCAGTCCACTTTCTTGCAGCTAACTCAAGAATATTTTGATATCCTCTAGCTTTAGAAAATGTTTATGCTATAGCACTAGCCATTCTATCTCACTTATCTTTTTTCCTTCCAATCTTTGTCCTCCCTACCCTCTTATAATCTAGACTAGCCTGGAGCACCAGGTCCTCCCAGGTCTGGGATACATCACGAATTTGAGGTCCTCCCAATTCCATGATACTTAATGTATTATAGTTTTTCCCATGTTTGGTATACTTCTTGTATTATAGGTCTTCACTGGGATACCTTATTCAGGTATCCCAAGAGTTTCCATATATCGCCATGGTCAGGTTCTTTTAAAAAAAGTTGTTGTAAATAGATTCGTTACTTGACTGGGTAGACCTGTTGGGGATTTTTTTTCTATTATTACTCTAATATAATAGTCCCTTACAGTTTCATTTCCTTGAGAAAGAAAATCAATATAAAAGGGAGGACCAAATCCTATTTGTTGCACCAACAGGCCTTCAGGAGTGTTGCTAATTTTCTCATTTGAGTGAAAGTCTCGCTCTTAGTACTCTAATCTAATAGTGTCACATTGGTGCCCTGAGAAAGGGAAAGAATCTCATTCGTGTGTCAGAAGTAGAAAGAGGAATGATTGAAATGTGTAATCAGTGGTGTATTGAAATGTGATTGAAGTGGATCAAGAATCGGAACTACCTACTAACCACCACAACCATGAGAACCTGTTTCCTCATTTTATAAAAAAGTTCCCTCTTCGAGTCTGGAAAAGGGCCTTTTCAACCCTCTTATAGTCCGCTTAGAGATTAAACATGAGCCCCCATACACTATTTCGTGAACCAGGGAATGGTTATAAAATATTTGAACCTTTAGGGTCATTTTCTAAAATATCTAACCCTTTCTAAAGGGTCAGGAAAGAGGACAAGTAAATAAGAGAGAATTAATCTCTACGGTAGGATTACTAAGTGATTCAAGTGAACCGGTCCTACCTAATATATTATAGATAAAATAGAGATATCCATATATGAGGTTTTTCTCTAAGAACCTTTTGGTGGTACTCTTGTTTTATATCAGGAATTCCTTTTCTTATAGTTAGATATAATCAGGTTAAGGAGCAATACTCAAATCCTGGTGAGTACCTAGGGTAACATTCTTTGAGTCATGAATTTATTTATTCTCTTATTTTGCATGACCTAATTTGTTTCCTTCACTGGCCATGAAAGGTTCAAAATGATGAGAGATGGCATCAATACTCTACTCTAATAGTGTTACCTCCTATATTATACTGATGACCTCATCTTTCATATTCTTCTTCTATAGCATTCCATAAAGGTATACTTCTATTACCTACCATGATGAAAATGATATAATTGTGTTGATTGATACTTTTATAATATATTAACAGTTTCATGGTTGAGTTGAGAACATTTCAGACAATCATTGAAAAAAGGCACCCGTTGGAACGTCCCCTTTTGTATTTTCCCAACTACTGGACTTTTTTTGTCTCTAGAAAGAAATTGAGCCATAGAAAATCCTAGAAAGGTAAAGTGTATATTTTTTATCATCTCTCCACGATCAACCCAACCACAATCATTGTGTTTACCACTGACCTTAAAGTAATAAATGATCCAAGGTTGTGAACATTCCTCTCAATTATCCAAAAACAAGTGGCTACTCAGGATGCGATAGTGAATAACAGGTAGCTGAATTGAGGTGTTCAGTTTCTTTAACCATAGGGGGAGGATCAAATCTGTAGGGGCTATAGAAAAAATAGTATATCAGGTAGAAAAAAGTCTTGGAACCATATGACTGTTCATGCAGGTTTTTTTGTCATTGTCGATTGAAATTATCACCTATGATTGGTACAATGATACTATTGATATTGTTTGGCTAGGGTGATACCACATTCTGACTAAACTAGGATACACCTACCCTAGGAAGAACCTCACCATTCGTACTATTATATGATCACTAGCTGGGTAATATCTCCAAAAAAAATTTGGGACCAAATTATTTAGACTTGAGTTTTTCGGTGTCTGAGGTCTCAATAATCAGGTATAAATACTCAGTCTAAATACTTTGGTCATCAGGGACCTCAGAACCTAAATACTTTGGATGACTCAATAGTGTGGCAGGGAATGACAAATAAGCAACAATTCAAATTTGGGATAATTAAATATGCACAGATGATTTCGTGTTCCGAAATGAAAAATTATCTATAATAGAAAGGTCAATCCATAGGGTAATACCATTGAGTTTTCCTCAGCCTCTCATTCACTCTGTTCACTTTGGTCCTCTATTTAAAGATGAATCGGGTGAATGAGATGCATCTCTTTACATTATTTTCCCTTTTTGGTCCAGAGTCAGTCCTCGCTCATTTTTCATCTTTCCCACTCCTCACTCCCCTATATCTCTTCCATTTTAGATTCATTTGAGCCACCCATGAAGAATGATATTCTTTCTTGCAACTACAGCTAGCCGCTAAGTAGTTGAAAGACTCACCCTCGATAGAAATGTGTCAATAATTCATATATAATGAGCCCCATATGCCCATTCCATTGTAGGAATACCTCTTCTTTAAGATAGTGGTTTATTTGAGGATATAGGGGAACAGTTTCATGAATAACTTGGCATAAATGGAAAGATGGTCACTATGACTACTTTGTGTCGGGATGGGGTTGATAGAAGGTACGTCATGGATGGTGTCGCACACACAATTCAATTTTTTATTGAGTAAAGGACAAATACAAGTAACAGGAACCCCCCCCCCCCTAAGGAGGTATAAAATAATGAAGACCAAGGGCATCCTATCTAATCATATTAAACCCTTCAGGTTTTAAAGTGTGCACATTGTGAAGGAAAACCAAATCAGATCTAAAGACCTCCAGAGTAGATAGATAATCTACAACCTTATCCTCCTCCCTCTAGGAGTGTCTCACTTTGGTGTTTCTATTGATCATCCTCCTTCCTTGCCTAATGAAATAGGAAATCGACCATGGAATAGAAAAAGGATATTCAAAACATCATGAAAATTGTTTGAGTCTCTTTCCACCTCTGAGATATTAATGCCCATCTGGTGGAAAAGATTCAGACCCTATATCATAGCCTTTGCTTTATCCTAGAGATCAGAACCATGGAAGAGATGAGCGGAGAAGGACAAGACAACCAAGCCTTGGAAGTCTCAGATAGCTCCACCACTGCGCAAGACCCCACTGATAAAAGACACATCATTATTAATATTAAGGTCCCCAGAGGGGGGAACAAATAATCTAGTGTCCTCTAGAGACGATGTTGACAGGCTGAGCATTAGGAGACTGCACGTTCATCCATTAGAGGGAAAGAGCCTCCCACCAGTTTCTGAAGAGATGGGCCAGGTCCTGGAGAAGGTTTTTTTTTTTGTCTTTGAGATGATAGCATGGCTAGTTAACGTAACCCCATCATGCCTTAGCTGGTTCCTAGCCTACCAAATGGACAAACACCCCACTTTCAGGATCAAAATACGGGCCATATTCTCCATCGATTTTTCCCCCGATCCATGAAACCACCTTTCCAAAAACATTGAGGAATCCGAGTTTTGATCACAAAGGTCTGTAAACTTCCCAAAATAAGACCACAGAGCACTTTCCCATTCTCCATTGAAGAAAATGTGATCAGTGATCTTCTTCTTGTTGGAGAAAAAACATGGAAAATGGGAAACCATTAGAAATTCCAAAATGTTTATCATTCTTTTACATGGGAAAGGACCTGTGTTTATCTACCACGCCAGGAAATTATACTTCAAGGGGATGAATTTGGACCATAAAGTTTTATTACAACTATCCTCAACAGTGGGGAGATCCCATGTTCCATGGTAGTCCTATGAATTAAAAACTCTAGAAGATTAAGGAGTGAACACACACCTATCAGGATCCGAAGAGAGGTTAATAGAGTTAAAAATATCTCGTTGATCCCCATCCAACACTGCGTCGATGAGGTTCAGGTGATGGATGGCTTCCCTAAAAGTAAGAGTAGAACTAGGGAAGCTCGGGAAACCTATCATCTTCTTTTCCCAGTTGTGATAACAGAAGGATATATAACCTCTCCTGATAATCCATTGTGAGAGCTGATGCAGTTCTGAGGTCAGATGGGAAATATCAGACCAGAACGGGGACTGACAGACTTCCCCCCAGGGGTTGAAGCACATATTGGGTGTGCATGATTTTACCCCCAGTGTACTCTGATCCAAAACTCTCAGACTAACTTATCATGCATACATTTGAGGGTGTCTTCGAGACAACACACATTGATACCACCCTCCCTATCGGTCCTGACCACCTTCCTCCAAGAAGCCCAGTGGAATTTCTCTTATGCAAGGGGATCCTAGATGAAACCAGCAATAATTTTTTCAATTTTTGTAATAAAACCCTTAGGGGCCTTAACAGCCAAGAGAGCATGAACCAGGGTAGCCAAAAGAACACTATTAATAAGTGAAATATGGCCACCAAAGGATAAATACCTATTTTTCTAGTTAATAATACAATCTTCAATCTTACTAATAAAAGAATCAAGGTTTCGAATCAGAAGCCTATCGGGAGAGTTTGGGGCCCCGAGGTATTCCATGGGGAAGTCACCTTTTTTCATGCATAGAGTGCGCTCTATATCAAAGATCCTACTAGACATGCATTTATTTGAGATATAAAAATGTTTATTTTCCCTATTAGTCACTTGGAAACTCTAGTGGAAGTACTTATCCAGATATGTGATCTGGATTCTAATTAAGTGTACGAAATAATTGGTAAAAATTATGCTGTAGTATGTATACATGAGGTGAGAAATGGGATGCGCTCTCATACTCCTCTTGTAAGGTAGGGTCTCTCCACTACTAATACTCCTATGAATGAGGAAGCTAAGAACATATTAGGATAGAATAAAAATAATTGGAAATATTGGGTCGCCTTGTCTCATCCCTCGAGTAGTCTTGAAGAACCTAGAGGATTTTCCCATGAACTAAATTGACATCCATGCGGAGCTGAAATATCTAAAGACAAGATCAATATTTTGGGGATAAAACCCCATCCATTCCATAACCTTATTAATAAAACCCCACTCCATATGATCGTAATATTTATTTGTGTCAATATTGATGACGATGTTAGAGATGCGGGTTTTGTAATTGATATCTTTTATCATTTCATGGGTGAGAGAAATGGACCCTTGGATGGAGAATCCCTTGAAAAACCCATGTTGTTCCATGGAAATCCACTGTCAAATATGGGTAGCTAGTCTCTCATTGAGTATACTCACCAAAATTTTATAAGGGAATTTGTAGAGGCTCACTGGTCTATAATGAGCGATAAAAGAATGGTTTATTATAATAGGAATGAACACTATGATCATATCACACATGACCCGTGTCAAACTACCACCCCTAAAAAATCCCAGATGGGTGAAAGAACATTAGATTTCACCACATCCTATGAGGACCTATAGAAGGATCCTGGGAATCTATTTGGGCCTTGAGGACTATTTAGATGTAGGATCTTGATGGAAAAATTGATCTCCCTGTCATTAAGAATTGAGATCATCTTCTTGTTATTCTGGATAGACACACAGTTGGTAATTACATTGAAGATTCCATTTCCCTCTCCATTAGACACATTAGTCATCTACGAATATGGGCCAACCAGAATATCATTATAGAATGAGAAGGCCAAGTTTCCCACAACTTCACTATCGTCTGTATAAGAGATGTCTTCCATGAGTATGTTTGGTTAGATAGGCCCCCTTCTATCCTTAATGTTGGTATGGAAAAAATATGTGTTCCTTTCCCCCTATTTAAGCCATTTAATTCTCGATATTTTCCTTGCCATGCATTCTTGGAGCTGGAGAATCTCCACCACTGCCTCCTTCCTAATTGAGAGCTCCTCAAAGATGTAATCATCCCATTCACGTTCCAACCGCAAGTAAAGGGTATACACCACTTGCATAGCTTCATTTATTTAGTTGTATATGGTTGTTATTTCTTTCAACCAAACCTGGAGGAGGTTCTTAAGCCTCCTTTAATTTTCATGCACCACAACCCAAGTGTGACCCTACACCGGTTTATTATAAATTTCTCAAACCACATACTAGAACCCAGAGCTATGAGCCCCCTGATGGAAGAAGTGAAACCTCTCCTGATAATCCTACCCGGCTAAAATTGTAACCAAAAGGGCAGAGTGATCAGATATCCCATACACCAAATTATGTACCTTAGTTTTTGAGTACACGGTGAATTCTTTCATGTTGTCCAAGCACCAATCCATCTGACTCCACGAATGGTGAGAAACTCTCCAATTGTTACACCAGGTGTAACAGTCTTTAGAGAATCCAAGATCATATAAACCTTTCCCATCAATAAACTGAGGGAAATCCCTGATGTACTTTTTATGAAATGGGTCTCTTCCCTTCCTCTCCTTAGGATTATCAACCACATTAAAATCCCCTCTGAAAAACAAAGGGGTGTTTCTAGGATCGAAGGAATTTAATTCACCCCATAGGACTTCCCTTTAGAGAGGGTCGTAGCTACCGTAAATGGAAATAAAAAAGATCATCGTTTCCCCTTTTCTCACCATGGTGTTGATGAATTTATCTCCAGATTAGACCAACTTCACAGAGTAGTCTCCATGATAGAAGAACAAAATGTGCATGTTGGAGGGGTCAACATGCATGAAACAATTCCACTTGAACCTCCAAAAAAATCCATGATTCTGATAAAATTTTTCTTATGATCTACAATAACAACCACTACAGCCTTTTGTTTTTTGGTTTCAAATGCAATGAAATATGACTTATCCCGGGTACCATGACCATGGGCATTCTAGAAGAGGACTTGTATCATTGCAAAGTCAAGGCTCTGGAATTGGCTTCAGAGTTGATAGCCTTCTAAAAATGGGAGGAAAATCACTCATTAAGGATTTTTAATTTTGATCAGGTAAATACCCACTTAGGAGGGGGAACCTTAGAGACAAAGGGGGATGTGGGGCTAGGGGAGCAGTGTGAGGGAAAGTATTGAACTGGAAGGACAAGAGAAGAAGTTCTCACAGGTCCTTTAGGACCTCAGGTAATCGCCTTCAGAGACTGACAGGGACCTTGAACTCTGGGAGGAGGGAAACCCTGAATAGGGTGATCCTCTTCAGAGTGACCTCTGGAGAAGTTGAGGAGGGGATGGATAGAGAATATAACCAGGGAAGCAGGGCCAAGAGAGTCAATCTAGGAAGAAAATCATGCAGACCAATCTCCATGCTAAACCTCTTTGAAAGAAGGGAAAAAGGAGGGGAGGGACAACATAGCCACCTTGAGGGGGCTAAAGGCCAACTGGGGAAAAGGTAACAACATCCTGGTAGGGTACGATGGCCTCATCCAACTAGGGGGAGGGTAGTTCAGATGCGATGATAGGAAAGGAAGAAGTCACATTTGCTGAAACATTTCCATGGTTTGAAACTTCCAACCAAGAGATCCTGGGAGATCTTAGGCTTGATGAATACGATGCCCGATCCATGTCCATATAATGATTGGGGGGAACCCCTTCCACCTATCGATGTCTTCTACAAACCTAGAGGGAATTCCTTTATAGACTATATATTAGAGTACGTGGCCATATTATATTGGGAAAATTGGTGTAGTTCGAATAGTATTTGTTAGGGGGGAGATGAAAATGATGATACCTTTAAACACCAAGCTATTTTTCAAATAAATGGTAACCATTTAAATTTAAATAGGGAGACAGAAGCAGGTTGGAGGAATTGGCTAGACTCCTCAATATCATGACCTTAATGACTATAGGTTCGAATCTTGTACCTGTAAAAGAGATGGTGCGAGATCGACAATGATAGGCTTGGTACCACAACAATTCGAATGGGGTTATTGGGCTTCAAGATGGTGACCTAGATGATACCATTTGGGAGGTGGCACTATTAGAGTATAGTACTAAAGAACCCTACTACTCTTATTGATTGGGTGGTATTGGATTTTGACACCGATATAGGATGATAATGAGGTCAATCAGTCACATACAGTATGGATGGAATGGAGTTGGTGGGGTCAGAATAGAGATTTTCTTGGGATTGTAATTCTAATGGGTTCAGAGGGTATGGAAGAAACTACATACACTATCATCCGAGACTAGATATTTGATCTAATACTCTAATCTAATAGTCAATGGATCAGGGCTTCAGATGGCTAGTTCGGTGTTCTCAGGTACTGGTGAAGAAGAAGCTGAAACGATTCGATTTAGAAGAAAGGTTTTTTATTTAGATTGATGGAGTGAGGATGGTTTTCTATATGTAATAGACTCTAACCATGTAACGACTTTGGGATAGGTTTGGGTAGATTCTATGTTGATGGCTCAGCGATTAGGCACCTATCAACCGGTGGTGGTACCTCATGACATTCCAAATACACCAGGCGAGTTGTGTGTGTGAAAATGGAACATCAACATTATTGAATGGGGTTAAAACCATGGAAAAATGGTTCCGTGGAATGTAGATGGTGGTAGTGGTGGTTCATAGGCATTTGGGAGTGTTGTATGTGGTTCAATGCTGCCAGTACAGTTTAGGGTTGGTTTTCCACCTTTATGAGTATTCAGACTATCTCAACAGAACATACAAGGCTCTCAGTTTGGATAATTATCCAATTCTAGAATTTGATCTAGAAATGGGGAAATCACGTATCATATAAGTAAACAATTGAGTCTTCCTACCATCAAAAATTAATATCTGTATTCTAGTCACAGGAGCTGATGTCCTTCATTGTTGGGTCGTTCTGTCCTCTTAATTGAAATGTGATGTAGTACTGAGGTGTTTAAATCAACTAAGAATGTTTATACTACGTGGTGGAGTATACCATGGTCAGTGTAGTGATATTTGTGGAACAAATAATTCATTTACACTTTGGCCTGAGAACCTCACCCAGTACCTTCCTTCTAGTCTAAACCACACCGCCTACACCATCCCTTTCAAACAACTAACCCCATGCAGCTTCCTTCCACTCTCAGGCATACATATCATATGATTCATTGTAACTTGACTAACTAGATACTACTTTTTTTGTTCAAAAAAACAAAACAAAATATGTAGTAGTTAGTGGAATGGCCTCGAATGGTATGGTCGGTGGGAATCAAGGTGGAACGACCGACTATAATATAAATGGAGAAACCATATCCTGAGATACCAAGGGAGAATGGGGAATCTATCACTCCAAGAAAAAAATATTAACTTTCCATTCCAACAAGGAATAGATCGACACTAGAAGGGCCAATGGATTATTCCATTATGGGATATCTCAGTAGTTTCCCAAAGGGGGAAATCATAATGGAATGTAAAATCATACATCATAGAACTCTAATACCATAATAGAGAACCACATTGTCTAGATTGTTGGGTATGTCTGATAGGGTTGAAGTTGAGTGGGTAGAGTAATGGAGGGAATCGAGTAGAAATAGGTTGTGGGATAAACCATCTCTATTAGAATAGTTATTTGATCGACAAACTCATCCAACAAACCCTTTTTCCATGGGTCTCATGAAGGATTCCAATACCCCTTTGCACATGGTACCTATCATGCCTATGTCGCCTAGTATATTGATTGGTCATACCACTATTATATGATATGATATGAATAGATGCTTCTCGGTAAGATATGGTAGATGGAAGAGCTAATATAATAGAGTTGTTGGTGCTCATGTGATATGCTTTCAGTGTTCCAAGTGAATGGTCAACCCTTCTACTCAATTGATTATGTATCTGCTGCACCCGGGAGCTTGATACGCTCAATCACATTCCAATATGTTCTACTACCTATATTATACCATCTTAATGGTTGGAGTGGAGTTGGGGGCTCCAAAATCCTACACCACCTAGTTTACCGACTTCCCAGATGGCATATAGGGTGGCATGGCATAGTAATATGAGGTCTTTTATTACCATTATCCCAACACCAATCACATAGTTCCAAGTTTGTATAATATAGGTAGAAGACTACCTTCCCGGCTTCACCAATGTGTCTAGTTGAATAACTGTAGAATATTGATGTCGATATCCACTCCAGCTTAAAAAGGTTGGTATAATATAGGTATTAGAAAATATAATATTGGTAGTAGAACCATGACTAGTAATCCCCTTTCCATAACTAGTGGAATGAAACTAAACTACTGTTTGAGAGGTCATGTAGGTATCCTCGTTCATGGAATCAATCATCATTGAAGTAGTGGATCAGAATGCATTTTGTTCTTGGGTGTTAAATACGACCTTTGGATAAATAAATGGATAAGATCGAAACAAGTTGAATCTTGCTTGGGAAGGTTGTAGGATGGATATTCTCAGTACTCTACTCTAATAATCTAGCTCGTGAGTTGTAATGACCACATGATGAATTTCATGGGGGTATCGATGCCAACAAGGAGGGGGTATTGATTGTTGAGGTGGGCAGTAACTCTCTTGATGATTTGTTATGACATTGTCGATATCAGTTCATTGTTCATAGGTCCATCCAATCTTGGTATAATCTATCAAGGTACTATTCTATATATTCTATAAGTAGACCACTATAGGAACCACTATAGGAGGATCTTTACATATTGGGGTTGTTATAATGGTTCCTATAGTGGTTTGGCTATATTATACCGATTGGACTTCATCCGAGCAGTGCTTCCACCAGTGGAATAGCACAATGTGAAAACGACTCATGGATACGTAACCATAGTGAGGTTCAGATTTTTAGGGGGGCAAGAAAGATACTGATAGGGATAAGGAATTGACAAAGGTGAAATGAAAATATTTATCAATATATATAAGTACCAGTGATACTGACAGTCCATTGGTTCCTTTTAATGAACTATTTGTATGGTCAATTTGTTCTCCTCCTACCCCAATATTTACACCGCCCACTACAGATCAACCTATTGTTTCACATGGGGTGATAGGATTCTATCCATGAACTGAAGGTCTCTCCAGTTGGGATCGACATACTCAAATCGTACACCACTGAAGGATCTTCTTGGCAATGGGTGTTGTGTTGAATAGATATGTCCATGTCTCAAGTGGAATGGATGGCATCAGCTTGAGTGGCCACTCTATTGATACTGAAGAACCCCAAAGTCCTACTATCAATATTATATCGACCTAAGTGGCTACCTTATGTTTCTTTGACCATCTCTTTGATCATTCAAGACTATTATAATATATTACTCTCTATAAGAAGAGTACTGACAAATCGTATATTACTAGGGGTTGAGCTTCCAATACCAACAAGGTCGATATTTCCAGTGTCCAACTCAAGGATAAGGAAAAATAATATGACACAGGTTATAGATGGTAAGATATATTGATGAAGAAGTAGGATTTGGTCAAAACCTAATGATGGTTATATTCCATGCTTTCAAATGGTAGTGAGGATCTCCCCCTTCCCCCAAGGGTGTCCTATTGACTTGATTGGCCGAGTGGAGATAGAATGAAGGGTTTTCTTCGGTGTGGATGTGTTTAGCCCCCTTGCACCGATAGGTCCCCAAAAGGTTCAATCTGACTGGTGTGCCATGTTTCTTAGTAGTCATGCTTGTTTTTTGGTTTGATGGTAGTTGTGTTCTTATGGAAAAATCATCGAGCACAACTGAATCGGGAAAACCAGAATGAGCTTTCTTGTATTGGTACTAGTTCTCTTGGTATAATATTGGTAGTAGACATTGAGATACTTCATGGATTCTAGATGAACAGGGAAAATAAATACTTCAAGTAGTCCAGTTACTCCCTAGTAAGTCAGTACCTAGTCAGACCTTGTCTGACTAGACCTGGGAGGACCTAGAATACATGAAGTATCCCATACCTAAGAGGAAATGGAATACATGAAGTATCACAGACCTCGGAGGACCTAGTGCTCCAAGATACTCTAGATAATAAGAGGGAGTTCCTGGGGAACACATAATGTAGATGCATCTGTATCATGACTCATTATACAACTAGTTGAGTTCTGAATGGGTTCATCACAGTAAATGAAATACCAACCGTGAAAGTGGGGCATGTAGAAAAAATAAAATGAGCTAGTTGTGCTACATTGTATTTGACATCAGATGCACTTGTTCTGCCATATCCTCCAACTAGGTGTTTGGGGGTGGAGTTGTTCTTGATTGATTTTTGATTCGGTAGTGAAACTCCAGCACATTCAATATCCCCCTATATTGGTATGTCCATATCCACACATGGGGTTGGTGTTGTTGAACTGGCCTCATATAGTCAGGACACAACCACACCACTTCAACAGACACCTCTGAGACTACCTATGATACACTCCACACCTAGTTGGGTCGAGAACAAATAGAAATTACTGCATCATCATTTCCATTTTTTGATAGGCCACTGTTCATACTACCTATATTATATAGACTATATTGGTAGATTCAGACATTCCCTCCTTTGGATTCAAGCATCTGGTTAGGGGAATGGGAGGTCCAACAGATATAAGGGTTGGAAATATTCTGACTGGCCTAGGGGCAGTGGGAATCTAGGTGTTTCTACTCTCCATATCAGGTAGGAAAATAAATGGTATGACTATATGACTTGGTCGGTGGGATACTGGCACAATGTGATAGGCCCACATTCCACTAAAATTCTACCCAAATGGTTTTGTGTTTGATTGTTGAGTTATATGCAAGAGATACTGACAAAGTCGATATAATATTGGTAGTGTGAAAAATTTACTACTTGTTTGATGCTCAGTACTCTACTCTAATAGTGAAAACATGACTATTAGAGTAGATTACTGACATATATGCTCGATGTGCTGAGAGGTTTGAGGAGCGACTCAAAAAACTCATGTTCAACAATCAACATAGGGTGATGAACTACTTCCAATGAGTGCAGTATGCTTCTCGAGCTACGGTGTGGAAAATAACATTTTCTCCAATATACTTGTGTCATCTCACCCATGATACACATTATAAATGGGTGCCCCATTGGCCAAATGGTGTACCAATCCCTCTGCTCATTCCAGATTCAATGAACACCCCCTTAAAACTCAATACATTGGTCAAAGGTAGATGTTATCAACTGTAGTTGGCATATCACAACATGGCGTATCGTATGATATCCATTCCAAGAAAAGTATGTTTAAACCATAATCGATCCACTATGACCACTATGAATGAAACAAGATACCCATGTATTACTCATGAACATTGTCAGAACACCAATTTGTTTACACTGAAGGGGTGTTCATAGGACAACTACTAACCTACTAGCCGCATGGATGGTTCGGTCATGCATGGTTTGAGGCCTGGGTGGCAATGTAAATCAATGAATTGAAGTATCATGGGGGTCCTTGTGGTTGGGGGCATGATATGGATCACTTTCACTATTATAATAGAGTCAGGTACTCTATCTATATATTCAATTAGAGTAGATTACTACTTGTCAATGGGAGACCAGGAAAGGGGTTATGAGCCTGTCTTCAAATAGACACCATTGCTATTATGGTACTTTCCAAGGATGTACGGTGGAATTGAGAATATGGGGTTGGTTGAATGGTGTACTTTATTTGATATAATACATGCGAATTATCATTGGGACCGATATAGGATGATACAAAGGTCAACGGTTCATGAATGGGTCTTATCCCAATGAGTACTCAGGTTGAGATGGCTATCAGAACCAATGTAAGAGGATACTAAATGCTTGGAGGATCGTGTCGGTGGTGGTATCTCATGACCTGAAAAGTTTACCAATATTTATCCTTTAGGGTTAGATATTTTATAATCATATCCCCCTAAATACAATGGCCCTATGTTATTGGGTATGCAACTTCCATGCTTTATACCAAATAGCTACAGCAGGTATGATGGCCATATGCACTGGAGGAATTGAAGGGCACCTGACATGGGTTGTTCATTTCTGGAAAGGTCACTAGAGAAGATGCACTAAGTGGGTGGGTTCTCAATGGGGGTGTAAGAGATTAGTCGATACTATTGGAGTAGATTCAGGTACTATTCTATATAGTCCTTACGCTGGGTTCCTAGGCTCCTTGTGGTGGTGTGGACATGATGGACATCTGGTATGCATAAATGGTTAGATTCATCATGATAGAGCTCAGGTTGGGTTCCAGAAGGTCTTTATTTTCATTTTAATAGATGGTGAAGTATCTTTTATTGTCATAGAGAGGTTGGTGATCAGCGGAAGAGAGAAAGCAAGAAGAATCTCGATATAATATAGTCTGCCAAACTATAGGTGGTTATTTACCTATAGTGGTGTCTATAGACTATATATAAGAGTAATAGGATATATTACCAAAGGTATACATGAATTTTCCCTGATAATTATTAGGTCCCCCTATGGTATGGGTCAAGAGGGTAAAAAAAGAAAGATCATAGAATTTAGTACTCTACCCTAATAGTTTCGGAACTGCACTCCAATTCATTTGGGGATGGTTTGCTCAGGTAAATAATCTACTATAAGAGCGAGGTTTGGAAATAATGTGTTTAGAATTGGAGTAATATTCCACTCAAGTTGGTATAATATAGGTAGTATAGAATCTTCCATGGGAACAGCTAGGAGGTTGTGGGAAAAAACAGTTCTCGGAATCAGGTACTCAAATCGGGGACGATTAGTGTTTTTGGCTGTAGGGAAAAGATAATTATACCAGACTACTAGTAGATGGATGGATGTGAGGTCGAATTGGGTATGAGAGGTTCCTATTTTGTGGGTGATGTGGTAGGAACAACTGGATGGAAGCGAGTTGGGCACAAGTTTTCTAGATCTTATTCCAATGCTGCAACTAGATGCATTCATGTATTGGACACAATTAATCTGGTTATACCTAGTACTCTCAACATACGATATATATATATGAGACTGGTTGGAGTTTTGGGGTTGATATGCATTCAAAATGTTTGGTTTTTTCTAAAAACTCTAGGAATGACTTTAGTGTTAAAAGATATAGACATGGTGTTCTGCCTTCAAGATGAATTCATCCATGGGTTTCACACTGGTGTAGACTATCTGTCAGAATATAAATGCCAAGTATAAAATTGGAGTATAGGAATGGGAAGGTATTTGAGTGACCAGATCTTATAACTTGGGTTCCTAGGAATCATGAAAATCACTAGGAATCTTGGCATGGAAGGCCATATTAGTTGGCTATCGAGGTCATATCTCACTAAGAGGGGGTCACCATGTCATGTGGAGGTTTCATTTGTCCATGTTACACTTGTCCAAAATAGTCTATTTTAATAACACACAGACACTTGGTGAAAGGTAGAATTTAAATGTGTTATTCTAAATATAATTTATTGTGTCTCAGTACTCTACTCTAGAAGGTGGACCTTGGGTATTGGGGTGGGTCATCCACTGATACTGGCATCATGATATAGAGAAGTGGGAAGAGATCAGATTAGTTGGAGGTCAATGTTGGTGTTGGGGGTCTTTCCATCTCAAGGGTGGTCATGAAGCAATTTGTATTGGGACTATTGGAATCTGGTATGGGGATTCTGAAATCCAATCTTGAGATAGGAAACATTGCGATGTGTGACACACAAAAGGTTGAACAAGGACTACCTCAAAATGGGAGCAGGAAGGCCCAGTACTCTTATATTCGTATATATAGAGTCATCATTGGTACTATACTCTAGATGTACTAATGAAACATTTGCAGGTCACTCAGTCTTTTTTTTGTAGCGGCACTCAAGGAAAAATACACTCGAAAATGGGGACATGCTTGGAATTTCATTTATAGCTCCGAGCTGGCTCAGTTCCTTATCCCTATCAGTTACTCCCACTTATCTATTCTTAATATCTTCTATTTTGTATCCCTGTCAGTATTGGACCAATTACTTAACCCTATCAGTGGTGGTTTAGGTGGTGTTGTGGTGGGCGTATGCAGTGGAAGGAACTCAAGGTACAAGACTGGCATCATACATCAGATTATCGAGTTATATTGAAATTAGAACAACATGGTGCTAGGTGGAAAGAAAGTATTGGATGAATGAATAAGTTGTATTGACTTTAGTGGTTCTCTATCATAGCATGATGTTTTTCGGGGCTATAGAAGAGAAAGATATTGAGGTGCTGTAACTCAAATGGGATATCAGAGTGTCATTTCCATCAATATATCAAGCTGTATGGCGACTATAGACTATATATGATGAGTGAGAATTGGTATTAAAGGGGGTAAAATTAGGAGACCGATGGGGGTGTTAATAAATGGACGTGATTACATTCATAGGTACTCTTACTACATAGTTTATAGTAGAGTACATAGGGAAGGTGTGGAAGGAAAACTGATAGCTAGTGATGGGGAATGATTAGATCAAACATTATGTATACCACTACTGACCTACTAGATTGGATTGGATAGGGGAGAATGGATGGTTCATGAATCCTCTTGGGATAGTAGGGCATGCGCGATTCACCAAGGCATTCCTATCATCTGGTTGATCCAAATCCATGGCCAATGTTGAGATCTGTCGGTGCTAGGGAAAGTATAATTGGTTTTGTTTTGTACATGCATCCAAGTCATAGGTGTTCCATGGTTTCTATGATGGAGAGAGTGGTGATCCTATAAACCTTGTTCCTTTGATGGTATGATGTGCTCTGTGATGTGAAGGCATGGAAACATACCCCAGTAGTACAAAATGAACTAAGATATGGTTCTTTACTATTCATCACCGTAGAGGTTATGTTACTTATTTCTCTCTTTTAGGAGTCTTATCATTCTACTTTGGTGCCAGTGGTAGAGGTTTTATTGATCTGGAAACCCCATGGCATCTTGAATTTATATACTTGAGAGATTCCAATGTTTAATACATTGATTCCCCCAATGTTTGGAACATCTATCACTTGCGATTATTGTTATCTACTAAACGACATGTACAATCGATCTGTTTTCACTTTACTCACTACTATTGCACTGGCTCTCATTTTTACTGGGTTGAAAGGGTTAGAATATTAAAAAATATACTTATCTTTGTCAGATAGTATATATGGTTCAATTTTTTTCTTATAAATTGGGTTTCATGGTTTTCATGTGGTCATTGGTACACTATACTAGAGCGTCTATTATTATCACCAATTGATAGGGCAGTATGGCAAGGCGCATCACATTAGCATTGAAATAGAATCATGGTGCCTTCATTTTGTAGAAATTTTTCAGGTCATCCTCTTTGTCTTAGTAAATAGATGGGGAGGTCGGGGTTAATGGGAACTACTAAAATACATAGCTCAGAAACTATATTAATAGATTACTATACATAGTTGGTTTTCGGAATTAGAGAGTTGAGGTGATATTCTCAAATACACTGGGTTAATAGAGAAAATGGAAGTTTTGGTTTTTATAAAAAAAAGGTCGATTCAATGGTTCTAGGACTCAAAATATCACTTTTTCACTATTTTTTTGTGTTAGAATAGATATTGGAAGATCTTTTCCTGGCCTCATTTCACTGCATGTTTCTCTTGGGCTATTTGTAATTGTTCATGGTGATCCACCTCAAAGATGTTTTTTGGATGATTCTGCTTATTGCGTTGCCGTAGGAATTTATTTGTGATGTGAATCAAATGGAAGGTGGAATTTATGATTGGATTGATCATTGAAGTGGATGGTTTCTAGGAATCATGACTCGGGTTGGGACCAAATCCACTTAGATTAACCTTAATCGTAACTACACACACAAGTACCTAGGAACCTCATATGAAGACCATTTCTATAAATAATATATGTACTTGATTAGCGCTCAAGTTATTTCTCCCAACTTTGGATCTAGGCTATGATGTGGTGTTCTAGAAATGTGGATGTTGGGTTATGGAGGGTGGACATGTGATCTAGTACTCTAATCTATTAGTCAGGTTGCATGAGCAGTTCTAGTTAGGTTTCATGAGCTGTTCTGGATGGAGAGGACATGTGATCCAGTACTCAAATTTAATAGTCATCAGTTTGGGTTGGTACAATTATACATTCCACTCTATTGAGATCCTTTCTTTCAAGTATAGTTGAACAACTTATTTGACTTCCATTGCAGCCCCAAATACACCTACTGGGGAATGGGATCGAGGGTGAATTGTAGCCTACTTAACTCATCTCCAAAGGAGTGCCTCAAACCTCATGACAGTGGACATTTACCATCTCTTTTATAAACATCTCTACTCTCACCAGGTTGGTTCTTTTATACCACCCTTTGGATCATATCGATTCTGATGGCCATGAATTTTCAATTGTTACAAAGGTAAAGGCCTCAGTTACTCTCTTTCCCCTAAAGGGTAAGATCTTTTAGAACTATTGAAAGTTCCATATGGATGATTTTTTCATTTTGTGGAAACATCTTGTTGGAATGAAATTAGTAGGTAGCTCCTCCCTTTATTTTATCATCCACTGGGAACACTTGTAAAACTTGGAGATAGTGGTACGGGTGATATCATAGTCATTGTTGTTTCATATGGTATTGTTGGAAATCAGTATAATATAGGTATTAGAGGTAGGGGTTCCACTCGAGAGCTACTCCAGATAACTCAACCCACAGATCGAGTTCCCCCAATACCATTGTATTTTCAATCAGTATAATATAGTTATTGTAACCTATGCGTACAAGGTCGATCACTATCATTTATCGCACAAGAGTTCCTTGTAAATAGTGTGTGTACATCTTTGTTTCTCGTTCGGATGAATGGAGTTGATGATTGGCCATTATCATACCATTCAATGACTCCCAAAAGTATCAACTTGACATGCCTAAGGTGTTTAGGGGAGGGACCATAAAATGGAACAATAACCTCCACCCACTTCCTTAAAATCACATGGGGCAGGGAAAATAGCTCTTTTTTCTTTTTAACTTGATTCATCTAGCTTGGAATGAATCTAGAACGTTCCTCACTCTATAACTAGTGGGAGACTCACTAGAAGACCCTGACTCTTACTCATACTCAGTATAATATAGGTAATAGATTTATAAGATAACATTCTCTAGATGACTTTGAATCACCTGGGTGACCTAAAATCTTTGGCAGCCTGTCTGGATGATCTATTACATTCTAATAGTTGAGGATATGAGTTTTTTTCTTCCTTTCTAGTAGGATATAAACACTCGGTATAATATAGGTAGTGGTATAGTATTAGGTTTAGTGGGACAACAATGATGTTAGATGAGGGTTAGAGATCGGACTGGTTCTCCTACTACAATGGGGATAGAGGGATAGACTCATACACCAGCACTATGGGTGTGAATGTAGCTTGAATCTCAACTTTTGGGTGATGTATCAATAGAGTAAAGTAGTGTCTGGGATGAATTAACCTAAAATGTAGTTCACTGTCTTCCGTAACCCATTGAATTTTGTTTGATTGGTTATACTACACTACCTATATTATAATGAGAGAGGTTTTGGTTGGACTGAAGAGAGTGATTAGGCACAATATGGTCATTTCCTCTTTGATGGTATATAATGAATCACATTCTTGACATGCATCCCTGGATTCATAGCATTAGGAAATGGGGAGTCCATACTATTAGAGTAGACTACATGAGGATGAAGGAATGGTTCATGAGAAATGGAAAGAGGGTGGTACTATATATATTGTCATTGGTTCATCAACTACTCAATAGGTTATTTTTCTACACAATCCAGCCATTTTATATTCCATCAAGAGTAACCATTGATGAATTAAATAGAGAGTATTAAATGAAATATGGAGGTCTTGTTAGTGATTCTCACGTCGTTATATAGTTTAGGTGAAGAAATTTGACTTTGTTATGATGTCCATTGAGTGGCATTGCTAGTGAAGAATCATGGATCTTGCTTTAGGGGAGGATGTGAATCATTATAATATAGGTAGTATACTATTTCAATATAATATATGTAGTATAATATCATTTTATTGCTTGAGAAATATCTTTGGGCACTCAGTCGACTGGAATCCTATCTTGTAGATGAGCCCATACCATAAGGAATTTCAGTACTATGTCCCTTCATGTACCATGAATTCAATAGGATACTGTAGATCCTACTCAGATATGTTTCTATCATATCCTTTTGGATAATTTGAAACAATCAAAAGGTCATCAAGTATTTTAAAATCCTCTAGTGTCTCTAATTACCTTCATCTAGCTCTAGGAGGTAAGATTTCAGAGTTCTAAACATAATCAAGTGGAGGGAATCAACAATGAGAAAAGTTCTAATAGGTACAAGAATCGGTGTCTCAATCGCAAGGTAGTGATGAGATTTAGGGTAGAAAACTCAAGTCACTTATGAAGGGGAAATGAATCTATCCTACACATACATATTCTTTAGTATATTTTCCCAATGAAATAGGCTATCATCTAGTTAATTACCCACCTCTGAGATGATATCATGTCATTGTATTATGTCACATTGATTGTACTTTATGAATCTATCTACGGTTGAGAAGAAAGAAGAAAAACTGACTGATTAGAAAGTATAATGGAGAGAGAAAATGGAATGGTGAACTATCGAATCTAACTTCTTATTATAGTGGACCTCCCAGAGACAAAAAGAACTAAAACTTCTGGAAAGAAATATGGACTAGTGTCTAGGATACAATACATGAATCATGTATCCCACATACTCATTGGGATAGGATACTTCCCGTATCCCAGGTCCTCCTAGGTATAATATTGGTATTGGACCCTACCCTATTATAATTTAGAGTATCCTAGAGAACCTATTATAATCTTGATTAGCCTTACTTGTCTGGACAGAACCTAGAAGACCTGGAAAACATTAGGTATTCTAGACCAAGGAGGACATGAAATACATGAAGTTGTTGGGACCACCTCATGTGTGAAGATTTTATTTTTTGTCAACAGTTGTCAATGATAGTCAAAATAAAGAAGGATATGAAGAATGAATCAAATGTTAATGGAGATTGGATGAAATAAGGATGCTTGGCGAATTTTTATTAAATCATAGCATTGGATGTCATGCTTGGGAAATTCTCTAAGAAGTCAAATCAGATGACTAATGCACTAATCTTAATGTTTAAATCGCTTGTGTTAAAGGTGAAACATTGTTTACAATAATGAATAAAGGTGAACTATCATCCATATGAGGATTACTGATGAATAAATGGTAGAAGTTAAAGTTCTAAGTGTGATCAATCAAAATAAATGAATAATGTGATTTGCATGAGAGTAGAAGAAGAGAAGAGTGCGCATTTAGGTTTCTTGAGATCACATCATACATTCACTCATGTGTATAAATTAAGAACACCAAATCCAAGTGATAAATAAGAAGATATAGGTTTCCATGCATGGGGATGACATTCAAAATTTACATGCATGAGATTGGAGTTAAGGTGATTCGTATCATATTCAGTTAATATTGGAAAAAAGATGATGTTGGAAGATAGGGAAGTTAGAATACCTTCCTCAATAAATCTAATGATGATTTTTTGATATGTATTTTACAATGATCATAAGTTGTTTATAGATCTTATGATTCATGCTTTATGAAGGAAAGGGGGAGAAAATATGCGGTCAATCATTATGGTTTGTCTTGTAGAAGTAGGTGTCTAAGGTGGCGTAGTTTTTTGGTGTTTTCCAAATTATTTTAATCCAAAATTTGGAGTTGGGATAGCATTTGGAAAATAGTATTTCCTTGAAGATGTCATAAAAACAAGGAAAAAGAATGAATTTTGTGAATATGGGCTTCATTAAGAAGATTTTTCCAAGAGATGAAAAATTTTGATGATGTTCTCTGGAACTACAATGAGCATCACGAATGGAAGAGGTGAAGATAATTGTAGGTGAGCATTGCGATGATGAAGTGGAAAAGCATTATGGTGACACAAAGGAAGAAGGATAATCATGGAGATACAAAGTATTTGATGGAATGCTTCATGATTATGAAGATCTTTCATAATCTGGAAAACATTTATGGTGCTTCACGAGACAGAGTGAATTTTAGTAGAAATTTCAGAGCTCTATGATTTGGTGATGATGTGGTGCTGAGTGGGCTGGAGGGTTCTAGAGTTGGTGGGAAATTTCTATAAATAATCCCATACCCCCTTTAGAAAAATATATATACTTAATGAGAATTTTAGAGCTCTCAAATTGCGAAGATGCTTCGTGGAATAAGCTGTTCCGAGAAGGAAATGTGCTTTGTGATGATAGGTTGTTCCACAAAGGATCAATGAGCTTTGTGAATTTGTAAGCTCTACGAATGAAATTTTATTTGTGGTATCTATGGGTTCAAAAAAGGCATCCTTGCTCTACGAAGTCCATATCTCTACGAAGGCAGAGAGCTCTGCGAAGGTGTGTGCTCTGCGAAGCAGTGATCCCTACGATGTAGTGATATCTACAAAGTAGTGTGCTCTATGAAGGATCATTACAAATGATATTTTCAAAGGAACTTTGTAAATATTAGTTTTGAATAACTAGTGTAAGTGAACCAGTTCCTGAGAATACAAGACTACACTATTCCATATTATAGTGTGTCCAAGAAAAATCAAATGTGCCCACTTAGAGACTGATTATTACTCAGGGAAGAATGACTCTAATGATGCCAAGTGAACTGATACTCAGTGTTTGACTAATAACATTGGTATATGTGATTCTAGAAAAAGAAATAAGAAAAAGTGCATTCGATTATTGAATTGGAGAAAAGAGAAGAAGAAGTCTAGTGAAGTTGGGTTTTTAGTAGATAAGAATAAGAAAGAAGGGTTACTTGCATGCTGATAGGAAAGTAACATGTGGTGTAGGGAAAGAACCAAGTAGCACTATAACATCTAAAAAGTCTCTAAAAGTGGAATATCCTATTGGTGTTTCATTTCCTTTTGAATAAGGAAGAATACTATCTCCACCAGTAGTATAAATAACCAACAATGAAGATTCAAGTTAGACTAGGCTATCACCAATCTAGGGAATAGGATTGTTTCCCACCCCCTCCAAAGTGTAGGGACCCACAATATCTAGAAGATTGTTTTCCTAGCCAAAAAATTGTAACAACATATCACATTATTGTGGATAATCCATTTATTGGTCATCACCATACAAGGCAATAACTAGCTACTCTTGTTGCGAACCTTCTAAAAATATCATGTGTATATTTTTACTTCTTTATATTATTGAATTTGACAGGGAAAATAGAATAATATAATCAAGATCCTAATAGGTCATGAGGTATAGGGATAAAAAGTTGGAATTGGTTTACAAAGTCCCGAACACTGACCCCCCCTCTCAGTGTTAGGCATATCCCAAACTTGTCCTTTTAGAAGTATCCCATACCTAGGAGGACCTGGTGGTCACTGAACTGGTGCTCACTAACAAAGGACTTCTTGGGATACCTAAATTAGATATCCTAGGGAAGACCTGGGTAAATGAGCATCTTTTTGCCTACCCTTGTTTTTCCATTTATTCTACCATCAAGTCTAATGCATGAGTCAAATATACCTTTCTCTGCCACCTCAATATCCCCATTGAAAGGACAGAAAAAGGGGTTGATAGGTGGATTAAGAAACCATGGTATGTAGTTTGGATGATAGTCAAATTGAGTGTTATTGCATTTTTAAGGCTGAGAGGAACCCACTGTAAATGGTCTTAAACATGGAGTGGAGGTATGAAACCATTTCCAAATCGTTATGGGACACCACAACCACCCGTTGGTTCTCTCTTGAATGGAAGGTATACTTGTCCATGCTTACAAACCCACATGACCAGTTGAGATATTCTCAGCCAACTCAACCCCCATTGTTACTCTGGTATTTGTTATCCCAAGAACTCTTTCTAGGGGTATTCACTTCATCTAGATAGGTCAAGGGGGTTATTTCCTTCCTTACCCTAGAGCCATCTCTTATCCATATTTCCTTTCTCAGGATTGATTCCCATGTTCCAGTAGACAACAGACATAAAACATTTTTCCAGTTGGGATTCATAGTGGATAAGAATCTCATCTTTGTGGGAAAGTAAATTAAAGGGATTTGGATATCCAAATCAAGTAGAGAATATTGGAGTATAGATATCTTCTCTCATTTCTGACCTTTGGGAAATAAATGGAGTCAAGGCTGAACCGCTAGTCAGTACGCTACTCTAATAGTTCTAAGACCATGTTTCTCCTTCCACATGGAAAATTTAATCATGATCCACTGCCAAGTCTAGAGGGAAAAAACTAATACCTATATTATACATTGATAAGTATAACAAAATACCCATTGAATATATATATATATAAGTACCAATATCAAGCCCCCTGAGGCTGAGATTCTGAGGTTCTTGACTGCAGTCAACATTCTTCTGCTAGATGTAGAGAGTCCATAAAAAGAAGAAGAGGTAAACCAGAGAGAATAAAGCATAAAATGAGCTGGTACTTATATATATTTCCTAAAGAGATAACCTTAACCAATCGAAGAAGAGGGAACAGTTAGACAATATTTATAAGTATCAATTTTCATTCAATAGTTGATAGAGAAAAAAACTTTTATGAAAAGCCTCATAGGGGATCGGCCTTGATCCAAGACAAAAATTATACTTCGATTTAGCTCACTAACTGCTCTTTAAAGTGATATAAAGGCTTTTCCAAAGAGATACTTCCAATGCCTCTTCATCTTAGCATCTAGCATGATAAAGTGATCCATCTAAACTCATGCGCTCATCTACCATGACATGGGTGTGACCATAGATATGAGAGGCTCTATTTCTCTTGATTCATTTTGAAAGTAATAAAATAGTTTCTAGTATAGAAGTTATTTTGGTCGTCATAAGACTATCAAAACTTATGTGAATACCTTAAGTGTTCTCATGATGATGGGTACATCAATTTGAGATTTTTGCTGACTCTGTGTCAATAGGTTCACTGCACTTCACTCGCATATAGGATCTACTAAGATATAGTGAAATAGCCAATCACACAAGAATGATGTGACCCCATCTGAGATAGCACATCAAGTTTCTTGACTATATGAATGAGAAAATTTAAAACTACTTTGAATACTATATTAATTATAGAATAGTAGAAAAAATCATGAGACATTCAATATATATAAGTACCAATCTAGTTTTTTCTTTGAGAACACCAAGATATTTGTGGTTATCCCCTGAATCAAATAGGGAAATGAAAAGGAAAAGGATTAGAGGAAATTTATTCCCCACTCCAGTTGCATCTGTATATAGCTCTGAAGAAAGACATGGATTCTTTTTAACTTGTCATAACCATAACTAATGGAACCTTTTTTAGATATTCCTTTTTGGTTCAGTTTCATGTTCTCATTCTGTTAATGGATATATTGTAGGTTATTCGGATTTCCTAGGACTACCCCTCTGTGACACTGATAATTATACATATTGAAAGGCTGAATTTAGTTCATGATTCTAACTATCTATACATATATGCCATCCCTATCCCCATTGAAAAAGTGGAAGGTTCAATGAGTCCCCATGTAGCTACAAGTATTGACATTCTTACTACCTATATTATACACTAATATGGATAACAAACTAGGTTGAATCGAATTCCCTTTATTCTATATTGACTCATTGGGTCTCTCTCCGAATTTCATAGAAAATGCCTTTCTTCTCACCCCACTCACAGAAAGTATGCAGCTCAATTACCTAAATATATATAAGTAGAAGCACTCAATTTCATCGATAATTACATATTAGTAGAGCACCTTACAAGACCCTCAACTTAATAGTCAAATATCCTTGTATATCAGTCATTACCTAGGTTGAGAAACTCCCCACCTTGGACTGAGACTCGATATCCCCTTGACACTATTTATCCTAAAATCCTTTCTTTCACATTTCCTTTATATCTGGATAAATTATTTTCACTTTCATACAAGAAAACCTAAACTAGTGTTGGAGTCATCCCCTATATAAAAATCATCACTTTTCACCAACTACTCACCATTTTATGTTTTTATGTCCTCAATATATATAAGTAGTATTCTGAAAAAATTACCAGTCATGATTAATTCTGAAGAACACATGGTCAATGTCTGGGGCTTCATCCTAACTTTGAATGTAGCCCCATAAATTGAATAAAGAATTCTCATATGATACAAGTCACATGCTTAAAATACTTCCAGTATTCAAATCCCCCATTTTTAGGACACCCTTACCATCTCGAGTTTTTCTATTAGTATAATATAGATAGTAAATTCCAAGACTAGGCCAAGGATGGATAGTAGTCATAGATAGACTAGGAAGAAAAAATGAACCAAGACAGAAAATTTTCTGAACCCTTTAATCCTATGATAACCACCCTCTTGCATGAACGATAGCATTATAAGATTCTAAAATAGCCACTACTTATAGAGGATAATATATATACTACCTATATTATACTAATGAACACCAAAAAAATAAAGAATCATTCTAGGTTGGAAATGGACCAGATTGAGAGACCCCTTATCCTCGATTTAATCTAGATGGTAGCCTGGTCTGACCTATCTTGGTCCTCCCATATCTTCACAGGGATACATTATTTAGGTATCCAAGGGCATCCCTATATTTTTGGTATGGAAGGAATAAGGAATGAAAGTCCAGTCAGATCAACCCTATCCTAGATACATTCCATTCTCTTTGACCAGAATCGACCTCATATGAGATATTTCTTTCAGGAGATATAGACACTGAACTATTAGAGTAGAGTAATGAACTCAACAATATAAATATTTAGAACCTATAACCTAGCATATCCAATTAAAGGAATGAAAATACAAATGACCTCCAACCCCTAGCACTGAAAGCCGAAAAGATGAAATTTTTCCAGTTCCCTTTTTTTGAACCTCCAAAAAGGGGACTGAAAAAAACTGAGGACCTAGAATATGCTTTATAAGGTCATAATTTGGTTTTTTTAAATACATTCATTCCTGGGATATATGAAGTATCCAAGACCTTGGAAGACCATGTTCTCAAGATGTTCATCTTGTCTGATTGTTGTTGTCTAGGTTCTATTACCAATATTATACCGAGTGAAAAAAATCCTCTATCTTTATAATAGAAATTCTCCTGATTCTAAAATACCTATTGATGTTCAAATCATAAATACATTTATATTCCATATCATATGACTTGATGGTATCATCAAATAGATTATATTATAGTCAAATGAAGTAGAGTATATACCTTTATAGTGGTGGGTTTTCTCTTTTCATTCAGTAGCCCCTATCGTACACTGAGTCGAGAAACTTCTCTTTTTTTCATGATGAGGAAGTTATATAATGAAAATGCGGCTGGGGAAAATCCATATCAATCCATTTATTCTATAAGAGAATTGGATTCCAGCTTAAATTAAATGATATGCTTCCACTTTTGTTGTATTACTTGTAGTGGTTGGAGTACTTGAATCAGACTTGGATGAGTAGGTCATGTTGGGATCTTCACCGTGAATGATCTTCAAGTGGCTTGACTGAGTAGATCATTTCATGAGTTGTTATCATCTCTATAACTATATATAAGAGTTACATAGAGCAAAGTACTGACAGAAAGTATAAATAAAATATATAGGGATCACCCCCATTCCTATCAGTGTGAAATGACATTACTATTCAATTAGAGTACTGAAAACCCTCTCCTCCGCTCTCTATGTGCCCGACTTCTACTTTCACATACCTTTAGGCGTCATTCATTGACTTTTCCCCTTCTAATCCTCTAACCACTTGATGGAAGTGGATGGAGCTACGGCCGATGATTCAGTGAATGTTTTATGGGAAAAGGCAGTCGTAGGCTCAAAAAATAGGATAAGGGATAAGCTTGAGAGAAAGAGTCACCTAAGAAGATTGAAAAATGTTGTTCTACCAATGAGATACTCTGTCGGGAAGTGAGTGATACCTCAAATCCATAGAACTGGTCATGAGCATGACCTGATTCTAGAAGTGTTAAGATAGGGGATTCAAGAAAGAGAAGATAAGAATGATTCCAAAGGTATTAGTGCCTTGTAGAGTATGACTATCATACATAAAATGATGTAATTGTGGATATCATTCCACTACTAGAAAAACAGGTATTTGCGACGGGCTATTTGCGACGGGATCCCGTCGCAAATAGCCCGTTGTTGAAAACGCCGTCGCAACTACACTTATTTGCGACGGGCCCGTCGCTAAAGCCTTTTTTTTGCGACGGACATTCTCCCCGTCGCAAATAGTATTCCGTATTTTTGTAAAAAACATTTAAAATATTTTTTGCGATGGGACCCTTCGCAAATACCTTTTGCGACGGGACCCGTCGCAATCTCTTTTGCGACGGTTCCGTCGCAAAAACTATTTTTTAAAAAAATAAAAAAAATTAATAATACTAGTATTTGCGACGGGAGTAGTATCCCGTCGCAAATATTATAAAAAAATAAAAAAAATAAATTATTAATAAATTATTTTAATTAATATAATAATAGAATTATAATTTAGAAATGAAAATAATAAATTATTTTAATTACTATAATAATAGTAGAATTATAATTCAAAAATAAAAAATAATAGAATATTAATAAATGATTTAATTAATATAATAATATTACAATTATAATTCATAAATAAAAAAAATATTAATAAGTTATTTTAATTAATATAAAAATAATAGAATTATTTTACATTCAAATATTAAAATAATTCAAGTATTACAAAAAAAATAATTAAATTATAATATTATAAAATTTTAATATATATATAAAATTTTAATAAATATATATAATTTAATATTATAAAATATAAATAATATTATTATTTATATTAATATTGTTATTTAAAAATATAATATTATTAATATTTTATAATGAAACAGAAACTACGAATAGAAAAAAAATATTTTGATTTCACAAATTTTATAACAGAAATACAAACTCTAATCTGAAGGAGGGGGAGGGGGGGAGGTGGGGGATCTGCAGATGGTGGTGGAGGAAACTCCATCCCTAAAGCATGAGTGAGTCGGCGCATGTACTCCATCTGCTCCTGATGCTGCTGCTGCCACCGACTCGCCTGCTCCTCGTACAGCTGCTGCTGGCGTCGACGCTCCTCCTCATGCTGCTGACGCATCTGCTCCTGCTCCTGTCGGAGACTCTCTATCTGTGCAGTCTGAGATCGCAACTGATTCTCATACTGTGTAGAAGAAGATGCACGAGCTCCTCTCGAGCTGGACACCGACATCGCAGCACTGCCATAATAATCTCCGGGAGTCAGTCGAGAGCCGATACCAACTACTCGACCCTTCTCGAAGGCATACTGGGTGGCCTGCATCCATGCCGCCTCATCAAACTGACGGGCAGTGGTATGATCTGATGACTCGGCCTGACTCTTAGGTCGGGTCTGTGCCGCTGCGGCCTCATATGACTCCTATAGTTGCAATTTAAAATTAAAATTGTGAATATATTATATGCAGTTAATTTTTAAACTTGAAAACAAATAATACTGACCACGATGTGATGCTGACAATCACCTCTGAGCTCCCCAGTAGCAGGATCACTATACATCCTCCAATATACGTCGTACTCTGTAATATCAGGGTGCTCGACAGCCTATAAGAATAAAAAATAAACTGTTAATATTTATAGTTATATAAAATATTTATAAATAATGTACGTACCAGATGCTGTCTATGAGTACTAAAAGAACGACTCCTAGCTCGATGAGTCACCTCCTGTCTCCCCCGATTCTGCCTCCCCACCGATGATCTCCTCTGAAAGGCACCACTCAACCAGTGCGCACATAATCCATCCCATACATGGGATGAAATATACTCTGGTCGGTGTGCTCTACATGACTCCTCAAAATCTGACACTCCTGCTTTCTTCATCGCAGCTTTTCTTAAATTATGCAAAAACTGACAAAGACGATCACGCATGGCCACCTCCCATGCCTCGTGGATGGCGTCACGCATGGTATCCTCGATCGGATACCATAAACCCTACAAATAAATCAAAATATCAAGTTAGAAATGAAATAATTTTCAAAATAAAAATTATTTATTTACGTACGTACCAACCAATGGTCGAACATGGCCTGCTGCACATCAATCGGAATCTGCTCCCATGTGGTCCACGGCTGAGAGAAATAGTTGCGCAAAATAGCGCTGCCCTGTCCGACTGCTATATGCGGAAAACTGAAAAAATAATAAACATTTATTATGTGAATAGATTAATGAAATCTTAGTCAAATACACAGGTTATCACACAGGTTATCACACCTCCGTGTGCGTGGATCAAACCCAAGACGTGGACGTCGCTCGGGGACGGGGTCAGGAATCATCAATCGTGTAAGACCGCGCCCCCTCCGCGTACTCCCTGGAGCGCCTGCAGGCTGAGGGTCATCTGTCAGCAACTCATCCGCATCAAAAGTCAGGTAAGCATCCGCCAACGCACGAAATGTGGCGTCGTCCATCTGAAACAAAAAATTTTAATGTTAGAAAATAATTGATAATTACTATTATATATACATATATACATATTATGATTGTATATAAATACCATGAAATGCTATCAGTGTTCATCTTCATCATCATCTTCATATATGTCAATGTCATCTTCATATTCCTCCTCAACATCATTGATATCCATTCGAGTTACAGTTGCTTCATCTCTTACCGTTTCAAATTCATATGTGACATCATTAACATCATCGTCATCACTGACTCTTAAATGTGGGGTGTCGTCATCGATACTCATGTATCTTTGTAAAAAAGATTGATTTTGAGTACTCTCTTGAAAAACTTCAATTCTTTTCACATCAGTGAAAGCACATTCACTTTGACTAAACTGATTGTCTCGAATTTTGATTTTTATTACACTCCACCAATCAGTCAAGTCTCTTGATGTTGCACAGTACTTTTCATAATAAACTTGATATGCCTGTTGAGCCAATAAGAATGGTTCATTTACTGCGAGAACACTTTTACATTTAATATCGATGATTCCATGAGTCGGATGAACACGCACGCCTCTCTCTGTATCCAACCACCGACATTTGAACATGGTTATGTAATGTTGTCCAAGATAACAGAGTTCAATGATTTCATCAAGTATGCCATAAAAGTAAACTTCATTTTCTCGATGATGAGATCCTCTCAAGCTAACTCCACTGTTCATTGTTTTTTTCGATTCCCCATATGCATGTGTGTGGAATCGAAATCCATTCACCACATATGCATTATAAGTTTTAACAAGTTTGGAAGGTGGGTTACTCAATACACACAGCCGTTTGTCAATTTTATCAGCATGTCGAGACACCTGGAAATTTGTGAAATAATTATCAATATAGTAAACTATACATTTAATGAGTTGCTAAAAGATAAAGAATTTATGTTACCAGTTTTTGAAACCACTAAGAGAAATTTTTCAGTCGACGTTCTTCGAGAGCAGCTGCTGTAATTTGTGGAATTTGTTTCTTGATATGATTATCATACAACCTATAAAAACCAAAGTTATTTACTGTAACATAAATGATAGAATAAGTGATATAAACACTTACAGTACAACTGATGTCATCTCTTCACAGTTGAGCAGAACATACGTATGAGCTCTATGATGTTCATCATCTGAAAGCCAGCGTTCAGAAACTCCACCAAAACCAAGCTCTGACTGGTTGAAAACAGATAATTGATTGTCGATTTCATCAATATTCCTCTCATTCCGTCCCATTCGGTTGTGTTTTGAAGGATACTCAGATTCAAAATAATGGGAGCAGAAAAAAGATATTTCCTCTTGAAAATAAGCTTCTTCAATAGATCCTTCAACAGATGCTTTGTTGCGTACTTTTCTTTTCAATTTTTGCATGCATCTTTCAAATGGGTACATCCATCGAAACTGTACCGGACCTCCACATTTGGCTTCATATGGAAAATGTAACATCAAATGTTCCATTGAGTCGAAGAAAGACGGCGGAAATATTTTTTCCAGTTTACATATAATTACAACAACATCTTTTTTAAGTTTTCCTAGAGCATCATAATCTGCCGTAGCTGCACAAATTTCCCGAAAAAAATGAGACATGTCTATTATGGAATCCCAAATCACAGAATTCAAGAGACCTCTTAATCCAATGGGTAGAAGTCTCTCCATTATAACATGACAATCATGACTTTTTAATCCAGTAATATGACCATTCTTTACACATCTACCCAAATTGGAAGCACAGCCATCTGGAAGTCTCAAATCTGCAATCCACTGACAAAATAATAAACGGTTTTCTTTAGACAGTGTATAAGCTTCTTTTGGTTTCAGTAACCTTTCTGTTCTGACATTCTCAAATAGTTCCAATTCTGGACGCCTGCAAATTTGGGCAAGATCTAAACGTGCATTTACATTGTCTTTGCTCTTTCATGGCGTATCCAAAACTGTATGAAACAAATTATCAAAACAGTTCTTCTCAATATGCATGACATCTAACATGTGTCGGACCAACAAATCAGACCAATATGGCAAATCCCAAAATATGCTACGTTTAATCCAATTGTGTTCTTTCCCAAAACCAGAAATTTTCTGTTGGTTTATTGTGGGACCAAAAGTGATGGGAGGTAATGAAAATACAACCGATTTTAACTCCGAACCTGATAGAATTTTTGGAGGTCCATCCCTTTCAGCTGTTCCTTTTCTGAAATGAGATCTGTTTCTGCGAAAAGGATGATCAGCTGGAAGAAATCTGCGATGACAGTCAAAATAACAAGGTTTCTTTCCATGAATGAGCATAAATGCTTTGTTCTCTCCCATACAGTAAGGACATGATTTATGACCATGTGTACTCCATCCAGATAACATCCCATAAGCCGGGAAGTCACTTATTGTCCACATCAATGCTGCTCTCAGTATGAAATTCTGTTTCGTTGCAACATCATATGTACTGACACCAGTACTCCACAATAAATTTAATTCATCAATCAATGGCTTCAAATAAACATCAATATTTTTCTTCGGATGTCCTGGAATTAGTAAAGTCAAAAAGATATATGGCTCCTTCATCAAAATCCATGGAGGTAATATGTACGGAGTTAAAAAAACAGGCCAACATGAATATTGACTACCATAAGATCCAAACGGACAGAAACCATCAGTGGAAAGGCCCAGTCGAACATTTCTAGCTTCTAAAGCAAAGGATGGATGCACTCTATCAAAATGTTTCCATGAATCACCATCGATTGGATGATTCAAGCTTTTATCGGTTGAACTATTCTCTTTATTCCATGACATCATTGTCGCTGTATTCTTAGACATGAATAAACGTTGAAGTCTGGATGTAAGCGGAAAATATCTCAACTGTTTTACAGGAATCAAACCAGACTTCCCGTGTTGTCCTTCTTTATATCTCAGTTGCCCACATGTGGGACAACTATCCAACGACTCATTTTCCCCAGAATATAAAATGCAGTCATTTGAACATGCATGAATCTTCTGACAAGTAAGTCACAAATTTCGAACCAACCTCTTACTTTCATAGTAATTTGCAGGTAAAACATTTCCTTCGGGTAACAATGTTTTCAGCAAAGAAAATATCTGGTCAAAACAGGTGTTTGACATTCCGTTATCTGATTTGATAGCCATAAATTTTGCAACTGCTTCTAATTTTCTCATCTTGCAGCCAGGATATAATGCATCCTCAGCAGACTTCAACAACTCATAAAATTCAGATGGTCCCAACTCAGGATTTGAAGCTATATCAGCCGGAGTTTCTGTATGTTGAACAGATGAACCTGCAACATCATGTACTAAATCTTGAAACTGGGATGGATCCGGAATCAAGTTGGTATCACCTGCTCTGGAACTGCGTTCACCGTGTTGATACCAAAAAACATAATCTGCTTGAAAACCAAAACGCAAGAGATGTTCCCCCACTTTGTCAAACGTGTCAAACGTTCTCAATGCACATTTTCTAGAAGGGCATTTTATCTTTCCTTCTGAAACAAATTCTGGATTTGATGCCGCAAATGATAAAAAAATCTCCACACCCTCTATATATACTGGATTTAAACCAGAACCATTTGGATTTTTACGCTGATTTATCCATATGCGGTCATCTAATAATGACTGTTGACAACCTCGTTGTTCCATATTTTTCTATAAAATATAAAATCATTACTGGTTTTGAATAATTTGTTAGAAAAAACACAAGCAAGGATTGAATATATTGAGAATAAAGCAAAACCTGTTACAAATATTGATAATTTTAATATTATATTGATTTTTTATTTTTTTTAATAATACTAATATAATTTTTTTCATAAATATTAATTATATAATAATAACATCATTACATTATTAGTATATTTTATTATTAATATTAAAATAATATAATTTTCTATATTATATACAATTCTCCTTTCATCTGTGTGTTTCACATTCTGTCTCCATATGTAATATTGGCATTCACTTTCACCTCTCCATTGGCGAGTAGGTTGATAATTTTGAAAAAGAATGCCAATATTACATGTGGAGACAGAAAAAACACAGAAGAAAAGAGAATTGTATATAATATAGAAAATTATATTATTTTAATATTAATAATAAAATATACAAATAATGTAATAAGGTAATTATTCCTAATTATTGGTAATTATTTCAAATTATTGGTAATTATTCCAAATTATTGGTAATTATTCCAAATTATTGGTAATTATTCCAAATTATTGGTAGTTATTCATAATTTTTGGTAATTATTCCTAATTATTGGTAAATATTGGTAATTATTGGTAAATATTGGTAATTATTGGAAAATATTGGTAATTATTGGTAATTATTGGAAATTATTGGTAATTATTGGTAATTATTAGAAAATATTGGAAAATATTGGTAATTATTGGTAATTATTGGTGATTATTGGTAATTATTGGTGATTATTGGTAATTAATACTAATTATTGGTAATTAATACTAATTATTGGTAATTAATACTAATTATTGGTAATTAATACTAATTATTGGTATTTAATACTAATTATTGGTAATTAATACTAATTATTGGTAATTAATACTAATTATTGGTAATTAATACTAATTATTGGTAATTAATACTAATTATTGGTAATTAATACTAATTATTGGTAATTAATACTAATTATTGGTAATTAATAATAATTATTACTAATTATTGGTAATTATTACTAATTATTCCTAATTAATACTAATTATTCCTAATTATTACTAATTATTACTAATTATTACTAATTATTACTAATTATTACTAATTATTACTAATTATTACTAATTATTAGTAATTATTGCTAATTATTACTAATTATTGCTAATTATTATTAATTATTACTAATTATTAGTAATTAGTGATAATTATTAGTAATTATTGATAATTATTAGTAATTATTACTAATTATTGGTAATTATTACTAATTATTCGTAATTATTACTAATTATTCGTAATTATTACTAATTATTCGTAATTATTACTAATTATTCATAATTATTACTAATTATTCATAATTATTACTAATTATTGGTAATTATTGGCAATTATTGGTAATTATTACTAAATATTGGTAATTATTGGTAATTATTAATAATTATTGTTAATTATTACTAATTATTGTTAATTATTGGTAATTATTACTAATTATTGTTAATTATTCTTAATTATTACTAATTATTGGTAATTAATACTAATTATTGGTAATTAATACTAATTATAGGTAATTATTACTAATTATTGGTAATTATTACTAATTATTGGGAATTTTTCCTAAATTTTCCTAAGTTTTCTTAATTTTTTCTAATTTTTCCTAATTTTAGGTATTTATTACTAATTATTGCAAATTATTGGTAATTATTGGTAATTATTGGTAATTATTGGTAATTATTGTTAATTATTGCTAATTATTGCTAATTATTGGTAATTATTGGTAATTATTGGTAATTATTGGTAATTATTGGTAATTATTGGTAATTATTGGTAATTATTGGTTATTATTGGTAATTATAAATAATTATAAATAATTATAAATAATTATTACTAATTATTACTAATTATTCCTAATTATTCCTAATTATTACTAATTATTACTAATTATTAATAATTATTACTAATTATTCCTAATTATTACTAATTATTCCTAATTATTCCTAATTATTCGTAATTATTCCTAATTATTCCTAATTATTCCTAATTATTCCTAATTATTTGTAATTATTGGTAATTATTGGCAATTATTACTAATTATTACAAATTATTCTTAATTATTGATAATTATTGATAATTGTTCCTAATTATTACTAATTATTCTTAATTATTGATAATTATTGATAATTGTTCCTAATTATTCCTAATTCTTACTAATTATTACTAATTATTGATAATTATTGATAATTATTCCTAATTATTCCTAATTATTCTTAATTATTGATAATTATTGATAATTGTTCCTAATTATTCCTAATTATTACTAATTATTGATAATTATTGATAATTATTGATAATTATTGATAATTATTGATAATTATTCCTAATTATTACTAATTATTCCTAATTATTCCTAATTATTCCTAATTATTCCTAATTATTCCTAATTATTCCTAATTATTCCTAATTATTCCTAATTATTCCTAATTATTCCTAATTATTCCTAAATATTCCTAATTATTCCTAATTATTTGTAATTATTGGTAATTATTGGCAATTATTGGTAATTATTACTAATTATTACTAATTATTGGTAATTATTGGTAATTATTACTAATTATTACTAATTATTGTTAATTATTGGTAATTATTCCAAATTATACATAATTATTACTACTTATTGGTAATTATTACTACTTATTGGTAATTATTACTAATTATTACTACTTATTGGTAATTATTACTAATTATTACTACTTATTGGTAATTATTACTAATTATTACTAATTATTGATAATTATTACTAATTATTACTAATTATTGGTAATTATACTAAATATTCTTAATTATTGATAATTATTGATAATTGTTCCTAATTATTAGTAATTAAATGAATAATTACCAATAATTAGGAATAATTACCAATAATTACAAATAATAACATTATTAGTATATTTTATTATTAATATTAAAATAATATAATTTTCTGATTTATATACAATTCTCCTTTCATCTGTGCGTTTTCTATCTCCACATACAAATAATACATGTGAAGACAGTAAACACACAGATGAAAAGAGAATTGTATATATATAAAAAATTATATTATTTTAATATTAATAATAAAATATACTAATAATGTAATAATGCTGTTATTCCTAATTATTGGTATTTATTACTAATTTTTAATATTTATTCTTAATTATTAAAAATTATTACTAATTATTCCTAATTACCATTAACTATGAACAATACTAATAATTTAAATTTATTAAGTAAGAAAACAATATAAACATAATTAAATTACAACTAATTAAGAATAATTGAAACTAATAAAAAATTAAAAATAAATATTAAATTAAAATGAACATAAATACCTTGAAAATTGATCTGCTCTGATCGTTCTTCAAAACTTTAATATCAGCTCCGAAGAAAAAAATTAAACTGAAGAAAAACTCAACTTTAGAAACACAAGTTTGAGAGCAGGAGAAGATAGAGAATGAGAATGATTTGAAAAAACGGATGGGGGTATTTATAGGTTAGATTATTTGCGACGGGATTCCCGTCGCAAATAGTGTTATTTGCGACGGTACCCGTCGCAAATACCTTAGCCAACATTTATTACGGTCAACGGTTAAATAGTTATTTGCGACGGGTCCCGTCACAAATAACCACCTGCCGACATACTATTTGCGACGGGGGAATATTCCCGTCGCAAATACCTTTTACCGCCGCCGGTTATTTGCGAAGGGGAAAGCAATCCCGTCGCAAAAGCCTAATTATTTGCGACGAGTAAATACCCCCGTCGCAAATAAGTTTTTAACGGGACTATTTGCGACGGGATTTATTACCGTCGCAAATAACCCGTCGCAAATACCTATTTTTCCCGTAGTGTTCATATTCCAGATAGACTGAGATGTGGCCTTTCATTCTTAAGGGAGTGAGAGGGTTCAAGGAAAAAGGGTGGGTAGATTTTTTATCTACATAGTCTAATGGAACAGAAACACATATTGGAAATGAATCGAGTATCTATGGTTTTGTGATGTCTAGTAATATATCCTATTCATATCATGATTAAGAAAATTAACAGCAGGTCCATCTTCCTAACCCTTTAAGGATGGTTAGATCATTTAGAACCTTGGATCTGAATCACATAAGAAATAAAGAAAATGGATACAATATGAATTAGAAAATAGTAGAAAACAGGGATAGTGTTTCATCAAATGGTACTTATATATACTGTTTTTTATTCTTCAGTGAGTAATCAGTTGATATCAAAAATCTAGTTTTATAGGAAGGAGGGGAATGAGCGGGTTCTCTAACAGGAATTCACGGACTTAGATCTCTTGTCCGCCTCTTTTAGTTTATGACCAGTATGACTTATAGTAGTAGAAATGTGATATTTTCTTGATATGGATCTATCTACAATGTCTCAGATCATGAAAAGTGGTCACTATTTGAAGAGAGGGTACATATCTCGCATCAGTGCTAGTTGATCCTTTTATGGTCTATTTCAACGGAGGGGATGTTCCACTTTCCTTTAATAGTGATGCCCCAAACCCTATCTAGTTTATGTTATCCCAATCAGTTCCTTATCCCAATCAGTTACCCAAGTCTAGAAGGTAAGGTATGAGCAGTATAAAAACTATTTTATATTATAGTAGAGTACTATATTTCTCTTTCATAGTGTTTTAGAAACAAGTATTCATTTTATAAGGGATGTACTGTAGAGACCCGAAGCTTTCCATACATGGAAATTACATTACTTTTGCGGAATACTTAGTACATAACAAAAACACACACACAAGGATCGTAATAGTTTAGTGTCTTTGGAAACTCAGAATATAATCTTCTAATCGTGGTGAAAGATCTTCAACATCTCCCATAAACATATTCCTTTTTTTTACCTAAAACCTTTCTTTATATCCTTGGGAAAAGAAAACATAAAAGGGTGAGCTCAAATGCTCAGTAAGGGTAAACAAAAGAAATATCAATCACATCATATTCATAAGAACATAACATTTTGGAAATCTTAACCTGCAAAAGAGAGCATAATTTCATAACATGGGATAAATCATAGTAGTGAAATGAAATCCCAATAATCATAACTTAAAACATTAAACTTTGTGGCATACACACATAATCATATAGAATCATTTCTTGTTAGTCAAGACTCATTGCCAAGACTATCTTATTGGACAAAGTCCATTTCTGAACCGAGTTCATTCCTCGTTTCAGTCCTGTTTCACTGAACCGGTATAACCTACCGTTCCAGCCATGTCTATCTCATGAGATATAAAATCTTTACCCAATGCATTGGAGGAAGATATAGGTCCCACCCATCTCATAATGATACCATTCTTATGTGTGCCACAAAATCATATACCATACATCAGAGCATAACCCATGTAAAAAATGGGATTCTTAAACTTTGTGACATCATAAAACAATTCATATAAGATAAAAATAATTCCATCACAACATCATAAAATCAATGTAATAATAGGGATAGAAACAAAACCCTATATTATCTTATATGAAAAATAATTTTGATAAAACTCTTGAACTCCATTCTTGAGGAAAATATCCTTTCTACTTCAAAAACACTTTTCCTTTCTTAACATGTCATAAAATTCTAAATTAAAAGAAGTTGATTAAAAATAAACTTGAAAAATTGTAAAGTAATCCTCTTGGAAATAATGTTCTAAAAATACATTCATGCCATATATGTTAAAAAAACATTCTTCTCGTACTTTTGTCGGTAAAGTCAAAAATTACCTCGTACGGAAAACGAAAAAATATTCCTTTCATATCTTTTACTAAAAACTCACCGAAGGGTAAAATTGGATTTAAACAATTTTAGGTGTATTTAAATAATACTTAATATTAAGGAAACATGGATGTGGATGATAAAATACACCCCAGTAAATACCAAAGTATAAACAATCTTGGATAAAAAATGAGATTGTGGGATTTTCCCTTACCTTAGGTCCAATTTGCTTCGTAAGTGTCCGAACCTCCTGTATAATGATTTAAATAATGTCATTTACTTATTAAAAAAATCATATTCATTGTTATGATATCACATATATGGTTCACTTATGACTTTATATTACCCATTCTTATGTAAATTAATGTTAAAGTATGGTTTTGGGTAAAATAATCTTATTTATCGTACATGTTTGGACTTGTTGTTATTTATGTTATTATTACTTATATCATGATTTAATTACCTCAAAAATGTAAATCATGATTTATATATCAAATAAATTAATTATATATCCAGAATATACAAGCATTTATAATAGTACATAACATATGGAGGTAAGAAATGAAACGCACCGTTCATGGAGACGGTAAGCCGTACGTACACATGAACGCTACTTTCATTTATATTTCTTATTTTAATGGAATTAAAACATAATTATACATAGGTATATTATAATTCCAGTATAACATCATATATAATATCATTAACCACATCCTTTATACATCCCACATAAGGTATTAACGAATCACATCACTTTGAGGGGGCGGTAGTCCGCACTTCCTCAAATGAGATTATCGTATTTAACGACTATGGAAACTGTAAAGGCTTGATATAATTAGGTAGTAAATAAGAATAAGTAAATCATAAACATAATATATATTATATATAAATACAGTTCCATCATAATGGCCACTATGAGAGGCGGTAGGAGAAAATCGAACAATCATCGTTTCGTGAGGCGTTAGTTTGCCATCACAGAAACATTATGTTATTCATCCATTAGATGGAGGTGTGTGTAAGTGTAGTTTGAATAATTCTCATAACAACATCCTAGTATCTTTAGGATACTGGTGTCGTTACAAAAGGAAGGATTAAAAAGAGTTTAGGGGTTGTAGAAGTAGAATAAAAGAAAACAACTTAAGAGAAACTGTTACCTTTAATTTTGGTAACTTCCTTTGGTTTGAACCAAAAGTACTTCTTGGAGAGTCTTCTACATAATGTAAGGCTTTAAGGGGGAGGATAGATATGTAGGGAGCTTAGTTGGGCAGATTTTGGACGAGCCAAAAGGCTTGAAAGGTGTGAGGAATTTCATAGAAGTGGTCTCCTTTTATAAGGGAGTGGAGGGGCTCTTTAGGAAAGTGTGAAAACATTATTTTATTATAAACTTATCTTCGGTTTGAAGAGGTCCAAAACACATTAATGCCAACGATAAGATGACTCATATTATAAATAAAATCATCCAATAGGAATTTGACAGGTTTTGGATGATATTTTAATCATTTTAATCTTATTTATTTAAATCATTTATTAATGAGTTAAACACTACATCATTATTGTGTCATAAATAATTTAATTCATTTGATGTCTAAAAATTATGAAAAAATACCATGATGTATGTAATCTTTTTAGATTTACAAATAATATTTATAGAAGAAAATATAACTTATATAACCCCTTATAAAAATTAATTACTAAAAGAGTTTTGTTAAAGTCAATTTTGTCTTTAGATTAAATTAATTAATCTAATGTGTCATTGTCTATCATAAGTGGATCCATGGGGTCCCAAAATCGACCCAAGGATGACCATGGTCGTCCACTACTCATCCAATAAGGTTAGGACAAGTTTCAAGTTAATTTTGAATTATTATAATATTCTTTTAACCTTGAATTACCCTATTTACCTTTAACTGTAGTAAATAAAAAAATTACCGTAGTTACTATTCATAATATCAAAAAAAAATAAAAGTAACCTATTAACATAATTTGGACCCACTGATTCCAAATATGGAACCCATTTTTCAAAATTCAAAACACATAAGTTTCAGTAATTAATTTAAAATAAATCCCGTTGTTTAAGCAAACAGGTTTTAAAAGTTAAAACATTGCCAAAGAGTGAATTTATTTAACCTACAAATTCAATGTAAAATCAAGGATAATGACATAAATTATATTAAATGGTAAAAATATATTCTATTTATACTTTTAAATCATTAAATATTATTATTTAACCACATAATTTATTACGATGAAAAAAGTTGTTTTTAATTAAAATATAGCGTGTTTTTACTATTCTTTAAAATATGAAAGTTATCATAATAATATGAAAAATTTATCCAAACTAAATTTTTATATCTTGATTCTAAATAAGAATTTTATTTTGTCAAATTTAACTTATAAACATGTCAAAAACTAGATTTCAAGTGGGTGCGCCATCAAAAGGCGGCAAAACTGCATTTTTTGAAAAATACTTATTTTACCCGAAAAATTTATTTTGTTCTTATACCATGTTTTAGAAAATGTGTAAGACGAATAATAATGTTATAAGATTCAAAATTTAGTTAATAATATTCATAACGTCTAGTTCATAATAATATTATAATAATATATCGTTGCTTAGTAAAACTCGGTATTGCGTACAACACACGATATCGAGGAAGGTCACGATTGCGTGTAATGCAAGCCAAGTCAGGGTTGCATGCTGTGAAAGAATCCTTCATTGTTTTGTATATCATAATCCAACCATATTTCATTTATATATTGAATATATATATATATATATATATATTCAATGTTGCGTAGAATAACTATTATCAATATTGTGTGTAACATGATCCAAGAATAGTGTTGCGTATACTGCAAGCTAATACGGTGTTGCGTATAGCGCAAGGTAATATTGGTGTAGCATACAACACAAGACATTAATGAAATTAAAAGAATATTTTTCATAAAATCTCGGGGTGTTACATTCTACCCCCTTAAAATGAATTTCACCCTTGAAATTCGTCGGGGTTATAAATGGTTTACTATTCAAAAGTTTCTTTAATAGAAACCCACATCGTAAAAAGGAATACCAAAACCAATCTTTAAAAACAAAAGTATGAAACGTAAAGGTTACCCAAATAAACTAATCACCGGGTTTCCACATAGGTGAAAATATGGATATGGAAGAGAAATCTAACCATCATGTTCTGAAGGAGAGTGGTAGAGAACATGGCTATGGAAAATCTAGCAATCACAAAGCCATAAATTTATGATGATCTAAGGTACCATCTGATTCATCAGATATAAGATAACTAGGTAAAAATTTTTGGTTTTCAAGATCATTTCCCTAAAGTTTATGAAATTGGAATTAGAAGAAATACTTTCGTGATTTTGGTATACTCTCACCGTTTGTCATTATTTGGACAATTTCCACTTCATCCCTTAAATAAATGAAGTTGAATTTGTCATTCGTGATGTGTTAGTATATCATGTGATAGAATGATGGGTCATTCCATCTGTCTCAAGCAAAAGGTTAGAAAAGTTATCAAAAAATACATAAGTCCATCTATAGTGAGATTAATCATATATGGTTCCTAAAATGAACTTATACTTCATATATCATACCGCTTAATAAAATAAAACTAGTTTCTACTAACCAGGGACTTCCTGTAGACCAGTGGTAGGCGATAAAGGCCAGTTACACTTCGGTTGTGGGTTCGATTCCTATGACCTTGTCCGACGCGATGGGATGTCGCCCATCTAGCAGGTTGTCCTTTTTCTAAAACTATATTACTATAACATCCCATCAATAATATCGAAAAAAACATCTATCCTTAAACAATACTAACTTATGTCCAATATAATCCATTCCAATATTTAGGCTTATCCATAATACTGCAGTCCATTCTCATAATATAGTGAAAACGATTACCAGAGATTTAATACCATCGTTGATCCCCATATATCATAAGATATGTCATGTTGTTCATATTCCAAACATTCAAAGGCCTTAATCATGTATTCTCTTGAATACCCATTGAACCTTAGTGAAAACATGAATGTAGTTAAAAGTTAACACTTTACACATACCAAAATCCTCAAAATTCTATATACTCAAACCATGATATCACTTAGTCCTTATATCAATCATGAGATCATGAATAATATAAAACATATTAGATTCTCTTTATCCCTTCATTATGTGGATATCATCTGCTTTCCAAAAATATTTCAATCACTTTTCATGGTTACCGATGCCATAAAATTATTAAAAACCACAATGGACCAAAACATAAATATTCCAATATTCCACGATACTATATAAAACATTATTTTGGAATCCCATTACATAAACACTTAATCATTCCACCACATCGTTGTCATATTCAACATCGCCAATGGTGATCGCATGTGACTTCCATTTGTCCTTTGCCTTAAGTGGTTGCTCATGTCGATCATCACTAACCCTTGGATTAGGGCATTTATTAACATAATGCCCAATTTCCTTTCACTTGAATCATTAAAGTGTAGTAGGTTCATTCTGTGATCCCTTCCTTTGTTTGCATCATTAGACATCTTCTTCCCATCATTGCGGCATTCAAATTCCCGATGACCTTCCTTTCCACATTTGAAACGTTTACTTGTCCCTATAAGACAATCTCTACCATGATTCTTTCCACACTTTGAGCATAAGGAAACATTCATCTTCTTTTCACCATCATTCTGAGATTTCTCCTTGAACTCCATCCTTCATTTCTTATCAAAACTATGAGATGGATAAGTAACACCAACTTCCATTTCTACCTTGATAGCACAACGCACAATTTCTTCATAACTACTGAAGTCTCTTATAGCTAATGCCCTTCGAAGATTTGGTTTTAAGCCACTGAAGAATTGATCAACTTTAATTTCAGGTTGGATGATAAATCTAGATGCATACCTTGCAAGCCTTGTAAAATTCGCTTCGTATATACCAACAGATTCATCATCCTTTTGCTTTAGTTCAAGAAACTCCTTCTCCATCTTTGTTCAAAGAATACGAGGGAAGTACTTATGGAAAAATAAGTTCTTGAACTCGTCCCATTCCATGGACTCAATTTAATCTCTTTGCCTCGTATTCTTGATAAGATTCCACCATTGATCAACTTCACCTTCCAAACGATATACTGCTAAGATGACTTTATCATGTTCAGAACATTGAAGAACTGAAAATATCTTTTCAGTGTTACTGATCCATTGTTCACCAACAAGTGGATCAGAAGACCCACTGAAAGAAGGTGGACTTTTCCTCATGAAGGACTCAATAGAATATTGTTCCCTTATCTGATCATTTGGAAGTCCAGAATGACTCATAGATTGTGTAAGTATAACAATAATATTTTTCACTCCATCTCCCATAACATTTGTTTGTTCAGGAGGAAAATCATTGCATTGTCCATTGCATTGATCAACACGGTTCCTTCGGGTTCCAGCCATCATCTAAAACCCAAAAAGAATAGTGTGAGAGGCAAAAAATCATGCTAGGGAAAACAACATAATAAAGGGGGAGTACCTTCAATATCTAACATCTTAGGTTTAATTCTATGATCGTTAGCGTAATTCTAGTACTATAACCTATATGTATACTTAACCTTAGGGACATCCCTAGACATACCTTAGAAATATCTCGAGGGATCTCACTAACATTTTCGCATCCTAGTTTCCGAAGGTTGACTAAACTTTTCCTATGATACCAACTATAGAGACCTGAATCTTGATGAACATGGACATTACATTACTTTTGCGGAATACTTAGTACATAACAAAAACACACACACAAGGATCGTAATAGTTTAGTGTCTTTGGAAACTAGGAATATAATCCTCTAATCGTGGTGAATGATCTTCAACATCTCTCATAAAGATCTTCCTTTTTTTTACCTAAAACCTTTCTTTATATCCTGGGGAAAAGAAAACATAAAAGGGTGAGCTCAAATTATCAGTAAGGGTAAAAAAAAGAAATATCAATCACATCATATTCATAAGAACATAACACTTTGAAAATCGTAACCTGCAAAAGAGAGCATAATTTCATAACATGGGATAAATCATAATAGTGAAATGAAATCCCAATAATCATAACTTAAAACATGAAACTTTGTGGCATACACACATAATCATATAGAATCATTTCTTGTTAGTCAAGACTCATTTCCAAGACTATCTTAGTGGACAAAGTCCATTTCTGAACCGAGTTCATTCCTCGTTTCAGTCCTGTTTCACTGAACCGGTATAACCTACCATTCCAGCCATGTCTATGTCATGAGATATAAAATCTTTACCCAATGCATTGGAGAGAGATATAGGTCCCACCCATCTCATAATGATACCATTCTTATGTGTTCCACAAAATCATATACTATACATCATAGCATAACCCATGTAAAAAAATGGGATTCTTAAACATCGTGACATCATAAAACAATTCATATAAGATAAAAATAATTACATCACAACATAATAAAATCAATGTAATAATAGGGATAGAAACAAAACCCTATATTATCTTAGATGGAAAATAATTTTGAAAAAACTCTTGAACTCCATTCTTGAAGAAAATATCATTTCTACTTCAAAAACACTTTTCCTTTCTTAACATGTCATACAATTCTAAATTAAAAGAAGTTGATTAAAAATAAACTTGAAAACTTGTAAAGGAAGCTTCTTGGAAATAATGTTTTAAAAATCCATTCATGCCATATAAGTTAAAAAAACATTCCTCTCGTACTTTTTTCGGTAAAGTCAAAAAGTACCTCGTATGGAAAACGACAAAAGATTCCTTTCATATCTTTTACTAAAAACTCACCGAAGGGTAAAATTGGATTTAAACAATTGTAGGTGGATGGAAATACTATTACATATTGAGGAAACATGGATGTGGATGATAAAATAAACCCCAATAAATATCAAATTATAAACAATCTCGGATAAAAAAATGAGACTCTGAGATTTTCCCTTACCTTAGGTCCAATTTGCTTCGTAAGTGTCCGAACCTCCTGTATAATGATTTAAATAATGTCATTGACTTATTAAATAATCATATTAATTGTTATGATATCAAATATATGGTTCACTTATGACTTTATATTACCCATTCTTATGTAAATTAATGTTAAAGTAGGGTTTTGGGTAAAATAATCTTATTTATCGTACGTGTTTGGACTTGTTGTTCTTGATGTTATTATTACTTATATCATGATTTAATTGCCTCGAAAATGTAAATCATGATTTATAAATCAAATAAATTCATTATATATCCATAATATACAATCATTTATAATAGTACATAACATATTGAGGTAAGAAATGAAACGCACTGTTCATGGAGACGGTAAGCCGTACGTACACATGAACGCTACTTTCATTTCTATTTATTATTTTAATGGAATTAAAACATAATGATAAATAGGTATATTATAATTCCAGTATAATATCATATATAATATCATTAACCACATCCTTTATACATCCCACATAAGGTATTAACGAATCACATCATTTTGAGGGGGAGGTAGTCCGCACTTCCTCAAATGAGATTATCGTATTTCCCGACTATGTAAACTGTAAAGAATTGATATAATTAGGTAGTAAATAAGAATAATTAAATCATAAAAATAATATATATTATATATAAATACAGTTCCATCATAATGGCCACCATGAGAGGCGGTAGGAGAAAATCGAACAATCATCATTTCGTGAGGCGTTAGTTTTCCATCACAGAAATATTATGTTCTTCATCCATTAGATGGAGGTGTTTGTAAGTGTAGTTTTAATACTTCTCCTAAAAACATCCTAGTATATTTAGGATATTGGTTTTTTTACAAAATTAAGGATTAAAAAGATTTTAGGGGTTGTAGAAGTAGAATAAAAGAAAACAAATTAAGAGAAACTGTTACCTTTAATTTTGGTAACTTCCTTTGGTTTGAACCAAAAGGACTTCTTGGAGAGTCTTATGCCTAATGTAAGGCTTCAAGGGGTAGGATAGGGATGTAGGGAGATTATTTGGGCAGTGTTTTGTTGAGCCAAAAGGCTTGAGAGGTGTGAGCAATTTCATAGAAATGGTCTCCTTTTATAAGGGAGTGGAGGGGCTCTTTAGGAAAGTGTGAAAACATTATTTTATTATAAACTTATATTCAGTTTCAAGAAGTCAAAAACACATTAATTCCGAATCTAAGATGACTCATATTCTAAATAAAATCATCCAATAGGAATTGGACAGGTTTTTGATGATATTTTAATCATTTTAATCTTATTTATTTAAATCATTTATTAATGAGTTAAACCCTACATCATTATTGTGTCATAAATAATTTAATTCATTTAATGTTTAACAATTATGAAAAAAATACCATGATGTAGGGAATCTTTTTAGCTTTCCAAATCATATTTATAGCCTAAAATATAACTTATATAACCCCTTATAAAAATTAATTACTAAAAGAGTTTTGTTAAAGTCAATTTTGTCTTTACATTAAATTAATTAATCTAATGTGTCATTGTCTTTCATAAGTGGCTCCATGGGGTCCCAAAATCGACCCAAGGATGCCCATAGTCGGACACTACTCATCCAATAAGGTTAGGAAAAGTGTCAAGGTAATTTTGAATTATTATAATATTCTTTTAACCTTGAATTACCCTATTTACCTTTAACCGTAGTAAATAAAAAAAATTACCGTAGTTACTATTCATAATATCAAAAAAAATAAAAGTAACCTATTAACATAATTTGGACCCACTGATTCAAATACGGAATCCATTTTTCAAAATTCAAAACACAGAAGTTGCAGTAATTAATTTAAAATTAATCTTGTTGTTTAAGCAAACAGGTTTTAAAAGTTAAAACATTGCCAAATATTGAATTTATTTAACCTACAAATTCAATGTAAAATCAATGCTAATGACATACATTATATTAAATGGTAAAAATATATTCTATTTATAATTTGAAACCATTCAATATTATTATTTAACCACATAATTTATTACGATGAAAAAAGTTGTTTTTAATTAAAATATAGCGTGTTTTTACTATTCATTAAAATATGAAAGTTATCAGAATAATATGAAAAATTTACCAAAGTAAATTTTTATATCTTGATTATAAAGAAGAATTTTATTTTGTCAAATTGAACTTATAAACATGTCAAAAACTAGATTTAAAGTGGGTGCGCCATCAAAAGGCGGCAAAACTGCATATTTTGAAAAATACTTATTTTACGCGAAAAATTTATTTTGTTCTTATACCATGTTTTAGAAAATGTGTAAGACGAATAATAATGTTATAAGATTCAAATTTTAGTTAATACTATTCATAACGGCTAGTTCATAATAATATTATAATAATATATCATTGTTTAGTAAAACCTGGTATTGCGTACAACACACGCTATCGAGGAAGGTCGCGATTACGTGTAATGCAAGCCAAGTCAGGGTTGCGTGCTATGCAAGAATCCTTCATTGTTTCGTATATCATAATCCTACCATATTTCATTTATAAATTGAATATATATATATATATACTCAATGTTGCGTAGAATAACTATTATCAAAATTGTGTGTAACATGATCCAAGAATAGTGTTGCGTATACTACAAGCTAATACGGTGTTGTGTATAGCGCAAGGTAATCTTTGTGTAGCATACAACACAAGACATTAATGAAATTAAAATAATATTTTTCATAAAATCTTGGGGTGTTACATGTACTCACACCCGGATCAATAGGAAGAGGAGTTAGGACCTTGTTTTTCTATTTCTCACATAGTGCATAGAAGTAAGGGAAGGGAAGCTACTTAGTACTCTACTTTAATAGTCAGTACTCTACTCTAAAAGTGAATAATCCATCAATATATATAAGTAATAGTTTTTTTCATGAATTCCAATAGAAAGGGAAAGGTGGATTGCATCTTGTTTGATAAGGGGGAAAGGTCCACTACCTATAGTATTAAGAACAACATCTAGTTCAATATTTTTTAGGAAGATCCCAATATTAGAGTAGAGTATTGACAGTGTTAGAAGAGTACTAAAAGAAGAATAGATATAATGTTTGAATGAGGTTTTTCCGATCTATGAATGTTATGGGTCACTTTCGATTGCATTTTCTTTTCATGTGACCAAATCAACTATGAACTTAGGGTGATCTTAGTCAATTCACTATTTGGTTTCAGAGCTCTTGATGAATTAGATGAGAGGAGTAATATCTTAATTGACTAATCTGAACCTAGTCTTAAAACAACATCAGATTGTGGATTGATATCCAAATCATACGTTGTGGCTACCTACAGTTGGGGGTATATGTTTGGTTCGTATTCATCTGAATAACCGAATGTGCCTTTCATTTTCAAGGGGCTATACGGGGAGTTCATCTTACCTTTATTCATTTAAATTGATCATTGCTAAATTTCCTATGGTACTTATATATATTTCTTGTATAATATAGGTAGTAGAGTATGGCCCATTGAGATGCATGATACCCAAAATATTCACTCTAATCTCGCTTTCATTCCACTGCTAAACCACCAATCCAATTTACGCTACTAGTGCTGGTTTAATTGGAACCACTAGGAAGCAACCATGGAACCCCGAGGAATGATGTATCAATGTACACCTACCATCACCCTACTATATATAGATAGAGTTCAGTATAATATAGGTAGTAGAATTATGTCCACCCGACCCAACCATGAACTTGTGGTGTGGAGTTTTCATATAACTCTACTACCTATATTATACCGACTACGAATTCGATCATCAATGCCTGATGCAGAACATTAGGGAATCCAATAGTGGGATTCTAGGTTCCTTATTCTAATTCTCAGAAGATGACAAATGAGAAGTTGTTGGATGGATATTCTCTGGTGCAGCAGCAAAACAATCTTGGGCCTTAACTCCCAAACATGTCTATTCCACTATACTTGACTCTTTTTTATCAGATCACACAACGTCACCCCATGGTTCTCAATAGCAGTTTAAGCATTCCTAACACCCAAATAAAATAATCCCTACAATGTTTCCAACATTTCATAGGAGCATTCAATCCCTCAATGAAACCAATATATTCTATAATGTAGTTCACACAATATTGACCTTGGTCCGAGAATATTAGAGTAGAGTACTGACTATTAGAGTAGAGTACTGGCTATTAGAGTAGAGTACTGAGTCATATCACATAAAAGAACCTATTTTAATAGATTATCACTCTTTTAATTAATATTATATAGTTTTATGGATATCAACGAGTCAAACAATATTTTAACCCCCATACAACCTGGCTCGATTCATGTGCCCTTTGATTGGAGTGTATTCTAGTTCTTAGGTATGCACTTCAAGGTCAAAATTTTGTCTAGACCTTTTACCGATAAAATAAAATCATAATAGTGTGTATCTATCTCATTTTTCAAGAAATTCCCTCAGTGTAGGTAAAGTTCTCAAGTCAAATATCCCCACCAACCCATCTCGGTAGTTAATGAATAGTTTCTCAAATGCTCTCTTCATGATGCAGATCATTCAGACACCAATTTTGGACACCCTAAAACTCTTCAATTTTTTATTGAAAAAACCTACTAAACCCCCCATAACAATTACAATAGAGAACCCAGGATTGAGTGGTACCTGTACCAAACTTTTATATATTGATAGATGAAATTATTCTTAATATAGTTGGCCAATTCCATGATTGATCCCATGGTTGTTGATCCACAATTCACCCTAGTTGTTCACCTATGAATACCCACATCATATTGGTTTGTATTCACATGACCCCATACCTTCCCATTTGAAACTGGAATAAACATTTGAATAGATTCCAAATGTACCACTATATAGAAGAGTACTTGTTGCCTTGACTCTGGAGTGATGAATTGTGTGTGTCTCAGTTGTTCTTGCTTTGAGATCATGATCCACTACTCAATACTTTTGTCAATATTTCGGTCAGGTTTTCACCTTTCAAGCTCTTGACACACTATTAGAGTAGAGTATATCCTATGAAGAAACCTAGCTTATAGACTTTTTTCTATCACATCGGAAATATATATAAGTACCATCCCCCATACTATTCTCAACTAGCTTCCCACTGCCACTTGTTTAAGTACCGAACCTTTCAAATCTGGATTACGACACTGTGGACCATCCAATGTACCGCATAACTTCCAATCCATATCATTCCAGCCACCTCTTTGCCTATGTAGAGTCAATGTGATGGAAACATTGCCTAAAAAAAGGCATGCCCATTATCTTTCTACACTGTACTTACCTCGAATTCTCAGAGTGTTTCAGAAACCACTAGCTTTCATCTATACATAAGTGATTCATCATCAACCTTCTACTTGACCAGCTGATTCATAAAATATATATAAGTACTGGTAATTTCCCATGGTATGCACTGACAGTATAGGGGATTGTACTTATATATATTGGTGTTGGTTCCTGATTTCTGGTTTCACATACCTCTTATAATGATTACTATTAGTGTATATATGTTCAATCCCCACTTCCCTCTCATACGCAATACTACATTTGTATACAAGTAGAAGAAATCACTATAAGCATCAACCCCAAGTACTAGAGAAGGTACTGGAAGTGGATTAGGAAGTATTTCATGTTATAGTTCATTGTGGTCAATATATATAAGTACCAGTCACCAGGTAATTTTCATTCTCATGAATCATGTATTCCTTGGTCGGTACTTAAACCTTATGGTATAGACAATGTGACTTCAAATGGTTAAATTGTTCATTTATTTCAGCACTTGACCTATTATTCATTCATTATTTACCTCATTCTCTAGGGAGTTTCTATCTCTTTCCCTATCTGAAGCACATGGATACCTCGTCGGTTGATAATTAATAAGATAAAAAGGTTCCTGGACAAAGTGCATCTGCTAAAACAAAAACAAGAGACAACAAATCTGGTCCTAGATAATATGAAGTACAGAAAAACACTGTAAATATGCATGCAAGGTACTTTTCTTTCCATCAGATTGGAAAATATTTATTTCAAGTATACCGCGATGAGAAACAAATATTATATAGACATCCAGAAATGGAAAAAGTTATTCTACTTCTATGTTTTCATGACTTTTCAATTGTGGATGTTAGGAAGATAAAGGGGGGATAGAGAATAGTCACATTACTCACAAACCTCCATTTGTTTCTAGGATAGGGATCTACCCAAAGTGAAAAGAAATAAATTCAGTTAGATATTTTATCTAGGACTACCAGATGAGGAAAGGGGCAATGAGCACTAAAAAATTACGAACTGAAACTTGTCAATGATGTCTACTTTCCTCTATGTGGGGGTTAGCTTCACTTCAAATTATGGGTTCTTAAACAGGCTTAGAAGGGAAATCAATTACTATATCGCTACACCCTGAACACATGTAGGGATGATTTTGGGAAATAGATGTTGTAACCCATTCTAGGTTTATTCATAACATCACAGGTCTGAAGTTGCTACCTTGAAATATCAAACAATGTCATTTTATCCACTCTATCTTCTTTCCTAATTTTTTTCTAAGTCTAGATCCTTGCTAGAACATACTTGAATCTGTAATTACATATAGGGACTGCTGAACACCACCTCTTGTTTAGTGACGGGGCACACGCTTCCATTACAGAGGATTTATTTTATGATGTATCAAAAAGGGAATCTCTTCTACACCGAAATTCCATATTTATGAAAGTATGTTCACTTACATTCCCCTACATTTAATGATAACCAAACCCACTTAAAAGGTTTAAATTATTTATTCTATGCATATTATTTCAAAATATAAGGACCAAATATCCATGTAAACATTATTTTTTGGAAGGCCTGTTGACTCGTGATTTACACCTCTCTCCGCCACTTCTTAGAAGTTGACTGTGAGATTATCATTTTCTTTGTTACTAAATAGTTATTTTTTCCACTCGAGCTAATTAAAATATTCTAGGACAGTAATACCAGTTTGTAAGAACCTTTTTCAGATACACTAAGACTTTGGGTCATCATGCATAGACACAATCATTATCTTAGGGCCTATGATCATTCAAAAGTAGTACCTAGTCCTTATAAGAAAAATCCACACTTTCTAGATTCGACTTCTTATGTACAATCATAGCATCCAAAATCATTTTTATTTAAAAGTATAAACCAATAGAGATGTTTCTACACATATATTATTCTAGGAGAGTAATAATAATATTTTTGACTTACCTGAACATTCATCCAACTATTAGAACAGAACTTAATGTATAGTCCATGCTTGTATAAAGGAATTTTTCTGGACCATTATCCAAGAAGGGGACTACATATCAAGCGTATTGGCCCAATTCTAGAACAATAGAATAGAAGGTATAATATTCACAAAAATTCCCAAGGGGACTGACTAATAGCCTCTTCCAATTGTGTTATTTTCTGCTAATTTATTGTATAAAGAAGGAATCCCACATGAGATTTGTACCCAACAAATGTTCTCCCTTAACTATCGAACCTGCTTCATACTTATTGGTTAGCACCTAAGGTCCAAAAATTGAATACATTACTATTTTATGAAAATACCTTCACCACTGGAAAAATAGTAACAATCATTCAAGATTATCTTCATTTTATTAAGTGTATGGAAGATACATAGTCCTAGTATAAGGAATAGCATGTTCTCTATCCTATATGTAGAAGTTAATGCAGATGAACCCATTACTAGTTCTTTTTGTGTGACTAACCAACCTACATAATCATGAATTTCATACCTATTATAGTAGTGTACCGAAGGTGTGGGACTTTTTGTTCTTTGGGAATCTATGAACGTAATCGCCTATTACATTATATGGTCTTGGAGAAAGATAAAAAATCTACTATAATAGGTCGGTCTTGGGAATATCGAAGACAATCTATCATACGACATAATCCAATATCCAAAATCATCAAGGAATATGGAATGGGACAAGGTTGAGAATCAATAATAAACATAGTTCACAAAGGTGTGGAGCAGTGTTGTAGCCTTTTGGTATAATATAGGGAGTAGTAACCTAAGGCTTAGAATTGTTTGGGGACCTTATATGGTTGATCCTATTATATTGTGTTATTTCTTTGTAATGTTTATATTTATTCTAATAATTTGGATAATTGTTTCATGGTGGTGAAGGGTTTCAAGGAAAAGGAACATATTCATCTCCTCACCCCTTAGAAAGGGTAAGAGCTATTTGAACCTTACCCAAATGGTAATATATTTTAGAACATTTCTATTTTTTCTCCCTATTCTTGAATTTAGGATAAGTGGATAACATGAAAATAAATATAAAAATGTTGGGTTATTCTGCTTCATTCAGAGAACAAGAAATTGGGTTGTCAAGTGGTATTTAGATCTAAATGAGGAATGAGGATGTTTAAAAGAAGAGGAATGTCTTTGATCTTCTCTTAGAAGTTTCAATAAAGTAGACCCAAGATTCACTGATTCAAGGGGATGGGTAGAAGAGTTTTAATAAATATGGAAGAGTCACATTATTTAGGATTTTCTCTACTTTGATCACCCTTTCTAATGAATGAAGTGAGAAGCAATCTAGTGCTTTACCAATCATTCTTCTATGTACTATAGTCATAAGGAAGGGGGTTGGAAGAAAATATAATCAGAAAGGTATGAAATAGGTTATTATTATACAAGGACTAATAAGAAAAGTGGTTTTTTCAATATGTTATTGCATACCTCCCAGTTCCTGAGTACATGTACAAGCTAAGTACTCTTCTAATAGTGTGATACATAATTGAGTAAAAATGAGACTTTCAAAATTATGATAGGAGTGTGAGACACTCGACTATCAGGAGAGTGTTTTAGAGGCTTGACCAAAGGTAAAAGTTCTAAAATATCTTACCCTTTAGGTTAAGGAAAGAATAGTTTTCATGTTTCACCGTTCACTCATATAGAAATAGATTAACTAATTTATACTAAGGGTGACCAATTTCCCTGGTAGAACTTAAAAAACATCACCAATATTTAAGTAAGACAAGTAGGACACTAAAAACCAAAACCTTATGTATAGAGATACCTGAAATAAAAATTAAATGCTTAAGGAATACAATGTTCTACAAAGATTTCATTGGTTAGTAGATCCCCGCATCACTACTCAGGATCAGTATGACAACCCTGCTTTTTATTACCCAATTAAAATAATTTATTACATAAAATTCACTTGATACAACATAGAAGATCAAAAGGCCTAGTGTATTTAGGGATTAGGATCATTACATAACAACTTAAAACATGAAATACAATATCTTTATTGAAAACATCCTTTACATGACCACTACATTCCCTCGTACTTAGCATTGCATGGGATAACCAGAGGACATGCATAAGAAAAAATGTGAGCTATAAATCCCAGTAAGGGAATAATCATGGAATAACATGAGGACTAAAATACATGTTAGAAAATAGTCATATCAATAGAGCACAACAGAATCATAAACATAAAGTCATGATAAAGCATGATAATCATAACATTGAAATGTGGCAACAATACTTAACATCGAATTATAATGAGTCAAGGCTCAGTGCACATGGAGAATGAGTAAACCTTAATTGCACATGAATCATGAGTAAACCCTGATTTAATTTGAATCATAATGATTAAACACCCATTTCACATAATGTATCATGATACCATACTTTACCCAATGCATTGGAGTGCTAACAGGGTGCACCCTTCTTAATCATTTCATTTCATTCGTAAGTGTGCCACATGGATCATAAAACATTGAATTATTCAACAAAATCATTTATTCCATGAAAAATGAATGTGTAAAACATAAATGAAACTCTTTAATCAATATTTAAATGTTCATAATGGTGAATACACTTGATAGATAAATAATCATGGTATTCACTATACAACAACTTTGGCTTGGAAAAGCGCGGTGCAATTTCGGCAACAGAACGACGTGACATAAGAACTCAAATAAATGGTTTATGAGAGATAAGGGGATGTATCATCATATTTACATGACATGTAAAGTAAGGGGTCATATTGATATATGTCCCAAAAAATTTAATGGAATTTATATTCATGATACAAAAGAATTTCTTGAATGTAAATGGGGAGAGAGAAATTTCTTTCGGAAGTTCAGCATAGTAACGGGTGTACATGGGGGGAATTTAATGAGAGATAAATGGGTATAAAATAATTAAAACATAAAGAGGGAGGTATTGGGGATGTGTGAAACCATACCACAACATTTATAATGAAAATTAAAATGGAAAAACAATTTAAAGAATATTGGACAAAATGAGAAAGGAAGAAAAACCCTTACTTGGAAGTGTGCTTCCAAAGGCTTGAGAGAGGCTTGAGAGAGGCTTCATGAGAGTTTAGGGTGGATTTGGAGGATTATATAGAGTGGAGGAAAGAGGTTGGAGGAACTCCAAAGGCTTTGAGTGAGAAGAAAATTGGATCTTGGGTTGGTTTATATAGGAAAGGTGAGGGAATTCTTTATTATTTAGGTTTGGGACACCTCACATTAAACTAATACAAACCACAAACAAGCCCATTGTTTTTGCCCATGTTTTTCAGAAAAGGGAAGTGGAAAACAATATTTTATATGTACAAAGTTCTAACTTATTAAAATAATGGGGTTTCTTATGTGGCGGTGAGTCACACTCACAAGGAAAATAATTTAAAAAGATGAAATGTTTAATAAGACATGAAGGATCCACTAAAGCTTTGTAAAATAAATCAAACAAACCAAATATAACAATATTTTAATGTTAAAACATATATTGGGCGAACATAAATTTTATAGTATTTTATTACATCACTATTGGGTCATTATGATGTCATAAAACACATTATATATTTAAACGGTATTTAATTTTTTACGCAAAAATTTGACTGTCTTAGAAAATTTTGAAAATTTCATCGTTGGATAATTTTGAAATTCTGCTCCCAGATATAATAATTATTTTATCTAAATAATTTTCTAAATATGTTAATTTTTTAATTTTAAAGTAAAAACTGATATTTATCAAAAATTCACGTGTTTTGACAAAAATGGATTTTAAATCTTAATAAAAATTACAATTGTATTCATAAAATTATACAATAATTATTATTTAATAAAAATTAATTTAATAAGAATAATAATATTTTATTAAAATATTATAATTATTTAAAAAATCCATTAATTTATCAAATTATATTTCTAAGTTGAACATTAACTAAAAATACTATTTTGGATTTAAAAACTATTTACAGGGTAACCATAATAAAATTAAAGTATATTCATTATTATAAAAAAAAATAATTTACATAACCATAGTGCTAAGGTCTTGTTACATAACCCATTATAACACACACATAAGACTGAAGAGTAAGGTCTGTGATGGTGATAGACTCTTGGGGTGGCTTGGATAACATTTCCCACGTGGTAGTCTCTATCAACTTCCAGTTCTCTCGAAGGAGGTCCTACTCGAGATTAACATATTCATGCTCATATTGGGCATGGTCTAGATCAATGACCAAATAAACAACCTCCTTTCCAAGCTCTGACAAATGGGCTTCATATGAGGCACGTCTACTGGATGAGGTCATCACTTCCTTTGTCTGAGTAAATTGTAGTTTTAAAGCTCTGTATTTATAATAATCATGTGACCACTTTTGAAAGGCTATATTAGCAATGGTCACAATTCGTAATAGTATTTTAAAATCCAAAAACATAAAACCAAATAAGTTGAAATTTTATATAAATATTTTAAATAAAGAGACATTTAATTAGATCAAGAGGGATTTCCATTAATGAAAGTTTTGGTTGTTACAATCTTCCCCCCTTAAGAAATTTTTCCTTCAAAATTTCCTTTTACCACACCAAAACAGATGTGGGTAACTCTGCTTCATCATTTCCTCTGATTCCCATATCGCTTCTTCAAACTTGTGGTTTCACCACAACACCTTGATGTGGGGCATTGTCTTATTTCATAGAACTTTTTCTCTACGATCTAAGATATTAACTGATTTCTACTCATAAGAAATATCATCCAATAACTATACCACCAATGAAGAGAGTACATGTGAATGGTTCAGTATGTACTTCCTTAAGAGAGATACATGAAATACATCATGTACTTTGGCCATGGTGGGTGGAAGTGATACTCGATAAGCCACATCCCCTACTCAATCATGAATCTCTAAGGGGACGATGTACCTTGGACTTAACTTACATTTCTTTCCAAACTTCATGACCTTATTCCACGGAGATATGTGTAGAAAAACCATTTATCCAACTTTAAAATCAAGGTCTCATCGATGTTTATCAGCATAACCCTTCTGTCGACTCTGGGCTACCTTGATATGTTGCCGAATGGTTTTCACCTTCTCTGCCATTTCTTCGACCATTTTTTTTCCAAGAAACTTACACTCACCAACCTCATCCCAACACTCTAGTGTTCTACACCTTTTCCAATAAAGGCATTCATATGGTTCCATTTAGATGTTTGAGTGGAAACTATTATGATAAGATAACTAAACCAGAAGAATATGTTGATACCATCCTATTTTAAAGTCCATTGTGCATGCTCTCAACATGTCCTCAAGTGTTTGGTTAGTCCATTTGGATTGGACATAAGTTTGAGGTTGATAGGATGTACTAAAGTTCAGTTTAGTATTCAGATCATGTCAAAGAATCTTCCAAAACTTAGAGGTGAATCTTGGATCTTGATCAGACATAATAGATAGTGGTACTCCATGAAGCCTTACCACTTCCCTGATATATATCTATGTCAGTTGATCCAATGAGAAATCATCCCTAATAGCAATGATGTGTACATCCTTTGTAAGATGATCCACAACAACCCATATTGCATTGTTGCCTTTGGATGTCTTCAGAAGTCTGGTGACAATTTCCATAGTGATGTTCTCCCATCTCCATTGTTGTATGGGAAATGCTTACATCATCCCCTTATACTTTTGCCTCTCTGCCTTCACTTGCTGACACACTAGGCACATTGATGTATATTCAACTATCTCCTTATTTATATGATCCCACCAATAATTATCTCGGATATCTCAATACATCTTTGTGTTTCCTGGGTGAATAGAGAAATTTGAACTATGTGCATCATCCAAAAGTTCCTTCTTCACCTCATAAAATGATGTAACACATAGTCTTTTCCCAAATCTCACAATTCATTCTTCATTAACATTAAACTCCAAGGATTTCCCTTTTATGATAGCTTCCACTTTTTCCTTAATTCCAACATCATCCTTTTGATCATATTTTAAACTTTCCAAAAGTGACGGTTGAGAAATAATTTGTGAAAGGATTGATGATGTTTCATTATTTATAATTCACATGTCCATCATTATCAAATTTAAGAATATTGGATCCTTTTCAATTCTCATCAATGATAGAATCATTGTGTCCTTTCTACTTAGGGAATCCTCCACCTTGTTCGCTTTCCCAGGTTGGTAATGGATTGAGTAGTCATAGTCTTTGATCATCTCTAACCATCTTCATTGGAAAATGTTCAACTCTTTCTATGTGAATACATACATGATCCTTTTGTGGTCCGTATATATTTCAAACTTCTCCCCAAAGATATAATGTCGCCATGTTTTCAAAGAGAATATCACTGCAGCCAACTCGTGGTCATGTGTTGGATAGTTCTGTTCATGAACATTCAATTTCCTGGAATCATAGGCAATGAATTTTTCATTTTTCATCAACACACATCCCATACCCTTCTTTTAAGAATCACTGAATACCACCAAATGTTCTCCACTTATGGGTAAAGTGAGCACGGGCGCAGTGATAAGCCTCCTTTTCAAATCCTTGAAGCTTTCTTCACATTCATCATTCCAAGAAAACTTTAATCCCTTCCAAGTTATCTTTGTAATAGGGTTGGAAAATTTTGAGAAAATTCTCACAAATCGTCAATAATATCTAGTTAACCCCAAGAAGTTACGGATATCTGTTACCGATGTTGGACTCAACCATCCCTCTATTACATCTATTTTGGAGGGATCCACAGATATACCATTACTTGTGATGATATGTACCAATAATGAGACCTCCTTCAACCATAAATCACACTTTTTGTACTCTGTATAGAGCTTCTCCTTCCACAAGGTCTCTAGTACAGTTCTTATATTCTCTTCATGACACTCCTTGGTTTTAGAGTATATCATAGCATAATCTATAAAGACTACCAAAAATTTGTCTAGGTAATCTCTAAAGACTCTATTCATCAAATACATGAATATTTATGGAGCATTAGTGAGTCTAAAAGACATTACAATGAATTCATAGTCCTCGTCTCTTGTACGAAAAGAAGTCTTGGGGATATCTTCCTTCTTCACCCTTAATTGATAATATCCCAACTGCTAATCCACCTTGGAGAAGTATTGTGTTCCATGTAGCTGATCAAAAAAGTCATCAATTCATGGGAGGGGATGCTTGTTCTTTATCGTGATTTTTTTGATCTTACGATAATCAATGCAAAGGTGCATTGACCTATCCTTCTTCTTGACGAAGAGTACTGGTGCAACCCATGGTGAAGCACTTGGGCATATAAACCCTTTATCCAGATTCTTCTGTAGTTGTTTCTTCAGCTCCTCAAGCTCCAAACAGACATTCTATATGGAGTCTTGGATATTGGAAATTCCCCAATTATAAGATCAATTGAGAATTCAACATCTCTTCTAGGAGGAAGACCAGACAATTCCCTGGGAAACACTTCAACGAATTCCCTCACAATAGGCATTTCTAGGATGGTTTCCTCCTTAGACTCAATCAAATAATCCAAATACACATGCTCATAGGGCAGTAATATCCACACTTGAGATGATTTATATAAAGAAGATTCATCTTCCTCCTTGCACTTGTAAAGAATTGGGGGTCGATTCTCCACATGTAGAGTGATTTCCCTCTCAAGGAAATTTATATTGGAACTATATAAGGAAAGCCAATACATTCTAATAATTGCATAAAATTCCACCAATGGGAGTATGATGAGGTTCTTTGGGATGTTCAATCCACAGATTATGACAGGGGAGGAGTTATATTCATGGGATGCAATGATTTCCCCATTTTCCATACTCACCGACATCTTCATTTCTATGATTTGTGGTGGTGATGGGATTGTTCTAATAAACTTTAGAGATATAAAAGAATGCATAGAACCTGAATCAAAATGTACATTCTCTATTCTTGAATGAATAACTAACATACCTATCACCACTTCGTTGTTGGGGTTCACTTTGCCAGTAGTGATTGAAAAAGCTCGCCCAAACTGCCTTGGAGGTTGTTGGATGCCTTCTAAAACCCTTGGATTAGGGAACTGATTTGAAATATTCTCTAGTTATTTATAGTTATGGTAATGAACCACATTTTGAGGTTCGAACGAAGCATTCCTCTCCTCTGTCACAGCCACGAGTCTCTCTTTCCGATAGTTAATATCCAGGTTCCCTTCTCTTCAACACCTAAATCATTTCCTTGTCCCCTTCTGGAAATTTTTTTGGTGCTTCTTTCCGCACCTTTTCCAAGTGGGGTGATGGTTCATCTTAGCACCATTGGATTTATCCATCGGACTTCCAACATTGAATTCCACCTTACTCTTCTTATCCCCATGATACACCTTATGACAACCCTGCTTTTATTACAAACTTATACCTGATTTATTACATAATACCTCCACTTGATACAACATGGAATATCGAGAGGTCTAGTGTCTCTGGGGATTAGGAACATTACACAACAACTTAAAACATGAAATACAACATCTTTTTTGAAAACTTCATTTACATGACCACTATATTCCCTCATACTTAGCATTTCATGGGATAAACTGAGGACATGCATATGAAAAAGGTGAGCTATAAAGACTAGTAAGGGAATAATCATGGAATAAAATGAGGAATACAATACATGTTATAAAATTGGCATATCAACAGAGAACAAGAAAATCATAAACATAAAGGAATGATAAAGCATGATAATCATAACAAGGAAATGTGGCAACGACACTTAACATGGAATTAGCATGGGCTAAGGCTCATTGCACATGGAGCGTGAGTAAATCCTCATTGAACATGAATAACAAGTAAAACCTTGTTTCACATGAATTAGCATGATTAAAAACCCATTTCACATGTTGTAACATGATAATATACTTTACCCAATGCATTGGAGCACTATAAGGGCGCACCCTTCTTGAACATTTCATTTCATGCATAAGTGTGCTATATGAATCATATAACATGGATTCATAAAAAAACATAATTTATTTCACAATAAAGGAATGTGGAATAAATATATGAAACTATTTAAACAATAAGTGAATTTTCATAAAGGTGAATACCCTTGATAGAGAAATGGGCATGGTATTCACTATAGAATGACATTGGCTTGGAAAATCGGTGCAATTTTCGGCAGTGTAATGACGTGACGTAAGAATTCATAAAAAAGGTTGATGAGAGAGAAAGGGTTGTCTCATCATATGTACATGAAATTTACAGTAAGGGGGTCATATAGATACATTTCCCAACAATTGTAATATAATTTTTATGCATAATATAAATGGATTACTTGGATGTAAAAGAAGAGAGAGAAATCCCTCACGGAATTTCGGCATAGTAATGGGTGTACATGGGAGGAATTTAATGAGAGAGAAAGGGGTATCACATCCTTAAAACATAAATAGGGTAGCATGGGGGAGGTGTGAAACCATAACCCAACATTTATAATAGAAATTAAAAGGGCATAACAACATTAAGAAAATTGGAAAAAAATGAGAAATGAAGAACAAACCCTTAATTGGAAGTGTGCTTCCAAAGGCTTGAGAGAGGCTTCTTGGGAGCTTCGGGAACCTTGGGAGGATTATAGGGGCAGTTGGGAAGATGATTAAAGAACTCTAAAGGCTTTGAGTGAGGATAAAGTGGGAGCTTGGGTGGGTTTATATAGGAAAGGTGAGAGAATTCTTTTTTATTTATGGTTGGGATACCTCACATTAAATTAATTCAAAACACAACCCAACCCATGGTTTTTGTCTATTTTTTTTGCCAAAGGAGAGTGGAAAAAAATATTTTATAAGGCCAAAGTCCGAACTTCTTAAAATAATGGGGTTGCTTATGTGGAGTTGAGTCACACTCCCAAGGAAAACAATTTAAAAAGACATAATGTTCAATAAGCCTTGAAGGGTCCATTAATGCATTGTAAAATGAGTCAAACAAACCAAAAATAACATTATTTTAATGTTAAAACATATATTGGCCGAACATAATTCTTATAGTATTTTATTACATCACTATTGGGTCATTATGATTTGATAAAACACATTATATATTTAAACGCTATTTAATTTTACCCAAAATTTTGACTGTCTCATAAAATTATGAAAAATTCATCATTGGCTAATTTTGACATCCTGATTCCAGAAATAATATTTATTTTATCTAAATAATTTTCTAAATATGTTAATTTTTACTTTTAAAATAAAAACTGTCATTTATCGAAAATTCACGGGTTTGGACAAAAAAGGATTTCGAACCTTAATAAAAATTATAATTACATTCATAATATTATATGATCATTTATATTTAATAAATACTAATTTAATAATAATAATAATAATATTTTATTAAAATATTATTTATTACAAAAATCCATTAATTAATAAAAATAGATTTCTTAGTTGAATATTAACTAAAAACACTATTTTAGATATAAAAACTATTTACAAGGTAACAAAAATAACATTAAAATATATTCATTATTATATAAAAAAATAATGTACATAACCATAGTGTTAAGGTCTTTTTACATAACCCCTTATAACACCCACATAAGACTACAGGGTAAGGTGTGCAATGGTGACTGACTCTTGGGGTGGATCGGATAACATTTCCCGTGTGGTAAACTCTATCAACTTCCACTTATCTCATAGGTGGTCCCGCTTGAGCTTAACCGGTTGAAGCTCAGCTTGGGCTTGGTCAAGAGCGAATCCCAATGACACCACCTCTTTTCCGAGTTCTGACAAATGAGCTTCGTATGGGGCATGTTCACTGGATGAGGCCATCTCTTCCTTTGTCTGAGTAAATTGGATTCATTAAATCCCTATATTTATACTAATTATGTGATCACTATTCAATTTTTTTTTGGGTCAAAGGACCAAAGTAGATTTATTAGCAAAAAGAAAACAAGGATTACAAGAGTCTAAAATACGGGATCAAATTACAATCTTTAAGATGCAAAGGCATAAGGTTATCTGGGAGCACCTCCAGCCAAGTTAGATTCTGAGCAATGCCTTTCTTAGCGAGAGAATCCGCAACCATGTTAGCTTCGCGGTAAGTATGAGTTGCAATGAAACTGACGTCATGAAGAGATTGAAGACAACTCATCCAGCGCGTAGTGATCGGCCAAGCAAGATGAATATCTCCCTTCCAAATGGCTTGAACAACAGTAGTAAAATCACTTTCAATCCATAAGTTGTTCCACCCATGTTGAAGAGCAAAAGCAGTGGCATGAATAACACTTAGCATCTCTGCTTCCAGAGAGGTTGCAGTACCGCAGCCTCCAAAAAAGCATCCCATAACATTACCATGATGATTTCTGAAGACAGCTCCACAACCCGCAGGACCTGGATTTCCTTTAGAGGCTCCATCCACATTAATTTTAATCCATCCTGGAAAGGGAGGTCTCCAAAAAACCTCAAGAGTGCGGAGCGGTTTTGAGAAAATGGCCTCAACTCGAAGACGTCTAAGGATCATAAAATTATCCACCGAATTGTTGCAGGTACCATTCTGAATCAGCGCAGCTTCCCGAATAGCAATAAGAACACGCGTTTTACCTGCATTAATGTTGTGTGAGCAATTATTGTGAAGAATCGAGTTTCTATCATACCATATCACATGTATCAGCTCTGAGACCCCAGCAAGGAACAAGTTTCTGATTTGTTGAGAGTTATCCTTAGCAACACATCGCTTAAGCTGCTCATCAATTGAGTTCTGAACCAGCCATCTGCATTCAAAAGTGTCAAAAATATAGTTCCAAAGAGCGGTGGCAGTAGCACAAGATAGAAATAAGTGGTTAGTATCTTCTCTATGCTGATTGCAAAGGCGACATTTTGAACAAAGTTGGATACCAAAACTTTGAAGACAAACATCAGTGGGAACCCTATTGTGGGCGAGATGCCAAATAAGAGTGAATCTAGAAGGTTTGATCCAAGGTTTGTCAAAAAAATTTATCCAATTCATATCATTCTCAGCGTTGTGTAAGGAGTGATTATAAAAGTTTTTGGTATTAAGGATCCCATTATGAGAAGGCTCCCAAATCAAGAAATCACTCGAGGTAGAAAAATGGTAGGAATCAATAATTTGAGTGATGTTTTCGGGGAGGGAATCAAAGTGAGAATTAATCACATTATTGACAGTGGAGTTGATGTCAACAGGGATATGGTCAAGGGGAGTCACAGAGATAAGAGGAGCACCTGTCCAATTGTCCAACCAGAATCTCATGGAAGAGTTTCTTGAAACCATCCATCTAGCATTGTGCATAATATTTTCATAAGTGTCTCTAATAGAGGGCCAAATGGAAGAGGTCATGAAATTTCTATTAGATCTTTTCAATCTATCAATGAACCTGTTTTTGATAAAAACAATGGGAGGGAAGTCATTGTGAATCAGGTTCCAAGTTAATCTGGCTTGAAGAGCTTCATTGAAGAACTTAATGTTTTTAATACCAAGACCACCCATAGCTATAGGCTTACAGCACTTAGCCCAAGGAATAGTCACAAGCTTTCTGTCCAAAGTGCTTCCAGACCAAACAAAGTTTTTAATGTGAACATTAAGTTTTTTAATGAGACTAATAGGCCATTTATAGACCATCATCGAGTAAACAAGTTTGGAAACAATCACAGACTTAATAAGGCAAACTCTCCCCTCCATGGAGAGGGATTTTCCTTTCCAAGAGGAAAGTTGATGAAGAACCTGGTCAACAATGCTTGAAAAGTAGCAGGCATTAGGTCTACCCCAAAATATGGGAACCCCAAGGTACTTGAAAGGGATAGTACCTTCTTTGATACTAAGCTCATTGATAATATTATTTTTTCTAGCAGAAGGGAAGTTTTTTCCAAAGTAAATGAAAGATTTATTCCAACCAATGACTTGTCCCGAGACCTCCTCGTAGTGATTGATAGCAGCTTTAAGAGTTCTGATGTTTTTAAGATCACCCTTTAGAAAAAGAATGATGTCATCAGCATAAAGGAGGTGAGTGGGGGCATTCAAATTTCTGTAAGCCTGAATGGGTTTGAGCTTGTTGTGATCAACCATATGGGTGAGCAGACGACTAAAATAGTCTTCTGCAATGGAAAAAAGAATAGCAGATAAGGTATCTCCTTGTCTGACTCCTTTAGAACATTTGAAAAACCCTCTAGGCGATCCATTGACTAAAATGGAAACATGAGTAGAATGAAAGAGGATTTTAAGTCTAGAAATGAAGTTACCATTGAAGCCAAAACCATGAAGAACTTTGAAAATGAAATTCCAGTCCATAGTGTCAAAAGCTTTACGAATGTCTAGTTGAATGGCGATGTTTCCGCCTCTATTTTTATTATTTAGCATGTTAGTGCATTCCGAAGCAAGACAAATGCAGTCTTGGATTGATCGCCCCTTGATAAAACCAAATTGATTGCAGGAGATAATTTTGTCAGTAATAGTGTTGAGTCTGTTAGCTATAAGCTTGGTGATAATTTTATAGAGAGTGTTGATCAGATCTATAGGGCGAAAAAGATGGATTTCAGCGGCATTATCAACTTTGGGGATCAAAGCAAGGAATTGGGAATTTAAACCATGAGGTAAGAAACCATTAGCAAAGAAAGATTTAACGATCTTGCAAACATCATCATGGATGATATCCCAATATTTTTGATAGAAACCATTAGTGAACCCATCAGGTCCTGGGGCACTGTCAGGGTTCAAACCAAAGACAGTGTCTCTAATTTCATGATCAAGGGGAACACCCAGGAGAAAACTGTTATCAACATTAGTGACAAGAGTTGGAATAACGTCATTAATGAGGTCCTTGTTCAAACAAGGCCCATTGAATAAAGATTCAAAGTAAGAGACAACATGCTGAGAAATGTCATCTTCATTATCCAAAAGGTTATCGCCATCTTTAAGGGAGGCAAGAGGCCTACTGGCTTTCCGAATTCTTTGTAGAGAGTTGTAGAACTTGGTGTTACGGTCACCATCAGTGAGCCATTTTATTCTAAAAGTATGCTTGTGGATGTTTTCTTTGAAGGCAAGAAGCATATTTAGATTCATAGTAATTTGGGTTTCTTGATTATGGTCAGAGGTGAAGTCTAAGTGAGTGTTGTTGTTTTGAATTTGATGCAGCTCATTCTCAAGAGAGAGGATGTCATTGTCAATTTGAATTGCTTTAGTGCTGCACCAAGATTTGAGCTTACGTTTGAGAAATTTTAATTTCAGAGGACAAGAAAAGTCCTCATCGGAATGATTCAGAGATGACCAAAACTGATTAATGAGATTAGAACAGTCAGGGTCAGAGAACCAAGCATTGTTGAATCTAAAGGGGAAAGAGGGTTTGCGAATGTTGAGGGAGATGGTGACCAAAATAGGATGATGATCAGAATGAAGTTTTGGAAGGGTGGTACTAGAGATGGTATCCCAAGTATCTAAAGCATGGTCATTAGAAAAGGCTCTGTCCAATTTGCTCGCAACCACTCTATTGTAATGTTTCCTGTACCACGTGTATTTGGAACCACTTAGAGTGATCTCAGTGAGATTGGAGTTTTCAATAGCAGCCTTAAAATCCCTCATAAAAATATTTGAGTGAAGAGGACCAATTTTTTCATCAGCAGAAAGAATAGCATTAAAATCACCCGCTACGATCCAGGGGGAATGAATTTTTGAATTAAGAGATGAGAGGTCCCTCCAGAGAGACCTCCTATCTTGATATTTATTCTTGGCATAGATAAAGGAACAAAAGATATGAGCATTATCAATGATAATGTGATCACTATTGAATGGATATATTAGAAACGGTCAGAATTCATAACATAAAACCAAAGAAGTTGACATATTATATAAATATTTTACATAAAGAGACATTTAATTAGATCAAGAGGGTTATCCACTAAAAAATGTTTGGGTCGTTACAATCTTCCCTCCTTAAGAAATTTCTCACTCGAAATTTCCTTTTTCCACACTAAAACAATTGTGGGTAACTCTGCTTCATCACATCCTCTGATTCCCATGTCGCTTCTTCAATCATTTGGTTTCGCTACAACACCTTAACAAGGGGATTTGTCTTATATCATAGAACATTTTCTCTACGATCTAAGATCTTCATTGGTTGATCCTCATAAGAAAGATCATCCTCTAATTGTACCACCTCTAAGGAGAGTACATGTGAAGGTTCTAGTATGTACTTCCTTAAGAGCTATACATGAAAGATATCATGAAATTTTTCCATGGTAGGTGGAAGTGCTAGTCGATAGGCCAAAGCGCAAACACGATCAAGAATCTTGAAGGGGCCGATGTACCTTGGAATTAACCTCCATTTCTTTCCAAAACTCATTACCTTCTTCCATGAAGATATGCGTAGAAATACCATGCCTCCAACTTTAAACTCAAGGTCACATCGACGGTTATCTGCATAACTCTTCTATCAACTCCAGAATTCCTTGATATGTTGTTGAATGGTTTTCACCTTATGCACCATTTATTCAACCATTTCTAGTCCAAGCAGCTTACGATCACTGACCTCATCCCTACATGTAGGTGTTTGGAACCTTTTCCCATAAAGGGATTCATATGGTTCCGTTTGGATGCTCCAATGGAAACTGTTATTATAAGAGAACTCAACTAGAGGAAGATATTGATCCCATACTCCTTTAAAGTCCATTGAGTATGCTCTCAATATGTCCTCATGTTTTGTGATAGTCCTCTTATATTGGCCATCGGTTTGAGGATGATAGGCCGTACTAATGTTCAGTTCAGTATTCAGAGCATGTTGAAGACTCTTCCAAAACATAGAGGTGAATCTTGGATCTCGATCAAACACAATAGATAGTGGTACCCTATGAAGCCTTACCACTTCCATGATATATATCTGTGCCAGTTGATCCAATGAGAAATAATCTTGAATATAAATGATGTGTGCAGACTTTGTAAGATGGTCCACAATAACTCAGATTGCATTGTTTCCTTTGGATGTCTTCGGAAGTCTGGTGACAATGTCCATGGTGATGTTCTCCCATTTCCATTCTGGTATATGAAATGGTTTCATGACCCCCTTAGACTTTTTCCACTCTTCCATCACTTGCTGACACACAAGGAACTTTGATGTATATTCAGCGATCTCCTTCTTCATATTACCCCACCAAAAATGCTCTCGTAGATCTTGATACATCTTTGTGTTTCCTGGGTGAATAGAGAAATTTGAACTATGTGCATCATCCAAAAGTTCCTTCTTCAGCTCCAGACTTGATGGAACACATAGTATTTTCCCAAATCTCACAATTCCTTCTTCATTAACATTAAACTCTGAGGATTTCCTTTTTCGGATAGCTTCCAATTTTTCATGAATTCCCACATAATCCTTTTGATCATCCATTAACCTTTCCAAAAGTGATGGTTGAGAAATCATTTTTGAATGGATTGATGATGTTCCCTTCTTTAGGATTCCCATGTCCATCCTCATCAAATCTAAGAAGGTTTGATCCTTTTCAATTCTCATCAATGATATAATTGATGGGTCCTTTCTACTTAGAGTATCTTCTAGCTTTTTCGCTTTCCTAGGGTAGTAATGGATTGAGCAGTCAGAGTATTTGATCATCTCTAACCATCATCATTGGCGCATATTCAACTCTTTATGTGTGAATATATACTTGATGATTTTGTGGTCCATATATATTTTACACTTCTCCCCAAAGAGATAATGCGGAAAAAATTTCAAAGATAATATCACTACAGCCAACTCGAGGTTATGTGTTGGATAGTTTTGTTCATGAAATTCAAATTGCCTTGAAGCATAGGCAATGACTATGTCATTTTTCATCAACACACATCCCAGGACCTTCTTCGAAGAATCACTAAATACCACAAAAAGTTCTCCACTTGTGGGAAAAGTGAGCACGAGCGCAGTGATAAGACTCCTTTTCAAATCCATGAATCTTTCTTCGCATTCTTCACTCCAAGAAAACATCACTCCCTTCCGAGTAGATTTGGTAAGAGGGTTGGACAATCGTGAGAAATTTCTTACAAATCATCGATAATATCTAGCTAACCCCAAGAAACTATGGATATCTATTACCGATGTTGGCCTCGGCCATCCCTCAATTGCATATGTTTTGGAGGGATCCATATATATCCCATTTTTTGTGATGATATGGCCTAAGAATGATACCACCTTCAACCAGAACTCACACTTTCTATACTTGGAATATATCTTCTCCTTCTACAAGGTCTCTAGTACAGTTCTTAGATGCTCCTCATGATCCTCCTTGGTTTTCAAGTATATCAAAATATCACCTATAGAGACTACCACAAATTTGTCGAGGTAATCTCTACATACTCTATTCATCAAGTCCATGAATCTTTTTGGAGCATTAGTGAGTCCTAAAGGCATTACTACAAATTCATAGTGCCTATATCTTGTACGAAAAGCAGTCTTGGGGATATCTTCCTTATTCACCCTTGATAATATCCCGACCGAAAATACACTTTGGAGAAGTATTGTGCTCCACCTAGATGATCAAAAAAGTCATCAATTCATGGGATAGGATACATGTTCTTTATCATGATTTTGTTGAGATCAAGATAATCGATGCAAATGCGCGTTGATCCATCATTCTTCTTGATCAAGAGGACTGGTGCACCCCATGGTGAAGCACTTGGGCATATAAACCCTTTATCTGGATTCTCTTGTAGTTGTTTCTTCAACTCTTCAAGCACCAAAATAGCCATTCTATATGATGTTTTGGATATTGGAAACTCCCCCGATGTAAGTTCAATTGAGAATTCAACATCTCTTCTAGGAGGAAGACTAGGAAATTCCTCAGGAAACACTTTTCTGAATTCCCTCACAATAGGCATTTCTTCAAGGATGGTGGCTTCCTTGGACTCAATCATCTGATCCAGATACACATTCTCATAAGGTGGTAATATCCACGATTGAGATGATGGAGATAAAGAAGATTCATCTTCCTCCTTTCACTTGTAAAGAATCGAGGGTAAATTCTCCACATGGAGAGTGATTTATCTCTCACAGAAATTTCAGATGGATGTACATAAGGAAAGCTAATACATTCCATGAATTGCATCAAATTCCACCAGAGATAGTATTTCAAGGTTCTATGGAAATTTCAATCCATAGATTATGACGGGGAGGAGTTATATTCATGGGATACAATAATCACCCCATTTTTCATACTCACAGACATCTTCACTTTCATGATTTGTAGTGTTGATGGTATTTTTCAACTAAACATTTGAGATATAAAAGAATGCGTAGAACTGGAATCGAAACGTAAGTTCACTATTCTTGAATGAATAACTAGCATACCTATCACCACTTCGTTGTCGGGGTTCACTTCGGCAGTAGTGATGGAAAAATCTCACCCTTTCTACCTTGGAGGTTTTTTATTGCCTTCAAAAACCCTTGGCTTAGGGAACTGATTTTCAAGATGACCTAGTTCTTTGAAGTTTTAGCAATGAACAATGCGTTGAGGTTCGAATAGAGTGTTCCTATCCTCTGTAAAATCTGTGGTACTTTCTTACTGACAGTTTACAGCCAGGTGAATTTATCTTCCACACCTAAAGCATTTTCTTGTACCCTTCAGGTAATTTCTGGGGTGCTTCATTCTGCACCTTTGGCATGTGCGGTGCTGGATTATCTTAGAACCTTTGGATTTATCCATCAGACCACCAGCATTGAAGTCCTCCTTACGATTCTTATCCCCATGATACCCCTGAGATTCTATGATCTCTATTTCGAACTTGAGGGCACATCGGACAATTTCCTCATAGCTGTCGAAGTCACGGTTTGCCAGTGCTTTCTGCAGGCTAGGTTTTAGCCCACCAAAGAAGAGTCCAACCTTGAATTAGGGGTTAATGACAAAGTCGTATGCATATCATGCAAGACGTGTGAAGTTTGCATCATACGCTCCAATAGATTCGTCATATTTTTTCTTGAGGGAAAGGAATTCCCTTTCCATCTTAATCTGGAGGGTGCGTGGAAAATATTTATCAAAAAACATATTTCGGAAGTCCTTCCATTCCAACGCCTTGATCTCCTCCTCAGGATCTGTATTTTTGATCAACGTCCACCATAAATCTGCTTCTCCCACCATATGATAAGCATCCAGGAGAACCTTCTCTTATTCAAAACATTGAATGGTGGAGAATATCTTTTCAATGGAGTTAATCCATTTTTCAGCGATTGAGGGATCAGATGATCCATTAACCGTAGGAGGCCTTTGTCTCATGAAGCTCTCGATAGTGACTTGTTCTTTCTTAGGGGGGTTGAACATTCCTATTTGACCATTTTTTCATTCAAATCATGAGTTACCTGAGAGAGAAGCATGACAATGTTTTTGATTCCTGCTCCCATTGGATTGGGCATCTCATTAGTACAGTCATCACATTGATCTTCACATCGGTTGTTAGCCCGAGTCCTCCTATTACTGGCCATTGGCTGGAATAAAATGAATTTTAGGGGTAACACATAATGGGTAATAAAAGGACAAAACAGATGACTTATAAATAAATTTTATTTCCTTAATATACGAATCTATTGGCTTCAGTCTATGTTATCCATGATCTACTTTCTGACATATATTCTTAGTGTATTTTTTTTGTCCCATAATAAAGGGTCATACTACGCTTGTGAATTTACCAAAGAATATCCCCCGGGAGTGTCATAACCAAGAGTGAAATAAGGCCCACTGTCATGCACCAGTTCTCATTCGAGTCTATCTCAAAGTGGTGTTTTTGGGTTTTACCCCTAGGATACATCTGTGCCAGAGCCGCCTCAACCTGCTCGTATCCAGACAGGGATGTATTTGTTTGATAAACCAATTAATCAATACCCACCACAACTTAGGGATATTTTTATTATACTTAGTCTTGACTTTAAGGGTTTACTAGGGTTTTCTAATCCTAATGCCAAAAATAACTAAACCTATCCTATAATACCAACTATGAAAACCCTGCTTTTATTACAAATTTAAACCATATTTATTATATACAACCATCACTTGATACAATATGGAATATTGAGAGGTCTAGTGTCTTTGGGGATTAGGAAAATTACATAATAACATAAAACATTAAATACAACATCTATATTGAAAACATCCTTTACATGACCACTACATTTCCTCGTACTTAGCATTGCATGGGGTAACCTGATGAAATGCATAAGAAAATGTTGAGATATAAATCCCAGTAAGGGAATAATCATGGAATAACATGTGGAATACAATACATGTTAGAAAATCGGCATATCAATAGAGCAGAAGAGAAGCATAAATATAAATACATGATAAAGAATGGTAATCATAACATGGAAATGTGGCAACAACACTTAACATGGAATTAGCATGGGCCAAGGCTCATTGCACATGGAGCATGAGTAAATCCTCATTGGACATGAAGCACAGGTAAAAACTAATTTCACTTAAATTAGAATGAATCAATACCCATTGAAAATGATGTGTCATGATACTATACTATACCCAATGCATTGGAGCACTATAAGGGCGCACCCTTCTTAAACATTTCATTTCATGCATAAGTGTGCCACATGGATCATATAACATGGATTCATAAAACATCATCATTTATTACATGATAAAGGAATGTGGAATACATACATGAAACTATTTAAAAAATATGTAAATGTGTATAAAGGTTAATACCCTTGATAGATAAATGGGCATGGTATTCACTACATAGTGATGTTGGCCTGGAAAATCGCTGCAATTTTCGGCAGTGTAACGACGTGACGTATGAATTCATAAAAAAAGGTTGATGAGAGAGAAATGGATTTCTCATCATATGTACATGAAATGGACAGTAAGGGTGTCATATAGATACATGTCACAAAAATTGTAATTTAATTTTGATGCATAATAAAAAATGATTACTTGGATGTTAAAGAAGAGAGAGAAATCCCTCACGGAATTTCAGCATAGTAATGGGTGTACATGGGAGGCATTTAATGAGAGGGAAAGGGGTCTCCCATCATTAAAACATAAATAGTTTAGTATGGGGTAGGTGAAAAACCATACCCCAACATTTATAATTGATATAAAAAAGGTCATAACAACATTAAGAAGATAGGAAAAAATTGAGAAAGGAAGAAAAAACCCATACTTGGAAGTGTGCTTCCAAAGGCATGAGAGAGGCTTGAGAGAGGCTTCTTAGGAGCTTGGGGTACCTTGGGAGGATTCTAGGGAGAGTAGGGAATAGTTTCAAAGAAATTAAAAGGATTTGAGTGAGGAGAAAATGGGATCTTTTGTGGGTTTATATAGGAAATGTGAGGGAATTCTTTATTATTTAGGGTTGGGACACCTTACATTAAATTAATTCAAACCACAAACCAGCCCATGGTTTTTGCCCATAGTTTTTGCCAAAGTGGAGTAAAAAATAATATTTTATATGTCCAAAGTCCTAAATTCTTAAATTAATGGGGTTGCTTTTGTGGAGGTGAGTCACACTCCCAAGGAAAACAATTTAAAAAGACAAGATGTTTAATAAGCCTTGAAGCGTCCATTAATGCTTTATAAAATGAGTCAATCAAACCCAAAATAACATTATTTTAAGGGTAAAACATATATTTACCTAAAATATGGCTTATATTATTTTATTACATCACTATTTGGTCATTATGATGTTATAAAAAACATTATATATTTAAACGGTATTTAATTTTACCAAAAAATTTGACTGTCTTAGAAAATTATGAAAAATTCACCATTCGATAATTTCGACATCCTGATTCCAGAAATAATATTTATTTTATCTATATAATTTTCTAAATATGTTAATTTTCACTTTTAAAATAAAAACAGACATTTATCGAAAATTCACGTGTTTGGACAAAAAATGGCATTCGATCCTTAATAAAATTACAATTTCATTCATAAAATTATACAGTCATATATATTTAATAATAATAATAATATTTTATTATAATATTATTTAATACAAAAATCCATTAATTCATTAAAATAGATTTTTTAGTTGAATATTAACAAAAAACACTATTTGACCTTTGAAAACTATTTACCAGGTAAAAAAATAACATGAAAATATATTCATTTTTTTATAAGAAAATAATGTACATTACCATAGTTTTAAGGTCTTGTAACTTAACCCATTATAACACCCGCATAAGACCGAAGGGTAAGGTGAGCGATGGTGACCGACTCTTGGGGTGGCTCAGATAACATTGCTCGGGTGGTAATCTATATCAACTTCCACTTCTCTCATAGACGGTCTTGATAGAGCTTAACCGGTTGAATCTCATATTGAGCTCGGTCAAGTGCGAAGCCTAATGACGCCACATCTTTTCCTAGTTCTGAAAAATGGGCTTCGTATGTGGCACATCTACTGGATGAGGCCATCTCTTCCTTTGTCTGAGTAAATTGGATTCGTTAAAGCCCCTATTTTTATACTAATCATGTGATCAATGTTAAATGGATATATTATAAATATTCATAATTATTAACATAAAACCAAAGAAGATGATATATTATATAAAATTTTTACATAAAGATAAATTTAATTATATCAAGAGGGTTTTCCATTAATGAATGTTTTGGTCGTTACACACCTAAGATTCTATGATCTCCATTTCGACCTTGAGGGCACATCAGACAATTTACTCATACCTGTGGATGTCAAGGATCTCCATCACTTTCCACAGGATAGGTTTCAGCCCACTAAAGAAGTGGTCAACCTTGCATTCAGGGGTAACAACAAAGTTGAAGGCATATCGTGAAATCCCTGTGGATTTTTCCTCGTACGATCTGATAGATTCGTCATCTTTTTTTCTTGAGGGAAAGGAAGTCCCTTTCCATCTTAAGTCAGAGGGTGCGCAGAAAATATTTATCAAAAAAAATCTTCTTGAAAACCTTCCATTCTAGCACATCTATCTCCTCCTCAGGCTTAGTATATGTGATCAACGTCCACCATTGATCTGATTCACCCTCCATATGAAAAGAATCCAGGAGAACATTATCTTGTTCATAACATTTAAGGATAGAGAAGATCTTTTCAATGGAGTTGATCAATTATTCAGTGATTGAGGGATCATATGATCCATTAAAATTATGAGACATTTGTATCATTAAGCTTACAATAATGATTTGTTCTTTCTTGGGGGGGGGGGGGGGGTTGAACATTCCTATGGACCCATGTTTCTATTCAAAGATTGAGTTAACTAAGAGAGAAGCATGAAATAGTTCGCGATTCCTGCTCCCATGGGATTGGGCATCTCATTAGTACAGTCATCACATTGATCTTCACATCGATTGTTAGCCAGATTCCTCTAATTACTGGCCATTGGCTGGAATACAAGTAAATTTAGGGGTAACACATAAAGGTTAATATGAGGAAAAAACTGATGACTTAAAAATAACTTTTATTTCCTTAACATATGAATATATTGGATTTTGTCTATGTTATCCATGATCTAATTTCTAACATATATTCTTAGAACATTTTTTTATTCCCTTAATAATGGTTCATACTAAGCTTGTGAATTTACCAAATCATATCCACTAGAAGTGTCATAACCAAAAGTGAATCAATGCCCATTGTTTTTCACCAGTTCCTGTTCGAGTCTAGCTTAAAGTGGTGTTTTTGGGTTTTACCCCTAGGATACATCTATGCTAGAGCCACCTATACCTACTCATATCCAGAAAGGGATGTATTTACTTGATAAAACACTTAATCAATACTCACCAAAACATAGGTTTGTTTTTATTATACATAGTCTTGTATCTAAGTATTTACTAAGTTTTTCTAATCCTAATCCAAAAAACAACTAAACCTATCCTCTGATACCAACTGTGACAACCCTGCTTTTTATTACACAATTAAACATAACTTATTACATAAACTTCACTTGATAAAAAATAGAATATCGAGAGGTCTAGTGTTTATGGATCTTATGGTCATTACATAAAAACTGAAAACATAAAATAAAACATCTTTATTTAAAACATCCTTTACATAACAACTACATTCCCTCATACTTAGCATTGCATGGGATAACCTGAGTACAACCATAAGAAAAGGGTGAGCTATGAAGCCCATTGTGGGAATAATCATGGAATAACATGAGGACTACAATAAATTTTAGAAAATAGGCATATCAATAGATCACAAGAGAATAATAAACATAAAGGCATTATAATTCATGATAATCATAACATGAAAATGTTGCAACAACACTTAACATGGAATTATCATGAGCCAAGGCTCATTGAAAATAGAGTATGAGTAAACCCTCATTACACATGAAGCATGTGTAAAAACATGTTTCACTTGAATTATCATGATTGAACACCCATTTCACATGACGTATCATGATACTATACTTTACCCAATGCATTGGAGCAATAACAGGGTGCAACCTTCTTAAACATTTAATTTCATGCATAAGTGTGCCACATGGATCATAAAACATTGAATCATTCAACATAATAATTTATTCCATGATAAGATAATCTGGAATAAATACATGAAACCCTTTAAAAAATAACTAAATGTTCATAAAAGTGAATACCCTTGATATAGAAATGGACATGGTATTCACTACACAATGACTTTGGCTTGGAAAAGCGTGGTGCAATTTCGGCAGCATAGCGACGTGATATAAGAACTCATAAAAATGGTTGATGATAGATAAATGGGTATCTCATTATATTTACATGACATGGAAAGTAAGGGGTTCATATAGATACATTTTCCAACAAATGTAATGGAATTTAGATTCATGATACAAAATAATTGCTTGAATGTAAATGAGGAGAGAGAAATTCCTTTCAGAATTTCAGCATAGTAACGGGTGTACATGGGAGGCATTTAATGAGAGAGAAATGGGTTTCCCATCATTAAAACATAAATAGGAATGTATTGGGGAGGTGTGAAACCATACCCCAACATTTATAATTGAAATTAAAAGGGCATAACAATTTAAAGAATATTGGACAAAAATGAGGAAGGAACAAAAAAAATACTTGGAAGTGTGCTTCCAATGGCTTGAGAGAGGCTTGAGAGAGGATTATTGGGAGCTTGGGTCACCTTGGGAGGATTATAGAAAGAGGAGGGAAGATTTTGGACAAAATCCAAAGGCTTTGAGTGAGGAGGAAGTGGGATATTGTGTGGGTTTATATATAAAACCTAAAGGAATTATTTATTATTTTGGTTTGAGACACCTCACATTAAACTAATCCTAACCACAAACTAGCCCATGGTTTCTACCCATGGTTTGGGAAATGGAAAGTGAAGGAGATTATTTTATAAGTCTAAATTCCGAAAATCTTAAAATAATGGGGTTTATTATGTAGAGGTGAGTCACACTCCCAAGGAAAACAATTTTAAAAGGAAAAATGTTTTATATGTCTTGAAGGGTCCACTAATTCTTTGTAAAATAAATAAAAAAACCCCAAATTACATTATTTTAATGGTAAAACATATATTTTCTGAAAATAATGTTTATAGTATTTTATTACATCAAAATTGGGTCATTATGAAGTCATAAAACACATTATATATTTAAACGATATTTAATTTTTTACCCAAACATTTGACTATCTCAGAAAATTATGAAAAATTCTCCATTTGATAATTTCAAAATCCTGATTCCAGAAATAATATTAATTTTATATAAATATTTTTATAAATATGTTAATTTTTACTTTTAAATAAAAAACCAACATTTATAAAAAATTCATGGGTTTTGACAAAAATGGCTTTCAAACCTTAATAAAAATTACAATTTCATTCATAAAATTATATGATTATTTATATTTTATAAAAATTAATTTTAATAAAATAATAATATTTTATTAAAATATTATTTAATTAAAAAATCCATTAATTCATCAAAATATATTTATTAGTTTAACATTAACTAAAAATATTATTTTTGCTTTAAAAACTATTTACAAGGTAACAATTATAAAATGAAAGTATATTCATTATTATATACAAAAATAATGTACATAACCATAGTGCTAAGGTCTTGTTATATAACCCCTTATAACACCCGCATAAGACTGAAGAGTAAGGTGTGTGATGGTGACAGACTCTTGGTGTGGCTCAGATAACATTGCCCGGGTTGTAATCTCTATCAACATCTACTTCTCTCATAGGCAGTCCTGCTCGAACTTAACATATTCAAGCTCCACATGGTCTTGGTCAAGAGTGAAGCCCAAAGACGTAGCCACCTTTCCAATCTCTGACAAATGGGCTTCGTTTGGGGCACGTCTACTGGATGAGGCCATCGCTTCCTTTGTTTGAGTAAATTGGATTTGTTAAAGCCCTATATTTATACTAATCATGTGATCACTATTCAACAACTATATTAGCAATGGTCACAATTCATAACAAAATTTTAAAATCCAAAAACATAAAATCAAAGTCATTTACATTTTATATAAACATTTTACATAAAGATACATTTAATTAGATCAAGAGGGATTTCCATTAAGGAATGTTTGGGTCGTTACAATCAGACTATTAGAGTAGAGTACTGATTGAAGTATGTCTTTTACCACTCACAAAGAAGGGCTTGTATGAGTGGAATATAGGTATATCTATACATGAATGAGTTGACTTACAACTTTACAATATCAAAGATGTTGACCTAGGTTCTCAAGTAGAGGTACTCATCGATATTATAGGTTGGTTGACGCTAACCTAGGAATCAATCAAAATATTCATTTTGAAGACAAGGGAGATAGTATTACTTAAATAATTTATGGCCCACACTTCACTATCAACTGGCTCGGATTGTACTAGTTCTTGTTTCCTAATGAAATATACCTACACATGGTGTACCCTTTGGATCTGATGGCCTAACTATTTTGGAGTGGTCACATACCAGACACAACAGCAACAGTTCAATGGAAGAGTTGATAGGGAACTATTGGGGATCGAAGGGGGAATCTAGGAAGTAGGGGAGCACTATATGTTTAAGTGTGACCATGGAATGCTGGTCAGTAGAGTCAAGATAGAATGAGAACTTTTTTTGAGAATCAATGAGAGAATTAGTAATGGTGGCCAAGTGGGTGAAACGGTATGTACGGTATTAGAGAGTTGGGACTACATTATTGGAGTTGTGGCATTAACATCATCTAAGTGATCAGATAAGGATGGTTCACAGGTAAAATTGGACCAATAAGAAGAGAATGGCTCCAAGAATTGTACTACATGATCAATTAACGGAATACCTTTGACCACTAAACCACTTGGGTTTTCAAACATAGTTTCTATGATGATATGCTAGCAGCTCAAATATCAATCGACAACCAACCTTCTAATTCGAATAGAAGTTTTATAGGAGAGAAAATAGTCATCACACCCTTAAATACCCCTTTGCATCTTCCCATGCATATGTCTTGGGGTTTCCAGGTCAATGGAACCACTATTCACACTTGAGACCATCTCTTCACCTTTAGGAAATAGTGGATGATCTAACTAGTAAATGCTGCCAATGATCAAAATTATATCTGAGAAAAACCAGTAGTAGTAATACCATATCTTCCATAAGAATGTTGTGTTCCTTGGTGGTTGATTTCCATTTTGTTGGTCATATAGCATTTCTGATATATATTCATAGTTTTTTGGATGGTAATATAGATGGCCTTTACTATGATCTCGGTGGATGTTGGTTGAATGTAATCCACACTTTCACCCCAATCATGTTGTATCGAGTCGCTACACCAACAACATCATAATCGACATTGGACTCAAGAAACCCTCTTGTTTGTTTTCCCATCATAAGGACTTCATTTAGAGCTATGTCTTCCCCATGAAATTGACAATCACACTAGAGATGGATCCACTTGATCCTCTTCTGTGCATTCCTTCTCAAGAGAGAATGAGAGATTCTAGTAGTGATAGAATGAATGTGTCAGTTTTGATGTCGCAGGAGAAGGGATACATCTTGAGTGATGGATTATGAACTTTGATATACTGATTTGATATTGACTGAGTCCATTATTGAAATAGTATATAGGGTTCTTGACACCAAGATCCCTATATTTTAGTAGTTCCAAAGCAAGTTCTAGTAGTGAAATCATACCTTCAGGATGATCGATTGCCTCTCGATTCCTATAGTCAATCGTTCCAACAAAACCAACTCATCCAATGCATTGAACTAGAAATTCCTGAACTATCTACTTTTCCATGAGGTTCACACCATTTATATATATAAAAACCCCATGTAGTAGTGATGGGATCATCATGGAGTGCTTCTCGAGTGTTGGCTTGAGCTCTGAAGAAAGCATATGGGATTTTTGTTCCCACTTTCATGGATTTGATTTGGAGGTTCTTCCACCCTCAGAGTAGTAACTCCCATTCAACCAATAGTGTGCATTCCACTCAAATATAGATTTGATCCCATATACACTTTGATATTCCATCTCTACTTTCCATTACAATGGAAATTTCATACACGACAGCTAGGATAGGTTCAATGTGTGGAACCATCATAACAGTTGTGGATACATGAAAAAAGTGGTTGATCTTATTCAATACATACATGAGGACTGAAGAACTAATTATCTCACACACTTTTGGGTTCCTCTTGATGTAGGATTCCAGATCACTTCCTGTTCTATTCAATTGGATACCTGGGATATGGATCAGGATGATGGAAAATGATACATTCTGCCATGTTTGAACCAACCCAATCATAGTAGCATTGAAATATGGAATCCTCCCCATTAGCTTGAGTTGTTCCATTGTTATCCCCCACCATGTCTCGATTGAACTCCATCTATTCCCCTGGATCGAAGTCCATTTCAGCCAACGGTTTAGTATAATATAGGTAGTAGTTTTTTCTCCTGAAGCATTACCGTGTTTGATAGAACCATCATTGGAAAGATGATATTGCCTCTCAACATCAAAAGTTGGAGTGATTCATAGCAGTTTATGGGGGAAAATATAAAATGAATCAAGGTTATTTTGGGACATTTGAGTTGAATTGATATAACTAGATGAGAGCCAAAATATGTTTATATAAAACCCACATAGAATATCTAATTCACATCTTGAAACACAGGATGACCATAATAATAAGAGACACATTAGAAAACCATGGCCATTATTTTTACCCCTTATCCTCAGGGCATAGTGGTCCATTCGATAGCTAGTCGTTTACCATGAACCTTCTTTCTGCTTCTTTGTTTTGTGAGAATGAATCAATTCACAAGGTGATCTAACCCAATTCATCTACCCTGCCTATAAAACCTCCTATGACATTCCAATACTTCACCACTCATGACTTTGAGATTGATGTGAAGCTATTCAACTACACCATATCAAAATGTGAATATATACATCAAGAATTAGAAACAATAATGTCTTTGGGGATCAATCACTAAGGGTAAGGGAGACAATCGAATTAGGGGTCACACATGGAAGAGAGAATATGATCAGCTGACCGAGCATCAGTACTTTCTAAATCCTAAATATACGTAGTATATAGAATAATCAATAAACTACCATCTACTCAAGAACCATTGTAAAGTCTTGTTTGATTGAGTATTGCAGTTCACAAGATAGACGATGCAAAAGGATACCATACCTCTTTATATATAGTCTATAGGGGTATCAGCTTAGATCTTCAACCACATTCCTCATATCTTGAAGTCCATACTCATAACACAAACCCCATTACACAATTCTGGATTGGGTTTTCAGGAACCTAATGATGACCACTGTTAGAGTAGAGTACTTACAATGGTGAGCCCCTTGTGAAACAACCCCAATTAGACAAAAACTTTTTCAAAAGGCATCAGGGTAGGTGTGTTCTCGGTCACCTTTGGATTATTGGATCTATTGATGGGTTTATAGGAGTACAGTAAGGACTCACCTTCTGGAATGCCTTTTTTACCCCCATTCACTATCAGGGTACCCGGGTACACTTGGCTGGAGTAGTGGTCGGGCATGATTGGATTTGGATGTGATATGCTTCCTTGGCCTAGTTGAGCTGATGTTTTGTATTGGAAAGTATCAGGTTTCCAATTTCCACTTACATTATCCAAATATATAGAATATATGGTCTCAATTTCACTCCATGATATCCCCTTTTGAATTTGAGCATAAGAAATGGAATTATATTCCTCTATAATCTTGTTCTAGAAATGGTGTTCTCATGGGTTCACTAGGAAACTATGCTTCCAGTGGGAATTTTGGGTGAAATTTCAGTATTCTACTCTAATAGTCCTCCATTTCAGCATATCAAATCAAAGGTATAATATAGGTAGTAGATCATTGTCTCCCCAATGGCGGCAAGAGCCATATCTGGATGAAGGTGTGGTGGTGTCGAATCATGGTCTACTACCTATACTATACTAATAACCATACCATTTCTTCATTGATCTATAAAGATAGGTGGGATCAACATATTTCTTAACCTGATGTACGGAACTAGTAGATTGATTGCAGCATTGGACCTTAGGTTTTTATGAGCTACTTCACCCAGTTTTATATCCCCGTTTCCTTTTCGATCATCATCCCATTTTAAATTTCAACAAAAAAAGCAATATATACACTCCACTTCCATCTCTACTAGATTGATTACCCTCATTAATCTACTCTAATAGAATTACTACCTATATTATAAAGATTTTTTCCCACATATGGAACACCATGCACTCGTGACCGCTATCAAATGAATGGTAGGTCTTCCGGCCCAGCTGAAGGTGGATGATTCCAATAGGATAATGATTTGGCAGTATTGGTGTGAAATAGTTGGAATATGGGAGTGAATTCTGTGTGGTGACGTTGGTATATGCATCTTGATGATCGACATGGACCAAAAAATACAAACCACTTTGTACTATCTATTTTGATCTTATAATTTAGAGTATCCTACCTTATCTGACCAGACCATGGAGGACCTGGGATACATTCAGTATCCCAGAACATGGAGGACCTCGAACATCCAAACACTATGTTCTAAGCCGATAAATCATTGTTGTTTATCCATCCACTTGTTTTCGTTTTGGCTAGAGGTCTCTTTGACCATGTATTGGGAGATCTTGTGATGAGGGTTTAGGACTGGGCTACTTTGAGGAATTTTCTATCCACCGAGAAGACTATACTCGACCTCCTATGCACCTACCTTGTTGGTGATAGTTTCTATTTTCCACACTCGTAACTTCCCCATCCATATATAGTCAACTTCTTTCTCTGGTCACTCATCTCAAAACAGATTTGATTCTGAACTCCAATTAAGAATATCATCTCTATTGAACAACTCCATTTCCATTCTCTTTCATCATCCCATAATTTCAAAACCCAACTACAATTTCCCAAATACCTTTTCTCATGCCCCCATCATATCATTTTGACAAGGTTTTTTTTTACATCGATACAAATTATCAATAGAAAAAGGAAGAGTTTTCTAGAATACGAATCCCATATCAACTATTAGAAGAGCGATGACACTCAATACAAAAAATGGTGAAGATAGTGGGGGAATGAATGGGTTAATCATGTTTCAAAAATATATAAAAGTACCATCTCCCATATTATCAACCACAATAATGTAGTTTCCCACCTCAGTAGCCACCAACATACCTCCCTTCGCCAATATATATAAGTACCAGCCCCATACTATCTGTGACCCTCTATCTTGCATCACCCAATATGGGGCTAGTACTAATATATATTGGAAAATGTTCTTGGTATAATATAGATTGTAGGCATTTCGAGAGAATAGTTCACTGCCCCCAATACCAACCTGAAGGTCCCAATAGAGCTTACCAGTTCCAATCTGTACCTTTTTATTGACCCATGGAACTCTCCAAACAACATGATTCCAACACAAAGATACTTCTGGTATAATATAGGTAGTAGAACTACATTCCCATATTAACCACCTATACTAAACACCATCATTTAATTACCCCCAATACCCATAGGTGCAAGTAATCAGAGAGAATAGTTGGATTTGAATTGGTGCTTATCGTTACATAGATAACCTACTGAACTGCTGAAGTAGATCCTAGGTACGCCCTCATGAAATCAGTTATAGAGTTAGAGTTGGGATGTCCCAGGTTCTGCATGAAGAAAATCTGCTAACTCAGGTGCTATTGGTTCTCCATCCCAGTAGATCAAGTAGATAGTATGGGGTGATAGTATGGGGCTGACAGTATGGGGGAATAAACCTGCCCCCATACTTCTGACCCAATAATACCACCCCATACTACTTCTAGGTAATAAAGGCTAGAAGAGAAGTCTTCAAGAAACTCATCTACAGTCTTGAGTACTTTAATGAGTCAGGGAAGAGCTAGAAAGATTTTAGAGAAGACATGTACTCACTTGGATACATGAATTATTATAGGAACTCATTGGGATATGATACTTCCCATATCACTGGGATACATGAAGTATTCCAAGTCATCCTTGGTATAATATAGGTTTTAAACCCTATCCACATATAATCTTGAGTATCCTGGAGCACCTAGGAATGACCATGTTTTCCCTTTGGTAAGTTAGTCCTGGTGAGTCTTCTAGCCCCGGTCAACTACCTCCTATGGACCCAGTGATTTAACACACTATAAAATTGATTACTTATACCAGTAATGCAATCAATCCCCAAGGATGAGCATTGTATTGATCCAATTCAACCCCAATGGTCAAAATGGGGGTCATTCTCGTCCTCGCTAACGCCAGACTGCATCAAATGATCTAATTATTATTGACAGTCGTTGTACTATTTGTAAATACACACATGATAGATCATATTAATAAGGTTCCACATGTTGGGACCAAGTTGGATCGATAAAAAAGTAATAATAGTTTGCAGTTACAAAGTGTTTTCTTTTGTTGTCAAAGAAGATAAATCCATTCACTTTGTAAAGGTGTTGAAAATAAGAATATTCTTTTCTGATTTTTATTTCACTAATATCATAAGTTAGGATAAATTTTGATTCAATACATATGAAGTATAGTGGGATAAATGATGATTCCAATCATATTCAGTTTTGGTTGTAAGGAATGATGTTTCCAGAAGATTGGGAACTTGCATCATTTCCCGTTGAAAATCTGATGATGAAAAGGCTGTTCTATCAAAGGATACATACCAAGATAGATTATTTCATGATTAATGATGAATAAGGTTATACTATTTAGTGAATAGATCAATGAAAAAGAAACATACAATCTAGAGGCGAAATAAAATAATGTTTTAAGGTGGCATCGTTTTCCTGTGTTTTCCAATTTTTAGGGCCTGAAAATCGGGAGATGAATAAATATTTTTCTAGAAAAGGATGTCGCATGAAAGTTTGAATATGGCTTGGTATGTTGTGTGCAAGTGGAGTTCTATGATCAAAACATCAAAATCTGTCAAATGAGAGGCTTGCATGAAATATTGGTTTTTTCACGCAAGATTTAACGGAGTTCGGAATCTTGCGTGCAAGGCATGATTCTAGGTCCAAACGTCGAAAAATGAAAAATTCATGAAGTGTGTGAAATATTCAAGATGTGTGTGAAAGATGATGTTGGCATGAAAGAGACATATGTTCCCAATGCGATGTCAAATGGGGTTTTTCGCGACGCATCAAGATCTTGTGCGACACATTGGGATTTTCGAGCACAAGGGTCGATGAGGTACATAAATAAGAGGTGACCCCTCAAACATGTGTAGCTTGAAACTTAGAGAAATCCTGAGCTCTGAGGCATGAAAAAATATTATGAAAAGTAGAGTGTGTGAAAAAATATAGTTGCAAGCAATAAGGAGAATTTTCGCACAAGAAGAGAGTTGCGCGCAATATTGAAGCTGTGTGTAAGAGGTGTTTCATGAAAAAAGTAAAATATTGCATGTGAGGCATTAATGATGCACACACGAAACCTGAAGGGTCATGAGAATGTTTTTGGTTCTTCACACATATTCAATTTTGTGTAAGATTGTTCTTACTGGCTTCTGGGTAAGAGAGTGAAGATTTTTACTTCAGATAATATACCTGTTCAATTGTAAAGCATCACTGAAATACTATAATTCTCTATCTATGCTAAGAGGGTTAAAACACACTTGAGGATTATTTTCCGATTTCTACATGAGTGTAAGGGTATATCCTACTCATTGTGTTCCACATCAAAGGATTTTTTTCTAGTGGATTGTGTGGTACTGGATTGCTTCTGTACCATACCAAGGACGTAGATACTCTTGTTGAGTAGTGAACCTTGTAAATATTGTGTTCCTATAGTTGTGTGAGTTCATCAGGGAAGAAACTATTTAACATGAGGCAAAGGTGGTTTCAAAAATTAGGAAACATAAAAATAGAATGATATTACTGATTCACCCCTCCCCCTCTCAGTGATACTTTGATCCTGACTGGGAACTTCACCACACTGATCCAACCACCACTCCACCATCAATAAAAACAGTCATGACCCCCTTATCTCTACTACTTTCTCTATTTTATTGGTCTTACCACTCTTGAGACTATTCCCCTTGGTCACACATCATGTCAGTGTATTCTTAGTCAATTTTGAAATCCACCATGGTCTATGTACCATCAATTAAAGCCCCGAGGAACCTACTGACCTAGTGGAGTGGTTTTTTAGTTGTCACAACATTGACCATTAGAAATTGAGTTATGACACTTAATTTAATATGAAATATTATGAAATATCAGTAAAAATAAATATTAACAAGTAAAATAAATAAATATTAGTAAACCTTATGACTGTTATGCAATTGTGATTGAGTTGGCCTTGCGGTACTAGTGGTAACCATATGACTACCTAGCCATAGTTACTAGGGAACCAGGGATCGAGTCCAAAGGAACTGTTCATTCTATCATTAAGGGGTTGGTTTAACAAGTTAGGTGACCCTCATCAATGGTGTGTTTGTTGGGTCCAAGTTAACCATCTTTAACCCTCAATTCCATATAGATAAAATACCGTGGTCGTGTTTGAATTGGGTCTTGCACCATGCGAACTGTGGGGGTTCGATCATGTCTATCCATAAGTTGGGCATTCGTGTCCCGTAGGTGGTGAAAAGGGAAGGTAATTGATAAAGCTACAATATCTTGATTTTGTGGTGTTGAGGGTTCTAGAATAATCGATGCTGCTGGAGTGGTGCTACTATCAGAATCTAGTTAATGGTTTGACCCCAACTTCACCACTTGAACTTTACTGGCTTGCACAAGACTTAGTGATGTCATAATAGTGTCCAACCAAGACCTGTGGTTGTAGTTTGTTTCCTAGACACTCGCATCCACCCATTTCCAAAGATCACTGAAAAGCGAGTATCCCCAACATCAATGAATCCAGTAATTGAAAGGATTTTTTTCGTTGGCTGGAAGAACTAGTTTAAATCTAACTCAATAATGGTTCTTGCTGGATATAGTGACATAAAAAAATAGAGAAATTAACACCACCCACATGACCTCCATTTCTAATTGTCATCATTTATATTGGAAATGCATTGACCACTTGAGCCAGCCTCGAGATAGCAGCAGAAGAGGGTCATTGTTCAATTGCTTATTTCATATAGTTGTTGATGCATTGGACTATGAATTAAAAAAATGGCATCACGTTTTTTTGGGATTTAAAAATCCATTTACCATGTAAAAAACTATCCATTCCATCTCAAGAACAAAGAGATGGAAGATGCTTCTAGAGAGACTATTATTTCCTCATTGATGTTTGAGATTTTATTCTAACTTCATGCCATAATTTTCATCGACCACCAAACCACTCAACCATGCATTTCCTTGCCTTTAATTGGCCATATCTATATTTATAGACCCTAAAACCCATGGCCACTATGGAACATCAAAAAAATCAATCACCCCTATGGAACACTTCAACTAAAACCATCATAAAAATAGGAAACTGGGAGGATTTCCATGTTGGTGGAGTTAGCACATGAGACTCAGCCCAGTTGGTGAGGTATCCTTATGTGCATCCACAAGACCCAGGTTTAAAACTAGGTAGAGGCGTATTTACTATACTATAGCAGGTACTGTAGTAGGCACTAGAGTAGTACTATAACAGAACTGTACACTGTGCGATACTGTAGAAGAACTGTACACTGTCTAGGTACTGTAGCAGAACTGTACACTATGCGGGTACTGTAGCAGGCACAATAGCAGTTACTGTAGTAGGTACTCTTCGGTATTGTAGCATCAAGAAATATTCATCTTGGGCCCCCAGTTTGGGTTTAGAGTTCTTAAGGTTTTCGGCCCACCCAGGCCTTCGGGTCAGTAGGGCTTTCGGGCCACCTTTAAGGCCTTCGGGCCACCTCAAGTCCTTCGGGCCACATGTAGTTTCCCAAGACACACTACAAAAAAAGAGCAGCCCCAGAAGAGGATTCAGAAAAGATGCACTCGATAGAGTAGAGACAAATGGATTTTTCAGAATGAGAGGGTATGGATATGCCATCGGGACCAGCCTGTGCTTGCACGAAAAGCCTAGCCAGACGACCATGCGAAGGTGGAGAGCTACTATCATGATACAGATGCTGGGGAGGGGCAGTTCCTTATAGATATCCTGGTTGAATTTCCTAAGACCTCTGGGTCATGTAATTTAATAAGCATATGGGCCCTATAATCTATGAGCCTACGAGCCTTGTAAGGGTTCCCCCTAATTCCTTGAAATGGGGTTATGAAAAATCAATAAAAAAACGAAGGCCTTCAGGCTATTCGGGAATGTTGGTGGAGTTATTCCTGGTCAGTATCAGGAGGAGGGACCATTTTGGGGGTTTCGTTCACCGATATCACCAGTTTTATCCTCACCCCAAGCCACCCAAATTGGACAAGGGTACTTTGAGTTCATGGTGCTTCAGGATACTATCATTATATGTCGGTATAATCTAGCTAGGTACTCCTCAATATAGTGAATAAGAGGACCACTATATGCACCACTATAGGTGGTTATTTACCTATAGTGGTTCCTATAGTGGTGCCTATAGTGGTGCCTATAGTGGTGCCTATAGTGTTCTATCTATTTTATACCGAGAATTATTGACTTCGGTAACTACCTATAATATACTAAGGGTTGCGCTCCTCTCTTTTTCTCCCAATGGTTTAGGTTCCCAAAGTGGACATACCAGGCGAATAGTGTTTGCGATCTTATTGAATGGACAATAAATTTGAGAACATCCATGCAACCATTTCTTGTCACATGGACTTATGAAACCACCATATTCATGAAATAAATCTTCTTTGAATAGACAACCCTTTTGTCATATCATTCAAGTGGCGATGAAGGGTGAGTGAGTTGGAGTTCTGAAAGGCCAATTCCATCATCTCTATCACCTTTCCCATCCTAAGTTTTTCCATGTCTCTTTGGAACTTCTCCACTCCATTTCCAGTATACCAACTGGACCACTATAGGTACCACTACATGTTTTTCATTACCTATAGTGGTGACTATAGTGGTGCTTATAGTCTACTATAGACGGTTATTTACCTATAGTGGTCTGTCCTGAATGCCTCTAATGAACCCTCAATCCACTGCAAAACTATGAATGGTTGAAATCACACTAGACCAAATTGAGAACAAACTAAATAGAAAGACCACCCATTTCCATATTTTGAAGATCGAGGACCACCAAGAAAGAAAGGACCGATTCACTACATGAAGAGAAGTGGTAGCAATTAGATGAGAACAGGTGGAAGCATTTTTTTTATGGGATCCAGAAACCACAATCCACCCAAACCAAATTCATGATGAGCCCACCAACTTACTGACATGATTCCCACTATGTGAAATGAAATACATGTCCAAATACCCAATTCCAACATCAACTGGTCCAAAACACCTTATGATCACTCCACCCATTACCTTACACCTGCAGCACGCCTACTGTTTCCATTGAGTTAGTCTCTTTGATTTGAGGTATCTTGGAATGGTTTTGGTGTTTTGATGATGATGAGATGATATATGGGCCTAGGTTTTCCCTAGCCATGTTCTTGGATTTGACCACACTCTAATGGGGTAACTTCCTGGATGTCACGAGCAGGTTTTAATATGTGCTCACTGGGATACTTCACATATCCCAAGCCCTCACTAAGATACTTCAGGTATCCCAATTAATCATTGTGATACTTCAAATATTCCACATACTCCTGGGATGCTACTCTTATCCCAGGAACTCACTAGGATACTTCACATATCCCATGCACTCACTAGGATATTGTACGTTTCCTAGGTCATACCTGGTAATGGCCTAGTGAATGTTCTATCCTAGTACGTCCTAGTCTTTGGAGGGCCTCGTTATTGAACACCTGAACATGAAATGACCAGGCCTCTCTATTTAGGAATCAAGATTCGTTTTCATCCTAATTGGCATATTGGATGGATGGTCCCAAGGCCTCCAATTCAATTTCGAGATACCTCTGACCGTACCGAGTGAGTAGCGATAGCAATAGTTCAATTACACTCCATCATTTCTATTTAAAATACTAAGATGATCATTCCATTACCATAGGTTGTATCTCAGGATGACAACCATGAAACAACTAGTGAGGGAACCTCAATAGATGCCGGATGCATGGATTATTGATACTGGATCATGTGGGACAAGGCTTCATTCTAATAGTGGGTTAGTACGAACACCCCAGTCTCAATCTACAAGAAGATCCTCCATTATAATCAATAGGGGAGAAAACAACAACCAATCCATTCCTCATCCCCACTTTTGATATGCAGGTAGACTGAGACGGTAGTGCCAAATTCCTAGAACCAAGTCAGACTATCCAATTGTAGAACCTTGAACAATGAAAAACACAGAAAACATGTAATTGCTTTTTCCATCCACTCTAATACCATATGGCCATTGCAAACCAAGCTATCCCAGACTCTCTTTCATAGACCCCAAGGGCTGAAAAGTGAAACGTACTTAATGACGACCACTGAAATGTTGTTTCTCGGTCCAACTGTTGGTGCATTTCATCCACCTAATTTCCTAAGCTATAAGATAGATATTGGAATTCTGACATTCAGGAATACATTTGAAAAAAAAGAAATGAATCCAATTGACCATAAGAGGAAAACCCCATATCGTATACTACCATTGTGAGTCACCTAATTACATGAGAGAGGAAATAAAATCATTGCATTAGAGAATAAGTTGAATTGACCAATCAAGTGATTTCGTGACTGATGGAGTGAATATCCAAGACTAGAAATCAACAGGATCCCAAAAGAATAGGTGTCTCCAAATGAATCTCTTCGAGTAGATAGGAATACAATCAGGAAAAATGAATAATTAAACTGTTCTATTATTGTAGCACCATCAATGCATATAGTATTTTTCACCAAAGGGTAGTTGAATGGAACCATCCAACCAAATGATAATTATATACATTGACCTAGCCCCTCATTACTCTACTCTAATAGTCTCAACCAATTCCACTATGATATTCATAAAGTATGTTGACCATGATGGATCTCACTTTTCTTGAACCACTCACATCCCTTCCCCTATTTTCCAGCACCTTGCTTTCTAATGACTTGATCCAGTTTAGGGATGATGCTAGTGGATATGGTCATCATCTCTTGGACATAACCAGACATGATGTTTTTCCTTGAGTAGTGGAAGGGGATGGTATATATATATATATTGACATATGGAAAACATAGTCAAGTAATGTGAATGAGACTAATATATCCTAATAGTTGACCCATCAAATTATAAAGGGGAACCATTGGAATTTGTACTATACCCTTTGGTACTTATATATATTTTTAGTACTCTACTTGAATATTCATGCTGGGCCCTGAACTACCAAAACGGAGAGATCCCACCAACTCCCCTACTACTCAATTGATTATGTCCTCCTAGGTTAACCATAGTCGAGTCATGCCACCATCAATGAAATCAAATTGGTGTTATCCCCATTCTAAAACTCATATTCCAATGAAATTATTCCATGATGCTCTACAATTGTAAAACATCTTCTAATATTCTGTGACTCAATTGATTTAGTTTGACCCCACTACAATGCCATTTTGATACCCATGGTATTCATGATTGTCAGTTGGTACCCATATGAACTGTACACCACTCATGCAACTAGAAAGTCGTTTACACCGAAATAATAGGCCACTGAAGGTGGGTTCCATGTAGTTGGATGGCATACTAAATAGTTCATCTCTTAATGGATGAGTTATTTTATAACAAAAGGACTCAAAGGAGTGTGTGACCCCTGCATCTCTAGTGATGAGGCAGGGAAATGATTCAAACCTCAATTTCCCATAGAATGGTATGGGATATATTCCATGCCTTCAGATCATTAGATACAATACATGACATGATATATGAGATTTCATATATCACTCACTAATTTCAAGAATTGAGAAATGCCATAAGTGTTCAACTGTAGGGAGGCAGGGTGGATGAGGTGGATAACAAGGGAAAGAAAAACATATCACTTCTAGCATGTAGTAAGGTCTTATCACTTACATGGGGGATCATGATGAAGTGACTTAAGAGGGGAACAATATCTCTCATTGATGTTCCAAGTCCAGCTTAGTCAATGGTGATACTTGAGAAAACCCTAATCTCTATTTGATGCCACTATGTTCCTATTTATGTGATTTACAGATGTCATGCATGATTTAAACTCTCATGATATATAAGTACCAGCACCATCGTACTACCATAATGGTAACACTTAGTCATCTACTCTAATATTCTAGAGTTTCCACTATTAGAGTAGATTACTATTGACATGTTGGCTTTGGAAGAAAATAATACAAGACTAGCCTCCCCTTAGGGGATTCTTTCTCAGTCAACTATCACTTCTTTTTAAGAATGGTTTCTTCAATTGATTAAATTCTTATAATAGATATCTGGCAGTTGAAGAATCATATGTCCCTCCTAGAACTTATTTACAATAGTATATAGAGAGATGGGGTTGACATATCAAGAATCTTAGTACTCTACTCTACAGTACTTTTATATATAGTTAGATAAGTGTTGATGATATATAAGTATCATCTTGCTAGATAGTTTGATACTTAATAGCCATTAGCCCTCCTCACTACCACAGATCATATCAGTAATAATATCTAGAAAAGTTGTCATCCCTCTCAATGATCAGTGACTAACTTGGAGGACACCATCACAAATGATATTTCAACCACTGCCTGTACTGAACGGATGACCCAAGGGCCTACTACCAAAGCAGGAACTGAACCCCTCTCTTGAATGGAAGGTATACATGGAGTCATAACTCCCTTTAAAGCATTATCATTCATAGATCACATTCAGAAAAATCTCAGTAGATGAATGAAAGAGAAAATACAACAGTTTTTCTTCTATATTCAATATCGGATCATATTGATGGAATAAAAATAATCCCTTGCAATTCATGTTGCTGAATCTATATCATCTCAGTGAAAGGGACAAGAAAGTTATATCAATCTATGTTATCAGGATATATAGATAGATAATCTAATATATAGTCTATATGAACCACTATAGGTAAATAACCACCTATAAGGGTACCTATAGTAGTCTGACACGTGAGAATGAAAGTTTGGATGAGTAGAAATGGCCTATGAGTAGATATAGGTGGCCTGTAGACCTCTTAAAATCTGTGATGATTGAATAATTTGAGATCATCTAGAATTTCAATGATGCTTATGACCAATCACATATTTTATCACAAAATTGGATCTCAAATAGTTGAGTAATGATTCATATATGAGGGGTCCTCGGGTTTGTTTTCATGTAGCAAACCACCCACAGTACTCTACTCTAATTGTATAGGAAATGACAAGTGGTTTTTTCCTCCACACCCATACACCCTTCAACATCGTAGAAAGACCACCCATTCAACGTTTTTTAGTCTAAATAATTTAGGTTGTATACATTCATTGTAATTCGGTCCAGACCCCCAACACCATTTACATTCCAGTGTCCAACATAGGCTCATTGGTGACTCAATTTTTATAACAATGTATCCAACATCTTAGACCGCCAAAAAACCCCAACTCCACCATTTCAAATTTTACCTTCTCACCTTCCATTACCAAGTACTCTAATATAATAGTCACCACCAAATCCATTACAATTGATCCACTGTTGCCACCGCCCATTGATCATTTGATGTTGCAGCTTCCCCCCACCCCACCTCGTACTTCTTGTTCTTCTGATAGTGAGAAGTACTATTATTTATTTTATTGGTATTGGAACACCAATTTGATTTGATACTAGACACGAAAAATTAAATCAAACTAGGTTCAATCCTTACTCAATGAGTTAACTCATTTTCTCTTCAAAAAATGAAGAATCGGTAGTCTTGTTTCAATAATGAATAATAAAAAGGCAGCGCATGAGGAAAGAGAAACATTCGACCAAATGGGATGGTTCATGTATTGTTGTACCAGATCGGATCATTCTACCTAGTCTATGTAATGTATTTTACTAGTTGATGTACAAATTATGTAATGGGAGATTGATTGTTCTAGTTAGTAGTGAGAAAAGGCCCGATGTGATAGGTATCTTTTGAAGATATAGTGAACCCAGGTAAATGATGAATGAGAGAAAAATAGAGGTCATACGGGCCTCCCAATTCTAGTAGGATTCATTCCATTTCAAAACTAATCCCTGAAACCAACTAGTAACTAGGACCAACCCTATAGACCAAGCCACCATTGCAGTATCAGACCAAGATGATAGTAGAACCAAAGTATTTTTTGTAACCACCAATAAAAAAACCAATGAGGCAATCGCACAATAGACCCCCAGGATTATGCAAGCAGTGAGAACATGAACACATGAAGGAAAATAAAGTTAACCTTGTTGAAGATTGAGTGGTGTGACCAAAAATCCAGTCATGAGTTAGGTAGGAGTTCCGATGTGTACTAGAGAATGTAATGTTTTGACACATAAGGATGAAGGTGAAAACACATAGGTAGGTCAAAAAAATTGGTGAATGATCATTGGTAACTAGGAAAAACATATTATCCTAGGAAGGTATTGGACATATATACCATGCTTTTTGGTTCAGAGGATATAAAATCATCAGTTGCGAGAAACCTTCATATTTATACCATTTTGATTTCCACTAGTCTTCTTTACATCTTAGTCCCCCTAGGTACTCACTGGGATACTTCACGTATCCTCGGTAAAATATAGTCGGCCCAAGATAGGTACCATTATAGGTAAAAAACTACCTATAGTGGTGCATACAGTGGTTCCTATAGTGGTTCCTATAGTGGTACCTATTGTGGTGCCTATAGACTATATAGAAGAGTACCTAGCAAGATTATCCTAGGGATAGGATACTTCACATATCACTAGGATGGGTAAAGTATTACAAGTCCTCCTCGGTATAATATAGGCAGTAGACCATTATCTATTATAATCTAGAGTACCCTAGAGAATCAGGTCCTTTCCTGGGATACATTAAGAAACCTAGAACTTGGAGGACCTTGTCAGACCTTGTTTAACAAGAACTAGGAGGACCGGGAATACATGAATTATACCAGTGAGTACCTAGTCCTTTCCTAGGATACATTAAGTGTCCCAAACCTTGGAATACTTGGTCAGAACTTTTCTAACCATACATGGGATGGCATGGGATACCCAAATCAGGTATCATAGTGAAGACCTAGGATTCATGATTCAGGTATCCTAGTAAATGAATTTTTGGGAAAATCTCTTCCCATGACCTTAGGAAAGAAACCTACCAATTCCACTTGGTGGTGGCCAGACCTCTCAATTGACAAATAAAGGAACTCGAGTCCAAGTACGTATAGTGAATCTAAGAAGAGACTACAGATAAAGTCAATGTAATCACTATATATAGTAGATTACTATAAATATATGAAGATTCTAAATTGGTCTATCATATGTACTATATAGAATAGAGTATTGGGACTCTAGAATTTGATATCTCGGGTAGGTTTTCTCATCAATATTGTATCACACACCACAGTTATGTATTGACCAAAAAATGACCGTCTATGATCATGGTACTTAAATATATTAACATAAAGTTCCTAAACCTTCTTCTACTAGAGGATGACTTCTATCCAATTACTCATAGTACTTATATATAATATATGATAGGCCTTCAACTTCTAGATGGCTGATAACTCTACAACCTAGGATTCCCAACTTTCTTACTATTTATGGAAGGAAGAGTCATCACATTCACTCCATTGACTTTTAATTATAATATATGTAGTAGACCCTCTCTGTGAATCTGATTCTTATCACAAAAACTTCCTTTGGAGTTGATCTACTAACATTGATGTCAACCCACTAGTCTACTACCTATATTATACTTAGAACTATCTCTAGATTTGTTGTATCCATATGGAGTGACTTTTGATTACTCCTATAGTAGTTTTGTTTTCCAGATACTATATTCTAGATCATATTCATTGCATATATGACATGGGTGGGTTGATCTATCATTGAGTAGATTGTTCCTAATTCACCATACCACAATAAACCAATAGTGAAATGACTATTAGAATAGAGAATTAATGTCGAAATTCTCTATATACACTTGGGGAATTGAATTTTGGCTCCTATCAACTACCTTGAATATTGAATAGGATTGAGTGTAGTTGAATGGAAAAAAACTAGATGAGTGTGGTTATAAATGAGTTAATTGAGTGATTCTATTAGTGTATAGTATTGAGGGGGTCACCTATTAGATTCTTGTTCAACACCTCTGGTGCTAGTAGATCCTATGAGCTATCTTGCCTTTAGGTGTGGGGTGAATACCTCCTTGATTTCATCACACTACCCACCTAGGATAAGGGTGGTGATGACGGGGTAATTTTATTATAATAGAAGTCATGCTAGACTATAATGGGTACCAAAAGGATAGAATCACCTTTTGTACTTTTCTAATAATGTGTGTGGTTCAACTATCACATTTGGTGTTCAAAACCGAAACTATGAACACAGTGTCAGAGTACTCAAGCAACTCCTGGTCACATCTTGTTGGACATCTTCATTTTGGTGCCCATTACTCTACTATAATAGTGTGGATGGCTTCTTTCCTTGTCCTTTATGAACAAATGGTATATGATGGCTTGAGTTTTTGACTATTGTGTGGTATGGTTGGACTGTTATAGTAGAGTACTCACTGGGTACGACTATTGAATTTCCAAATACTCCCAATGGAACTATTTTTGGAACTACCACATCTCCAAGCGTTCAAATATTGACCATGGTGTGCCTTTCCCCCAATAGATACCAAGGGTTTATTGGGCTGGCACTCACTCCCCAAACATCATTGTCAGTTCACCTTCTGCTCATCCACAACTTGTCCCAAGTGCATAACAGAAACTATATCCCCATAACAGTATAATTTAGTTGATTTGTGTGACTAAGGGCCTTAAAAGTAAGTTCGTTGTGTTCCCATTCGTTCATTCCACCTATTCATATTGGCAATGGGTATTGTACGGTGCAAGTTACATGTCCCCTTGGATCATCAAACCAATGAACCATACCATGTAATTTTCTAGGTATTAAATCCAGTCTGATCTACCAACCTTACCCAATCCTAGTTGATAGTTCTAACTCATTTTGATGGATATTTATTCCTTCAGGATATATGGCCTTTGGACCAGCTCTACAGGCAGGTGATCATGGCCAAATGGGTTATTAAAAATAGAGGATCACAGGGTGTGTGATTGATACATTTGTATGTTTTATGATAGCTCAGATGATGGAATAGTCTATCGAACTAGGAAAGTTCCATTTTAAGGATACAATCATTCTATAAATAAATCATTCCATTACCTAGGTCAGGGGCCCATGCTTCCATAGTTAATAGTTTCATGGTTCGTCAGTATGAGTACTCTTCTAAGGTAATCTTATATATAATTATAGAGATGACACCAAGCCCCACGTGTCTTGTCCCAATAATTCCATGTTCCACACACTCTGAAGAGAAACTACTAGTTAATTTATTAACTTAATACTCTTATAATAGTGGTCATGGTCAATTAATTTTTTTTTTAAGAATAATCCATCCCTTTCCTTTTCAACATGTGGAGTTCTAATCCCATATTGATGTAATTGTGAGAAACATTTTTATCACACGAGTATAGAAAGCCTACAGTTGATGTTACTTCACGTTTTTTATTTTCCTTGAATACATGTATCATAGTACTGGGATGACCTGGAGTATGGTGAAAGAGTGAAACTCTTTCATTAGAAACCTTCTCTTTTTTTAGAGGAAGTTGTCTTAGGCCTAGTACATTGGAAACAACATTTAAGAAGCTCAACATAGTGGCTTATACCTTCTGTCACATCATTCATGATTCACCATCCTAAAGGAAAAAAATGTGTCAACTGGAGAAGCTCCTCTAGTTAGGAAGGCTAAAATAGGATATGAGAACATTCATTACCTTTCGAATAAGACCAATAGCTAAGTCAACTCTTTTTGTTTTTTCTTTTTCCCTTAAGAGAAGCATGTCTGAGTAGTGCGATATTCATTGCTACCATAATACCTGTAGGGAAATCATACCTTGTTTTTGTCTATGCCTTCTTCTTTTGGCTTTAAAGAAAGACTAGTCCTGTTCATGAAAAGATATTAAGAAACCTTGGTAAATGGAGTTAATAAAGTGAACGAACAAAAAGGGGCCCAAGTTCAACATTTGAATTAGGTGATCCTAAACTTTCTCCTCTCTATTATATATGGTAATTAGTGTCACCTCAGAGAGAAATAAATAAAGATGGTATTTTATTCCGAACTAAACATTTAGTAGGAGTAGGGTTCAATAATTTATCTAATAGTCCTCTAGTAGGTACACCAGGCCAGACAGACAACATGGAATCAGAATTGGATTAAATGATATTGTGAAATGGAAGTGAAAAGCATTATTTAATACCTTTAGATTATACCAAATAAGTTATTTATAGGTAGTGATCAATCCCCCATTACTTTTTATCTTGTCAGGTCAACTAGTTTAGGGGTGCTCTGATAAGTTAGCAACTACCCTCTTCTAATTTTTTCACTCAAGGAGTAGCTATGTCGTTTAAATATCCCTTTCCTTAAGACAATACTCAAAGCATTGATCATTTAGCTAACGATAGTGAACTATGGTTTTTCAAATCCCCACTCACTATAGAAGGAAAAGGGTCCAGTAGATTATGAATGATTGGTGAAACCTTCCTTACCTTCCTTTCAGACTAGTTTATCTCTTTCTTAGAACTAACAACAGAAGGCATACTATACCACGATACTATTTTTTTACTGTACTATTATAGAAGACCCTTTGAGAACAACCAATTACATATTGAAAATATTTTATTTCCCTTCTTTAAGAAGAAGTACCACTATTTATTCCTTATCTACAGGTGAGAAAAGGTAGTCTCCCTACTTTCATGACTACCTGAATACCTTCTTTCACCATTAGCTAGGGTTATGGACTATCCGCAACATGAAAGCCTAAAGAAGCGAGGGAATAAGGAAATATAAGAACACAACCTGGAAAAAAATGGATGACCGATATTTACACAACCTTTTCCCTTAGCTATCTAAGGCTAGAAAAGTAATTTAATGGATAAACAGATAATATAAATATATAGAACTAGTCCAAAGTTTGAAGGAAAAATGTAAGAGGGATACAAATTTTTCTTGGCATTTTAACGTATTCTATTTATATTATCGTAAGGTAGTATTAAGGTGGGATAAGAGGATAAATAGAATACCTAACCCCTATCCACTGAAATGGCTGAAATCGAAAAGTTATATCGTAAATAAGACAGAAAAAACATGAGTGAAAGTGACTTACATTCAAATAAAAATAATAGGTTTTAAAATATCTGACACTATCTAAAGGGGTAGGAAAAAAGAGAAAGATTCAATCTAGCTTAAGGTAGAAGCTAGCTAGCTACTTCTCAGGAAGGGAAGATACTTAAACCAATAGCTATTAGACCCCCTACAAACAACCACTAGGCAAGCAGCCACTAAGAAATCTAGAGTACTGCTAATGCAACAGACTAGATACACTCAGTATAATATAGGCAGTGGAGCTTAAGAAATGAGATGTACTTAAGAAGAAATGTAGCTATCTACAAAATAGTGGATAAGAAAAACATTAGTTACCACTACCGTTATTTATATGAATGAATGGATAATGATATAGGAAATATTTAAGGGTGATGTCAGAAGTTATAGTGTATGGTAGGTGTTTGAATTCAAAAGTGTACATAAAACTCTCTCAATGTCTGGTAGAGTGAAATTGGTGAACTCTATTGTGTGAAGTCTACCTATACATAGTTTTTACATCTACTGGTGGCATACTATGGTAAGATGGTTAAGGATGTGGAAATGTGGACTTTATATGCTAGAATACTTGGCTTTCTTTACTTTGGGAATCCAAATACCAAGAAATTCATCACAGTCCCTTGGGACAAGGTTTGTAATCCCTGTGAGGAAGGTGGACTCAGAATTATATGTTTTTAGGATATGATCTTTGAAATACATGTGAAGTTTATTTGGAAAATACTCAATAAGGATATGGAATGGTGTCATTATCTTTTTTCTTTATTCTACAAAAAGGTAGTCAAACCTATCATTCTTTACCTGGCATTAGAAAGTTTTTGAGTGAGAAGTTTATAGCCTCCTCATTGATCTAATTCAAATTTACCATCTGTATGGATTGATGGGGATAAATGCAAATTATAAAGTGAATTAGCTCTCCACTCTCACTCTAATTGGTGGTGTGGGTTATCATCAACTGGCATAGCTAGATCACAAAATAAATGCTCGTTATAAGTGTGTTCTATCAGTGAGGAATAATAACCTTATCGGTCATTCTGGTTTTGATCATTAGGGGAAGACCTCTTAAACCATATCTCCGAGTATTTATTTTTGTGGAATGAGTTGAAGACTATAGAAACTCTAGTCCTCCATCGAAATGTAAATGAATTTTTTGGCATACTAATCTCTTCAATAATGGGTTAAGAAGCTCTAATAACTATATTATATTAAGTCACTTTTATTATTATTATGGCCACTTAGCTACTATCATTATAAATAGAAGTATCTCTCAATTATTTCTTTCACACTTCCTTCATGAATACTCATTGGTAGGCCAATAAATAGTATTTGGATATTTTTTGGTGTGGTCTAATATAAAAGGATTATAACTTAGTGTCAAGACTTGGTTTTGACTATAAGGTACCAATACTTGGTTATCCAAGTGAGGTAGGGTCTACTACCTATATTATAACAACAATTAAGGTGAATGTGGAATAGTTTGAGGAAAAACCTCAGGAATATATATAAGTACTAGACCCCATACTATTAATGTTCAAATTCTTGTGTCTCCTCTTTGTTGAAGCTCTTAATACCCAGTGAGATCTTGGAAGCGGATGATAAATTAAAGAGCATGTAAAAATTCCTCTATAGAATAATTAAAAATAGCTCAATCTTATCTAGAGAGGGTTAAGGATGATGAGAGGAAAAGGGTAGAATCGAGCCTTAAACAAGTCTGAACTCTTGAATCATTCCTTGAGTCTGTGTTTGGTGAGCATTGCCACTTTTGAGCTATAGGATGAATCTCATCTTGAGTGGTTTTCTTAATTTTCGTAGGATCATTTCATAATGTTATGTGAGCCTCTCTTGATTCTAGAGATGGGGAGGTAGTGAATAGTTATCTTGTTTCATGTGTCTCATGTCTTTATCTATACCAAAAGAAAGTGTCAGGTAAGATATCCTAACATTTTCTTTTCTGCAAGGAATAAATAAACCACAAAAGTACCTAACATGATCATGTTTACTCGACCTCTTTCTAGACTCCGAGTCATTCAAGAGTTCTATGTTTTCTAGGTTGTTCTCAATAACCTTCATGTAATTTATTCGCTCAATATAGACTATTAAAGTAGAGTAGAAGGGTCAAAATTTTCACTTTGCATATATTTAGTGGTCTATGGAATGTAGATATGATGGATTATTTTTCTATTGTATTGAGTGGACAAGTTTCATGGTGCATTGATTGGATATTGGTTAGATGCTTATTCATGCACTCTTGTCATATGAAACTAGATTAGGATCATTATTTCTCCAGTCTAACCACCCCTAATACAGTTTAGTGTTTCGAGCTATAGTTTACGGGGAGACATGCCAAGAATAGGCATATAGGATGGATCTAAACTCAATACTATGCACTTAGTTTGAGATGTAAATGTCAAAAAAGATAAATTTTTTGTCAGATGTCCTTATAGAAGGTTAAGAGTATGCAACTCCATTAGGGTTTCTTTCGACCATTAAGTCTTTTGATGTTGGAAGAAAGGGATAAACACTAAGCTAATTGGGAGATATTCTTTGGTAGGGAACTCAATATCCCTACTATGCTCACTCATCCTATATGCACTCAAAGTGTAGGGATGGGTGGCCTAGAGAGAGATTTATCACCCTCTCCAATATTTACAATATATATAATGCTGACATTCCCTATGTGGAATATTATATTGAGTGCTCTCTTATCCATAGGAACCTCTTCGAGATAATAACTAAATCCTCATATTAGAGTGAGTGTGAAAGAAAAATTCTACTTCCTTTGAGCATTCAAGACAAAGTGACACCACAATAATGGCTATTAGAATCCTTATAATATAGGTAGTCGAGTTAGCATCATGCAAGATAAATAGTTCACTTGCCTCTCATACTACATAAATAATCCATAAAGTGTTTTAGGGGAGGCATGAGAGGTATGGGAGAGGTTTTTAGAAGTATCAATCAATTCCCAGGGGCAAAAGCATTGTACAATAAAACCATGCGTTATTATGAGAGAATAGAGCTGTCTATCCTATAAGATTAGGCATAACAAGATGAGTTCCCTTTCTTTTTTGAATAAGGCTACCTTGCATTATTCAAATTCATTTTTTAAAAATATTGTTTTATTTCTACTTTATGGAAGATCTTACTTTGTGACTGCAAACAATGTTGTACAATTAACCTATTTTCCCATCCCTCTCTGCATATTCATCTAATAAGGCATTAGACATGGGAATCAATACTCTTGTAATATCATATATTAAAACAGTACTTAGATATCATTGATAAAAGTGAGGTAAGAAATCCAAAATATCTAGTCCTCTAATGTTATGGAATTGGATAGTGAATCCTATTCAATAGAAGGGGACTTTATAATAGTCGGATATGCCTATTGTTGGTATGGTATATACTATAATAGTAGAGTCTCCCACTGCTGAAAGTATCCTATAAGATAGTAAGATAGAGAGAAAAATCCCTATATCTAATTCATGAGCACATGACCCCCCCAAGAACATGAGTTTACTTTCAAAGGTCATAGCACCATAATAGACACTATATAGAATAGTACCTATCTGAGTTGACCAACAACTCCTTGTATCATAACCCCTGAAAATAGGGCATTTAAAGTTTCAATATCATTCTATGAACTATGCCATATTCCTTCTAATATTTATTTAGATGCAAAAAATAAAAGCTGAAGTATAAACCCTTATTCCTCAAAGAACTTTGACTAATTAAGAATGGGAGTGATAGTGGTTAAAGCTAGTGACTGGTCTAGTGACTAGTCTAGTGATTGGTCTAGTGACTGATCTAGTGACTGGTCTAGTGACTAGTCGAGTGGCTGGTCTAGTGGATAGTGTAGTGACTAGTCTAGTGACTTATCTACTGATTGGTCTAGTGACCATTCACTATCCCAAATGAGGTAGATCAGTATAATATGGTAAGACCACTATAGTAAACACTATAGGTACCATAATAGGTAATGAACCACCTATAGTGGTGCCTATAGTGGTACCTATAGTGGTTCCTATAGTTTTCCTTCTATAGAATATATAGAAGAGTACCTGGATAGATTATGTATACCTATTAAATCAAATTTGGCATTAGTTGTAAAAGAAAATATGATACCTATCAATAGGGAAAAGAGCACTAGATAATTCTGAATGACTATCACTATATTTAATTACATCAAACCTTCCTCCAAGAGTGAATTATTTTTCCTTGGGACACCATATGTGGCATTTATTCTTTTATATGACACTGTAGATATGAAAATGGGAAAGAAGTTCATTTCTCTCCTTACTCATCCATTAAGCATTAGGTCAATCAATCTCATTATTCTGTCTTCTCCCCTTGAAAAGAGACCCCATTCTTCATGTACGTTAATTAAAGACAGATACTCTTTTGAGGCCTAAGGACTATGGTTCCATAGCCTGACTACTAATGAATTTTTTCCTACCCTAGCACAAATAGTAGTAGTAATACATCCATGCTCAAGTTAACTTGAAGCAATAACTCTTATGAAAGAAGAGGAATAACCAATTTTGTGATTTAAAGAATAGAACATATAAAGAGTAGTCAGAGGAAATTATAAAATATTTAGCTATTTATATTGTATTTCATTCCTCTAGCAAGAAGCGGGGTTGAGTACAAGAGAAGATTAGGGGAAATCAAATCCAATGCCATGGGGAAGAGAAAGGTGGCATAAAATGATTCAAAAATAGAGGAAAAAACAGCATATTCAAGTTTATAAAAGATATGAACCTTTAGGGTGAGGTTCTAAATGATATGACCCTTTATAAAGGGTTAGGGTACGGGCAACTTCTTTTCATGATTGGAAAAATGAAATATTTGGTAATTCGATATTGGTTCTCTCTTTCCTGTAGTCATGCCTACTGAAAAATCTTCAATTAAAGAGGACCAGTAGTCTCCAGAGGGAATTAGGATCGAACCTTGATCTCTTATTAGTAGTTGGTGAGGGGAATTCTCAAATGAAAAGAGAAAAGGGACTAACCAGTTAAGAATAAATAAGTGAACCAGAAAAAGGAACGAAATATAACAATAAGAAGAAATACCAATAGATTTGAACAAAAAGGACTTGTTATGATCTAGAATCTTAGGTATTCATATATAATGGTCCTGGGATAAAAAGGAATATCCATTGAACCACCTTTCATTGTGATTGTGACATTAAAAAAGAAATAAGAGAAATAACTAGGATTTGGCGCCTTAATAAGTGATTGCTTGCTTACCAAGCCATCCTAGAAAGCTCCTCTAGTTTGATTAGTAAGATTCACGAATGAGATATGGAACAATATCATAACAATGAATTGGAAGTAAATGGATATATCTATTATATGAATTACTGGGAAGATCCAAGAGATGAATTCATGAACTATCAAAAGAAGTAAACCTAAACTACCATGAGAGACTAAGAGGTTTCCATAAATATTATTTTTTTCTAAAAATCACTCATAGTTGTCTACTCTAACAGTATTGTACATAATACAGTGATATGAAAAAATTTACCACATTTCATTATCCTAAATCTATTTGATATGGTTCATATAAGCTTATTCTAAAAGAGCCTTTCCTCTGAGATAAAATATTGATTCTCGTATCTGGCTTATTTTTTCATGGACGGACTGAAGAGATTTACATCAGCAACCTCAATATGTTATTCAATTTGGATTTAAGTCTCAAAAAATTAGTCTTGAAATTCATTATTATATTTATAATCTAGATTCCTAATCGATCATTGTGTTGTTTTCTTCTAAGAGTATGGAGGGGTGAATCTAGGGAATCATAGGCTATTGATTGATGATGGATTCGGAGCTTGTGTTCAATGATGACTCGACCGAATGTTAGCAGAGTTTAGAATGAGATTGTATGCTATAAAATGTAGAATATAATTATTTATGGGATTTTTATAGGAGTTCTTTCATAGTTTCCAAAGATATATCTCCAGAACACATCATCTTGATGAGAATAAAAGGAAGGGCATAGATTCCAAGAGAGAAATAAAGCCTTTCAAACAGAGACTCTAATAGACAAACCCCACCAATGAAATATAATATTAGAAACATAGAAGCATAAAGTAACATATTTTTTTTATAAATAAGAGTCTTTATTAATAGGAAAACATTCTTCCAGAGAATGCAGTGTTGTATTATTGTACTAACTAATATAACATAAACTAGAGAACTAAGCACGAAATAGAAAAAATAGATGAAAATCCTGACTCATTTTATTTATTCATTTGGACTTATATATAGAGTACATTAATCTACTATAATACTTCCCATAAAAATATTCCAGTCCATTATTTAAACTATAATGAGATTAGTTTTAAGGATTAGGAAGTCTTATATGATGTTAGGGTCCTAGATCAATAAAAATAAAGTGCACTCAGTAATGTACAGATATTTAATGCCAAGATATTCTAGGAGACACAAATACCTATAGTAATTAGTAATGAATATATTTTTGTCTTGACTATACTCTTATTTTATCAACTAATTTGAAAAAATAACGTAAATAGAGTCCTCTTCCTGGCAGGAAATAAGGGAGAACAAAGGTTCTAAAAGATATGACCCTTTAGGGTAAGGTACTCAAAAGGTTGGACTTTATTTTGTTTAAAATTATATGAAATAGAAAATAGTATAGGTTCATATTATCATACTTAGAGGATTATATAATTATTAGAGTGCTTTCTCTAAAGGAGAGATTGATCACGACCCGCTACGGGTACACTAAGTAAGTGACCCACTCTAATATATACTATTAGATCAGATTACTAATGTGACAACCTGATTTTCTACAAAGATACCAATCCCAAGAAAGAAATTTAGAATATTGGATTGGTCCATCCCTTTGTGGATGACTTCTGACTCTGGTGTTCTGGTATCAATGTCCACCCTTTCAAGGTCTACGAGACCAAAGAGCTGCTTCAAAGCCCAATGCAATTCAAATTATTAGTCATTCAATCCCAAAACCCTTCCATATTTATTTGGTATTTCTACTAGAAGAAAGAAGATAATATTCCTAGTTTATGTCACTGGTATGATTGGTCCCGATGAATCAAAGAAATATAACACCTCTATTTGAAAAGAAAGATTCACTCACCTCACGATCCCTTATTAGTAAAGGGGTGGGGTAAGACAAAACAGAGTTCCTTGTTTCATTGTAATATTTATCAATTGAAGTGATATAGTCTACTAAAAGGAATTACTTTTCCAACTATGATTCTCCTCCCAAATACTAGATCTGGAAGAGTTAAGACTCATTTCCACCTTTTGGGGTTGCATCAAAAGAAGATTCAGTTATTCTCCCATTGAATTTTTGATTATGACACCCCCAGTTATCTTCTAATAGTGTTTTCCTTGACAATAGGGATTATATAGGTTTGATACTAAAAAAAAGCTTCCCCAATCTCTGAGAAAAGTAGAAACTCTTATTAATGATTACGAGTCCTTAAAAGGGATTTTTTACAAAAAAAAGTTTTATAATATTGATAGTATACTACCTATATTATATAGTGAGTATAAGGTTGTTCACATAGAAAGGTTTCAATTGATCATGAATCTTTTAGTACTCCATTATAATAGTTTTGCAAAGAGTGGAACATATACTGCTTAAAATCTTTCGATGACCCTAAAAGATCGCTCTTCAAACACTCTCATCAATTTTTCCAATGTCTATGCTAGGAAAAGGGCTTATAGAGTGTCTACTACCTATATTATACTGGTTCTCTTTCAATTTGTGCCAACTGTCCCTACATGAATGTTCTGACTCCCGGTAATCAAATTTTAGTTGGGACATATGTTATAAGAATATCAGGAGAAAATTTTCTTCTATGAGAATACATTCTTATAATACTAATAAGACTATATTCCATCAGGTTCACTCATTACCTCAGCCCTTTAAGGTGTATAACCACCAAACCCGACTATTAGAGTAGATTACTGAGACCAATGCTTAAACATGGACATTTTTTGTGTAGAGTAAAGAAAATATATATTAGTGAAAGAATTTTGTAGGTATCATCTCTATAATTATATATAATAGTCCTATTGAAGAGAATTTTCTTCCCTACATGTGAAATCATGCCTTTCTCTATAGTAGTCTAGTCAGTGTTCTTTCTAACAAATGTGGATGGCTAGTCAAAATAGAATTAGGGGAACTTCTTTCGCACAATCATGTTTTGTCACATGTTCTCTTATAATAGTCTCTTTCAAGTTTTCCTTTTATGGAAAATTAAATCAATATCATATAAAAAAAGTTGAATCTACACTACTAGAGAGTACTATATAGAATAATGTACTGATAATTACTCTATATAGTTCGAGTGTTGGGAAAGATACCTTCATTTTTTGATCTCTATTGACTAAATAAATCAATATCCAAAGTGTTTTTCTTTTTGATAGAACTTCTCTTGGCCCCTGATCCTTTGATGAAGATGAGATGATATAATGGACTATTAGAGTAGAGTATTTTCCAACTCTGTATCCTAACTCATTGAAAACAATCTCTATATGGGAAAGTGAAAAGTTGAATTGATATGTGCATCCCTCTATTACAATAGAAAACATTATCCTTCATATGTGTATCACTACAACTTCCATAATAGAAATTTAAACCTTGAATTCCATTCTCCTAGATACCATGACATACCTTCAAACAGGCTTCACATTCAATGGTTCTAAAAGATCTGACCCTTTAGGGTTAGGAGAGTAACTGAGGCCTTGTCTGCAAACATCAAGGACAATGAAGATAAAATTGATATGGTTTGAGTCATGTCTTATCCTTGAGTCCTCTCTATGACTCTCATGTCCTTATTTATTTTTCTTGGGACTCAGTATTTTCCCACATACAAGGCTACCTTATTCATTCATGCTTGATAGCTTCTGATGAACCAATGATAGAGAACCTTAGATACCCTAACAGCTACACCTGAAGAGTGAATACCCTTACTTCCCTGAGCTTCTATTGGATTTCATACAGGGAATTCAGTATTTAGGTTCAGAATGCATTGAAATTGGTAATGATATATATTGTTCGCCCAGATAGCCTCTTCTCGGTACTCAACTGCTAGGTTATTTTGGTTCCTATTTGAGAACAATAGAGTTATGGTCAAATATTTTATATGAAACCAAGGAGAAGAACTTATATATATAGTCATATTGTCCTCTCACATATCCATTTTCATTTTTCATTCATGTCTGAATAAATTCCTTTAAATAATGACAGCTCTTTCCCTACCAGCTTATTGGCCACAACCACAACTATGGCTAGTAGTATTCATAGGGGAAGCTCCTTTGATCACATTATTTAACACTGACGAGTCTGATCCATTTTTTATCTTTCTTGGGAAAGCTGTGGAATGACTTGATGGAACATTGATCTAATAAAAATAAAAGTGAAAGTCAACACTATTATAAGATATCTAATATTTGATTATATAATGACTGGACACAACATAACTCATCCTCTCTAAGGGGTTACTAAATGAATTAAATTTCATTATGGGAGAGTGATACTTTGATAACCGAAGGGAAATCCTTTTCATATCAAACTCGAATGATCGAGTGGCTATTTATCATAGTTGGAGTTTCCTAGATGTCAGAAAGGTGTAATGAATATTATGTTAGTGTTCAGTCTGCTTTAGAAAAATATGAAAAAGAATTTTTCTAATTATATTATACAGACCATGTGAGATTACCAAAATGGAAGAAAAGTAAAAAAAGTCATATGAGAAGAAAATTATATTAATGGTTAGGAAGTAGTATGACCAGTTCAATAGGTTCTACCAATGTAGAGCCCATGATTTTATTAATTGTTTCATGACTTATTATATACTCCATTTACTGATTTTATATGAAATGTGCATAATTTGAGTGAAATATTAATGTTTTTATACTAAGTAAAATTTTTGAGCATTTTTAGAACTATTCCAATTGAGATAATTTAATATTTTATTCATACCTCTCACCATACTAATCCAAATTGTGCGGTTACAATTTTTTAGGATTCCTTATTCAATTTACCACATATAATTAGAAGGAATTATTGGCCCATTCTACCATTTGAATGGTCATATACACCACATAGAAAGACCCACAGAATCCGTGAAGAAACTGGTCCATCCATGAATATTTAATTATTGGGCTCACTCCAAATGTCTAAATCCTATAATTATACTCAAATGGTCGGGGGAAAATTCAATCCATCTTTGATAAATGTTTCAAGGCCCAACTCTAAAGACAAGGGTCCCAACAGATTCATTTAATCTCATCCCACCATTCTAGATAGGAAATAAAATCAGTACAGTATTCATGACATATCTCATTATGTGACTATCAAATTAATATGATATTTTTCATTGTGAAATACAAGGTATAGTTGGCCAAATTTTTTTAAGAAATAATTTTGAATTTAAGCCCACTTACTATTCAAAAACCCATTCACATTTAGGCCTTCTAAAAAGTATGGATTGAAATGAATAGTTTAACTTGTTTTAATCAAACCACTATAACTTTGAATCTATAACTCTAAATAACCCCAAATTTTGAGAGAAGTATTCCAAAATTACTATATACATCTTTTAAGAAGAGGAAATCTCGAGATTAGGTTGTATGAATAGCCAAATTGGCTATGAAAATGGAGGGACAGATTGGGAATGCAAACAGACCTCTTCATTGGGCTATAAATACATCACCCTCCTCTTCTTCAAAGGATTTTTCATTTAAGAAGAAAATAGAACATATTGTCACGACCAAATCATTTTCAAGGGAATGGGAGGACCTTCCATACTCAAGTTTTCACTTGATATTCCCTTACACCTCTCTTTTTTTTACTTTCGTGTTGTTCTTCGTTTGTAATCTTGTGAGTCTTGGTTTTTGTAATTCTATTTTAATGCACGTTTTTTATTCTTCATCTATTATTCTCATAAACCATCTGTTAAATAATATTATTGGTCTTAACATATTTTAAATATAGTTTGATCCCCATTCCTTATTATGCTTTCTCATTCAATCTAAAGTTAGTATTTAATTCCCTTCACTGTTTGTGTGTGTGTGTTTGACGCCCAAATCTATTCTTATCCCTTTCTTTTTATTCTATTTATAATTCAAAATCATAAAAATTACAACCATATTATTAACCAAAACAATGGATGAGTAAATCTTCCATTTGGGTGAGTTATAATTTGGGGGTGTTAAGTGATTGAGAGCATTTTCTCGATGGATATTCTTTAAATTAACATTGTGTATATTAAACTTAGAATGTTGTGGATTAATGACATGATTTCTTTAATGTGTGGTTTCCATGGATTATTTAAACCATAAATACACTACCATAAACAAGATATAATTGATATTGGATCCCTAAGATATGTTACATCTCGGATTAAATCCTTAACACTTAGGAATTCTAATCAACATTATCTTCTGAAGTGGGTGTTAATTTAAATGAAATATAAAGCAAATCTCAAGGATATCACAAGCATAACTATATAAAAATGAACTCATACCAATATTTATAAAATTGTTAAATCAAACAGAATTAGTTAATCACTTCATAGGATCAGAAAAAACCCCCCAATCATAATACAATCAACTAAAAACAACTGACCATTAAAAAGTATCATCGTCGAGGATTCAACCCGAGTGCTGCTATACACATTAGCAGAGATCCGGAACCTTGACCGGTCGATAGGTGACAAGAGGTCGCACTTTCAAGTGGATCCATTGACGGGGATGGTGCTTTATGTAGTCATTAGTTTCTGGTTATTCTAAAAAATAAAAAAATGAAAAAAATGAAAAAAAAACACAAAGAAAAACCCACCTTCTCATAAAAATCATAAACTGAAAAACAAAAATAAAAACCCATCTTAATCTTTTTTACATCATCTATTTGAATGCACCATAGCTTCCTAAACAATCCCTCAGATTTTTTACCCTGAAATTGAGAGAAATATTTTCCAACTTTTGAGGAACATAAGAGATAATCCAATAATTCAAGAAGCAGTCCTTGTCTGACTAGTTGAATTAGAAATGGCCAATCTTTGGGAACAAACACTTAAAGAACTTACTGACCCTAATATTAATTACCAACCTCTTGGAATTCAATATCCAAACATAGATACTGACTTCTAACTCAAATCAGGGTTGATTCATCTTCTCCCTCATTTCCATGGGCTAGCTGGTGAGGATCCACATCTCCACCTTAAAGAGTTCCAAGTGATGTGCTTTACCATGAAGCCTCAAGGGGTTTCTAAGTAACAAATCAAACTCTAAGCATTCCCTTTATCCCTATATGACTCTACCATGTCATGGATTTACTGCATCCCTCTCGGTTCTATAACCACAAGGAATGACATGAAGCGACTCTTCTTAGTGAAATTCTTTCTTGCTTATCGCACTTCTTGTATATGAAAGGAAATAAGAAGTATCCTTCAATTCCCAAATGAATCACTCCATGAGTACTGGGAAAGGTTCAAAAAGTTTGTTGCAAACTACCAACACCACCAAATATCTGACCAAATCTGGATCCAATACCTCTATGAGGGGTTATTGGAAATGGAGAGAACCCTCATTGATGCCGCAAGTGGTGGTACTCTTGTTGATAAAACTCTCACAGTTGTAAGAGATATCAAAAGTAACATGGCTGTGAACAGACCAAAATTACATACACGAGAACATGATCAAGTTAAAAAAGCCCAAGATAGTCAATTGATAGATCCAAACAAGATGAAAGATTGGATGAGTGAGCTTACAAGTCTTGTGCAACAAATAGTTGGGGCATCTAAAGCCTCAACCTCATCTTCTCCAAAATCTATGTTCCCTGGACCTATCAAGAACTGTGGAATATGTAGCTACCCATATCATCCAACTGACACATGTACAGAACATCAAGAGGATCCCTCTGATTCATCCAGACCAATGGAGCTCAATGCAGCATATGCTCAGCAGAACCCCAACCCTCAACAATCAGGTCAGTTTGTTAGAAACTTCAACCAAGCCCATTATGAGACCTTCTATTCTACCTATAACCCTAACTTGAGATATGGGAATCTCATTCCTCATACCCATGAATACCCTCATCAAAACCCAAACCAATTCCAATATGTTCAAGGAGGTGGTAACTTCCATCAACCTTATCCTTTTATTCTTCAACCTCAAAGAAACAATCCTCCACCTGGATTCCACTATCCTAATGAGTCTTCCCAATACCCAAACTATGACAACCCTGCTTTTTATTACAACTTAAACATGATTTATTACATAAAACTTCACTTGATACAACAAATATGATTGAGAGGTTTACTGTCTTTGGGGATTAGGATCATTATATACAAACTTAAAACATGAAATACAACATCTTTATTGAAAACTTCCTTTACATGACCACTACATTCCCTTGTACTTAGCATTTCATGGGATAACCTGAGGCCATGCATAAAAAAAAGGTGAGCTATAAAGCCCAGTAAGGGAGTACACATGGAATAACATGAGGAGTATAATACATTTTAGGCAATAGGCATATCAATAGAGCGTAAGAAAAACATGAACATAAAGGCATGATAAAGCATGATAATCATAACATGGAAATGTGGCAACAACACTTAACATGGAATTAGCATGAGCCAAGGCCCATTGCACATGGAGCATGAGTAAATCCTCATTGCACATAAATCACGATTAAACCCTAGTTGAACATGAATTAGAATGATTCAACACTCATTGCACATGACTTATCATGATACTATACTTTACCCAATGCATTGGAGCACTATAAGGGAACACCCTTCTTAAACATTTCATTTCATGCATAAGTGTGCCACATGGATCATAAAACATGGATTCATAAAACATAATCATTTATTACATGATAAATGAATGTGGAATTCATACAGAAACCTTGTAATAAATAAGTAAATGTGGATAAAGGTGAATACCCTTGATGGAGAAATGGGAATGGAATTCACTACACAATGACATTGGCTTAGAAAATTGGTGCGATTTCGGCAGCATAACGGCGTGATATAAGAATTCATAAAAATGTTTTATGAGAGAGAATGGGGTTCCTCATCATATTTACATGTAACGTACATTAAGGAGGTCATATAGATACATGTCCCAACAATTTTAATGGAATTTAGATTCATGATAAAAAAGTATTGGTTGAATGTAAATGAGGAGAGAGAAGTTCCTTTCGGAATTTCGGCATAGTAACAGGTGTACATGGGAGGAATTTAATGAGAGATAAAGGGGTCTCCCATCATTCAAAAAATAAGAGGGCAGTATGGGGGAGGTGAAAAACCATACCCCAACATTAATTATTGAAAATAAAAGGGAAAAACAATTTAAAGAAAATTGACAAAAATGAGAAAGGAAGAAAAAACCCTTACTTGGAAGTGTGTTTCCAAAGGATAGAGAGAGACTTGTGAGAGGCTTATTGGGAGATTGGGGAACCTTGGGAGGATTATAGAGATATTAGGTCAGAGTTTGGACGAAATCCAAGGGCTTTGAGTGAGGAGGAAGTGAGAACTTGGGTGGGTTTATATAGGAAAGGTGATGGAATTCATTATTATTTAGGTTTGGGTCCCCTTACATTAAATTAATCCAAACCACAAAACATACCATGGTTTTTTCCCATGGTTTTTGGAAAAGGGAATAGTAAAACAATATTTTATAAGGCCAAAGTCTGAAATTCTTAAAATATTAGGGTTGCTTATGTGGAGGTGAGTCACACTCCCATGGAAAATAATTTAAAAAGGCAAAGTGTTGAATAAGTATTGAGGGGTCCATTAATGCTTTGAAAAGTAAGTAAAACAAATCCAAAATCACATTATTTTAATGTTAAAACATATATTGGCCGAAAAAAATGATTATATTATTTTATGACATCACTATTGGGTCATTATGATGTCATAAAGCACATTATATGTTTAAACGGTATTTAATTTTTACCCAAAAATTTGACTGTCTCAGAAAATTATGAAAAATTAACTGTTGGATAATTTTGACGTCCTGATTCCAAAAATAAAATTTATTTTATATAAATAATTTTCTAAATATGTGAATTTTCACTTTTAAAATAAAAACTGACATTTATAAAAAATTCACGGGTTTTGACAGAAATGGATTTCGAACCTTAATAAAAATTTTAATTGCATTCATAAAATTATAAGATCATTTATATTTAATAAAAAAAAATTTAATAATAATATTATTATTTTATTAAAATATTATTTAATTCAAAAATCCCTTAATTTAATAAAATAGATTTCTTAATTAAATAATAACTAAAAACACCATTTGTACTTCAAAAACTATTTACAATGTATCAAAAATGACTAGAATTTATATTCATTATTATATACAAAAATAATGTACATGAACATAGTACTATCGATTAGTTACATAACCCCTTAAAATAGCCACATAAGACCTAAGGGTAAGGTGTGCGATGGTGACAGACTCTTGGGGTGGCTCGGATAACATCGCTCGAGTGGTAATTTCTATCAACTTCCACTTCTCCCATAGACGGTCCCGTTCGAGCTTGACATGGTGAAGCTCAGTTTGGGATTGGTCAAGAGTGAAGCCCAAGGACGCCACCTCTTTCCCGAGCTCCGACAAATGGGCTTCGTATGGAGCAATTCTACTGGACGAGGTCATCGCTTCTTTTGTCTGAGTAAATTGGATTTGTTAAAGCCCTATATTTATACTAATCATGTGATCACTGTTCAAAGGATATATTAGAAACGGTCAAAATTATTAACATAAAACCAATGAAGTTGACACTTTATATAAACATAAAGATACATTTAATTAGATCAAGAGGGGTTTCCATTAATGAAACTTTGGGTCGTAACAATATTCACCCCTTAAGAAATTTCTCCCTCGAAATTTTCCTTTTCCCACACTAAAACAAATGTGGGTAACTCAGCTTCATTATATCCTCTGATTCCCAAGTTACTTCTTCATACTTTTGGTTTCTCCACAACACCTTGATGACAAACATTGTCTTATTTCGTATAACTTTTTCTCTATGATCTATGATCTTGACTGGTTTCTCCTCATAAGAAATATTGTCTTCCAGTTGTACCACCTCAGAAGAGAGTACATGTGAAGGGTCTAGTATGTACTTCCTTAAGAGGGATAATAAAAGACATCATGAACCTTGGCCATGGTAGGTGGAAGTGCTAGTCGATAGGCCACATCCCCAACACGATCAAGAATCTCGAAGGGGCCGATGTACCTTGGACTTAACTTCACATTATTTCCAAACCTCATGACCTTTTTCCATGGAGATATGCGTAGAAACACCATGTCTCCAATTTTAAACTCAAGGTCTCATCAACGATTATCTTCATAACTCTTCTGTCAACTCTGGGCTTCCTTGATATGCTTCTGAATGGTTTTCACCTTCTCCACCATTTCTTCAACCATTTCTGGTCCATGAAGCTTACATTCACTGACCTCATCCCAACATGTCGGTGTTCTGCACCTTTTCCCATACAGGGCTTCATATGGTGTTATTTGGATGCTTGAGTGAAAACTGTTATTATAAGAGAACTCAACTAGAGAAAGATGTTGATCCCATCCTCTTTTAAAGTTCATTGAGCATGCTCTCAACATGTCCTTTAGTTTTTGGATAGTCCGCTTGGATTGGCCATCAGTTTGAGGAGGATAGGTCGTACTGAAGTTCAGTTCAGTATTCAGAGCATGTTGAAGCCCCTTCCAAAACATAGAGGTGAATCTTGGATCTCAGTCAAACACAATAAATAGTGGTACTCCATGCATCCTTACCACTTCCTTGATATATATCCGTTCCAGTTGATCCAAAGAGAAATCCTCCTAAATAGCAATGAAGTGTGCAGTATTTTTAAGACGATCCACAACAACCCAAATTGCATTGTTTCCTTTGGATGTCCTTGGAAGTCCGGTGACAATGTCCATGGTGATGTTCTCCCATTTCCATTCTGGTATGGGCAATGGTTGCATCATCCCCTTAGACTTCAGCCTCTCTGCCTTCACTTGCTGACACACCAATAATTTTGATGTATATTCAGCGATCTCCTTCTTCATATTATCCCACCAAAAGTTTTCTCAGAGATCTCGATACATCTTTGTGCTCCCTGGGTGAATAGAGAAATTTAAACTATGTGCATAATCCAAAAGTTCCTTCTTCATCTCCGGAGTTGATGGAACACATAGTATTTTACCAAACTGCACAATTACTTCTTCATTAACATTAAACTCTGAGGATTTCCCTTTTCGATAGCTTCCACTTTTTCTTGAATTCCCGCATCATCCTTTTGAGCATCCTTTAACCTTTCCAAAAGAGATGGTTGAGAAATCATTTGTGAAAGGATTGATGATGTTCCCTTCTTTATGATTCGCACGTCCATCTTCATCAAGTCTAAGAAGATTGGATCCTTCTCAATTATCACCATTGATATAATTGTTGGGTCCTTTCTACTTAGGGCATCTGCCACCTTGTTCGCTTTCCCAGGGTGGTAATGTATTGAACAGTCATAATCCTTGATGAGCTCTATCCATCTTCTTCGGGAAATATTAAGCTCTTTTTGTGTGAATATATATTTAAGACTCTTGTGGTCAGTATATATTTCACATTTCTCTCTATAAAGATAATGCCGCCTGATTTTCATGTCAAAGATCACCACCACTAACTCCAGATCATGCGTTGGATAGTTTCACTCATGTATTTTCAACTTCCTTGAGGCATAGGATATAACTTTATCATTCTGCATCAGCACACATCCTAAGCCCTTCTTCGAAGCATCACTAAATACCACAAAAAGCTCCCCACTTGTGGGTAAAGTGAGCACGGGTGTAGTGATAAGCCTCCTTTTCAACTCCTTGAAGCTTTCTTCGCATTAATCACTCCAAGAAAACTTTACTCCCTTTCAAGTTAGCTTGGTAAAATGGTTGGACAATCGTGAGAAATTTCTCACAAATTTTCGATAATATCCAGATAACCCCAAGAAGCTACGAATATCCGTTACCGATGTTGGCCTCGGCCATCCCTCAATTGCATCTGTTTTGGAGGGGTCCATAGATATCCCATTGCTTGTGATAATATGGCCCAAGAATGAGACCTCCTTCAACCAGAACTCACACTTTCTGTACTTTTCATATAGTTTCTCCTTGCGCAAAGTCTCTAGTACAATTTTTAAATGCTCCTCATGATCCTCCTTGGTTTTATAGTATATTAGAATATCATCTATAAAGACTACCACAAATTTGTCAAGGTAATCTCTAAAGACACTATTCATCAAGTCCATGAATATTTCTAAAGAATTGGTGAGTACAAAAGGCATTACTCTGAATTCATAGTGCCCGTATCTTGTACGAAAAGAAGTCTTGGGGACATCTTCCTTCTTCACCCTTACTTGATAATATCCCGACCGCAAATCCACCTTAGAGAAATATTGTGCTCCACACAGCTAATCAAACAAGTCATCGATTCTTGGGAGAGGATACTTTTTCTTTATCGTGATTTTGTTAAGTTCACGATAATCGATGCAAAGTCGCATTGACCCATCCTTCTTCATGACGAAGAGGACCGATGCACCCCATGGTGAAGCACTTGGGCGTATAAACCGTTTATCTAGATTCTCCTATAGTTGTTTCTTCAGCTCTTCAAGCTCTACAAAAACCATTCTATATGGAGTCTTGGATATTTTTAGCACCCCAAGTATAAGTTCAATTGAGAACTCAACATCACTTCTAGGAGGAAGATCAGGTAGTTCCTCGGGAAACACTTCCGTGAATTCCCTCACAATAGACATTTCTTCAAGGATGGTTTCTTCTTTGGACTCAATCATCTGATCCAGATACGCGTGATCATAGGGCAGTAATATCCATTCTTGAGATTATGGAGCTAAAGGAGATTCATCTTCCTCCTGACACTTGTAAATAATTGGGGGTCGATTCTCCATATTGAGTGTGATTTCCCTCTCCTGACAATTTATGTTGGCTCTATATAAGGAAAGTCAATCCATGCAAAGAATTGCATCAAATTCCACCAGAGGGAGTATGACGAGGTTCTCCAGGAAATTCAATCCACTGACTATAACAAGGAAGGACTTATATTCATGGGATTCAATTATTTCCCCATTTTTCGTAGTCACCGACATCTTTACTTCCATGATTTTTGGTGGTGCTGGGATTGTTCTACTAAACTTTTGAGATATAAAAGAATGCGTAGAACCTGAATCAAAAAGTACATTCGCTATTCTTAAATGAATAACTAGCATACCTGTCACCGCTTCATTGTCGGGGTTCACTTCAGGAGAAGTGATGGAAAACGCTCTTCCTTGTTGTCTTGGAGGTTGTTGGTTGCCTCCAAAAACCCTTGGGTTAGGGTACTAATTTTCAAAATGACCCAGTTTTTTGAATTTTTAGCATTGAACAACGCGTTGAGGTTCGAACGGAGTGTTCCTCTCCTCTGTCGCAGCTGCGGGTCCTTCTTTCCGACAGTTTATAGCTAGGTGCCCTTCTCTTCCACACTTGAAGCATTTTCTCGTCCACTTAAGTCAATTTCCATGGTGCTTCTTTCCGCACTTTTAGAAAGTAGGGTGCTGGATATTCTTAGCACCGTTGGATTTATCCATTGGACCACCATTATTAAATTCCACCTTATGATTCTTGTCCCCATGATACCCCTGTGATTCCCCGATCTCTATTTCAACCTTGAGGGCACATCGGACAATTTCCTCATAGCTATCAAAGTCATGGATCGCTAATGCTTTCCGCAAGCTAGGCTTCAGCCCACCAAAGAAGCGGTCAACCTTGAATTCGGGGGTAACGAAAAAGCTGGAAGTGTATCGTGCAAGCCTTGTAAAGTTTTCCTCGTACGCTCCAACAGATTCTTCAACTTTTTTCTCGAGGTAAAGGAAGTCCCTTTCCATCTTAAGCCGGAGGGTGCGTGGAAAATATTTATCGAAAAACATCTTCCAAAAATCCTTCCATTCCAACGCCTCGATCTCCTCCTCAGGCTTCGTATTTTTTATCAACGTCCACCATTTATCATTTTCACCCTCCATATGATAAGTCTCTAGAAGAAACTTATCTTGTTCAGAACATTGGAGGATAGAGAATATCTTTTCAATGGAGTTGATCTATTGTTCAGCGATCGTTGGATCGGATGATCCACTAAAAGTATGAGGCCTTTGTCTCGTGAAGCTCTCGATAGCGCCTTGTTCTTTCTTGGGGTGGGGGGGGGGGGGTTGAACATTCTGCTTGACCCATGTTTCTATTCAAAACATGAGTTATCTGAGAGAGAAGCGTGAAAAAGTTCGCGATTCCCGCTCCCATTGGATTTAGCATCTCATTAGTACAGTGATCACACTGATCTTCACAATGGTTGTTAGCCCGAGTCCTCCTATTACCGGCCATTAGATGGAATAAAAGGAAAGTTAGGGGGTAACACATAATGATTAATCCAAAGACAAAAGTTGATGACTTATAAATAAACTTTCATTTCCTTAACTCATGAGTCTATAGGCTTCAATCTAGGCTTTTCACGATCTACTTTCTAACATATATTCTTAGGGGCATTTTTTTAATTCCCTTATTAAGGGTTCATACTAAGCTTGTGAATTTATCAAAACATATCCCACGGGAGTGTCATAACCAAGAGTGCAGCAAGGCCCATTTTCGTACACCAGTTCCCGTTCGAGTCTAGCTCAAAGTGGTGTTTTTGGGTTTTACCCCTAGGATACATTTGTGCCAGAGCCGCCTCTACCTACTCATTTCCAGACAAGGATGTATTTTTCTGATAAACCACTTAATCAGTACATACCAAAACTTAGGGATATTTTTATTATACTTATTCTTTTCTCTAGGGCTTTACTAGGGTTTTTCTAATCCCAAAAATAACTAAACCTATCCTCTGATACCAACTATGACAACCCTGCTTTTTATTACAACTTAAACATGATTTATTACATAAAACTTCACTTGATACAACAAAGAAGATTGAGAGTTTTAGTGTCTTTGGGGCTTAGGATCATTACATAAAAACTTAAAAAATGAAATACAACATCTTTATTAAAAACTTCCTTTACATGACCACTACATTCCCTTGTACTTATCATTTCATAGGATAACCTGAGGACATGCATAAAAAAGGGTGAGATATAAAGCCTAGTAAGGGAGTACACATAGAATAACACGAGGAGTACAATTCATGTTAGACAATAGGAATATCAATAGAGCGTAATAAAAACATGAACATAAAGGCATGATAAATCATGATAATCATAACATGGAAATGTGGAAACAACACTTAACATGGAATTAGCATGAGCCAAGGCTCATTTCACATGGAGCATGAGTAAATCCTCATTGCACATAAAGCATGAGTAAACCATCGTTGAACATGAATTAGAATGAGTCAACACTCATTTCAAATGACTTATCATGATACTATACTTTACCCAATGCACTGGAGAGCTATAAGGGCGCACCCTTCTTAAAAATTTCATTTCATGCATAAGTGTGCCACATGGATCATAAAACATGGATTCATAAAACATAATCATTTAATTCAAGATAAAGGAATGTAGAATTCATACATGAAACCTTGTAATCAATAAGTAAATGTGCATAAAGGTGAATACCCTTGATGGAGAAATGAGCATGGTATTCACTACACAATGACATTGGCTTAGAAAATCGGTGCGATTTCGGCAGTGTAACAGCGTGACATAAGAATTCATAAAAATGGTTTATGAGAGAGAAATGGGTTCCTCATCATATTTACATGTAATGTACAGTAAGGAGGTCATATAAATACATGTCCCAACAATTGTAATGGAATTTAGATTAATGATACAAAAGTATTGCTTGAATGTAAATGAGGAGAGAGAAGTTCCTTTCAGAATTTTGGCATAGTAGCAGGTGTACATGGGAGGAATTTAATGAGATATAAAGGGGTCTCCCATCATTCAAATAATAATAGGGCAGTATGGGGGATATGAGAAACCATACCCAAACATTCATAATTGAAATTAAAAGGTCAATACAATTTAAAGAAAATTGACAAAAATGAGAAAGGAAGAAAAAACCCTTACTTGGAAGTGTGCTTCCAAAGGCTAGAGAGAGGCGTGTAAGAGGCTTTTTGGGAGCTTGGGGAACCTTGGGAGGATTCTAGAGAGAGTAGGGCAGAGTTTGGACGAACTCCAAGGGATTTGAGTGAAGAGGAAGTGGGAGCTTGGGTGATTTTATATAGGAAAGGTGAGGGAATTCTTTATTATTTAGGTTTGGGTCCCCTTACATTAAATTAATCCAATCCACAAACCATCCCATGGTTTTTACCCGTGGTTTTTGGTAAAAGGAAGAGGAAAACAATATTTTATAAGGCCAGAGTCTGAAATTCTTAAAATATTAGGGTTTCTTATGTGGAGGTGAGTCACACTCCCATGGAAAATAATTTAAAAAGGCAAAGTGTTGAATAAGTCTTGAGGGGTCCATTAATGTAACACCCCAAGATTTCATAGTGTGTTATTTCATCAAAATAATTCAATAACTTAAACTACATGCAACACCGAGTTCAATCGCACCATGACTTACCAAACAGGTCATTCAAAAGAGGTTATGAATAGTATTACCTAAATTTTAAACTTTATATAATCCTTATAATTTTAGAATCCATATTATGAGTTTCTTAGACATAATGTAAGAACAAATTCTTTTTCAGTATTTCACTTTTATCAACTTTTAATTTTGAACCCTTTTTAAATACAGTATTTTAAACTTTTTGACTAAATGGGGACATCAATAATTTAAAATGAAACATCCCAAGCTTCCACGGTACGCTTTCCTTTGAATAATGCAGTAGCGTGTGTTGTACGCAACTTCGAGTTCTAACACACACCACAACCAATCAAACTAGCCGTTATGAATAGTAATACCTACTTTTTGAAATTATATATATTTTATATTTCAAAATGGACTTCATTTTTGGTTTCGGAATATCGAATTTATCCTAGGGTGAAATTTTGGAACTTTTCGGATAACTTTAATATTTTGATGAATAGTGTAAATTAATAAATTTTAATTAAAAACAACTTTTTTAATCAAAATAATTGATATTGATAAATTATGAATTTGAGTGGTTTTAAAGTATATTTAGAATATATTTTTACCATTTAATAAAATGTTGGTCATTGGACATAATTTTACAATTAAACCAGACATAAACAAGTGTCAATCTTTTGATAGTTATTATCTCTTAAAAACACGCTTTTTGTTTTAACAACGATAATTAATTTCAAATTAATTTCTGCCACTTCTATGTTTTGAATTTGGAAAAATTGATTCCATATTTTGAATCAGGATGTTCAAATTGTGTAAATAGGTAACTTTTATTTTAAGACATTTTGAATAATTACTGCGGTAAATATTTTATTTACCATGGTTAAGGGTAAATCCGGTAAATAAGGGTTAAAAACATAATATTATAATAATACTAAATTACCCTAAAACATGTCCTAGCCTTATTTTTTGATACATGTTCGACCATAGTCATCGTTGGGTTGATATTGGGACCCCATGGAGCCACTTGTAGGTGATAGGGACACTTAATTTTAATTAAGTTAAAATAAGTACGAAAATGAAATAAGCATATATCTTTTAGAAAAACAATTTTTACATAAGTTTATATATGTTGGATTTTTGACTATAAATATTCATTAGATAGATAAAAATATTTTTTACATAATGATATTTTATTTATAATTTTTATACTTTAAATAATATAATTTATTTATGACACAATGATGATGCAGTAATTACCATAATAGTGAAAAATTAAAATAATTGATATTATAAATACACAAATAAATATAATTTGAGACTTTTTATGAATTAACCTAATTTTATAAGTTAATATGACATGTTAGGAATGATTTAATTAATTTTATTCGAATTAATCATTCTGTTATGAGTTTCACAAAAATCAACTATTGAATAGTGTCAAAATTGACATAAAAGAGTTTTTAAAACAAATATTATATTATTAATTGATATTAAATTCCTAAAAATCTGAGGTTCGGCCAAGAGACTTATATCATGATAGGTGTATCATTAATTGAACACTTGGGGGTCGCTTGGATGTATATAGTAAGTTTATTAACCATATTATATAAAAATACAAAGAGACATTGTAAAAGTGAAACTAATTAACATAGAGTTAATACTTAAAGATAATGTTAATATAGTAACCCAAACCTGTCTAAATTCTATTGGTTGAATATATTTCGACCTATACTAACCTTAACCTTTGAATAATCAACTTTGGAGCCATTAGAAACCGAATATGAATTTATTATAAATTAATATTTCTAGCTTTTCCAAAGGTGCCCCTCACCCCTCTTATAAAAAGTCACTCTTACTTATCATTTCTTCACACCTTCAAAGCCTTTTGGTTCGGCCAAACTCTGCCCAAATTCTCTCCCAACTTCCCTAACTACATACTAGAGGCCTTATTTTGATCATAATTCCAACCTAAGGAGCCCTTTTGATCAAATCAAAAGGAAGAACCCGAAGAAGAGGTAATGATTTCACCACCCTTTTCCATGTTCCTTTCTTCTTCCAATTCTTATTTCTTTGTTATTACCATTATAAAATTATAACTCCAGTATCTTATATATACTGTGATGTTATTATAAATATGGTACAACCGTATTAAGTATTCTATCCACCCTTTGAATAACATGTCACCATACGTGCGTACGTACGGCTTACCGTCTCCACGTCGTGGTGTAATTGTTATTCAATATATTATTATTTGGATGGGTATAATAATGATGTGTAACTCATGTAAATAATAAATATAACATGATAATGATTCTGTATAAATGATATATTATCCAATTATATATTATTTTAATATCAAAAGAATGATATTGTCGCTCGGGCGTACGTACGGACTACCGTCTCAACGAACGCGATGAGATTCATTCTCCATCGTATCCATTCAAGTATAATTCTCATTTGATGATTAATAATAGTATCTAAAGACTTGATATCATTCTGGATATGAATTAGATACAACCTATCCTTTAAAAACATGGCTTTCGTGACAAAACATATAAAAGAAAACGATTATATTAACACCCGAAACAACGATAATACTAAGATATTATCAACAAAGAAATGTTAAAAGATCATATATGATATCATATGAATGGATATGATTCTTGTATAATTTAATAAAAATTATTTCACCATTATACAGGAGTTTAACATACCCCAACCAAGTAAAAGTACAAGGTAAGGGTTATTTCACAATCTCTTCATTATCTGAGGTTGTTTATACGTAATAATCTACTGGGATCTCTTTATCATCCACATCCATGTTTCTTAAAAATGTATTTCAAGACATTATTACTATTTAAACGAATATGGGTTAAAGTCATTTATACCCTTGTTTGACTTTTTATAAGAGTTTTATAAAGGAATCTTTCCGTCTTTTTCCAAACAAGGTGCTTTTTAACCTTTTCAACAAAATTAAGGTAAGAATGTTTTTTTAACTTATACGGTGGGTGCGGCTATTTTCCGCCATTATAAAATCATATAAGCTTCCCTTACAAGCTTATAAGAATGTTTTCAAATAAATTTTTTTATTTTATAAATATATGAATCTTAAATGATTTCAAAATAGAAAGAGATATTTCTTTAAAAAGAGTTTTGATTTCATCTATGTCAACATCCTTTGATGGATTTTATGCTTATTTGAGGTTGATTTATTATGATACAAAACTTCTATATTGTATTGAAGGTTTTGTGATATGTTTGAATGTGGATGTTCTATTTTTATACCATTCATGGTTTATGGTGAATGTATTGACATTTCGTAAGCTAGTTTTAATACGAATGTGTATGTTATGTTTAAACCTTTTCATATGGGAATGCATTGGACTTAATATGTGACGGGTGGAGGCCGCTATAGCTCCTCGATGCATCGGTAGGTCTCATGAGACAAACTAGTGTCTTGGAACAATGCCCTGGCAAAATCTTATTTGTAGTCTTGGCACGAGGTCTTGGCTATGTAGTTATGATAGTCTGGCATTATGCATTTCATCATTATGAAAGTGGTTATTGATATTGCATGTTATTATTCGATTATAGAATATCCATGTGAATAAGTAAATGGAATTATTTCATTTTACTTTTTCCATACTATGTTGAAGTTAAAGTTTAAAAGGCTTTTGTTTTAGTTATACAATGCCTTAAATGTTTATGCTTATTTTTGAAAGTTTCATCTATATTGTTATCCTTACTGGGCATTTGAGCTCACCCCTTTTCTATGTTTTATTTTTCCCAGGATGTGAAGAAGTAAGGTATGAATGACCTGCAGGGATAGTATGTGGGGATATGAGTGTGGGATATGGAGACTATGTTGTTGTAGTAGTTTTTCACTTTATGATGTAATGTAAAACATTATGAATATATCTAGTGTTTTCAAGGATACTAAACCAATCGGTCTTTCGAGATTTGATCTTTCTTGTGATCATGCCAATGTTATGTAATAATGCACCGACTCTGGGTAACTGGGGTCAGGACGTTACAGTTGGTATCAGAGGAAGTTTAGTAAAAACCTTGGAATCTATATTTAGATAAACTCTGATAAGAGCACATATACCTAAGATGGATTTTGAGGATTTGTATAGAAGAACTTACTAGAATTTTGGTATTGTAGAGATTTTGTGAGTTTTCCGAGCAATACATCCCTATCTGGATACGAGCAGGTAGAGGCGGCTCTGGAACAGATGTACCTAGGGGTAAAAGCCGAAAACACCATTTTGAGCTAGACTCGAACAGGAACTGGTGCACGACAACGGGCCTTGCTACACTCTTGGTTACGACACTCCCGGGGGATATGCTTAGGACGATTCTCATTTTCTTTACAAACCATTATGAAGGGATTATGATTATATACTTCCTCAAAGGAGAAATTTTTATGATTATGGACTATATCCATAAACTATTTAATTTATGTTATGTGTTTTACAAGTTTGGGATTAGGTATTGTTATTCATAAACTAATCTAGTGTATGCCATTGTTTGGAAATGGTGCCCAGTAGAAGGAATGAGAACTCCATCAATGCACATGATCCAAAGAGAAGGAAGGATCATATCATTCATGGTCTTAAGCTAGAATTTATAAGAGAAATAGTCTCCCCTGTATTATCATCATATGAAGAAATAATATCATGTGTTGATAATATAAGTAAAGAGTTTACTGAGACCTATGGATTTGAAGGGAAACAAGAGAAGAAAAGGATGGAAGAGGGAAAGATGGATAAAGGGAAGAGGGAAAAGAAGAATTTTCCCATATGTGATAAATGTGGGAAGAAACACCTTGGAACTTGCCTGAAAGGAATGGGATTTTGTTATAAGTGTGGAGGAAAAGGGCACAAAGTACGTGACTTCAAGGGTAAGAAAATGGTTTCAAATGTATAGTGCTTCATTTTCAAGGATTTTGGACACTACGCGAACCTATGTCTCAGTCATCAGACTATGCCGCAAATGATGCTATTGGATAATAATCAAGTTATGATGCTACCACAAATGAAGAGGAATGATTAGATATCTTATGTTGATTATGTCATTTGAGTGTTGTATCAGCAATGTACATGTTATAATAATTATGGAGTATATAAGGATTGTACTGTAGTACTATTTAATTATGGACTTGAGATTGTGTGGAACAAAGAAAAGTGACTCAATAGCAGGTTAAATTTTTGGAAAATATATGGTTGAGAGAAAGATAAACCATAATATGGTTCTGATACCGAGGTAGTGATTTTAGAATAATACATGATTGTTTTGGATAAATTATATTGGATATTCTTGACTACCTTGAAACTGATTAATGATTTGTATATTCCATCATTGTTGGGGTTTACAACATTTTTGGATTGAAGGAGTATATCTTTTATTCTATAAGGAATAAGGGATCATGAATGTAATCAATAAGGTTTTATGATAATTCAGGATCTTGTAGTGTTTACGCGGCAAAAAAAGGTATCTTCATTGTGTTTACCTTCCTTATAAATTTTGAACTGAAGTATTTTGGATAGTTCTAGTTTGGATTATTTTGGATTGCCATAAAAGGACAACCCGGAGGTCGGGCGACAACCTGTCGCGTCCGGCAAGGCCGCGAGACTTGAACCCACAACCGAAGAGCGATAAGGGTGTATCACCTACCACTGACCCACGTGATGTCCGGGATTAAATAATGTAGTTTTTTTAAATGATCTGGTAGATTAATTATAAATTCGTTTTTTTTGGAACCCTATACGAATAGGATAAATAGAATATTTTTTTTTTTGTTCTATTATCTTTTAGAGTGAAAGATGAGTTTGTTGTAGAAAATAGTTAAAGGATGGAACTCTACTTGTCAAGAATATATTTTTCTTCTTCTCTTATTCTATGAAAAAATTAATTATTATATTTTATTTAAGGAATCCTAAAACCAAAAATGTGTTATCATAATACCCTATGTTTTGTTGAACCGATGGTATTTCAAATCATCATAGATTGATGAATTTAAGGACCTCAATTTTACACTTGTTTTTGATTTATGACCTCAATCACTACCTATAAATATTTACGTTTTTCCTCCAATTATATGTCTCTAATTGCTACCAATGTTCTCCTAATAGAGATCATAATTTGGTGGTGACCCTTTCATTTCTATTTTCCTCATATTAAGACTAAATTTTAGTAACCTAATTTCCGATGTGGGTTTTCCCACAAAGATATTTTCTATTTTCAACCTTTTATTTTCAATGAACAATTTCAAATTTCGATGATGCAATTTATTGAAGGAGGGGAGAATGTAACACCCCAAGATTTCATAGTGTGTTATTTCTTCAAAATAATTCAATAACTTACACTACACGCAACATCGAGTTCAATCGCACCATGAATTACCAAACAGGCCATTAAAAAGAGGTTATTAATAGTATTAACTAAATTTTAAACTTTATATAATTCTTATAATTTTAGAATCCATATTATGAGTTTCTTTACATAATGTAAGAACAATTTTTTTTCAGTATTGCACTTTTATCAACTTTTAATAGTGAACCCTTTTTAAATACAATATTTTAAACTTTTTGACTAAATGGTGACATCAAAAATTTAAAATGAAACATCCCAATCTTCCACGGTACGCTTTCCTTTGAATAATGCAGTAGCGTGTGTTGTACGCAACTTCGAGTTCTAGCACACACCACAACCAATCAAACTAGCCGTTATGAATAGTAATACCTAATTTTTGAAATTATATATATTTTATATTTCAAAATTGACTTCATTTTTGGTTTCGGAATATTGAATTTAGCCTAGGGTGAAATTTTGGAACTTTTCGGATAACTTTAATATTTTGATGAATAGTGAAAATTAATAAATTTTAATTAAAAACAACTTTTTTAATCAAAATAATTGATATTGATAAATTTTGAATTTGAGTGGTTTTAAAGTATATTTAGAATATATTTTTACCATTTAATAAAATTATGGTCATTGGACATAATTTTACAATTAAACCAGACATAAACAAGTGTCAATCTTTTGATAGTTATTATCTATTAAAAACACGCCTTTTGTTTTAACAACGGGAATTAATTTTAAATTAATTTCTGCCACTTCTATGTTTTGAATTCGGAAAAATGGATTAAATATTTGGAATAAGGATGTTCAAATTGTGTAAATAGGTAACTTTTATTTTTAGACATTTTGAATAATTATTGCGGTAAATATTTTATTTACCATGGTTAAGGGTAAATCCGGTAAATAAAGGTTAAAAAATAATAATATAATAATACTAAATTACCCTAAAACGTGTCCTATACTTATTTTATGATACATGTTATACCATAGGCATCTTTGGGTTGATTTGGGGACCCCATGGAGCCACTCGTAGGTGATAGGGACACTTAATTTTAATTAAGTTAAAATATGTGCGAAAATGACATAAGCATATATCTTTTAGAAAAACAATTTTTACATAGGGTTATATATGTTAGATTTTCGACTATAAATGTTAATTATATAGATAAAAATATTTCCTACATAATGATATTTTATTTATAATTTTTATACTTTAAATATTTTAATTTATTTATGACACAATGATGATGCAGTAATTACCATAATAGTGAAACATTAAAATAATTGATATTATAAATAAACAAATAAATATAATTTGAGACTTTTTATGCATTAAAATAATTTTTTATGTTAATATGACATGTTAGGAATGATTTAAATAATTTTTTTTGAAGTAATCATTCTATTATGAGTTTCACAAAAATCAACTATTGAATAGTGTCAAAATTGACATAAAAGAGTTTTTAAAACAAATATTATATAATTAATTGATATTAAATTCCTAAAAATCTAAGTATCGGCCAAGAAACTTATATCATGATAGGTGTATCATTAATGGACCACTTGGGGGTCTTTTGGATGTATATAGTAAGTTTATTAACCATATATTATAAAAATACAAAGAGACATTGTAAAAGTGAAACTAATTAACTTAGATTTAATACTTAAAGATAAGGTTAATATAGTAACCCAAACTTGTCTAAATTCTATTGGTTGAATATATTTCGACCTATCCTCACCTTAAACTTTTAATAATAAACTTTGGAGCCATTAGAAACCGAATATGAATTTATTATAAATTAATATTTCTAGCTTTTCCAAAGGTGCCCTCACCCCTCTTATAAAAGAGCACTCTTCCTTCTCATTTCTTCACACCTTCAGAGCCTTTTGGTTCGGCCAAAATCTGCCCAAATACTCTCCCAACTTCCCTCACTACATCCTAGAGGCCTTAGTTTGATCATAATTCCAACCTAAGAAGCCCTTTTGATCAAATCAAACGGAAGAACCCGAAGAATAGGTAATGATTTCACCACCGTTTTCAATGTTCCTTTCTTCTTCCAATTATTCTTTATTTTTTATTACCATTATAAAATAATAAATCCAGTATCTTATATATACTGTGATGTTATTATAAATATGTTACAACCATATTCAGTATTCTATCCACCCTTTGAATAACATGTCACCATACGTGTGTACGTACGACTTACCGTCTCCACGTCGTGGTGTAATTGTTATTCAGTATATTATTATTTGGATGAGTATAATAATGATTTGTAACTCATTTAAATAAGAAATATAACATGATAATTATTCTTTATATATGATAAACTATCCAATTATATATTATTTTAATATCAAAAGAATGATATTGTCGCTCGGGCGTACGTACGGACTACCGTCTCAACGAACGCGATGAGATTCATTCTCCATCGTATCCATTCAAGTATAATTCTCATTTGATGATTAATAATAATATCTAAGGACTTGATATAATTCTGGATATGAATGAGATACAACCTATCCTTTACAAACATGGCTTACGTAACAAAACATATAAAAGAAAACGAGTAAGTTAACACCCGAAACAACGATAATACTAAGATATTATTAACAAAGCAATGTTAAAAGATCATATATGATATCATATGAATGAATATGATTCTTGTATAATTTAATAACAATTATTTCACCATTATACAGGAGGTTAACCTACCCCAACCAAGGAAAAGTACAAGGTAAGGGTTATTTCACAATCTCTTCATTATCCGAGGTTGTTTATACGTAATAATCTACTGGGATCTCTTTATCATCCACATCCATGTTTCTTAAAAATGTATTTAAAAAACTTTTTACTATTTACAAGAATATGGGTTAAATTAATTTATACCCTTGTTTGACTTTTTATAAGAGTTTTATAAAGGAATCTTTCCGTCGTTTTCCAAACAAGTTGCTTTTTAACCTTTTCGACAAAATTAAGGTAAGAATGTTTTTTTAACTAATACGGCGGGGGTGGCTATTTTCCGCCATTATAAAATCATCGAAGCTTCCCTTACAAGATTATAAGAATGTTTTCAAATAAAATGTTTTATTTTATAAATATATTACTCTTAAATGATTTCAAAATAGAAAGAGATATTTCTCTAAAAAGAGTTGATTTCATCTATGTCAACCTACTTTGATGGATTTTATGCTTATTTGAAGTTGATTTATTATGATACAAAACTTCTATATTGTATTGAAGGTTTTGTGATATGTTTGACTGTGGATGTTCTATTTTTGTACCATTCATGGTTTATGGTGAAAGTATTGACATTTCGTATGATAGTTTTAATACGAATGTGTATGTTATGTTTAAACCTTTTCATATGGGAATGCATTGGACTTAATATGTGACGGGTGGAGCCCGCTATAGCTCCTCGATGCATCGGTAGGTCTCATGAGACAAACTAGTGTCTTGGTACAAGGCCTTGGAAAAATCTTATTTGTAGTCTTGGCACGAGGCCTTGGGTATGTGGTTATGATAGTCTGGCATTATGCATTTCATCATTATGAAAGTGGTTCTTGATATTTCATGTGATTATTCGATTATTAGAATATCCATGTGAATAAGTAAATGGCATTATTTCATTTTACTTTTGCCATACTATGTTGAAGTTCAAGTTTAAAAGGCTTTTGTTTTAGTTATACATTTCCTTAAATGTTTATTCTTATTTTTGAAAGTTTCCACTATATTGTTATACTTACTGGGAATTTGAGTTCACCCCTTTTCTATGTTTTATTTTTCCCAGGATGTGAAGAAGTAAGTTATGAATGACCAGTAGGGATAGTATGTGGGGATATGAGTGTGGGATATGGAGACTATGTTGTTGTAGTAGTTCTTCACTTTATGATGTAATGTAAAACTTTATGAATATATCTAGTGTTTCCAAGGCTACTAAACCAATCGGTCTTTCGAGATTTGATCTTTCTTGTGATCATGCCAATGTTATGTAATAATGTACCGACTCTGGGTAACTGGGGTCGGGGCGTTACAATTAATGCTTTGAAAAGTAAGTCAAACAAACCCAAAATCACATTATTTTAATGTTAAAACATATATTGGCCGAACATAAAGATTATAGTATTTTATTACATCACTATTGGGTCATTATGATGTCATAAAGCACATTATATATTTAAACGGTATTTAATTTCTACCCAAAAATTTGATTGTCTCAGAAAATTATGAAAAATTCACCGTTGGATAATTTCGACATCCTGATTACAAAAATAACATTTATTTTAACTAAATAATTTTCTAAATATGTGAATTTTCACTTTTAAAATAAAAACCAACATTTATCGAAAATTCACGGGTTTTGACAGAAATGGCTTTAAAACCTTAATAAAAATTTTAATTGCATTCATAAAATTATAAGATCATTTATATTTAATAAAAATTAATTTTATAATAATATTATTATTTTATTAAAATATTATTTAATTCAAAAATCAATTAATTTAATAAAATAGATTTTTTAATTAAATAATAACTAAAAACACCATTTCTACTTCAAAAACTATTTACAATGTATCAAAAATGACTAGAAATTATATTCATTATTATATAAAAAAATAATGTACATGAACATAGTACTATCGATTAGTTAAATAACCCCTTAAAATAGCCGCATAAGACCTAAGGGTAAGGTGTGAGATTGTGACAGACTCTTGGGGTGGCTCGGATAACATCGCTCGAGTGGTAATTTCTATCAACTTACACTTCTCCAGTGGATGGTCCCGTTCGAGCATGACATGGTGAAGCTCAGCTTGGGCTTGGTCATGAGTGAATCCCACAGATGCCACCTCTTTCCTGAGCTCTGAAAAATGGGCTTCGTATGGAGCAATTTTACTGGACGAGGCTGTAACGACCCAAAATTTTGAATAAATCTTTTTTCTTAATTTTATGTGTTATTTTATTTTATTTTTATACTCAACAAAAATGTTTCATTTAATAACATGAGTATAATTAAAATGAGACCGTTGGGTTTTGACTGTTATATGACCATTGGTCAATATGACCACTGTAAACTAAACGTTTTGATTATTGTCTCTAAATACAAGTAATCTTGGTTAATTATTATAGAAAGAAGATTCGATGGCCTCACCCAGTAGTCTTGGACCGATCGAAACCCATCTAACAGAACTTGGGAAGAAGGGAGCACCACTGGGCTTTGCTCTAGACCAAACCCAAGCTGAACTTCATCGTGTGAAGCTAGAACGGAATCACCTTTGTGATAAGTTCAAACTGATAGAAATTACTACTCGTGCGATGTTGGCCGAGCCTCCCTCAAATTCTCTCACCTTAGCACACCTTACACTTAGGTCCTATGCTGGTGTGAGAAAGGGCTATGTAAGGAGACAGTAACTACCTTGTGTAATCCTTTATTTTAAATAAAAATTGGGATTTCTTCTTATGATGAAGTTTATGAATTTTCAAATGACCGGATAAATATAGTATTCATATTTTTGATGAATTTTAGAAAAAGGATATTTTAAAAATGTTTATGTAAACCTTAAATAATTAAAAATGTGTAATGATTTTCATAAAATGGTCTTCTACAAATATGTTCAGTATGAAATTTAGAGTCTAATAAGATCAACTTGATTTTTGATGAATAGTAAATTATGAATAGTGATTTTATGATTAGGATTAGTAATGTGTCCAAATGGATTAGTAATCTCACTTAAAGAAAGTATTAATATAATCTAGGAACCTTGATTAAGTAATGTGAATCAATAAAATGGTTGAATAATAGTTTCATAAATTATTATTCAAGTATTAGTTTTCTCAGGTGAATAGTGTTTTTTAATTAAAAATTAAATTAAAAAAATTAGAAAATTATTTTTATAAAATGGATTTCATTTTTGAACTCAGGGCATCGATATTATGTTAAGGTAATTTTTGGGGTTTTTTCTAAAAAAATGAATTTCCAGTGAATAGTGTTTTTATTTAAAAATAAAATTAAAAATATTTAGAAAATTATTTTTATAAAATGGAGTTCATTTTTGAAATCAGAGCATTGATATTTGGTTAATGTGAAATTTTGGGTCTTTTCTGAGAAAGTTGAATTTTCAGTGAATAGTAAAAATACAGTTTTAGGGTTTCGGTATGTTTAATGACATCATAACTGTGTCATGGTGATGTCATGAGATATTTTAAGGGTTGGCCGACCAAAGGTGGTGAATTATTGTATTGGGGGCCCCATGTGGCCTAACTTCATGGGAAATATCATGGGAGAGCACATGGATTTGAGAAAACCACTTTTGAGGTGTCCCTTGGCCATTAATGTCTTGTCCCCTCACTTTCCCTATAAATACCAAGTCATCCTCTCATCCATTTAGACTCCCCACTCTCCCCCAACAAAGTTCTGGTCTCATTACCTCCCAATGAGTCCTCCCAAGGTTTCCCCAATCCCTCAAGGTCCCAACCTTTGAGTTTTAAGAGTTACGTTTTAAGGTAAGGGATCCGACCTCTCTCTTTCTTTTCAAGAAACCTCTTTTATGTAATTTATTTTATGCTCCATGTTCCTATGTTAAAGGATGTTCTTTTATACTCCTCTTACTTCCCGTTTCATTTTCATATAATGAGAGATCCTCTCTTACTCTCATTATTTCGTTTTATGAAGTTTTAAGTGGCGCCATTAGGCTGCCGAAATTTTTGTAACGGATTCTTTCTCCCTTCTCATTTTTCAAGATCTATTTCCATGTAAAGTATTTCAATTTCCTTTTTATTATGTTGGGGTATGATATATAAATTTATAATACTTATCTTTTATGATCATATGATGAGAGGCCCCATTTTATCTCTTCAATTCAGAATTTTGAAGTTTTAAGTGGCGTCGTTAGGCTGCCGAATTTTTAAGTGGTTCTTTCACCTTTCTCCTTTTTCAAAGTTCTAATTCCATGTCAAGTATTGCAAGTTACTTTTTATTATTTGGGGGTATGATCTATAAATATATCATACTGATATTTTATGTTCATATGATGAGAGACCCTATTTGATCTCGTCAATTCATTTTTGTTAATGTTTAAGTGATGCCGTTAGGCTGCTGAATTTTTAAGGGATTCTTTCACCTTTCTCGTTTTTCAAAGTTCTACTTTCATGTCAAGTCTTTCATGTTACTTTATATTATGTTGGGGTATGATCTCTATATCTATCATACTGAAATTTTATGTTCATATTATGAGAGACCCTATTTGATCTCTTCAATTCATTTTTGTTGAAGTTTAAGTGACGCCGTTAGGCTGCTGAATTTTCATAAGAGAAATCTTATTTTTGTCTTCCTTTCATGTTCTTAATTTCATATGTTATATCTTTCAAATTCCATTACCATGTTCTCAAATCCATTATATTCTGTCCCTCTACTTTTTTATGGGTCATTTATGAATGTTTGACCCATGTCCCCTCTCTTTTCAATGTTTTCTAAAACCTTGTAACATAGCCGTTATGCTGCAGAATTTTTGTCTCAAAATGCCTATCTCTTTTTCTCAAAATGATTTCATGTTATTAAGTGAATACTCAAAGCTCTTATTTATATAGGGTTATTCACATATATATCAAAATGTTCTATTTTAAATTCTGGGATTTACATACATGAAACCCGCTTTCCCTTTCTGTGGGTTTAAAGTGACATAATGATCATGTCTTTAAAGAAGTTTTTAAAACGTTATGATTATGAAACGAAACCCATTTCTTTTATTCTATATGGGTTGTTTATTAAATGATTGATGATTATATATTTGGCTCACATGATAATAAATGAAAATTTAAGGGTGCACCCTGATAGCACTCCAATGCATTGGGTAATGATGTAACCACTAGAGATTACATATTTCATGATATCTTGGTGAATAACCTTGGTAATTTTCAAATGACACCTTGGGGATGGACCTTGGTGATATGTTCATGATTGTCTATATTAAATGTTGCAGCCACATCTTCAAGTTATGAAAAGTGTTATTTTTATTATGATATATCTCATGATTTCTTTCTCATGACTTAAAGTTCTTTTCATGACCTTATTGAAGTATCTCAAGTTCACATGTAAAATGTTTCTCTTATTTCCCTTGCTGGGCCTTCTGCTCACCCTTTCTTTTAAATTATGTCCCCAGGTTATGAGATGTAGTAATGAACCTAGGATGAACATGAGGAGAAGACTTTCAAGTTTTTAAGAAGAATGTTTTATGTTTTCATGTTTTAAGTTCCTGGTTTCCAAGACACTAAACCTTAAAGATCCTCTGTTTTTGTAAAATGTAATGAATGTTTATGTGATAAAAAGGCGGAATTCTATAGTTGGTATCAAAGGATGGTTTAGTTATTTGTGGAAATTAGGATATGAAAACTTTAGGAATAATCCTATAGAAAATTTTATATATATGAAATCTTCCGGGTATTTTGGTGAGTATTGAGTAATGGGTTGCCAAGAAAATACATCCCTGTCTGGATACGAGCAGGTAGAGGTGGCTCTGGCACAGATGTACATAGGGGTAAAACCTGAAAACACTGATTTCAGCTAGACTCAAACGGGAACTGGTACACGACAACGGGCCTTGCTGCACTATTGGTTACGACACTCCCAGGGGATATGCTTTGGTAAATTCATAAGCTTAGTATGAACCATTGTTAAAGGAACAAAGATAAAATAAAATAAAGATTCACATAAGAATATATGATCATGGATAACCTATATGGGAACCTAGGGGATCACAAGTTAGGGTATAGTTTTCTTCTACAAGTTATCCTTATATTCTTTAAGTTCCTTTTCATAATTGTTAGCTAAGTATTTAAGCCCCTAATTATACTTTCTCTTCTTAGTTAATGGTGGGAAATGGAAGAACATGTCCCAACAACCAATGTGATAGGAAATGCGAAAATTTCCGTATTAATATGACAGAGATGATTAGGGGATTGAAATATGATTATTATTTTGGAAGACGTTCACTATTTTGGGGACCCTATATGATCGAGGTAAATAGATTACTACGGTATTTTCATTGAGGAGTAAGGTTGACTTATATTTTTAATAATTGATGAATTTAAGGTGGACTTATAGTAATTTAGGTTACTTATGGGAATGATTAACCTATCTTGGGTAAAATATGTTTAGTTTAGCTACTTTTGTTATAAGTTTTTCGGAGTGGTTGATGTTGTTTGGAGATTAACAATGAAGTTTATTTTGGAAGACTATGTTATCAAATCCTTCTTGTATTTGGGTTTCAATCTTAGTTTGGTTTATTTTGAGGAATTTTATGGACTGTTATTTATGGAATGGTCTATGATGAAATTTGGGTATTACCATGGAACTTTTAAGATTTAAAAATAGTTTCCATTCCTATGGGATTCTTTATTTTTGAAGAGTTGTTTGACCTTACCCTTTTTGTTTTTGGGATAATGTTTAAAGATAGAAGAAGTGGATAGTTAATCTTTTGTGGATTATGTGATTCTCTAGAAGATGATTCTTGTGTTTTGATGAGACCAAGTAGTTTTGAATGCTCATCGTTTGGAGAAAAGATTAGTTTTGGTAGAAACTTATTAAAGGATGAAACTCTACATGAAGACATGTATATTTTCTTATGTTTATGTTCTATGTAGTAAATGAATTCCTCAAAATTATGAAAAGGAAGGTAAAACAAAAACGTTGTTGGTTTACGTTTCCTACTAGGAAATAAAAGACCGTTTACACACATCATAAGTTTGGGATTTTCTTATGGTTAACTTTCTTGTAATCATGTTTTCTATCACTCTACCTCAGAACTTAACCCTTTGTTTTCTCCTCCATGTCCATGTTTTCCTACATGGAATCCTAGTGTGGGTTAACTCGGGTGACCTTTGTACTTACCTTTCTTTCTTTTAAAGTAATGTTTTTACTAACTCCTTTTACGATGTGGGACTTTCAATGATATTTCAAAACCCAATTTTAAAAATTGCGAGGATGCAATTTCTTAAGGGGGGAAGATTGTAACGACCCAAAATTTTGAATAAATCTTGTTTCTTAATTTTATGTGTTATTTTATTTTATTTTTATACTCAACAAAAATGTTTCATTCGATAACATGAGTATAATTAAAATGAGACCGTTGAGTTTTGACTGTTATATGACCATTGGTCAATATGACCATTGTAAACTAAAAGTTTTGATTATTGTCTCTAAATACAAGTAATCTTGGTTAATTATTATAGAAAGAAGATTCGATGGCCTCACCAAGTAATCTTGGACCGATCAAAGCCCATCTAACAGAACTTGGGAAGGAGGGAGCACCACTGGGCTTTGCTCTGGACCAAACCCAAGCTGAACTTTATCGTGTGAAGCTATAACGGAATCGCCTTTGCGATAAGTTCAAACTGATAGAAATTACTACTCGTGCAATGTTGGTCGAGCCTCCCTCAGATTCTATCACCTTAGCACACCTTACACTTAGGTCTTATGCTGGTATGAGAAGGGGCTATGTAAGGAGACCGTAACTGCCTTGTGTAATCCTTTATTTTAAATAAAAATTGGGATTTCTTCTTATGACGAAGTTTATGAATTTTCAAATGACCGGATAAATATAGTATGCATATTTTTGATGAATTTTAGAAAAAAGATATTTTAAAAATGTTTATGTAAACCTTAAATAATTAAAAATGTGTAATGATTTTCAAAAAATGGTCTTCTACAATTATGTTCAGTATGAAATTTAGAGTCTAATAAGATCAACTTGATTTTTGATGAATAGTAAATTATGAATAGTGATTTTATTATTAAGATTAGTAATGTGTCCAAATGGATTAGTAATCTCACTTAAATAAAGTATTAATATAATCTAGGCACCTTGATTAAGTAATGTGAATCAATAAAATGGTTAAATAACGGTTTCATAAATTATTATTCAAGTATTAGTTTTTTTGGGTGAATAGTGTTGAATAATTAAAAATTAAATTAAAATTATTTAGAAAATTATTTTTATAAAATGGATTTCATTTTTGAACTCAGAGCATCGATATTATGTTAAGGTAATTTTTGGGGTTTTTTCTGAAAAAATGAATTTTCGGTGAATAGTGTTTTTATTTAAAAATAAAATTAAAAATATTTAGAAAAATATTTTTATAAAATGGAGTTCATTTTTGAAATCAGATAATTGATATTTGGTTAATGTGAAATTTTGGGATTTTTCTGAGAAAGTTGAATTTTCAGTGAATAGTAAAAAATAAAGTTTTAGGGTTTCGGTATGTTTAATGACATCATAATTGTGTCATGGTCATTTAATGAGATATTTTAAGGGTTTTCCGACCAAAGGTGATGAATTATTGTATTGGGGGACCCATGTGGCCTAAATTCATGGGAAATATCATGGGAGAGCACATGGTTTTGAGAAAACCAATTTTGAGGTGTCCCTTGGCCATTAATGCCTTGTCCCCTCACTTTCCCTATAAATACCAAGCCATCCTCTCATCTATTTCGACTCCCCACTCTCCCCCAACGAAGTTATGGTCTCATTACCTCCCAAGGAGTCCTCCCAAGGTTCCCCCAAGCCCTCAAGGTCCCAACCTTTAAGTTTTAAGAGTTACGTTTTAAGGTAAGGGATCCGACCTCTCTCTTTCTTTTCAAGAAACCTCTTTTATGTAATTTGTTTTATGCTCCATGTTCCTATGTTAAAGGATGTTCTTTTACACTCCTCTTACTTCCCTTTTCATGTTCATATAATGAGAGATCGTCTCTTACTCTCATTATTTCATTTTATGAAGTCTTAAGTGGCACCGTTCGGCTGCCGAAATTTTTGTAACGGATTCTTTCTCCCTTCTCATTTTTCAAGATCTATTTTCATGTAAAGTATTTCAATTTCCTTTTTATTATGTTGGGGTATGATCTATACATTTATCATGCTGATCTTTTATGATCATATAATGAGAGACCCCATTTTATCTCTTCAATTCAGTATTTTGATGTTTTAAGTGGCGCCGTTAGGCTGTTGAATTTTTAAGTGGTTCTTTCACCTTTCTCCTTTTTCAAAGTTCTAATTCCATGTCAAGTATTGCAAGTTACTTTTTATTATGTTGGGGTATGATCTATAAATCTATCATACTGAACTTTTATGTTCATATGATGATAGAACCTATTTGATCTCGTCAAATCATTTTTGTTGATGTTTAAGTGACGCCGTTAGGCTGCCGAATTTTTAAGGGATTCTTTCACCTTTCTAATTTTTCAAAGTTCTACTTTCATGTCAAGTATTTCAAGTTCCTTTCTATTATGTTGGGGTATTATCTCTATATGTATCATACTGAACTTCTATGTTCATATTATGAGATACCCTATTTGATCTCTTCAATTCATTTTTGTTGAAGTTTAAGTGATGTCGTTAGGCTGCCGAATTTTCATAAGAGAAATCATATTTTTGTCTTCCTTTCATTTTTCCTCATTTCATATGGTATATCTTTCAAATTACATTACCATTTTCTCAAATCCAATATATTCTGTCCCTATACTTTTTTATGGGTCATTTATGAATGTTTGACCCATGTCCCCTCTCTTTTCAATGTTTTCTAAAACCCTGTAACAAAGCCATTATGCTGCAGAATTTTCGTCTCAAAATGCCTATCTCTTTTTCTCAAAATGATTTCATGTTATTAAGTGAATACTCAAAGATCTTATTTCTATAGGGGTATTCACATATATATCAAAATTTTCTCTTTTTAAATTCTGGGATTTACATACATGAAACCCGCTTTCCCTTTCTGTGGGTTTAAAGTGACATAATGATCATGTCTTTAAAGAAGTTTTTAAAACGTTATGATTATGAAACGAAACCCATTTCTTTTATTCTATATGGGTTGTTTATGAAATGATTGATGATTATATTTGTGTCTCACATGATAATAAAGGAAAATTTAAGGGTGCGCCCTAATAGCGCTCCAATGCATTGGGTAATGATGTAACCACTAGAGATTACAATTTTCACGATATCTTGGTGAATAACCTTGGTAATTTTCAAATGACACCTTGGGGATGGACCTTGGTGATATGTTCATGATTGTCTATATTAAATGTTGCAGCCACATATTCAAGTTATGAAAAGTGTTATTTTTATTATGATATATCTCATGATTTCTTTCTCATGACTTAAAGTTCTTTTCATGACCTTATTGAAGTATCTCAAGTTCACATGTAAAATGTTTCTATTGTTTCCCTTACTGGGCCTTCTGCTCACCCTTTCTTTTGATGTATGTCCCCAGGTTATGAGATGCAGTAATGAACCTAGGATGAACATTAGGAGAATCCTTTCATGTTTTTAAGAAGAATGTTTTATGTTTTCATGTTTTAAGTTCCTGGTTTCCAAGACACTAAACCTTAAAGATCCTCGATTTTTGTAAAATGTAATAAAAGTTTATGTGATAAAAAGGTAGGATGCTATAGAGGCCATCTCTTCTTTTGTCTGAGTAAATTGGATTTGTTAAAGTCCTATATTTATACTAATCATGTGATCACTGTTCAACAGCTATATTAGCAATGGTCAAAATTATTAACATAAAACCAATGAAGTTGACACTTTATATAAACATAAAGAGACATTTAATTAGATCAAAAGGGATTTCCATTAATGAAACTTTGGGTCATTACACAAACCAATACAATTGCTTTCCCAAGAACCAAAATCAAGGAAAACCCAATTCGGGAAAAGCCTCTTCTTCCAAGAAACCATGGGAATGTGTGGTGGAAGATCTTCCCTCATTCACTCGTTCCATCCTAAAAAACATTGAAACCCAAATTGGTCAACTTGCATCCCACCTGAGCCAGCAACAACAATCAAATTCTTCCCAACTCCCAGCTCAACCATTACCCAACCCCAAGGGTTATCTAATTTCAATTTCACTTTAATCTGGGAATAAAATTGATATGATTCAAGATAAGTCCTCCAACCCCCCCTTTAAATGATGACCTAGAAAATGAAAAGAAAAATAAACATGAAAAAGAATCTAAAATCATTCCCTCACCTCCTTCCATTCAACATAGGAAACCAATTCTTTTTCCTCAAGACCTTTTAAAGCCAAAGAAGTCATTTGAACTCGATCCTAAAATGATCGACATGTTTAGGTGTGTTGAAGTGAACATTCCACTCTTAGATTCCATTAAACAAATTCCCATGTATGACATGTTTCTCAAGGAATTGTGTACCCATAAGAGGGAAATTAAGACCTTTGAAAATGTTTCCACCCAGTAGTCTATTCCTATAAAGTCCAAATATCCTGGGACCTTTACGGTTCCATGACAAATTGGAAGTTCTGACTTTGATGATGCACTCATAAACCTAGGAGACTCAATTAATGTCATGCATAAATCCATATTCTCCAACCTTGGTATAGGTCCTTTACACCCAATAGGTGTTTTCATCCAGTTATCCAATCAAAGAATAGCCAGTCCTGAGAGAATAATTTAGGATGTCCTTGTTTAATTGAATGATCTTATATTCCCAGCTGACTTGTATTTCCTTTACATGGAAGGTGAGACAGTTTCATCCCAATCTCCCCTTATTTTAGGAAGACCTTTCCTTATGACATCTAAAATCAAAATTGATGTTCATGCTAGCATATTATCCATGAAATTTAGTGACCAAATGGTCAAGTTCAGTATTTTTTAATCCATACGATACCCATCAGAGAACCAATTTGCATTCTCTATCCATGCTTCCGAAAGTCTCTCTGAGAGTGTCTTGAATCCCAATCCATCATGTTCTTCCTATTCTACTAATACAGGAGTTTGTGAATATTACATCTTCATTAACCATGTATTAAATGGAGAAGTTGATGTTGAAATTACAAATGAAAACTCCATTGATCTAAAGGATCTTGAAAACTATTTGGAATCCAAACTCACCCTTGACCTCAACTACTCCAACATGGACAGTAATGGGGAAAATGAACAAGAATGTTCATTTTTTGATTCAAATCTGATTATCCAACAGTCATCATTTCCTATACATGATTCTAAAAATTCCATTATATGTGAGGTGAACCCCAAACCAATGTGTTTATATTTTCCTGATGGGAGTGAAGGTTGAGATATTTGTTCTATAATTAATAAAGTGATCACTAGTGAGGTTGAAATTGACCATTCTTTGACGAACAACATTGATATAAAGGATATTGGAAAATTTATTCAATCTTATGACTCCACTGATACTCATTACTCTACATTGGTAAGTAAGGAAATAAATGTTTCAAAATTAATTGGGATCTTATACTCTAGTTTCATGTTATCTGAACCTTACATAAACAAACCATTAGAACTGAGACATCTTCCTGAATTTCCATGCATAGAAAACCAGCACTTTGTGGAAAACATCGTTCCTCAAGTTGAAGACCAATGGGAGGGTATCCATATTCTGTTTCCACCTCCATTTAATTGCATGAAAAAAATCAAAGAAGGGGAGAAATTATTCAATGAACAATGATGCATCCCAAAGGGGATGTTTTTCTAGAAGCACTATAGAGTTGAGAAAATATGGTGGCCACCATCAGACTATGGGTAGTCCACTGCAATTTTCCAGCTGTATACAAATAAATTCAGCGCTTATTAGGAGGAAACCCATGTTTTCTTTTAATTTTATGAAATTTTAATTTTTTTTTAGTTTTTCATTAGATGAATAATGAATTTTCTTTTTCAGGTAACATCCCACAATCCTGGAACCACATCGACTTACATCAGATCCCTAAATTTTATAGTTTACCAACCATAGGATGGAGATGGAAACCCACTAAATCCAAACTAGGGGGCACCTCTTTCCCTTTAACACACACACTCTCTCTCTCTTCATTTCTCTACCTCTTTCATCTTCTTTCTCTCTCTTTCAATTTTTACCACTTTTTTCATCAATCCCTTTATTTTTCTCTTTCTATTTTGTGTGGGTGTGTATTTAAAATAACACAAAAAACAAATAAATACATGGTTTCATCTCACCTTCATCTTTTGAAAATTTGTATAACCATTTTGGGGAGTAAAAAGACATGGTTTCATCTAAAATATTTTTTGGTTTCATCATGAATTTGGATAAATAATCTTGTGTCAAAACCAAAAAAAAATTATTCCCCAATTTTTTGATTTGGAAAATGATTTTCCCTACCTGTGTGGAACACCATTTTCTTTCATGAAAAGGCCACCTATAGCCATCTTTTCATAATCTGTGTTTTTCAAACCCATTTTTGAGTATTGAGTTTATGGACACCAAGCTGAATTTCCTACTTTAGGGTGCACTAATATGATAGAGACATTTTCTAAACCACATGATAATTCTAATATCCAAATAGCCTCCCATTAACCATACATTAATTCTCCTTTTAAATCCCCTTAGAACCTATAAAATCATTTTATTTGATAGCCACATTATAATCCCAATACCTTATCCCACCCAATATATTCATGGATTTTCATTGCATATTTTTTTTAAATTTATGTGTGGGGGGAAAGGATTTCATTTTTCGGGTTCCCTTTTATTGATTTTCAAAGAGTTATCATATTCTTGAGGGAAAAATCCATTTTAGTGTGGGGGAGAGGTTTTCATTCAGTGGGTTTTAGGGAATATATTGTACTTTCATTTATGTAATTTTTTAAATGTTATTTACAAGTTTTAAAAATAATCAAAAAAAAATCAATAAAAGGAACAAAAAATTGGTTGTTTCTTAGGTAGGTCAAAAATAAATCTTTCTCAACCTTTGATCTTGTTATAACTACTACAATTAGTGTCGTGAGGAGATCAATCATGGGATGGGATATGAGTGTTTGATCTTTTCCAATATCAACATTCCAAAAAAATAAAAGAAAAGAAAAAATGAACTCTTATGTAATTGGGAGAAGTTTTTTGTTTTTTCAATATTTCATCTTCTCATCCCCTTAAAATTTTCTTCCTCTCTTGTTTTTTCTTCACATAATCATTCCCCTATAAATATGTGTTTCCATTTCCTTCCATGTTTCATTTAAAAAAAATATGCATTTTTTTTCAAAGTTAGTATTTTACGCCCTTTTTACCATCTTTTGGATATCATCTTCATACCATCCTATAGCCACCGAAAAACCCGTACAAAAAAACCTTTATTCTTGTGCACTTTGGATAGGGAGTTGAAGATGAGATCTCTTTAAAACTCTTATATTTTCACTTTTGGTTGGAGAATTAGTGAAGCTCCATAAATTACTTTTTTTATATTGAGAGGAGTAAGTTTTGTGTGCCACCATTTAACATTTCTAAATTTGAGCATGAAAAAAATGAATTGTTTTTAGAACATTTTTTCTGTAAAAAATTGTGGTGGAATTCAATATGGATGAGTGAAATTTTCTAAACCTCCCCTGATTGGGGAAAAAAAATTTAATATTTTTTGGTGAGTGAAAATGATTTTGTAATGTTTGTTTTTTATATTTGTTGCACATTAGGACATGAAAAAGACTAAGTGCGGGGGAGTTTATTTTATTAATAGTTTTATGACTTATTATATACTTAATTTACTGATTTTATATGAAATGTGCATAATTTTTTTGAAATATTAATGTTTAACTACTAAGTATAATTTTTTATCATTTTTAGAAGTAGTCCAATTGAGTCAGTTTACTATTTTATTTATAAATCTCACACTACTGATTCAAATTATGTGGTTATTTTTTTAGGATTATTTATTCAATTTCCCATATATCATTAGAATGAATCATTGGCCCATTATGCCATTTGAATGGTCATATAGACCACACCAGAAGACCCACAAAATCTGTGAAAAAACTATCCCATCCATAAAGTTTTAATTACTGGGCTCACTCTAGAAGACCAAACCTTTTACTTCTCCTCCAACAGGTCGGGGGACAATTCAATCAATCTTAGATAAATGTGTCAAGTCCCAAATCCAATGAAAAGGGGCCCAAAGGATTAATTTAAACTCATCCCACCATTCTAGCTGAGAAATAAAATTAGTACAGTATTCTTGAAATATCTCATGATGTAATCATCAAATAATTATGATATTTTTCTGTGTGAAATATGAGATATAGATGGAAGAATGTTTTGAATAAAGTATTTTTATTTGAAGTCATATTCCTATTCAAAAACCCATTAAAATTTATGACTTCTAAAAAGTATGAATTGAAATGGACATTTTAACTTTGTTTAATCACACAACCATATATTTGGCTCCATAAGTCCAAATGACTCCAAATTTTGAGATATGTCTTCCAACATTATTATATACAACTTTTAAGAAGAGTAAATATCGAGATTAGGCTTTATGAATAGCCAAATTGGTAATGCAAGTGTAGGGATAGATTGTGAATGAAAACAGTCCACTTCCTTGGGCTATAAATACACCCCCTCCTATCCTTCAATGGAGTTGTCATTTTAGAAGAGTGGATAATATATTGTCATAACCAAAACATTTCCACGGGCTTAGGAGGACTTTCCATACTCGTGTTTTCACTTGAGATACCCTTCATCTTCTCTTTGTTTACTTTTACTTTTGTGTTGTTTTTCTTTGAAATATTGTAAGTATTGGTTTTTGTAATTCTATTTTAATAAATGTTTCTTCTTCTTCGTCTATTATTCTCATCTACCTTCTGTTAAATAATATTATTGGTCTTAAAATAGTTTAAATACAGTTGAATACCCTTCCCTTATTATGATTTCTCATTCAATCTAATGTAATTATTTAATTCCCTTCACTGTTTGTTTGTGTGTGTTCGACGCACAACTATTTTATTATCCCTTTGTTTTTATTCTATTTATAATTCATAATCATAAACATTACAACCAGATTATTAACCAAAAAAATGGATGAGTAAATCTACGATTGGGGTGAGTTATAATTTGGGGATGTTAAGTTATTGAGAGCATTTGCTCGATGGATATTCTTTAAATTAACATTGTGTATGTTAAACATAGAATGTCTTGGATTAATGACATGATTTGTTTAATGTATGGATTACATGGATTATTGGAACCATAAATACACTACCATCAATAAGATATATTTGAGATTAGGACCCTAATATAAGATACATCATTGATTAAATCCTTAACACTTAGTAATTCCAAACAACGTTATCTTGTGAAGTGGGTGTTAATTTAAATGCATTATAAAGAAAATATCAAGGATATCACAAGCTTAAATAACTAAAAATTAATTCACCCCAATCATTATCAAATTTTTAAATCAAATTCCAATCATTAATCTATTCGTAATATCTCCAAAAAACCCCCCCAATCAGAATACAATCAACTAAAAACAATCGCTTATTAAAAAGTAACATTGCTGACGATTCGACCCGAGTGATTCTATACACATTAGAAGAGCACCAAAACCATGAACAGTCAATAGGTGACAAGAAGCTGTGCTTATATCCCAGTAATCAATTTTTATTCTCCCATTACTCAAATTCACATCATTTACTTTGTTGTATTCTTCCAGAACCATTCTTTTTTTTTGTATTTTTCTCCGTGATTATGGTGTGAAAGAACCAAGATGTACTTAAGGACTGATAACTGAGGTGATGTCAAGTTCTAAAGGATTTGAAAATTTCTTAAGGGTTAGATCATTTAGAATATTTTTTGATACATTCAAGGAATTTGGCATAGGTCTATTTGACAAGAGCCTACTGAATGTGTCAAAGGTAGGAGCACACCACCGCCCATGGCTCATGACTCAAGTGTCTGTTCACCTCTTCCTTTGTTCAAGGAAAGAAATTTCATTCACTATTAGAGTAGAGTACTGACTTTCATGAGATTCTATATATTCCTCTTCACATAGATTTACTTATGAAACTTGAGACTTCTATTTCTAGAAAGTCATCTTTGACCCTTCCATAGTACAAAGTCACTTTATTTTTATTTCTTTACATTATTTATAGTAGAAAGTCTTGTCATAGTCAACCCCATACATTGTAAAAATCAATGTCAAATATCATATAGATAGGGGAGATTCTTGATCTTGAATAGTAATCCTACAATGATACATAGCTCAAAAAAAGACACTAATTTGGAAACCACTAATAGGGACTACAAATGAAATGGAAGACGTACTTGGATCATATACTAATCCAAAATCCAATGAAAAATAAAAGAGGTAATTGAAGCACAAAAAAGAAATTTCGATCCACCAAACTTTGGCCTACTACCACCGATAGTAGGATACAATCAATAAGTACATGAGGAAAGAAGTCACATCCTCTCTTGAACTTGTTAGGATATCCACCCTCTCCACAGAAATTAGGTTGATTGGCATTTCCTTCCTTATTTTGGAAATGGGGTAGTATCAGTATCATAGTAGGGTGATACCATAGGCTTAATTCTCTCCCCGGTCAAAAAAGATGAGTTAGGTGAGCAGATCGAGTCCCGAGATCTCTTCCACATGTTGGAAACTCGTGATTTTTTCATCTAAGCCCTTATAAAATGAATACATATCACACATGTTGACTTCCACCTCTATAAAATCTGGAGGATCTAGAAAGTGGTCAATTAATTGCTCGAACAACCTTCAACATATACGCTGCTACCCTATTATGTCTTGTGCGATTGTGGTTTTCTAGCTAACTACTAAGATCTACTATCAAGACTCTACCATACTCCTTGCAAGGTTGGAAACCCCTCAACTATCCATCATCAATGAAGTGTACCACACCACCCAATCGCACATACAAGGGGTTGAATTACAATGAAACACCTTCATTTCTAAAGGTCCCCAGTATACCCTACTCTAACACTGTTGAATAGGTTAGCCTCCAACTAAATAAAACCATCATTGAACTACCTATATAACAACAACCATTAGTACTCTACTCTAATAGTGGGTACTACCACCAAGAGAAAAAAGTGCGTCAAATTTTTTACTATAAATGGTACTTATATATATATATATAGTAAAGTGGGTCACTATTAGAGTAGAATACTCACTATTATAAGAGTACCTGAGTCATAGCTGCCTCAAGGCAACTGGAAAGTAAGATTCCAATCAATCCAAAACACAGTCCACCAAACCAACTGTCCATAAACCCCTTAAACATATTCTCATATCTAAGATATAGATATATGAGATTGAAATATACCATTAGCAGTTGACCATCAAAACGTTTTATTGTAACAACAACATAATGATTGGCATAGAGCATTCAGGACCATACCTATCAGGTTTTAAATGAGTGGTATGGTTCCCAACTCTAGGTATTATAGCATATAAAGCAACTCAATATAGAAATTCACCACCATCCCATATATATGAAAATCCATAGACCCATTCTCATACTACCATATCCATTCCACTGGTTCATATATATTAAAAACTCTACTCCAATATTCCAATTCATTTCACTGTAGAACACCTAAACCTTTTATGCATATGATAGTCTTAAAATTTTAGTTGGTTGACGGAATAATTGGTTGTATTGGTACTGGCACAACACCCAATGTCATATTTTTTCAATAGACCTCTAGCTGTTAGCATGGTTTCTGAGATTCAATGTCATCAACTACACTATTAGAGTAGATTAATCAGTATTATAAGAGTACTGATATTGGACTATTAGAGTAGAGTACTGATCCTTCCATCTAACGAGATCTACGTTCCCGACCTTCACCACTATTATCATGGTGTTGGCCTTTTTGAGTTGAGAAAACGAATTGTTATTGTATTGTGTTCCCACCACCTATGTCATAGGAGCACATGCCTACCCATTGGTACTGGGTGCGGTGCCTGGCTACACTTGATGCCTATTACATGCAATTCTATTGGAGTCCCATGACTAGAAAGCGCATAGCATATATGATTGTCTCGCTAACTTTACATATTCCATACCATAAGGTGTAAGATCTTTTAAAAACATTAGAGACTGAATTTTTTTGTGGAAGGGGGGTTCATCATACCACAACTATATGTTTTCTATGATTCAACTCTAAAGAACTATTAGAATTTGGTATTGAGTTGAGAGTGAATGGGTGGATTCAATTCATAAAGAGTCTATAATGGAGGTTTTGATGTGAACAAGAAGTCATTTGAGTTATCATATCCATATTCAGAATCATCATTGATGGGTGGATCCATTGAATAAAGGTTTCATGGTTTTGGTTGTGATCGATAGTCATAGTAGTATCAAAACGATAGAGTGTAATTGATTGGCAGTGTTGAAATGTGAACAAACTGCCTATGAAGCAATATGGTGCTTCAGTTATAAAGGTTGGACTACTAGATGGTCCAAAGGAAATAAGCATAGATGAACTAACAAATCATAACCAACTGATCATGCAATGTAATCCCTGAAACGTTTTGAGTGTTTTAGACCATTCAACAAAGTTTCTAGAATAGTGTAAAGGGGGGTGAGTCCCCACATTATCAATGAGTTCCAAGTCTATGATTTCCACTACCAATTTAGTATAGATGGATCTCTAAAAGGTCAATTAAACTCTTGCTAAACTAGAAATTATGTCTCCTAGACCAATGATCTCAAATGAATTCTTGATTCAAAAAACATTCACCAATATGATGTTTCTGACCTACTGCCTTTCTTTTGAAATGGATCCACAAAATAGGAAATGAACCAAAAACACGTCCAATATGGTTTCTTTTGTTTTATGTAATTGGATTGCCGTCAATTTTCCATTTCTCTAAAGGGGGAATGGATAAGGAATTCAAACTGGACTCCCAATTCCACTCAATCAGCCATGTGTTTTTTTGGGTGAAGTAGTTGTGATTATTGATGTCCTATTTTTTACTCGTTTGATATATCATTATAGATTTCACTCTCTTCTTATGCGGCAATCATGATAGTAGTTGGAATTGGTATATGGTAAGTTATTTGTTCTAAAAATTCCCTGGTAGTTGATGATATCATTTATATTTTAGTGCAACTATCAATGAGTGCATTCAATGCTCTACTTTAATAGTTCTTCTCCCACAGTTCGAATGGAGTGAGTTGGCCTACAGAATTTATCTTGAGTGGATGAACTCGAAATCCCATATATGTGATATTGATGGTTTTTTTATACTAGATATTATATAGGTAGTAGGAACAACACACAACTTTCATCAGGGACCATTTGGGGAATGCCACTATACATAGGATGCCAAGTGAATTTTGATCGCATTGTCGAGCGTGTCAAATTAGATTTTTATTTTAACTAGAATTTATAAAGTATAGAAGCAATCCTAGGTCATATCTCAACGGATCCTTAGATAATTAATTCAAAAATGAGTTTCTGATTATGAATGTAAAAAAATTGATTCAGATTTATAAAACCTGGGGTTTTTTGTTTTTAAAACATAAATTGAAACTATACTAGTAAATGGGAAACAAAGATGGAGAAATCGTGATCAACCCGGGTAAGTGTCCCTTGATGCTCAATACTCCATCACTCTCAAGGGAATGGGAAGGATAATTGATTCCTTGATTTATACACACTGAAACCAATGTGTTATTTGAATGCATACAAGGTTATCACCTAGTATTTGATCGACTAGTGATATTTATTACCGGTGACTACTCAAAATCAACAATCTTAAATCAATGTAAAAAACAAAACTCAATCAAGGCATCACATCAACATCATGATGAGATGTCCAGATTTGTGTCAATGATAAAATATTCCACAAGACAAGAACATTCATATTCATGGGTTCATTCTCCTGGAATTCTTCAACTGACATAATCCATTTGCACACTCATGAAAGGGAATGGGTGATAAAAGTGGCAACCGCACTCAAATCATCAAAAGAACTGGGTTATAAATGGAAGCATGAGGATTCTTGTTCCTTTGATTTGAATTTTTTCATACTATAATAATTACAAATTAAGAAGTTATAAATGAATAAAAATTGAAAAAAACTGGGAAATTCAATTACCTTATGAGGAATAAAAGCCTGAAGCTCAAGATTACATCAAAGGACATCCCCCAAATTGATCACTAAGATTTTAGAAGTACATGTGGGAGAAGATAACTAAAATGGGTGAAGATCTCTCTCAAGTTCGACTAACCCTTACCCATGGAAGTTAAACCTAAGATAATGAGGTTTAGGAGTGATTTTATGGAAAATTACATCAAAATATCCACAAAAAGTGGTCATGTTTATAAAGGGCTAGGTGACTATTCAAGGTAGAAGTTTTACTAAATTTTTATCTGGCTAACTAACTAACTAAAATGCGTGAAAATGACTTAAAATTTTGTGGCGAGTTGGGTCTTCTAGTTATCTATCCAAGAGAGGTATAATCATCTCAATTGGATATTAGAGGCCTGAGTTAGTTTCCAAATATAGAAGGGTGTTCCAATCTAGACCACCAATAATTTCTTCACATTGTGGGCCTATTTCAGGGATCCAAATAGATGAATTCAACTCCATGATCTTCTAGAGAAATGTATCCAAAATTTTCTTCATTCATACACAAATTTATATCCCAATTTGATGCATGTATTATCCCTAGTACATATTAATTTATACATGCATGCTTGGGATCTCATGTAGTTTGGCTCATTGTCCTTGAATTCCATCACGGGCTCTCCAAATCACCTCCACCTACAATGTAAACTTTGAAACAAGTAAAATTGTCGTATTAAATAGTGATAAAAATTAATTCATTGAATAAAACATGAAGTGAAATTTATTATTATATATGGAATATTCATTACAAAATTAGTTTAAAACAATAGTTTAAGGGTGGAATTGAATAGTGAATCGCTATGCAATCACACCCCAACATATAAACATTTTAACTCCTCAAAAAAGTCACATATCCAAAAAAAATTATGAATGTATATATTCCCAACATCTTGAACATTTAACATTTGAGGAAATTTTAATTCATTAAAGTAATGTGATCAATGCATGAACCAGACCATAGAGTTCTTCCTAGTGAAAATGAAAAAAGATGTCTCATAAATTATATCACAATGAAGTTCAAAGAGATTCATGATACTATATTGAGATGGTAATTCAAAATTCAAAAATTACACTAACTATCCATGTGTGTGTGTGAAAACCATTCCATGCTATTATTTCCACTTTCTATCTAATAAATATATGTCATTTTAACATTTTTCAGCTTAAATGACTTTTACCACCTAACCTTCCCTACATCCTTTTCAATAATATTTCAAGAACCACTCACTTAAGCATTCCCAGAAGTCAAACCATATGCTCCCGACCTATATTTCCCCATATGTTGAACATTTCATCACTCCTATAATTTTTTTTGTTTTTTAGAAGTTTCATATGGAACAAATCTCACACTCATCTCACAAACCTTTTTTGATCTCCTCATGACACTAATTGTAATAGTTATAAAATGAAAAATGGTTAAGGAGGAGTGATTTTTGATATTCCCAAGACACAACCCTTTTTTTCAATTTTTTTATGGATTACAATAGTTGGATATCAGGTACACACCCATAGGTAAATCTGGTATAGTAATGAAATAGATCAGATAAGGAACAGACATTTAGAAATATCATTTTAAGCTGAAAAACTTTAAACTAACATATATTACCTTCTATTGAGTAAGAAATATTCACACTTTGTGGTTTGGTGCAAACTTTTGTGGAGATTTTAGTGACACAGTTTTCCCAAAAACTACTCACACAAGGGGAATCAATCATCTCAAATGTTTCACAGAGATATAACCATTTATATCATTTCTAGAAAACCAATTCACTAAAAATCACACCCTAATGTTAAATTCATACAAATATTTATGACCATAAGGGGTAGGAGTAAAAATTTTAGCATGCATTTTTAGTAAGTTTCAGGATTTTGTGACCATAATGGGTAGGGGTAAAAATACCATAAAGAAGGGAAATAGAGAAGAAAGAAAAAAGGTAATGAAAATCCTAATGAACTTAAAAAGACAAGGAAATGTGAAAATGCCATAAAGAAGGTGAAAACGAGATGAAATAATAAATATGATGAAAATCTGAATGAACACAAAAATATATCCACCCCACCCCCCCCCCCCCCACAACTAGAATGTGTAGTGTTCTCACTGTAATAATTTAGAATGTGATATGGAAGGATAAAACCTGGTGTGATTCACTGGAATGTTGCCTCTAGAAGGTGTATTTAATCCACCATATTCTTTGTAAAATCCTCATAGAAGTGTTTAAGTCGTTGCCCATTGATGGTAAGACTTCATCCACTCTGCTCACGAAAAATCTGTATTTAACCAAAACGGTAAACATTAGTAACAATATAAGGACCGAGCCATCGATAACGAAGATTACCTAGGTTTAGATTTAGCCTCTAATTGTACATGAGGACCTTCTCACCAATATGGAACTTCTTTGGATGATTCATTCTATCATGGGTATTCTTTGTATTCTCTTTATAAATATGGGATTTGTTATATGCATCATGTCTAATTTCTTCCAGCTCTTGAATCGGCAGCTTCCTATGCTCACCTTCTTCTGAAAGGTTCATATTACATTGTTGAACAACAAAATATGCAGAGTGTTATACCTCCACTAGGAGGTGACAAGCCATTAAAAACATAATTCTTTATGGTGAAATTATGACTGGGGTTTTAAAATCTATATGGTACGCCAAAAGTGAATCATCCAAGCGCAAACTACAATCTTTCTTGTTGGGTTGTACTATTTTTTCCATGATTCCCTTAACTTCCCAATTTGATATTTCTTCTTGTTTATTATTTTTGGGGTGACATTCAGTGGAGACATTATGATCAACCCCATACTTACAAATAAAATTTTTTATGTTGGAATTGCAAAAATGTGAACCCTGATCACTAATGATGACTCTCGACAAACCAAACCTACTAAAAATTTGGGACCTTAAATAATAAAAAACAATTCAAGATTCATCAGTCCTAGTATCCTTTATTTCCACTCATTTAGAATCTTAGTCCATATCCAATAATATGTACACAAATCCAAATGAATTTGTAAAAGGCCCCATGAATTCAATGCCCCATGAATCAAAAATTTTACAAAATAACATGGGATGTTGGGGAATTTAATTCCTTTTCGATATATTCCCTATGAATTGACAATGACCACATGACCTTCAAAATCGATGGGAATCCCTATATAATGTTTTCCTAAAAATTCCTGAGACCATGACCTTTCGAGCAATACATTGAGAGCCAATGTGGCCCCCACCAGCCAAAGTGTGACAGAAGGTCAAAAAATAGGTGAACTCATGGTCAAGGACACACCGACGAACTACTTGGTCACTAAAAATTCTCCACAAATATGGGTAATCCCAATTTTACCACTGAGAATCATGCTTAATTCTTTGGTTTTGTGAAGTGATAAAATAAATGTGGACCCCAGATGTTGCTAGAAAATTCACAATATCTACATACCAGGGGGTAAGGTCCACAACATCATAAAGGTTCACAGGAGGAAAGAATTCTCCAATGGGGATGGATGAGTGCACATGGTGGTCCAGTGGTGGAGAAATTATACTAATGTGGTCATATAAAACATTTTCCACTCCCCTCTTATCTCTAATCTCTAGTTTAAACTGTTGGAGGATGAGCATCCAATGTATGATGCGAGGATTATCTTCAGGTTTCTTTAGGAGATAATGAAGTGAAACATGATCTGAAAAGACAACAACTTTTAACTCGACAAGATATGAACCAATTTTTTCTAAGTAAAACACAATACAAAGTAGTTCTTTTTTAGTGGTTTTGTAGTTTAACTAGGTAGGTTCAATTTTACGCAAGGCATATGCAATGACATGAGGAGCCTTCTCAACCCTTTGTTCTAAGACTTACCCAACTGCAAAGTTAGAGGAATCACACATAAGTTCAAAGGGGAGATCCCACCTTGGTGGTTAGATGATGGGAGGTGGTGTGAGACTCTTTTTTAGTGAATTTAATGCATCCTCACAATTTTTATCAAACACAAAATCAGAATCATTTTGTAATAACCAGGACAATGGAAGTGGGATCTTACAAATGTCTTTAATGAATTGATAGTAAACGTCAGCATGACCCAAGAAATATTGCACCTCATGAACATATTTTGGATATGGAAGGGATGAAATTAATTCAATTTTAAATTCATCAAATTGAATTCCCTATATGAAATGACATTCCCAAGAACTATCCCTCGCTCAACAATGAAATGACATTTCTTATAATTTAAAACTAGATATTTTTCAATGATGCGGTAGAGGAAAGAGACTAGGTGTTCCGAACAATCATCAAAAGAGGAACCATATACCGTGAAATAATCCATAAAGACTTCAATACAACTCTCAAGGTACTCAGATAAAATACTCAACATATATCATTTAAAAATACCATGAGCATTGCATAGACCTAAAGGCAACCTTTTTTATGAAAATGTTTCAATGGATAGGTAAATATTTTATTTACTTGATCCTCAGGGTCTATATAGATTTATAAATAACCAGAATATCCATCAAGGAAATAATTATGGAACTTACCATCCAATTTTTATATTATATGGTAAATGAAAGGTAGAGGAAAGTGGTCCTTCCATGTGGCTTGATTCAGTCGAAGGTATTCAATACAGACTCGCCAACTGTTTTTCACACGTGTTGGAACAAATTCATTCCTTTCAATTTACACAACTATTATTTCTATCTTTTTAAGAATATTTTTCATCGGGATAACCCATTTTCTATCAGATATAGGGTTAATGATCCCAACAAAAAGTAATTTACTAACTTCCAATTTTACTACTTCAAGGAGAGTGGGATTCAACTGGTGTTGAGATTTTTTTACGGCCTTCACCTAATCATCCAAAAATATATTTTGCATTCAAATAGATGGGATAATCCTAGGAATATCATCCAATGTCCATCCTATTACATTTTAAAACTCTCTCTAAAGGTTAAGCAGTTTTGCTTCATGTTGTGGAGAGAGGTTATTGGAAATAATGACAGGTAATTGGTCAATACCCTCAAGATATTCATATTTTAAATTATTAGTAAGTTTTGTAAGTTCCAACACCGGTGGTATTTCGATTGAGGGAGGGGGTTTAGGGGGAGTAAGGTCCATGAAACTGTTAATCTACACATGTTTATTCTCCATGGAAAGAGAATCTATTGAAATGTGGTTTTCAGAATCATTGACGGTCATGGGTATTTTAAAATGAACATACTCATCAATAAAAGATTTTTTTTTACATTTTTCATAACCCACACAAAAATAAATACATGAATCAAAAGTCAAATCATCCATGGGAGAAGAAGAGTAAAATGAGTCAGAGTATGGGTTGAGGAGATAATTGTATTAGTGTATCATTTGAGAGCACTTCCATCCAATAAGCAGGAAGAGTGGAGTTCTCTTCAATGAGGTTTTTTATAGCCTCAAGGATGTTAAAAATTACCTTTTCTCCACTGAACTCCATGGAAAGTATACCATTGTGAACGTTGATGATCTCCTTTTCTGTTTTGAGGAATGGCCTCCCAAGTATGAGAGGAGCATGTCCTTGGGTTCGGGTATCATCCATTTCATGAATATAGAAGTCATAGGGTTATATAAAATTCTTCAATATTACAAGGAAATCCTCAATCACTCCTATTGGATTTCTAGTACTCTGGTTGGAAGGTTTCATGACAATGCCTATTGGTTGAAGCTCTCCAACCTTTAGATAAGTATACATAGAGTGAGGAATTACATTAATGGATGCACCTAAATCTAGAATAGCATTAGAAAATAAGGTCTCCCCTATGGTACATGGTATCTTTAATGTTCCTAGATCCTTGCATTTGGTTGGAATTGCTGGTTGAATCAAGGCCGAGACATTCCTTCCCAAGTTGACTCTCTCATTCCCCTTCAACCGCCTTCTATAGGTACAAATATCTTTAAGAAATTTTGCATATCAAGGGAATTGTTTTACTACATCCCATAAGGTAATGTTGAATTTAACATTTTTAAATTTATCTATTATTTATTTATTAATATCATTATCAAAAATATTCTTAGATATAGAGAGTCTTTGGGGGAAAGGAGTTGTCACGCCCTAATTTTTTGATTTATTTTTAATTTATTATTTCTTTGCTCTGGTTCCTCATTCCAATGTCCAAGCTAGGTCCTGGTTTTAAAATTTTTACATTTAATAATTTTAGTTGGTTTTGGACCTGTGTGCGGTCACCGTACGGTGTGTGTTAGCTGTGCGGTCAGCCCGGGTGTCGTGCAAACATCTAACGATTAAAGTAAATAAATATTTATGTAAATAAAGTGAGGTAAAATTTTAAATTATATTAATAATAATATTATTATGTAATTAATAATAATATTATTAATTAGGTGTTATTATTGTTATTATTTTTACTTTTATTATTATTATTATTATTATTTTATTATAACTTTTATTGTTATTATCTTTATTATTATTATTACTATTATTTCTTGTATTATTATTATTATTATTAGAATTAAATGCAAAAAAAACAATGAAACCCTAATATACTCGTAGCCAGTGCCCCCCATTTCCCCTCTCCTACCCACGACGCTCCCCCTCTGCGTGAACCCCATGCCCAGTATCTCTGGCCCTCCACCTTCTCCTGTATCGCCACTCTGGTGCCCCTCAATACCCTCCCCACACCCTTGTTCAGTCTCTATATCGCCACTCCCCAGCTCCTGTGCTACAGCCTTGCCCTATCCCCCCTTCAATGCCTCACTCCCTTACCCTCCTCCTTGCCCCAGTCGCACCCTCTGCACAATTGGCCTCCTGCTCTCCCTCTGTTTTCACTCACCCCTCCTTGCCCTCCCAATCCCCAACTCCAACCTTCTGCCTACATCTGGCCAACTTTCGACACCTAGACTCGCCGTTTTTTCCGTCTACACCCCTTCCTTTCCATCTCTGGCCTCCCTCACCCAGCCGCTCTAGCAGTTTCGACAACCCGTTCCTCCACCTCCTTCACGATGTGCACCCGACTAAACCACTTCCTTGCTCCGGCCAGTGGAACCTCCAACCTCTCACACTCCGGCCAGCCCTTCTTTATAACCATTAACCCCTCCATCGGTGTGTGATTGGTGTGAATGAGGTTGTTATTCCTTCCGCTGATGTAGAATCACAGTCACACACCATTGATGTAGGAGTTTTTATCCCATTTTATTCTAGAGAAATTTATTGGATATTGTGTTGCTTCAAATATTATTTTTACATGATTCTCTACTTAAAGATATTTCTAATTGATCCATTAGGATGTTTATGTATTATTATAAAATGTTAAAAATAGTTTTTGTATTGTTTCTTCTTTATGTTTGGGCATGTTAATTCTCAATTTTGGTTTAATCTCTTAGTAAATTTATTGTGATGTTTTCTTGAGAGTATAATTTGTTAAAACTATATTTATAATTGAATATCCAATTAATTATATGTGTGAACATGTCAAATGTTTTTGGTTAAATGTCATTTGGGTTTTCAATATTGAAATTGGATGTTTTATGTGGTGAAAAATATATTTCAAAAGTGTTTTGACATGAGTATATGGTGAAAGAAGATTTTCTAAATGATATGGTTACGTCTTCTTGTGTGCTTAATTAGGGAACTTCTTGGAAGTGTTTTTTGGATTATGAAAAATTTTTGAAATGTTTTTTCAAAGGAACTTGAGATTTAAATTCATTGATAGTGGTTTTTTACAAATCGGTTTCATTAATTGATTAATTAATGGTAAATGCATTTAAAAAATGGTTTTTGTGTCTCTTGGAATTTTTGGGGTGTCACTAGATGGTGAAACACCCATTGGTGCAGTAGGTTCATACATGGGGGTGTCATTAAAGGAAGAAGATGCTTTAAATTGGTGTTTCCTTAAAAACTTTTTTTCCTAAATGGTTCTTGTTTTCCAAATGATGTTGATTCCTCTAGGTTAATTAATTAGATATTGGGTGGCTTCTTAGTGGTGCACACACACACATACATAGGTGCGTATGTGTATATGTATATATATATATATCTTCCTTGCACATATTCCCTCATGGCATGAGGAATATGTTCAATGGATTGAGGATATATATATATATATCTCTCTCTCTCTCTCTGTGTGTGTGTGTGTGTATGAGAATGTATGTGCGTGATAGTGTGGGAAATTTTTTCATCAGATGCTTCAAGAGATGAAGTGTCTCAACTTGGTCTGTTTCCTTCTTTGAGGTAGTTTTCCCTATTCATTATCCATTAAATTAAAAAAATTATTGATTTCTTTCTTTTCTCTCTTTTATTTAATTCTTGTCTGTAATTTTGGGATTTTATAATAATTGATTGTTGTGAAATAAAGTAATACCCATTCTATTTCAATTGCATGAAGTTGTTTTATAAAATTTTCTTACTATGTTTTTGATGAAATTCCCCTTTTTCCCTTGAAAATGTGCTTCATATTTAAAGCGGTGAATTGAGTTTCTTACATGGGTTTCCAAGTGTGTCCGGTTTTTATAGTAAAGGAGTGTGTTTCGTCTTTTGGAAATGATTTAGTGTTAAATTATTATTTAGGGCCTGTTTGGTTAGGATTATTTAAAATGATGTTTGGATTTTCTTTGGAAATGATTTGACAAATTCTATAGTGTTGCATAGGTAAAGGCCCGATTGGAACTTTTGAATGGCTGTTTGGGAAAACCACTATTGGGTTAGGTATCCTTCCTCATCAATTTATCATGGAATAGGAGAGTCCTCGGTATAGTACCTTCATTGTATAATTATTATTTTAAGGCTAGGACTACCCTTGAGGTGGTCGGGGTGGTTCTGAGTTGCGTGGTGTGTTCGGTTATTTATATGTGGCTTGTTATTTAAAATTTATGGAAAACCCTCTTGAAAACTATACATGAGAACCAAGAATATAAATCATGTTTACTAATAATGATTGCAACACTAGTTTAGAATACGCACTGGCTAGTGGCCCTTAGTACGGACTTTTCTCTGCTAGGGAATTGGGCCCCTCATTTAGGCTAGGTAGGGCAACACCGATCATTTTAGCATTATTATTTCACGAAGAGTATCCATGTCTTCATGATGAGTCACATGAATTTGTGAAATCTAGTTTTCTTATGAGTTCCTAGGATTTCCTGTGTTCCTTTGACACTAGTATAGTTAGTACTATTTCCCTCTATATATGTAGTGATACCCATTGTTCTTAGTTTTGGTATATTCATGTAAAATTGTAAATGTGTGGTTTGTTAAAGATCTTTTCAAGAAGAAAATGTTTTAAACGAACAATCACTTTTTCCTTTGACACTTTTATGAAAATTAATTATTCCTTTTTAGTCTCATTTTCTTTCCTCCCCTTGCACCGTATTTTAAACATGAGGGCAATGTATTATGATTGTAATTTTTTTACCTTAAAAATGAACCATGTAGAAAATTTTATATTTATAGATTGTATTTTAAACCTCAAATCAATGTTTTCTAGGTTTAAAAAATGTGCATTGGGAATAGATTATTCGGGCCTACCTACTGAGTTTTAATATTCATGCCTATAGTTTTTTCTTATTTTTAGTTTCTCTGGAATGTTCCAGCTCTAGTTCGGATCACCTTGGGTGATGTTTGGTTTCGGTATCAGAGAGTAACCAATGGGGTTATATGTAGTCTTAGTCTTGGACAAGTTAGTCATGTTTTGGTCATTCTTTATTTTACTTTTGTTTATTTACCTTGTTTTATTCTATTTATTCTTGTTTATTTATTTATCTGTATAAGACAAATCATTCCGAACAATTAAATTTTGATGCCTGGTACTAGTTTCTAGCCCGTGGGGATCGGGAACTCCCTTAGAGCCATGTTGCGGATTGGCTTGGGTGACCATTTCCGGGTCGACTTGGGTTGGTTCATGAAAAAATGGTATCAAAGGGGACCTTGTTATTTAGGGTGTCTGGTAGATATAGATTAGGACTTTCGGGACCCAAGTGCTAGGTATGGGAAGGACGTCATGATCCCTCTCCCGTTCTGAACCTCAAGTCACCTGGGGTAGTCTGAAAGTTGAGTCCATGTCTCATTATGGTTTGTTTTGGATTTAGGGATGACAACGGAGGCATGCTAATGTTACATCATGATTTCACACGGAGTAGTGAACCATGTGGAGTTTGAGTACATCATTTAAGTTCCTCTTAGTTTTTGACGCTTACTTAGGGAATTACCCACTACCATATTGCTAGGTTAAGCATGACTACTAGTCCCTCACTCCGGTAGGTTGATGCAGGTTGAGTATCGTCTTAGTTCTAGTTGGCGTAAGTACACTTTTGAAGGTGAAAATGGTTTTTGAAATGAGAACGATTTCTTTTAAATAGCATTAAAATCATGAAATTCATTTTAAAACAAAAATATTTTGGTATAAAAAACTAGATTTTTTTGGAAATGGTAGATAAATGGTTTGGGTGCAACCTCAGTTACGTTCTATGAACATTTTAACATGTGAGGGAATGCATGAGAAGTGTGTGTTGGTGTATATGGATGAAATTGGATTAAGACATACACAACGATTCATAGGATTATTGGGGTGTATACTTGGAAATAATTTCTTGAAATTGTTTTTATAAAATTATTTTAAAAGGGAAAATGATTTTTAGAAATTGAATTTGGTTTGAAAAGTGGGTTGGTAGTTGGAAATTGGCCCTGAAATAAGGGGGTTTTGAAATATAAAACAAAAAGGGAATTTTAGGTAGTGTTTTTATTTGTTTGGTTTTTTATATGGTCATTTTGGAATAGTATGTTAATTTTAATTATACATTGATTTGATATCAGTTTCATCTTTGGGTTTTATATGATGTTTAGAAAATGCCACCCAGAAAGGTCCCCAAGGTTTCAGATAAGTCATGCCCAGTTTTTGGTCCTTTTTGGAAGTTTTCTGTCCTTCATGGTGATTGGGGTCTGTTAGAAATAGTAAAGTGGCTTGAAGTGGTCGAGTGAATTTTTAGGGTATTGGGAACTCCCAATGTCATTAGAGTTCTTGTAGTTTTGGATCTGTTCTAAGGTCCAGTACGAGATAGATGTGATTTTTTTTTACCTCTCCATAAATGCAAGTTGGGATGATGTGGGATGTCATTAAATTCGCCTTTGTCTGATGGTCTATACCTAAGGAGGTGAAGAAGAAGAAAAGGGAAGAGATAATGTGTATTTAACAAGGACAATATATAGTGAAATTATATGTTGACCATTTCAATGAACTTGTGTCCTTTTCTCTAGAGGTAGCATCATAGGATTTGATGAAGACTTATCTCTTCATTGGGGGTCTTTGTCCAAAGATCAAGGAGTAGGTCCTCCCTTCTAAGAACAATAGTTTTGAGAAGTTGGTGGATTTTTTGTTCTTTATTGAGTTGGTCTCTGGGGCTTAGATGGTCAAAAATACAGCGTATCCAGTTGCTCATGAAGGTTTCCTATCTGGTGAGTTGGGTGTTCTAGAGGGACATATTTCTAAAAAATTCTCTATAGTGGTTCTCGCTTCCAGTTTGTCAGACCATTCAGTGGTGTTCCCCTAGTGTGGCTGGTTTGGGCATGTAAAGTCTTCATGTCGCATCCCACCAAAGACATGTCATTATTGTGGGTGTCTGAGCCATCTAGAGAAGTTTTGTAGGAAGCATCACCTGAAAAAGATGTTCTGACAGAAGGATTCTAGTGACTGACTGTGAGGAATGATGTGCTTCATCCATCAGATCCTCAGCCATAGGTCTTGGGGTGAAGCTCACGCATAGTCAGGAGTTTGAGGGGGTGTGAAGCCTCGGTTCGATATTTGTGTTCCATGTTGGCATGGAAAACATTTAAAGTTATTTTCTTACTTGTTTTCTTCTGTTAAAGTTTTGATGTGCTTGTGAGTTCATTGTTTTGTCCGGATGTCATGATGGACTTTTTATATTGTAATCCCAATAGGTTTGTTGTCTGGTCATGGTTTTTCGAATCATGAGTTTTTTTAAAGGGGTGTTTGGCCCCTGTATGGGTTGATCTTGGTTTAGCGGTGTTCATTTGGAGATGAAAGTTCCTGTGAAGGAGTCAAGTCTTGTAGTTATTCTCGAGTTTACCACTGGGATTAAATTCATCTCGGAGGTCTTTTTCTCTAGTGTTTGAGTTTTTTTGTCTGGATCGAGAGTTCCAAGTTTCAGTGGAGGTGTTGTTTTGCTCGTTCTATTGAAGTTAGTTTAGATTGGTTGAGAGTTCCAACATATCCCAGCCCCCCTTCCCAGGGTGGTATGTTTGGGTATTAAATTTAATATCTAGTTGAGTTTTTGTGATGGGGAAAACCATTTCATGTCCTCACGTTCCTTTATGTTGTGGTTTCTTTCAGTTTCAATCGGGTATTGATTCATGTTTTGTCTATTGTTCGGCAGGGTAACTTTCTAGGGGCAGAAAGTGTCTGTGGTGGGGAGAATTGTAACATGCTGACTTTTTGATTTATTTTTATTTTATTATTTCTTGGCTCCGGGTCCTCATGCCAATGTCCAGGTTGGGTCCCAATTTTAAATTTATTACATTTAATAATTTTAGTGGGTTTTGGACCTGTGTGCGGTCACCGCACGGTGGGAGGTAGTCGCACGATCAATTCGAGTACCGCACAAATGTCTAACAATTAAAATAAATAAATATTTATGTAAATAAAGTGATTTAAATGTTTAAATTGTAATAATAAGAATAATATTAAGTAATTAATAATATTATTATTAATGAGGTGTTATTGTTGTTATTATTTTATTTTTTATTATTTTAATTTTTGCTATTATAACTTTTATTATTATCTTTACTATTATTTTTATTATTATTTATAGTATTATTATTATTATTATAAAATGAAAAAAAACTATGAAACCATAATCTACCCGCAGTCGGATCCCCCCTCCCTTCTCCTCCTACCTACGGCGCTCCCCCTCTGCCTGAACCTCATGCCTAGAAACTTCGGCCCTCTACCTTCTCCAGCATCGCCTATCTAGTGCCCCTCGCTACCTACCCACACCCTTGTTCAGTTTCTGCATCGCCGCTCCCCAGCTCTCGTGCTATGACCTTTCCCTCACCCCCCTTCACCGCCTCGCTCCCTTCCCATCCTACTTGCACCGGTTACGACATCCACACACCCGACCTCTAGCAAGTCCTATACATTATCTCACCCCTCGCCACCCTCCCACTCTCTAGCTCTAGCCCTCATCCTGAATTTGTCCCACCCTTGAATCTCAGCCTCTCCATTCCGGCCCTCTGCACCCCTTCCCCGCCAGCTCTGGCGTCCCTCACCCATCCACTCCTGCAGCAGCCGCGACCTCTGCCTCTACCTCCTTCACACCGTGCACCTGACCATACCACATCCTTACTCTAGCTAGTGGCACCTCCCACCTCTCGTTCTCTATCCAGACCTTCTTTCTGACCGTGAACCCCTCCATCGATGTGTGATTCATGAAAAAGTGGTTTTTCATCCCTCCGCTGAAGTGAAATCATGATCGCATTCCATTGAGTTAGGCATTTTCATCCCATTTCATTCTAGAGGAATCTATTGGTGCTTGTGTTGATTCAAATATTATTTTTACTTGATTTTATGCTTAATGATATATCTAATTGATCCATTATGATGTTTATGGATTATTATAACACGTTAAAAATAGTTTTTGATGTTTTTCTTGTTTATTTTTGGGAATATTAATTCCCAATTTTGTTTTAATCACATAGTGAATTTATTTTGTTGTTTTCATGAGAGTATAATTTGTTAAAACTATATTTCAATGTGAATCCCCAATTATTTATATTTGTTCATGTGTCAATTTTTTTAGTTAAATGTCATTTGGGTTTTAAATAGTGAAATTGGATGTTTTATGTGGTGTGAAATATATTTTGAAAGTGTTTTGACATGTGTATATGGTGAAAAGGGATTTTTCTAAATGACATGGTTAGGTTTTTATGTGTGCTTCATTAAGGTACATTTTAGAAGTGTTTTTTAGGATTATGAAAAAATTTCAAAATGTGTTTTCAAAGGCACTGGGTATACGAATGCATTGATAGTGGGTTTTTACAAAGGGGTTTCATAAATTGATTATTTAATGGTAAATGCATTTGAAAAATGGTTTCTATGTCTCTTGGAATATTTAGTGTGTCACTAGATGTTGGCACACCCATGGGTACACTAGGTGCAGACATAGGGGTGTCATCAAAGGAAGGTGATGAGTTAAATTGGTGTTTCCTTGAAAAATGGTTTTCTTAAATGGTTCTTGTTTTCCAAATGATGTTGGTTCCTCTAGGTTAGTTAATTAGAGATTGGGTGGATCCTTGGTGGTGTGCACACACACATACATAGGTACATATGTGTATATTTATATATATATATTCCTTTCACATATTCCCTCATGGAGTGGGGAATATGTTCAGTGGATTAAGGATATATTTGTGTGTGTGTGTGTGTGTGAGAATGTATGTGTGTGCTAGTGTGGGCATTTTTTTCGTCAGAAGCATCAAGATCTGAAGTGTCTTAGCTTGATCTGTTTCCTTCTTTGATGTAAGATTCCATATTAATTATCCTTTAAATCAAAGAATTCTTTAATTCTTGTTTTCACACTTTTATTTAATGCATGTTATTAATTAAGGTATTTTAGAATAATTGTTTATTGAAAAATAAAGTAAGACACTTTCTATTTTAATTGCATGAATTTGTTTTATTAAATGTTCTTACTAAGTGTTTGATGAAATGCCCCTTTGGCCGTTGAAAATTTTCTTCATATTTAGAGTAGTGAATTTAGTTTCATAAATGGGATTCCAAGTGCGTCTGGTTTTGAATGTAAAGGCATGTGTTGTTTATTTTGGAAATGATTTAGTGTTAAATGATTTTTTAGGGACATTTTTGTCGGGTTTATGTAAAATGAATTTTAGATTTTCTATGGAAATAATTTTCCAAATGATTTGGAAAAGTATAGAGTGTTGCATAGGTAAAGGCCCAGTTGGCACATTTGAATGGATGTTTGGAAAAAAACCCTATTTGGTTGGGTCTCTTGCCTAATCTATTTATCATGGGATGGGAGAGTCCATGGTATGGGACCTCTTTGTATAATTATTATTTTAAGGCAAGGACTACCCTTAAGGTGGCCGGGGTGGTGTCAAGTTTCATGGTGTGTTCAATTATATATATGTGTCTTGTTATTTGAAATTTATGGAACACCATCTTAAAAACTATACATGGGAACATGTGATAACAAAGAGGATTACTAAAAATGATTACTATCCTAGTTTAGAATATGCACTAGATAGTGGCCCTTAGTATGAACTTTGCTCTGCTAGGGGATTTGGCAACTTGATTAGGCCAGGTAAAGGAACTCATAGTGTTTGGGCATTATTATGTCATCAAGAGTACTCATTCCTTTAGGATGAGTCACATGTATTAGTACGTTCTATTTTTCTTCTAAGTTCCTAGTATTTCCCGTGTTTCGTTGACACTAGTATAGTTAGTACCTTTGCCCTCGCTATATGTAGTGATACCCATTGTTCTTAGTTGTGGTGTTTTCTTGTAAAATTTTAAATGTGTGGTTTGGTAAAGATATTTTCAAGAAAAAAATGTTTTAAATTAACAGTCACTCTTTCCTTTGACACTTTTATGAAAAATGAATGATTCCTTCTTGGTCTCCTCCCCCCCCCTTGAACCTTATTCTAAAGATAAGGGAAATATATTGTGATTGTGATTTTTTTACCTTAAAATGAAACGTATAGAAAATTATATATTTATATATTGTATTTCAGACCTGAAATAAATGTTTTCATTATTTAAAGAATGTGAATTAGAGATATATTAGTCAGCCCTACCTACTGAGTTTTAATTATCATGCCTATAAATTTTTCTTGATTTTAGTTTATCTGGAAGGTTCCAACTCTGGTTCGGATCACCATGGGTGATGTTTGGTTTTGGTATTGGAGAGTAACCCACAGGGTTACATGGATTCTTAGTCATGGACATGTTATTCATGTTTTAGTCATTCTTTCTTTTCATGTCGTTTATTTATCTTGTTTTATTCTATGTATTCTAGTTTATTTATTTATCTTTATGGTCCAAATCGTTCCCAACAATTATCTTTTGATGCCCGACACTATTTTTTATCCTGTGGGGACTGAGAATGACCTTCGAGCCATGCTGTGGATCGGCTCGGGTGACCGGTTCTGGGTCAACCCCGGTTGGTTTGTGACAAAAAGATGAATGGATTGTTCATTTGAAACAATGATAATTTTATTACCCTTTTTATTTTTATTTTCTCTACTTGAAATTTTTGAGGGTTGGGAAAGATAGTTTTCAAGAGGGTGGAATACCTTTTGTGTGAAATTTTTGGGAGAAACTTCTTTACCACTATGAAGTGTAACAACATATACATTACCTTTTTCCTTCATATTGGAAATGGGTTAAGATGGTAGTTGTCCATAACCTTGCATCTTAAGCTCACCAATGGTGTTTTCCAATTGCCCCACTGGAGTTCACATGTCTTAAATAGCTGATTTTGTGGTTTGTTGGAACTCTAGGTTCTTGGTTTCCATTTTCTTCCCCATATCCTTGAGGCTTTGCTCAGATTTGGGAGGAGGAGGAGGATTGTTTTGAGAAGGTGAAGGATAAGAAGGTTTCATACCATGTCATTGTTGATACCAATTATGCCTGGGGTAGCTTCAGTTTCCTCTTTGTTGGTACTATGGTTGTGCATTCCAGCCATGGTTTGGATTTGGCCAAAATTGTGTTTTCTTTAAGGGAGATTCTTGTTGGAATGGATGCCCTGGGAACATGGCTACACAAGATTCAGGTGAATATTGAAGTTGTGGGCACTGTTCATTAAAAAGATTATTTTCAGAACAAATACCACAATTTAATGGAATTGAAGAAGATTGTGAGTTACCTTGTTCTTGAGATAATTGACTTATAAGGGTATGAATCTCATAAATTTTTTTATCTACTTTTTTTCTAGGTATGAATGACTTACCTCATGAACTCTTTGGGTTGGTGCAATAGCTCATGTACCAGATTATTGTGCATTTTGAGCCATGTTGTCTATTAAGTCATGAGCATCAGAAGGAGTTTTATCAATAGGGGAACCACCAGATGCAGTATCAATAATTCTAAAATACATGGGGACAATTCCCTCATATAATTATTGGATTAATAGTTTTTTCACTAATTTTGTGGTGGGGGCATCTTGAGAATAGTATTTTCAATCTCTCCATGAATTCATGAAGGGTCTCTCCTTGTGATTGCCTAATGCCACATATTTCTTTCCTAATTGTTGTTGTTTAGGAGGAATGGAAGAAATTCTCTAGAAAGTGACATTTAAGGTTATTCCAGCACCAATTCTAGAAGGTAGATAGTATATACAGTCATAGTCTACACCATCAAGGAAGAAAGGGAAAGCCCTAAACTTAATTAGGTCCTCATATACATTCTGGGGTTTCATGATGGAGCACACTATGTGAAAATATTTGAGATGTTTATGAGGGTACTCACTAGGAAGACCATGGAATTTGGGAAGTAGGTGGATGAGGCCTGATCTCAGATCAAAAATAGTTTATTCCTAGGGATATTGGATGTGCACAAGTTGGTACTCTACATCTGGGGTGGTCAGTTCTTTTAAGGTTCAATTATTTTCAACCACGTTTTCTTGGGTTTGATTGGGTTCAATTTTTTATCGGTTTAGGACCACTTGAGGTTACAAAGGTGGTTCCTTAGTGTGACTTGATTGACTTTATCTATATTCCTTAATTTGTGAGTGGATTGATTTTTCAATTTCAGGTTCAAATTCAAGTAGCGTTTCTTTACCATATCTTTTCATTCAACAATGATGTCCAGTTTTATTTACTGATTATTTGTGGTTTTTTTTAATTTTTTTTGAAAGAGGAATGAAATAAAATAACTTAATAAATTACAGGAGAAACTAAATATAATGTTATACTATAGAATTAGATAGATAGATAATAAAAAATAAGAGAGACTGAGAGAGAGAAAAAACACAAAAATAAACAAAAATAACGACAAAAACAAAAAACAAAAACAATAAAATGGGGGTGGGATATTAAAAGGATTACTAATTAAGAAGTAAAATAAATAAATAAATGGAAATAAATAAGAAAAAATGATCTTTGATCCTCGTCAATGGAACCAAAATTTGATCGTGTTGTCGAACACGTCAAATTATATGGTTATTTTAACTAGAATTTCTACAGTATAACAGCAACCCTAGGTTGTCTATCGACGGAGCCTTAGATCATTAATTTAAAAATGAGGTTATTATTATGAAATTAAAAAAGAATTTTGTATTTATAAAACTTGGGATTTTTTTATTTAAAAACATAAATTGAAACTATACTACTATGTGAGAAAACAAGATAGAGAAATCTTGATCAACCTGGGTAAGCGTCCCTTGATGCTCAATCCCCCATCGATCTCAAGGGAACGGGAAGGATAATTGATCCCCTGATTTGTACACAATAAAACAAGTTTTTTATATATGTTATTACTAGGTTATGACAAAGTATTCTATTTAACAACTATATTGATTATTAGAGACTGCTCAAAATCAATAAACTTGAATCGATGTAAAAACAGAACTCAATCAGGTCATCACATTAACAACATGATGAGATGACCAGATTTGTGTCAATGATAAAATCTTCCACAGTATAAGAACATTCATATTCATGGGTTAAATATTTTTGATTTTATCAACTGACATAATCCATTCACACACTCATGAAAGGGAAGGGGTGAGAGAATAGGCAATTGCACTCAAATCATCAAAAGATCGGGGTTATGCATGGAAGCATGAGGATTCTTGTTCCTTTGATTTTTATTTGATCATATCAGAATTAACAGAAATTAAGATGGAATAAATGAATAAAACTTGACAAAAAACTTGTAAATTCAATTACCTTATAGATATTAAAAGTGTGAAGCTCAATATTACAACAAAGTACACCCCCCCCCCCAAATTGATCAATAATTGGTTTAGAAGTACATGAGGGATAAGAGAACTAAAATGGGTGAATAGAGCTCTCAATATATACTCACCCTTACCCCTGGTCTTGAAACATGAGATAATGAGGGGGAGGAGTGAATTAATGGACAATTACATCAAAATTTCCACAAAAAGTGGTCAAGTATCTAAAGGGCTTGGTGACTATTCACAGCAAAATTTTTACTCCATCTTTATATTTCTATTTGACTAAACAAAACGCATGTAAATGACTTGAAATTAGGTGAAGAGTTGGAACATTTATTTATCTATCCAAGGGAGGTAACATCAGTCCAATTAGATCTCTAATTCATGAGTTAGTGCCCAAATACAGAAAGGTGGTCCAATCTGGCCCACCGAGAATTTCATCATATTATGGTCCTATTTTGGGCCTCAAAATGGATGAATTTGGCTCCATGATCTTCTATAGAAAAGTATCTCAAATCTTTTCATTAATAGACCCATTTTTCGACCAATTGGATGCACAGAGTATCTATAGTACATATCAATGTCTACATGCATGCTTGGGCTCTCTCCTAGTTGGGCCCATTTTGATTGAATTCCATTACAAACTCTCCAAATAACCTCCTCTTACAATGTAAACAAAAAAAGTAAAATTTACTTATTAAACAGTGATAAAAATTAATTAATTGAATAAAAAATGAAGTTCAATTTATTATTATATTTGAAATAATCATTTCAAAACCAGTTTAAAACAGCAGTATAAGGGTGGAATTGAATAGTCAATCGCTATGAAATCACACCCCCACACCTAAACATTTGAACTCTTTGGAAAATACCCATATCCAAAAATTGATGAATTAATATATTCCCAACATCATGAACATTTAAAATTTGAGGAAATTTTAATTCATTAATGTAATGTGATATATGCATGGTCCACACCAAGGAGTTCTTCCTAGTGAAAATGGAAAAGGATGTCTTATAAATTATATCACAATAAAATTCAAAGAGATTCATGATACCAAATTGAGAAAGGAATTAAAAATTCAACCATCACACTAACTCTCCATGTGTGTGTGTGAAAACCATTCCATGATATTCTTTCCACATTATATCAAATAAAAATAGGTTATTTTAACATTTTTTAGCTTAAATGATTTTTTACACTAAACCTGCCCTACATCCTTTGCAATCATATTTCAAGACCCACTCACATAATCATTCCTGAATGTCAAACCATATGCTCCCAATCTAGATATCCCCATATTTCACATTTCATCAATACCCACATTTATTTATTGTTTTTAGAAGTTTCATTTGGACCTAATATCACACTTATCTCACAACCCTTGTTTGATCTTCTCACGACACTAATTGTAATAGTTATAATAAGATTAATGGTTAAGGAGGAGTAGTTTTTGACCTGCCCAAGACACGAACCATTTTTTAATTTTTTTGAGGGCGTCCAACTGTCAGATATCTGGTACACATGCATAGTTCAATCTTGTATAGTATTGAAACAGATCGGATAAGGAACAAACGTATAGAAATATCATTGTATGTTGACAAAAATTAACCTAAAATATATTTACATTTTATTAAGTAATTAATATTCACACTTTCTGGTTTAGTGCAATAAAGTATGGAGATATTAGTGACATGGTTTTCCCAAAAACTAGTAACACAAGGGGAATCAATCATCTAAAATATTTCACAGAGATACAACCATTAATATCATTGAATTAAAATAAATTCACTAAAAATCACTCCTTGATGTTAAATTCATACAAATATTCATTCCATAATAGAGATTGGTTTTCATAAAATGTTAAAACAACATGGAATCAAAAATTTCAACATGCATTTTCAGTAAGTTCCCTGATTTGGTGTCCATAAGGGGGGAGAAGTAAAAATACAATACAGAAAGTAAAAAAGAGATGAAATAAAAAATACAATGAAAATCCTAATGAACTCAAGAAGATGGGGAAAAGTTAAAATACCATAAAGAATGAAAAAAGATAATAAATAATAAAGATGATGAATATAATAATGAAATCAGGAATGTATCCCCCCCCCACACCTATAATGTGCAGTGTCCTTACTATAATAATTGAGAATTTGATAAGGAAGGATACAACATGGTGCGTTTCTTTGGTATTTTGTTTCTATAAGGTGTATTTCCTCCACCGTATTCTTTGTAAAATCCTCATATAAGTTTTTAAGTTACTATCCATTGATGGTAATACTTTTTCCACTCTACTCATGCAAAATCAACATTGCACCAAAAGGGTAAACATTAGTAATAGTATAAGGACTGAGCCATCAGTAATGAAGCTTACCTGGGTGTAGCTTTAGCCTGGAATTATACACGAGGACATTTTCACCAATATGGAACTTCCACTGATGAATAATGCTATCATTTATAGCCTTTTTATTCTTTTTATAGATTTGGGAGTTCTAATATTCATTATGTCTAATTTATTCCAACTCTGGATTTTGTAGCTTCTTATGCTCACCTGTCTTTTAAAGGTTCATATCACATTGTTTAATATCCCAATAAGCATGGTTTTATACCTACAATGAGAGGTTATAAGCCTTTCCAAACACTATTTTTTATCGTGACATTCTGATTGGGGTTTAAAATGATGTACAGTTCTCTCAAAGTGCATCATCCAAGTGCAAACTCCAATATTTACTATTGGGTTGTACTGTTTTTCCAAGATTCTATTAACATCACAATTTTAGATTTCTTCTTGTCTACTAGTTTGGGGGTGATATGTAGTAGAGAATTTATGATCAACCCCACACTTAAGAAGAAAATTTTTCATGTTGCGGTTGAAAAAATGTTAACCCGGATCACTAATGATGAATCTCGACAAACCAACCCTACTAAAAATTTAGTACCTTAAAAAATCAACAACAAACTCAAGAGTCATCGGTCCTAGTAGAATTCTTTTCCACCCATTTATATACATACTCCATAGAAAATAATATGTACACAAATCCAAATGAATTTAGAAAAGTCTCTATGAAGTCAATGCCCCGTGCATCAAAATTTTCACAGAATAACATGTGATGTTGGGGCATTTAATTCCTCTTGGAGATACTTTTTGTGAATTGACAATGACTACATGACTTGTAAAATTGATGGGAAACCCTATTCAATGTTGAAAAAAAATGTTTTGAGTCAAGGACCTTTAGAGATATAATTTGAGAGACAAAGTTGTAGAGACCTGAAGCTTGACGTACATGAACATTACATTACTTTTGCGGAATACTTAATACATAACAAAAACAGACACACAAGGACCGTAATAGTTTAGTGTCTTTGGAAACTTGGAATATAATCTTATAATCTTGGTGAAAGATCTTCAACATCTCCCATAAAGATCTTCCCCTTTTTTGTTACCTAAATCCTCTCTTTATATCCTGGGGAAAAGAAAACATAAAAAGGGTGAGCTCAAATGCTAAGTAAGGGTATGCATGGATAAAATAAAACATACCATATACATTTGACCTTAAAAACATGAACATAATTTTTAAACATCAAAAGCTTGAGCAATGACATAAAACATGGAAGTACGTATGGCATAGATCATAAAGAAACATTAAGAATGATAAAATAGCATGGGAATAAAACATTTAATTGTGGAAACCATTAAGCACATGATATGATTTCCATATTATCCAAGGCATTCCTTCCAATACCATCTTAGTGGACAAAGTCCCTTTCTGAATCGAGTTCACTCCTTGTTCCAGTCCTGTATTACTGAACCGGTTTAACTTGTCGTTCCAGCCATGTCTATCTCATGAGATATAAAATCTTTACCCAATGCATTGGAGGGATATATAGGTCCCACCCATCTCATAATTAAATCCTTCTTACTTGATCCACAAAATAAACTTGAAACATTCATCATAACTCAAAGAATAAAATGGGTTTTATAAACATCATCCCATCGTCACATAATCCATATAAAACAAATGGATATATCAACATAAGAAACGTGAAACCATGTAAATCATAGAGACATTGATACTTTAAAAATACACATGTATAATAATGGCATCTTAGATAAAAATGGTTTTGATAATACACTTGAAATGAATTCTTGAAGAAAATATCCTTTTTTCGTCAAAATCATTTTCTTTTCACAAAATGTCATAAAATTTTAGAAGAAATGGTTTTTGTTGAAAATAGTCATGAAATATTTTGGAGGAAGCTTCATGAAAACAATGCTTTATAAAACCATAAATATCCGTTCACGCCATATAAGTTAAAAATAACATTCTCCTCGTACTTTTGTCGGAAAAGTCAAAAAAGTACCTTGTAACGTAAACAAAAAAAAGATTCCTTACATACCATGTAGTAAAAGTCAAAATGGGTAAAAAGTAAATTAAACATACATAAAAACTATTTTAGAAAACATGGACATGGATGATAACAATAACCCCAGTAAATACTTACGTATAAGCAATCTCGGATAAAAAAAATGAGATTTGCAAAATTATCCCTTACCTTAGGTTCGATATGCTTAGTACGTATCCAAACCTCCTGTATAATGATTTAAATAATTTCATTGACTTATTATAGAATAATATTCATTGTTATTATATCATATATGGTTCATTTATGACTTTATATTACCCGTTCTTTTGTAAATTCCATATTAAATAGTGTTTTGGGTAAAATCGTTTCATTTGTCGTTCGTGTTTTGACTTGTAATTATTCGAATGATTACTTAGATCATGATTACTTAATTCTAGAATATAAAACATGATTTATATATAATATATATTCATAATATATATATATATATAATAAATCGATAAATGGAATGAAATACACCATTCATGGAGACGGTAGGACGTACGTACGCATGAACGTTGTTTTCGTTTCCTTATTGAATTGAATGGAATTAAGTAGATGACATAAATATATATATACATAAATCCAGTAGAATTATTATGTCATATATTTTATTATTACTTATTATATATACTTTATAATCATTCTTGAATGGTTATCATGGAGAGTGAATCTCATCGCGTCGTGGAGACGGTATTCCGTACGTACGCACGAGCGATGATATCATTCCCATGATCGTCGAATTATATTAAAGTGTATGTATAATATTACGGAATCAATATCACTTTACAATAATCATATATATTCATTACTTTTGCCATTATACCCATCCATGTAAGGTGGTGGTGGAAAATATATTACACCACGGCGTGGAGACGGTATTCCGTACGTACGCACGCGCGGTGATTTCATTTTACATAGGATGGATAGATGGTGAAATATGGTTGTTTCATACTTATAATAACATATCAGTATATTAATGATATTTATTTTATTACTTCATAATGAAAAAACTAAATAAGAAGAAGTTGAAGAAGAAATAAAATTGAAAGAATCGGTAACGGATATTACCTCTTCTTTGACACGCCTCTTTGAATCCTCCTCTTAGGGTAATACAATTGGTATTTGAAGAATACCAGGACCTCTAGGATGTTTCTAGGGAAGTTTATAAGGTAAATGGTCAGGTTTTGGTCAAGCTTAAAGGCTAAAATTTGTGTGAGGAAGAGAGGGAGGAGGTGCCCTTTTATAAGGGAGGAGAGGGGCACCTTTGGAAATCTTAAAAATATTAATTTATAATAAATCTAACCCCACTTAAAAACCTCCAAAAATGACTCATATTAGAATATAAGATTCTATAGGGTTGTAATCTCATCAACCAATAAAATTTATACATGTTAGGAAATTATTTTAAACATTATCAACTTGATTTATCCTTACTTAATCAATTTAATTTTATTTGTGGTAATAACATTCTAAATTTTAAATTATAAAACAAATTACTTATTTGTTGTGAATTGTCCATAATTGGATAATTTATAACATTTTAGGCCATATAAATTTAAATTTTAAATTTTTAAATATTTTTGTGATTTTTAAACAATTTTATAATATGTTATTTTTATAAAATAACAATAGTGTCATTTTTGACACTATTAAATTATATGAATTTAAATAAAATATATACAGAATATATGTTCAAAATAAAAGCTTAAATAGATTCATAAAAGGCCATATGTATCTATAAAATTAGTAGAGAACATTAAATAGTTCATATAATATTTATTTTATTATTTTTAAAACCATTTATTTGGTTTATCTATTAATAAAATAATTACTACAACATTTTTTGTATAATTATTAAATATACTTATTTTTTTAATAAAAATTAAAAATAAAATCCTATGATTAAGATAAATCTATTAAATTTCACTATTATACTTTTACTCGAATTTATCATCTTAAAATCATAATTTTTAAATTGTTATATTTATTAAATTATGAAGGTGACAACTTTGGCATCATTTAAAATAAAATAATATAAGTGTCATAATCACTTTTCTAAGACTCCAAACGGTTATTTATTGGGTAATTAGATGATTATGGTATATATATACACTAAAAATAAGTTTTGGTCAGTTTTGTGGGCCTTTTAATGGGTATTATTATTTCAATAAAAACTATATTACTGATTTTTCACTTAATAAATAATTTCTGCATCATTAATGTATCACCATTAATGATAATTATTTAATCCATAAAAAACCTAAATAAACTATCATGATGTATATAATTTTATTAGATTTCCAGAGACTATTCATGTTCGAAGTTTTATGATGTTTATCACTAAATTAAAATTATTATACTAATAAGATTTAAGAGAGTGACACGTTGTCACATTCTTTGGTTTTAATAATAATTAAATTATTTTCATGGTCAAAAGTCCATAAAAAGAATCTAATCCGACCCTTAGGTGATATGGGTAGACTTTTAGTCATCCAATAGAATTTTCTCACGTGTTAGGGTAATTTTATAATATTATACTCACCCATAATTACCCGATTTACCTTTAACTATGGTAAATAAAATTTACCGTAGTTACTATTCATAATTTCCAAAAATAATAAGTATCCTATTAACATAATTTGGACCCACTGATTCCAAAATATGGAATCCATTTTTTCAAATTCAATACACAGAAGTTGCAGAAATTAAATTAAAATTAATCCCGTTGTCGAATGAAAACGGGTTTTTGTTTAAAACATTGCAAAATTTTGAATTGATTTAACCTACGAATTCAATGTAAAATCAATGCTAATGACATAAATTATATTAAATGTTAAAAATATATTTTATTTATACTTTAAAACCATTCAATATTATAATTTAACCACATATGTTATTATGATGAAAAAAGTTGTTTTTAATTAAAATATAGCGTGTTTTTACTATTCATTAAAATATGAAAGTTATTAGAATAATATGAAAATTTTATCCAAGGTAAAATTTTATATCCTGATTCCAAAGAATAATTTTATTTTGTAAAATTGAACATATAAATAAGTCAAAAACTAGATTTAAAGTGGGTGAGCCATCAAAAGGTGGCAAAACTGCATTTTTTGAAAAATACTTATTTTACCCAAAAAATTTATTTTGTTATTATACCATGTTATAGAAAATGTGTAAGATGAATAATAATGTTATAAAATTCAAAATTTATTTAATACAATTCATAATGGCTAGTTCATAATAATATTATAATAATATATCGTTGTTTAGTAAAACTCGGTATTGCGTACAACACACGCTATCGAGGAAGGTCGCGATTGCGTGTAATGCAAGACATGTCAGGGTTGTGTGTAGTGCATGACTCATTTTTTTCTGCGTATAAAAAAATACATTTACTACATATATATATACTCAATGTTTCGTAGAATAACTACTATCAAACAAACATGAAATTGTGTGTAACACGATCTGGGATTAGTGTTGCGTATACTGCAAGCTAATACGGTGTTGCGTATAGCGCAAGATAATCTTGGTGTATCGTACAACAGAAGATATGAAAGAAATTAAAAATAATATATCTTATAAAATCTTGGGTTATTACAAAAGTTTTTCCCACATGCCAAAGTGTGTAAGAAGGCCAAAATAGAGGTGAACTCATGGTCAGGGACACACTGATGAACTAATTGGTCACCACAAATTCACCACAAATATGGGTCATCCAAAATGTACCACTGAGAATCACACTTAAGTCTCTGGGATTGTGAAGTGCTGAAATTAGTGGTGAGCCTAGATGTTGCTAGAAAATTTACAATGTCTGCATACAAGGGGGTAAGGTCCACAACATTATAAATGTTCTCATGGTAAAATAATTCTCTATTGGGGAGGTATGAGTCAACATGGTGGTCCAGTGCTGGATAAATCCTACTAATGTAGTCAGCTAAAAAAATTTCCACTCCCCTCTTATCTCTAATCTCAAGGTAAAACTATTGGAGGAGGATCATCCATCATATAAGGCGGATCATGGATTTAGGTTTATTTACAGAAAACAAAGGGCAACATGATCAGAAAAGACAATGAATTTTGACCAAAGAAGATATGAACTAAAATTTTCCAAGCAAAACACAATAGAAAGGAGTTATTTTTTAGTGGTTGTGTAGTTTTCTTGGAAATGTTCAAGGGTACGCGAGGAATTTGAAATTACACGAGGAACCTTCTCAACCATTTGTGATAAGACTTCCCCAACTGCAAAGTTAGAGGCATCCCACATAAGTTTAAAGGGGAGATCCCGCCTTGGTGGTTGGATGATGGGAGGTGAGGTGATACTCTTTTATAGTGAATTTAATTCATCCTCAAAACTTTTATCAAACACAAAATCATAATCTTTTTGTAATAAGTGGTACAGTGGAAGTGCAATCTCACGGAATTCTTTAATGAATCAGTGGTAAATACCTGTATGGACCAAGAAAGATCTCACCTCAAGAACACATTTTGGATATATAAGGGATGAAATTAATTCAATTTTATATTTATCAACTTTAATTCCCTGACTTGAAATGAAATTTACAAGAAATATCCCCCACTAAACCATGAAATGGCATTCCTCATAATTTAAAACAATATCTTTTTAAATTTAGTGGAAAAGGAAAAAATATAGGTGTTCCAAAAAATCATCAAAATAAGAACCGTATACCCTGAAATAATCCATAAATACTTCCATACAACTATCAGGGTACTAAAAAAAATACTCAACATACATCGATGAAAAGTACCAGGAGCATCACATAGATCGAAAGGCATCTTTCTGTACAAAAATGTGCCAAATGGACAAGTAAATATTGTGTTTTCTTGATTCTAATGGGCTATATTGATTTTTAAATAACCTGAATATCCATCAAGGAAAAAATAATAGGACTTACTAGCCAATCATTCTAACATTTGGTCAATGAAAGGTATAGGAAATTGGTCCTTTAACATGGATTGATTCAGTCAGCAGTAATTAATATAGACATGCCTAATATTTTTTACATGTGTTGGCAAAAATTCATCCCTTTCATTTGAAACAACTATTAATCCTATTTTGTAGGCACAATTTTTATTGGGATAACCCATTTGATATCAGATATAGGATAAATGATACTAACAGAAAATAATCTACTGACATCCAATTGTACCACTTCAAGGAGAGTGGGATTCAACCTGTGTTGAGATTGTATTACTATCTTAGCCTCATCATCCACAATTATATGGTTCATACAAATATATGGGATAATCCTGAGAATATTATCCAATCTACATCCTATCTCTTTTTTACACACTCTTAGAAGGTTGAGAAGTTTTTCTTCCTAATGTGGAGATAGGTTATTGAAAACAATGAAGGTAAATTGGTCAATAACCTCAATATTTTCATATTCTAAATTATAATGTAGTTTTTTAAATTCCAACACTGGTGGTTTTTTTATTATGGGACGGGGTTTAGGTGGAGTAAGGTCCATGAGACTGTCTATCTTCTCATGTTTATTCTCTAAGGAAATAGAATCTATGGAAATGAGATTTATAGAATCATTGATGGTCATGGGTACCTCATAATGAACGCACTCATCAATCAAAGCACAAAAATTACATTTCTCAAAAACCCACACAACAATCCAAACATGAATCAAAACTCAAATCATCCCAGGGATAAGAAGAGGAAAATGAGTCAGAGTATGGGTTGATGATATAATTTTGTGTGTTTGTGTATCATTTGAGAGAACATCCATCAAATAGATAGGAAGAGTGGAGTGCTCTTTAATGGGGTGTTCATAGCCTCAAGGATGTTAAAACTTACCTTTTCTCCACCGAAATCCATGGACAACATACCATTGTCAACTTTGATGATCGTCTTTGCTGTTTTGAGGATTAGACTCTCAAGTATGTGAGGAGCATGTCTTTGGGTTTTGGTATCTTCCATTTCAAGAATGTAGAAGTAAGCGGGGAAAATTATATTCTTCACTCCTACAAAGACATCCCCCATCACTCATGTTAGATGTGTAGTAATCTGGTATGAATTATTCACGACAATGCTTGTTGTTTGAAGCTCTCCAACCTATAGAGATGTATACACAGAGTGAGGTATTATATTAATGGAAGAACCTAAATCTAGAATAACAGAAAAGAAGGTCTCCCCTATGGTACACAGTATAGTTAATGTGCCCATATCCTTAGAATCGGTTGGTATTGCTGGTTGAATCATGGTCGAGACATTCCATCCCAAGTTGACTCTCTCAGTCCCCTTTATCCTTCTTATGGGTGAAAAGATCATTAAAAAATTTGGCATATCGAGGTATTTGTTTAACTGCATCCAATAAATTAATTCCAACTTGAACCTTTTTAAATTTATCCATTATTTCTTTATAAATATCATTATCAAAATTATTCTTATATTTTAGAAGTCTTTAGGGGAAAGGAAGAGGAAGGGATTGTTGATTTGAATCAACGATAATTTTATTACCTTTTTCTTTGTTTTTCAATACTTGAAATTTTTTAGGGTTGGGAAAGAGAGTTTTCAAGAGGGGGACATACCTGTTGTGCAGAATCATTAGAAGGAGAAACTTATTTACCACTACGAAGTATAACTACACATATATTACCTTTGTACTTCAGATTGGAAATGGGTTGGGATGGTAGTTGTCTAGAACCTTGCATCTTAAGCTCACCGATGGTGTTTTCCAATTGTCCCACTTGAGTTCCCAGGTCTTGAATAGATAATTGTGTGGTTTTTAGGAACTGTAGGTTCGGGTTTTCCATTTTTTTCACCATATCCTCGAGGCTTAGCTTAGATTTGGGAAGAGGAGGAGGATTTTTTCAAGAAGGTGAAGGATAATAATGTTTCATACCATGGCCTTATTGATACCAATTCTGCATGGGGTAGCTTGAGTTTCCTCTTTGTCGGTACTGTGGTTGTGATTTCCACCCAGGGTTTGGATCTAGCCTAAATTGTGTTTTATTTAAGGGAGTTTCTTGTTGGAATGGACGCCCTGCGAACATGGCTACACATGATTCAGGTGAATCTTGAAGTTGTGAGTACTGTTCAAAAAAATGAGTATTTTTAGAACAAATACCACAATGTAATGGAATTAAATAAGACTGTGAGTTACCTTATTCTTGAGATAATACCTTACAAGGGTGTGAATCTCATCATGTTAATTATATAAATTTTTTATAGGTATTAACTACTTACTTCATGAACTCCTCAGGTTGGTGCAATAGCTCATGTACCAAATTGTTGTGAATTTTGATCCATGATGGCTATTAAGTCACGAGTGGCAGAAGGAAATTTATCAACAATGGAAACACCAACTGCAACATCAATAATTCCCAAATCCATGAGGATAAGTCCATCATATAAGTATTGGATTAAAAAAAATTCACTAATTCGGTGGTGGGGGCTGCTTGAGCAAAGTCTTTTGAATCTCTCCCAGTATTCATGAAGGGTTTCTCCTTGTGATTACCTAATGCCACACATTTCTTTCCTAATTGATGTATTTTGGGATGCAGGGAAGAAAATATCTAGAAAGAGCCATTCAAGGTCATTACAGCCACCAATTGTGGTAGGAAGATAGTATATTCAGTCATTGGCTACACCATCAAGGGAGAAAGGGAAGGCCCTAAACTTAATTAGGTCCTCAGATACATTTTGGGGTTTCATGGTGGAGCACACTATATAAAACTTTTTGAGATGTTTGTGAGGGTACTCAATAGGAAGACCATGGAATTTGGGCAGTAGGTGTATGAGGCCTGATCTCATCTCAATGTTGGTGTCTTCCTCAGGATATTGGATGTATGCATCTTGGTACTCCACATTCGGGGTGGTCAGTTCTTTTAAGGTTTTATTATTTGAAGCTACATTTTCATGGGTTTGATTAGGTTCAATTATCAATTGGTTTAGGACCACTTTAGGTTCCAAAAGGGTTTAATCAGTATTACTTTATTGATGTTTTCTAGATTCCTTGATTTGTGAGTGGAGTGTTTTTTCAATTTCAGGGTCAAATTCATGTAGTGTTTCTTTACAAGATATTGTCATAAAACAATGATGTACAGTTTGATTGATTGTTTGTTTTTTTGTTGTTTTTTTAGTTTTCTTATAATTTTTTTATAGAAGATGAATGAAATAAAAACACATATGGAATGAAAGGTTTATTGAAAGGAGAATTTTATACTATAGAATTAACGTGAGAGAGAGATAAAAAAATAAGAGAGATTGAGAGAGAGAAAACACACACAAAAATTATTGATAAAAACCAAAAACGAAAAAAATAAAATAGGGGTGGGATATTGAAATGAGTACAATTTAAAAATAAAAATAAATAAATAAGAGGAAATAAAAAGGAAAAAATTATATTGGATCGCCGAAAATGGTGCCAAAATTTGATAGCGTTGTCGAGCGCGTCAAATTAGATGATTATTTTAACTAGAATTTCTACAGTATAGGAGAAACCCTAGGTCATCTATCGACCGAGCCTTAGAAAATTAATTAAAAAATTATGTTCTAATTATGAAATTAAAAAAGTATTGGGGATTTATAAAACATTGGGTTTGTTTATATTAAAACATAAATTGAAACTATAATACTATGTGAGAAAACAAGATGGAGAAATCGTGATCAACCCAAGTAAGTGTCCCTCGATGGTCAATCCGTCATCACATTCAAGGTAATGGGAAGGATCATTGATTAATTGATTCATAAAAACTGAAACTAGTGTTTTATGTGAGTTTTTTATAGGTTATCACCTAGGATTTGATCGAACAATGATATTGATTATCAGTGATAACTCAAAATCATCAAACTTGAATCGATGTAAAAACAAAACTCAATCAAGGAATCACATCAACAACATGAAGAGATGAACAGATTTGTGTCAATGATAAAATAGTCCAAAAGATAATAACATGAATATTAATGGGTTAACTCTCTTTAAATTTATCAACAGACATAATCCATTAGCACACTCATGAAATGGAAGGGGTGATAAAAGTGGCTACCGCATTCAAATCATCACAAGATCTGGGTTATGCATGGAAGCATGAGGATTCATGTTCCATTGATTTGTATTTGATAATACTATAATAAGAACATATTGAGAATCTAGAAATGATAAAAAAATTGATAAAAAACTCGGAAATTTAATTTCCTTATGATGATTACAAGCGTAGATCTCGAGACTACAACAAAGGATACCCCCAAATTGATCACTAAGAGGATTAAAAGTACATTAGGGATAAGAGGACTAAAATGGGTGAATATATCTCTCATGTTATACTCAGCCTTACCCCTAGTATTGAATCTTAAGATAATGATGGGGAGGAGTGATTTTATGGGAAATTACATCAACATTTCCACAAAATCTGGTCAATTATCTGAAGGGCTAGGTGACTATTCAAGGAAGAATTTTTAATCCATTTCTATCCATCCGGTTGACTGATCAAAATGTGTTTAAATGACATGAAATTAGGTGGAGAGTCGTAACATAGAGTTTTCTATCCAAGGGATGTTGTATCAGAACAATTGGATCACTGAGGCCCATGTTAGGGCCCAAATACAGAAGGGTGGTCCAATATAGCCTATCCAGAATTTCTTTACATTGTGGGCCTATTTTGGGCCTCCAAATAGATGATTTGGGCTCCATGATTTTATATAGAAATTTATCCCACATTTTTTTCATTTATACAATAATTTTTATCCCAATTTTATGCACTTATTATCCACATTACATATTAATGTTCACATGCATGCTTGGGATCTTGCGCAGTTTGACCCATTTTGCTTGAATTCCATCACGAGCTCTCCAAATCACCTCCTCCTACAATGTAAACACTGAAACAAGTAAAATTTACCTATTAAATAGTAATAAAGATTAATTAATTTAATAAAACATGATGTTAAATTTATTATAATATTTTTAATATTCATTACAAAACTAGTTTAAAACAGTAGTGTAAGGGTGGAATTGAATAGTGATTCACTATGTGATGAACTTCCTATGGAAATGTCATGGGTCAAAGTTGATCCACCTGGCATCAAATTGAACTTGAACCCTTCATAATATTAGTGAAATTTTAATCATAACATTTTTTTAGTTCTCATTCCATCTTTAATACACTCTAAACCACATCACTCTCCCCTCTTCCACCTCTAGGTGGTTGGGGGACTGTTTGGACATGGGGATCGGATCACCCCTAGTTGATGGATCATTTCATATCATGCTACCCTTTTGACCCACCTACACCCGACCATCTATAAAACCACAAATTGAGTGGAAAGATGTAACCAATCAATAAGAGTAGTAGGTGTTCCACAATTAGAACTCTACTCTAATAGTTAATAGTTCGGACAATCTACTAACCCTTTAGAAAGAGTCAAATATTTCAGAACATGACCATAAAGGGTCAGATCTTTTATAACCTTTTTCCATCTACTAGTTGGTGTAATATAAGAATTAGTAATATTAGAGTAGAGTACTGAGATAGATGGAGAACCCAATACCACTAATGAACATGGAATCATAGAAACATGAAAAGGTTTACTATATAGTGTTGATAGACTACTAGAAGAGTACTGAGGATTCTCTCTACACCTAGTACTCATATCATCACTCCATTTATACCCACCCTCCACTTGTATGAACATGAAAGACTATATATAAGAGTACCCTAGAGTAGAGTACTGAGCTCCCACCCCACTCAACTCCAATACCACCATCCTGGCTACCGACCTCGATCTATAGTGTTTGAATGCTTCCACTGACACATTTTACCTACAGAATCTCAAGATCCTCCAATTATGACCCCACGAGTCGAGCGACCACTTTCTAGATGCAGTAAACCTCATTACTCTACTATAATAGTGATGAAAAACATACTACTATACACTTTTAGAGTATAGTAATGAGTCGATTATGGACTGATACTTATATATATCAATGGTGTGTGGCCAATCAACATTTAATGATCCCTTGCCTTGAAATGTTGAAAGAGAACATGCCATCCCCACTTACCCCTTTCCCCAATACAAAATTCCCAGTTTCAGTACTCTACTCTAATTAAATGCATCCCCCAAATCCTTTTACTAAAATAATATATTAGATCTAACACAACACCCATCCATTCCACTGGTACTTATATATATATATATATATATATATTAAATGATGTATGAACCACTACATTGTCACCATGACCTCAGTAATCTACTCTAATAGTGTTGTTGATCCATTGGTACTTATATATATTGGTGGTCGTTTACCGTTCCACCACTTCTCCTAGTTGTTCGACCTTTTATCCCCCTTCCATCCCATCCATTATTCAGAATTTAAAATACCAATTCCACCACCCATGCCCAATGACTCAGTTGACCAGACCACTCCTTTTTCTCCCAACACACCCTCATACACCTTTTCCCCTTGGAGCACATTGGGTACCCACTAGTCCATGATACACTGGTGCCTTTGGGTGCAGTTTCTAGCTTAGTGTGCTATTCGGCCTTCCAACCTCCCTTAAATTATATCTTGATCATCTATCACCCATGCAGTGTTGGTGTACCATGTTACATTCAACCAATTTTTCTCAAGTGAGATGTTGTTGAGGTGACCCATAGAACTGCTTGATTGCCTAACGGTTTTGAACCCCCTGTTTCCTAAGGTATATTGGATTATCATCTATAGACCATACCCATCATCTATGTGTGAGATGTAATGTTTAGAGAACCATCATCTATGTTTTTACATTACCACAGTACTCTACTCTAATAGTCCAATCCACATATATTCATTCTGAGCTGGGTCCACTTTGATTGTCAAAGAAGAAAACACCTAGATTGTATGTATAGATGCAATACATTTATTCCCTTCCCCTATTATTATTATAATAGTGGTCTCCAATCCAAAATACATATATTTGTTCTTCTAGTAGGGTGCCCTAGTACAATAGTGTGTTTCACGAATCGATGATCACCTGTTCGTCGCCCACCAATTGATGGCTCATGGGGGAAGCATGGTGTGTATATTGTATGATGACATATGCATTATATGACTACTATAATCCATAGAAACTTAAATGAGATTTTTGGAGATGGATGGTACTACTGTTGGCATGTTGGGATAGTCAACTACAAGGTACAACAACCATTTGGGTGGGGTTAAGCGGAATACTAGCATGTGATTCCTCACTCGCTCACTAGTCAGATCATGGTGCTAGGGGTCATTGGGATTTCAGATGTGATAGGATCACTATTAGACATTGTATTGAAAAAAATCCCACCGATGAGAACACACCTCATAGTGGGGGGTTTGGAGTGTCACAATAGATGAGAGAGCCAGGTACAAATTTGGCTCAGCCATATAGGGTTCCTCTAGTATAGATTTTACTATTAGAAGAGTAATGAGTGTCCTTAAAACACTTTTAGTAGTGTATTCAAACCACTAGTATTATATATATTTATAATTTTATGATTATATGTTGATTATATTCATTCGTTACCATTCTATATGCCTTTTCCACCTTAAACCATTTATCCCAGATAGGAAATGTATGAAAATGATGAAGGAATACAAGTTGAGTGATTTAGTATGCTATTAATCTATTAATAGTTGTATTATAGTAGAGTATTGATGAATAGTTTTTTCCCTACAGGTTGACCGATTCAGCTTGACCAATTGAGACAGATAGGAAGCATGCAATTCAAGGGATAGTTTTTTTATTTATTTGAACCATGTAAAAAGATAACGAGACACCCAATTATTATTTATTTATATTAATAAATTAAGGACCAACTAACAAAAAAAGGGGTGAACCCACCTTGTCTAAGATGTGAATGAACAAACATTTGAAAGAGATTTTGGGAAAAAAAATAAATCCATGCATTTGGATCTACCTCTCACTCCAAAACATCGTGGTTGTAACTTGATATATATATATGTACCAGGAAAAAATGATCATAATGACCCTACTACCTATATTATAGTGATCTTCCTGAACAGACCCAAAGGAAATACAATCATTGAAGTCATCCCCAAAAATCAACATTGAAGTAACACAACATACTATGACTAAACATCTCGAGGAATCATTGCTTCTCACATCTCGTAAAAAAATATACATCTTGGAAGAAAAGAATTAGAGAAAAGGTATATACCCCTGTTAAATCCATACTCAATCATCCAACATCAGATTAACTAGTCAAAAAATAAGTATACATTATAGAAATTGAGAAGGATCTTTCTATTAATTCAGCATGGTCATATAATAAGAATAAGAAGTTGGATATTATCACTATTATAGTAGAGTACTTATCTTGGTATCCATATTAGTTTAGGGTGTCAAAAATCCCAATCATAAAGGAAAAGAATAAATTATACCTTAATTTGTATAATTCCCCAATAACCACATGAGTTGGGTATTGCGGCTGATGTTCCATTTTCTAATAGATGATTACCTTTTTTGATGTTCTTTATAAGGTTGGGGTGTGTATAATAATATTATAAAAATGGGGAGTCTTATATTTTAGAAAAGGATGATTTTGGTAAATATAAAAATAGTGTAGATGGAAGAAGTAGATATAACAATAGGAGGGAAAGGTCATTCACTTGACAATATGAACGAGTGGAAGGAGAGGACTTTCAGTACTCTAATCTAAATTATGTTTCATGAGGTCAAAATTCAAATGATTTATACAATCTAGAACAAATCATCTCTACCTATAGGGTAGTCACCGATGTTTCAAAGTAATGTCCACACTCACTCTGGTGAGTTAAGGTGTATGATCGGGTCTTCTACATGGTATCCCTTCCTTACATCAATTCAATAAGCTCTGACTAAGTAATTGAATATAACTAGGAGACCACGACTTGTATTTCCTTTGAAGGGAAAATAAAATACTTCAATTAGTAGGGAAGGCCCCTATCCTCTCCTCCCCTCCTTTTTATAAGCTCAACCTAGTATTTGTGTGAGTTGTAGTGGATCATGTGTCTTGATGGAGGTTCCTTAGCACCTTTTATATTAATTAATATCGTGCTCCCTTACTCTATCTATATAGTCTGTAATTTTTCCTACTTGATTTTTTTTTCAAATATCCTATAATGTACCATCTAGGTCTCATATTATTATCCTAGAACATGAAAGTGCTCCTTATTCTTCTTACTCACGGGAGATTGAATATTTTAAATCTAGGATCCGACCACTATTTGGTACACTAGACTATGTTGGTTTCCAAGAGATCACTGATAAACAGGTATTCCCATATAAAAGGTACATACTGAAGAAAGACCTTTATTTCACAATGGCAGATGCATCTAGCCGCTGAACATACATTAGAACTACTGGGTGAGATTTTAACTCACATGCATGGCCTCCAGACCCTTATCCAATCTGATACACTAGACACATAGTCTGCGAAACCAGTGAGTGATATATTTTAGTATGGGCCATCAATACTCTAATCTAATAGTTTTGAAAAATCCACTTTAGCCATCTAAAAACATATATTTCTACCATTCCACCTCTTTACTGTCCATACCAAGAGAATTCATCAACTAATATGACCATTTCATATGCATTCCAGTGTCTGATGAACCACACTATATGGTTTCATGCATCAAGAATATGGTTAGAATTGTGGGATCCCTAAAGCAACTGACCGAGTGACCATTCCACACTGATAGGGATAAGGAACGGATGTTCCTTATCCCTATAAGTTTTCCTTAATTCCAATCAATATATCAACCAATCACTCTATTAGAATAGTAATGAGGCCATGGATAGTCCATTTCGGATTTCCAAACATGCACACACATGTTTTAAAATATCGGACCATTTAGGGTGAGGTTCTAAAAGATATGACCCTTTCTAAAGAGTTAAAAATATGGAAAAAAAATCATGAGTTAAAAACTATTAGTTTAGTTAGGTGAGAATACTATACCTTTTTCCTTATCGATGGATTTGGTATTCATTTCATCATATTAAAATTAAATCTATTACTATAAGAATGAAAATGCATTGGATGAAATCAAATCACATAAATCCACACAATATGGTTTAAGTACTGGCTCACTTTAGAGAAATTATGAACTATTAGTGTAGAGTACTATTGGATAATCCTTAAAAAAAATCTCTTAGAATAAGGGTTCACAAAAGGAGAGCCCATTCTTTAGCTAGGTCACCCTACTAATGATAATGGAGTTAGATAACTTGATTGCTTCATAAAAGCGAATCTTTATTGTAGTTTTCGGTAGGAGGGGTAAAAGAGGTTGAAGTTGGGAAGTGACTGATCTGGTTGTCCCACCTTACTTATCCTTTTTATGAGGGATGCTATCTTCATGGGGTATGGAAGGATTTTTTCGTGAATTTTATTCATTCTATATAATAAAATCCTAAAATGGTGTTATAGAATATGATGAAAACTAGAACTAATAGTTGGAAGTGATGTATTTCAGGCATTGGGATTTTAAGGGAGACCCTCAGGTGAATCATGTTCATGATCCAGTAGGGGCTTGGAAGCTAAATCAAGATAGTCTAATGGACAGGGGAGTAGGATTATCACCAAATTATTTTATCCACATGACATCCTATAAAATTTTTCTCAAGTATTTCAGTTATATTGGATAGTGAAGACCTCCATCCTCTAGTTAGATAATTGATGCTAATATACTTCTTATAGGTAATCTATTTCATGCACCTTTTGTGTCCATAAGTCTTTTCAAGTTATATTTCTTGTAAGGCTTATATGATCATTGGAGAGAAGTCGATAGGAGGATTTAACACTGTGGATCCCTATCTTGTTTGGAGTCCATATTGCAGTTTCATCTGTAGTAGTTTGATGTATTTAGAATAACCTCTTGTATGATAGGTTTAAATAGTTTGAAAAAAAGGTAAAAAACCCATCTTATAGTGTCTTTCAAGAATATGTCATCCACTTTTTGATGTTGTATAGTTATGGAGTATTTTGTCTTGGACATGGTATTGAATTTTGTAAACAAATAGGGATGAACAAGGTATTCCCAAAAAATGATAGAGGGTCATTATTTCACCTGAAAGGGGATCCCTTTTCAGATAATATCTATTGATAACCCCATTTGATAGCCATGAAACTGAAGTAGGGTTGGGAGAATCAAGAAAATAATAATTTCTCATCAATTTTTTTTTGAGATCTTGGAGCTGATGAGAATTCTCTATCCCATCTTGGCTAGAAATGAGAGATATAGGGGCAAGTAGATTCTCTGATCCATGAGTTTAGTTCCTAGTAGAATATTTTCAGAATCATTCAGTGGATTTTGACTTTGAACTCCACAATTGGATGGATTCTAGTTGGCCTTCAGAAACTCTCATCAAGAATTTTGAAGATTGATTTTGTAAAGGGGTATGTTTCTGCTACTAATTCTTATTCTTTTTCCTCTAGTGGTAATAGGAGCACAAGGATGGTAGGAATAAAGAGTGAAGATATGGTTGAATAGAATTATCTTTTGGGTAATCACCTTTGTTTATTTTATTTCACTATCTTTATACACTAACTGAGAGGAATTATCTCGTGTGGTAAGCATATTTATTAGATAGTTCAATATCTAGGATCTTCCTCTGTTGTACCTATCCGACTATGTAATAGAAAATCAAGGTTTTTGAGATGGATTACTAGTCATCACCATGATTCTTATAGTCATTAAAATTTTTTATATATAGATGAATTATTCTTAGTAGGAAATCTAGTTCATATAGTGATCTATGTGGGTAGTTGTTCATAGCTTCTCTAGTTTTCGTAGTTTTATCATTTAAGATTTCCTTTTTTTTGTAGACTTGAACCTATTTTTTTCGAATTTCTTGGAAGGAATTAAAGATAATAGTTATATGATCTATCTATTCAGGATGGTTTAGGGGACCTTGAGCAATAATAACTAGGAAAATACACCATGATAGAAATTTCTAGGGTGTTGCTAGGAAGCTCTGTCTTATCTATACAGATGGGACTCTGAGTGACTCTCCTACTAATAGTAATATGGTCAAATACAATATCCGTAAACATGAAGTGATAGTGATATTCCTTATTAGTCCGCATTTAGTGATGAATCTTCAATTCCCAACTTTGGAAGTTCTCACCTATTTATTTATTTCTTCTAGGCTCAAACGAGTGAAAAGAGGAGAACAAAAAAGTAAAAAAGAGAGGAGAAAAGTACTCTTTTCTATTTTTCATTTCTCCTCTATCTTCTAATCAGTAGTAAACCTTATTAAATATTGGAAATCGTGGCTTTGGTGAGTCTAATTCCCTTGATTATCACTAATAGCATTCTGATGGATGGGCTTTCTAAAAAGTTTTTTTTTGAACACATACCCGCTCCAAATGATGTAATACCAACTACTCTACTGTGTTATAATTTTATTGGTCTAATTTAATAACCCTATATAAATGATCAGGAGACATAATATTGACTAATTTCTTTCAAAATTTATGACAGCACCTTTTCTCTTTCGATACCGGTGAATTTTCAAAGCCTCTTAACAAGTCGGTATAATATAAGTAGTAGAATCGATAACTACTAACCATGGTAATTATATATATTGAGTTGTTTTATCAGTGAAATTATTTCCATACCATATATATATATAGCATCAAGCATCCCAAATAAGATGAGGGATGTTCTCTTGGTTGAAGAATAGTGGATCAATGACATTAGACTATTTGAAGGATTCCAAAACACGTGCTCTTTTTCCCAAATCACTGGTCTGATCCCTGAGCCTCGGTTCAGTATAATATAGGAAGTAGAAGGTATAATATAGTTGGACTACTATAGGTACCACTATAGGCACCACTATAGGTAAAAACTGCCTATAGTGGTGCATATACTGGTTCCTATAGTGGTGCCTATAGACTATATAGAGGAGTAAATGGCTTGATTATAGTAGGGGATACTTCATGTATCCTCGGTGTAATATAGATAGCCTATTATATAACATAACTAGATTATAAAGATGTATAATTTTGATAGTATCCCGGATCACACTATGATTTTTTTTCTGGGAATGACCAAGCAGTCTCCGGAGTTGGCCATACTCATCATGTACCTATTTCATCATCCTTCTGCATGGAGAGAACCTTGGTATTGGATATATATATATATATATATATATATATATATATGTAATAGCACAACAAATGACATGGGGAAGGGTTAATTAGGGTGAGTGGTGGATCTATTTGAATTATGACTATGTTTATGGATATTTGGGTTATGAACAACATAGTACACCAGTAATATATATAAGTACCAAGTCCAGCATGACTTTGATTCGAGTGGCACAATAATATATATAAGTACCATCACCCATACTGTTGAGTCAATGAAATTGGCATTGCAGTTCTTATAGTGGCTATCTCATCATCAAACCAACCAGTTAACCAGTCCCGAGTGTGTTCAGATATCCACAAACATATATAGATTCATATCAAGTTTCACAATTTGTGCCTTCTAGAATGGAGTTTGATATGGAATATGGCCTACCTGCCCCTCAAGTATTGGTATTGGAATTAGGGATGGATGGTGTTGGAAATGAAACATGACCTATAGGGTTTTCCCCATGGAATGTTCTGGTGTTTTTGGGTGGTACTTATATATATTAAAGACTTTCCTTATGCTATTGAGTTTAGTGGTCATCTCCAGTGCTGGGGAATTTAAAACTCTCCAATGCTCGCTCCCCAATATCAGAACAATTAGATGAGTAATGAAGACTGGGTACTTGAGCTCAGTTGTATCAGTTATTCAATTTGAGTACCAACCTCAATACACCCACCATTTGAATAGTAAATACCACAGTTTCTTGTTGTTGTACTTGAACCATCTCAATCACCCCCTTGGAGTTGATGGGGTAGGTGGATCCATTTTCCCAGAGAACCCCTTATGATTCAAGACTATATAGAGTAGAGTAATGGGTTGACTGAATCATCTTACATCACACAAACTATCACCTATCAGACCCTATTCAACCCTGTTAGTGAAATGCCAAATGTAGTAGTGGTACCATCTCAGTAGGTAGGGTGCTAATTCGGTCATAGAATAATGATCCAATGTTGGAATCCATTCAACTGCTAGTATTTAGATTTGGAATGGAGTGGATTTCCTAACTTATCTCCTTCCCACTAGTACAAACCCATCACTCTCGAAGTCCCATAGTTGAAATAGAAGTCACATCGACCCGCCCGCAAGTTCACCAGACAATCCGTCAACTCTCTAAACCTTTTTCCACTATCTCGAGCCATCTAACCCCACCATCATGAAGAGTATTCTACTGGTGATCCCTCTATATTATTATTATATTTTCTCTACTATATATATTATTATTTTACTATTTCAATTAAAACATTATAATATAGGTAGTAGACATAGTCGTATGAGTAGTTGAGTTGGCATTGCGCTACCTCTTTGTTTGACACTTGTTCAACACCATACATGAGTAGGGACTGGTCAAGTAGTTGGCATCCAAGGGGATGCCTACCCATTTTCATTAATAAGGTGGTCATTGTAACATCTGAGAAAGGGATATTAGAGAAGTTTAAATACCTCATCTCTCTCATCATAGTATGAGTTGAGGTTGAGTTGAATATTGGATCATGGTTGGAACACTGAAAGGTTGGCAAATCACTAAGCTCCACAAGTAGGTGCACCATTGACATGACCCTACCAATGTCACCATTTTGACATCCTTAATAGGATTTTGTAACTATAATACAATATATAAAGTCTTCCACATCAACCCTTATGACCATCCTGAGCCTCTCAAGTCAAGTATATGACCTAGTGCACTAGTATCCCTATTGGTCATCTACATGACCATTTCCATTTCAACTATTGTGATTGAGTTTTCCTTTCAAGGGGTGTTGTGGTAGTACATGGTGGTATTGGTGGTTGTGTACCTCAATAATGAGATAATCATGGACAAAATTTCACCATTTTTTCTAGATATGGGGCACACGGTATTGCTACGTATAAGATCTAAAATCCAAAAATCAGTTACGTTCAGAAGGATAGTAGATGGATGATCCGCTGGTTGCTTCAACCTATTTCCATGCACCCAGATGAATAAATCGATTAAACCACATATGAATCCTTTCTCTGTTATTGGCTCCAGCACCATGCCTCCCATATTTCTCAGTACATAATGGCCCCAAAACTCTCATTCGACTTGAACCACTAGGAATCGAATTGCATTCCATGTGGGATCAAGGAAGCTAGGTCGATCATGCCAAACCATCAATACCTCAAGTCTCATTTTCATAGTCAAAAACGTTGTTCCCATTCACAGTTTGTTCCCATATATCTAGATACAATTGAAGGACAGTTCACCATTTTGTGTGTGCCCTTTGGGAGTAGTGGGCCTTGAGGTGGCTAGAACGCATCGATTGTGGCATTACATGGGCCTCTCGGTATTTAAACCTTATGCTTAATTCTATGGAGGTATGATTGGTGCCAATACAGCATGCCATCATAGAGGTTCCATGACAAAATTCCAATCTTTACACTTTTGAACCACCAATATATATAAGTATAAGGTTATAAAAGATCTGGACCTTTAGGGAGGGTGAGGATTCCACACCCCAATGTTTGAACTGATGTGCCAAATATACGGATACATGGATGCCCCATATCTAGTTGATCATTGGAATCATAGTAGTATAGTCCACCCAATCCAAACATAGGTTCCCCTATGGCTACCTTGTTACAAATTCCCCTTATAGGAAAAAGTTCATGGAAATAGAATGAATCAATCCAGACCATGATCACCATAACGTACATGCATTGGGCAAAACCCTGAAATCATTTGGTAGTTGTAACTATACAATGGCAGCATGTATCGAGAAACAAGACGAAGGTGAAAATCAATGCAATCAATCTATGACCATAAAAGGGGTGTGATGAGTGATGTTTATAGGGACATGGTACATATTTACCATGGAATGCTGATCCACAATAACTAGCGATTCAAATTTCATGTTCCCAATTACAGAGAACAATCTGAATGATTGATTATGGTATCCTATTTTCCTTCAAACTATGATGGGTCATCCATTCATCCATGCTTCCCATTATCTTAGACCACTACTAGTATCATTTGGTTCTCCCCAGACATCAAGCCATGTGGACTTTACTTCATACCACCACCTCCTTATTTTTAAGTTGCAATCCATAGTGATTGGGATGCCGACCCATGATGCAGTTCTCCCCAATGAAGTGCCAAATCAACTCAACCACAACTCCATGAGTAGGCCATCTCTTCCAGGTCATTCCATTGTTTCTTGAATGGAAGTATACCACCACCAAATCAACAATCCCCATCATACCAACACTATTATAGTAGAGTACTAATGCTGAAGAGACTATTAGAGTATAGTACTGAGCACACACCTTCTAAGGTGTACTTGGTGAGGACTATGAACCCCCAATTCCATGAAAGAGTGGATAGACCTGACAATATATATATATATACACCAATTTTTGAAGTTTAAAATATATATAAGTACCATCGTATAGAGACAATGGAACAACTAGCATGTCTCATCAACACTGCACCATGCAGGATTGAGATCGTTATAAAATGAATACTTGAAATTTCATGAGACACGCTGATGAAATCCATGTATCATCAGTTTGAGCCCAGGTTAAAAGTAGATAGTACGCTATAGGCCCTATTACTTTTGTTTCTTCCTAGGGGTGATCATTCCTACTAGGACGGGTAATTTGATGCGTGTTGTATTGAATTAAACTGCATGCTTCACATCGTGATCTGGACCCCATCAATTCCTTTGAGTTTTGTTCTAACCCTACATCCTAGGAGGAGTGTTCCAAGTATTCTCAAGCCCCACCAGGAGGGATAACACTCATTGTTTACTACTTGGACTAATGGGGTATCTAATCCTATTTTCTACCTATGACGTCGTAACCAATCAGCATCTGTGCTATCCAATAGAGTTTCCTCCACATCATCAACATTCCATCATTAATATTCAAATTTGAACCCTCCCCAATGAGACATTGTACTCTACTCACATGGCCCTAGTGGAATTGGTGTTGAACCTAGGCTGTCCAGTCAGGAAACAAACAATCCCACCACTCGACCACCACCCAATTTCCCTTGACGCCCAATAATTCCTAAGAACACATTCCCCCATCTAACTGTAGCTACTAGAATGAAGTTGTTCAGGGATTCAAAACAAGTTCTATCATGATCACTATTTCCCCAATCAATTGAAAATGATTTATAAGCATATCTTTCCTATAGTTTCACTCATGCTATATCACTGGATCGATCGTCGAACCATTGTCCAATATTCCCCAATTCTTCCTCCCCAAGACAGAGTTCATCCTTCTCATTCCTAGTGTGGCTGCTCATCCGACAACACCAACAATGTGTCAATTTCTTGGCCAGCTATTCACTGACCAACTACCAAATATGACACATTCTCCTCAAATAGTGAAAACTTATTTGTTGATTTTTTCTAGCTCTTGTAATGTTTCTAAGATGTGCTCTAGCCCATGAGTTACACTCATGTTCACCCAACATGTTCTAGGTCATGTTCCCACATCCATCCCTATTGTCCTAGGCAGTCACTGGGATACTTCATGTATCTAGTAAAGACCCAGTGTGTCTCCTAGCTAGGACATACCTCAGATTAGTATGAATAAGTTGTGGGTTCAACGAACATTCAACTTTCATGTGTTAATCATATCTCTATAATTCCTTCTAAGCCAGGATCACCCTCATGATTTGACTGTGTATTTCGGTGTGGTCTCGAGTCACCAATAGAGTACCGGGTGAGATATTGGAGTTTATAGTTTCATTGGACATTCTATTTTTTTGAGACTTGCACATAAGTTCTCCATTCCTTCACATACCCCAAGATCTAATGTCTATATAACATATCCCCAAGGACTTTTGGGGGATTCAAAAAGGCTATACTAAGAAGAATAATAGAATCAGTCTGCCTGAAAACCTCATTCATTGGGCCTGCTACAAATTCTTTCTATGTGCTATCCTATCCCCTTACCTCTCGGTACATAAGCCTATAGTTCTGACCATGAGACTTCATTGACTTCATGGACCTTTTGGTACATAAGCCTATGGTTATTCTTAGTACTTAATCATATGGTGGTGATTCTAACCTTTTATTCTTTCAATCTATCAAAAACTATTAGATTAAAGTACCGATAAATAGAAGAGGGAATGTAACCTCTAGACATCCTCAATATGTATCCATGGGAAGAATTATAAGTAGAATTCCTCATTTAGGTGGTTGCATACTCTTCTTTTATAGAATCTATATCACTTTTAAGAAAGGGAAAGGATCCGACCCTTTCTAAAGGGTCAGATATTTTAGAACCTTTTTTAGCACCTCATGAGTCATTAGTATGTCAGTTAACTGCTCTAACCTAGTTTCTTCTTATTGTAAGATATATTAGAATTGATCCACGGTATTGTTTCAAAATCTCAAATAATAGAATTTCTTTCCTAGGATGCACTGTGATACCCACACTTTCTTGAGAGTTTTGAGATATATCCCTCCTTTATTCCTCAACTGGTGTCATTTACCAATTTAGAGTACTTTTCCGATCAAGGGAATGCAGTCTTCTATTCAAAATTATAGGAATTAAATTTTTTAAGACACATGATTTAATCCTTCCACTAGAAGAAGTGGACTTTCTAGCTATGACCTCTCCGATCAGGGACCGGTAGCTCCTCAGATCTATATATTGTTCATAAGCCTCACTCAAATCACTAAAACGAGGGAAATTCCAGTACAAAACAAAACTAGTAAGAGAATTCCTGACCAATACACTGGACTCATCATGATTCATCAATTCATAACAATAATTAAGATAAACCAGTATTATCTGGGTTCGAGGATAGTGTTATCCCTTAAGGTATTAATTAAGATTTAGGTAATTATCTTTCCTCTTTCTATGATATTATCATTCTGGTTTTGTAAGTTGATACATCAACTTTATCACTCGTATGATCCTCTCATTGTAATAAAATACCTCAAGACCCTCTCTATACATTTTATTGTCTTTTGGGGAGAAATCAAAGAGAACATTGAGGTAGAATATTGGCTTCCAAGGCACAAGGCCAGAACTCCCCATGTAAGGGAAGGTTCCAAACTTCCCATAGATCACCACAGATCTAATGAGAAGGATTCCCACAAAAAGTTATTCCCTATGGGACAAAGTCCAGTCACGCTCGTCTTAGGGTGGGATATCAATAAAACATAAATCACTAGAACTTCTCTTTTTTGGTTTAAAACCAATGACTTAGAATAATCTATCCAGGTAATCTTTTATATGGTATATAGGCATGTATTCTCATAATATAGTCTGATCTTGTACAAAAACGATTCTAGAGTCAGATATAGTGCTACTCTTTCTTTTAATCTCAATAGAATACTGTTCTGAGGAGGCATGACTTATATCTATCTCACTATCCATTAAACTACCAGAAATTAAAGGATACTCGGGGGGAGAACTTCATCAAGATAAATGTTCCACCTTTAGGAAATAGATCCAAAAGAGGTTATCCACATGACATCTTATCATATCTGGTGTTTCTCTTTTACCCTAGCTAAGGATAAATAAGAAGTTTTCATTATACATAGACTCAATTGGGAATTAAGGACTCTTCATTAATCTACTATAATAGTCCCACTTTAAGAAATATCAGTATTGTACTTGGAACTTCCCAAATTTACCCATGTTTTTATAGTTAAGCAGTCAAATGTAGAGTATCCTGGGTTGTTGATTCCTCAGAGACCTAAGAAGAAACCTATAGACATGCACATTCTATAGACTGATTTTGGAAATTAAGTGTCCAAATTTGGGTTGATTTTAGATTGGTTTAAGTGAAAACTATGTGAATTAAGTGAAATCAAATTATGAGAAGGGTTGATCCTAGGTTATTACAAGGGGTGGATTTGATGAAATTCTTTTTTAAGAATTTCAATTTCTTATTTTCAAGATGGGTTTATTTAAGAATATTAAAAAACTTCATCACTTACTATTTTAATACCAACAAACCATAATAATAATCACCTATACACTTGGATGATCAAATTTATGAGTACTCCAAGGTAAAGGTTCATATTAGCACTTGAAATACCTGGCCTTAAAATTGAAAAAGGACAGAGAAGCATTAAAATAATCAAATAAAAATCTCAATTAAAAAAAGTGATTAGGCATTAATGGGGTGATAAATAACAAAAAATCCTACCCCATGCTACTTCCTTGGATAAACCCATGAGTGGTTTATCCCTCCATTGATTCTATGGTTTCAATGGAAGTGGGACGTAGACTCATGAGGGAAGAATTGAATAAGTAAAGAAAACAATAAAAAGAAAATCATCACTCCACCGTTGTGTGAACAATTTCACAAGGTTTTCTGTGAATAAATTCATACCTTGAGGAAATGGTATCAAAGTTAGTTTGAGAAAAAAAAAATAATAGGATAAGAAGAACTTTTATTCCAAAACTAGGATGAATTAAAACAACTTACAATTGAGGAAGAACTTTACAAAGGAAAAGTGGAAGGATAACATTTCAATGAAAGAATTCATCCAAGATGGGTAAATCCTCCAACACCAATGCCTTAAATAGGAACTATAGGAGCCTTGGGTCAATACCCCATCTTTCTAACTCTCCTAAATTAATGGTGGTAGGCTAATGTGGTTGTTAAGTTGAGGGAGAGTGTACTTTTCCACCCTTGACAAAAAAAATATGAGCCATCTTGCATGCCTTTGACAGGTGTGTCCAAAAGAGCATCAAAATGAACGAATTATGGTGGGATATAGAAGACAAATATTAAGATACGGATGTCCTGTGAATTTATGTAAAATTCCCTCCAAAATGAATATTTTGATTGTGAGTTATGATTAAATTTTTGGGCTGTTTTTCTGTGCCACTGAATCTGGACCAAAGTTGTATCTCCCACTAGGGCCGCTTTGAACTCTAGTAAAGCATCAGAATTATCTTTGTACACTATTGGATAAAATTTTCCCATTGATTTAATATATGTTAAGTTCAATTTTTATAATTATTGGGTTTGTATCATGGCCGCTACAGTTTCTTTATTGGGTTGTTGTCTAGTTTACTTTTCCAAGAATGTTGTTGGTTCAAGGGGAACTTTGGTGGTATTTGATGTGAATCTTCAAGTGCTCCAAAAAAATGAATTGTTACTTATATAATGGGATTATTGAAAATAAAATATGGAAATAAAGTCAATATTATTGGGTATTTTATATAGTGTTCAAAAATATACCATTTAATAGTGCATTTTAATAAGGAATTACAATTATAATATGAAATATAGTTCAAAGTGTAAAATGCACTAAAAATGGTGTTTTTTATTAATAAATAACATGAATATTATAATATAAAATATTCATATTATACTATTTCACTGGCTAATCACACCCCCAAATTTATTTTTTCTAATCCCGAGCAAAATGTATCTCAAAAATATGAAATTATAATTACCTTTTTCAAAAACATTTTAATAGACAATACTTACTGAAAGACCTCTAACCAAAATATTATGAAACCTATAAAATCATTTAAAACGAGATAGGTCCATAAGAATATTCCAAGACTAAGCTCATTCCTTTTTTCAAATTCATTTCCACATTTCATCTAATTTTAATAAAGTATTATGATGTGTTATGTGTCATAAATGACATGGGGTTTCATTTTTATTCAAGGGGAAAATGATAGAAGTGCTAGGTGCAATCACATTTCAATATTAAGATGAGTATTTTATTTTGTTTTTGTTTTTGTAAATATTTTTTTTTTCAATTTTGTCGTGGTAATTAAAATTGCACTCAATAGAGTCAACCCATGTAGCAAGACTTTGACAATGACTCCCAAGCTCAAAGACCTTAGGGCACCAAGTGAATCCCACATACTCGGGCATCATCTCGAGTTAAATCAGTTGAAAACAAAGTCAAATTTCCAGAAATAGAGACAAAATTACTAACTCTGGGTTATACAACTATAGAGTCATGATCCCCAAGTGCTGAAAACCACGCATTAGGTTATTTCATTGCTCTAGGCGCAAATTTATTGTTTTTTTATTTTTTTTGAACAATAATATTAAAATTAAAATGATCACCATAAATATTCTATTTATTTTGGGGACCCCATGAACTCAAAATAATACCCCTCTATCCAAAGAACATGTGTTGTGGTTTTTTTGGATGAAAATATAAACGATGAAATATCACATTAGACAACCGCACTTTCCAAAATCTATGCAAATGAACTTAAACATGAATTAAAATCATAATCAAGGAATGAAAAAATATTTTGTTATTCAATTTCAAAGTATGAGATGTGTATTATCATGTTCAAGGTTAAGTGAATTTTTCCCTCCATGAATTTTTTATATTCCAAAACATTTTATAAATTTAATTTTTTTTCATAAGAAATATTTTTTATTTCATATCCCCACCCAAATTAGAATAACATTATCCATAATGTTTGAAAAAACGAATATTTAAAAGGTGGTAGAGGTAGTGAAAGGAAGTTCAAAAAGGAAATTGAAAATGAGGATCATGGAATGAGTTAACCTGGTGGTTAAAGATGAAGTTCATGTTGCAACCATTTAATCCATTGATACCCATGTCCCTCACAGAGTTCCCTAGTGGAAAATTAAAAACAAAAGAAACAATATATATATATATATATATAATAATAATAATACAATCAAAAAATAAGTATATATACAAAAGTTATAGAATAAAGAAGCACTATAACCAGTAAGTTAGTGGTAGGCGCACTCCCCTGTCTCCCTTCATTCATGGGTTTGAGTCCCCGTGACTTCACCGGTTGTGACGGGGTTTTACCTATGACCTATGACATGTCCTTATATATATATATATATTAATTATTGTTATATATATATATATTAGTATTTTTATTTTAACCTACAAACCCATAAATATAAAATGATGATAAATTGTCTTATTTTTAAATTTCTGGGTAAGGTATTACTCAAGGATCACACCACATGACATAGATGAATATGGTCCTCCCCTTTCATACCCATCCATAATCATAATAAAAGAACATTTCAACTGTCTATGGTACTATCATATGCATAGTTAAGAATTTTTTTAAATATAAAATTTATTTATTAATCATATTTTAAAATAAATATGATTCACAAAGATGAAAACCACGGGTTGCCTCCCATGCAGCACATTTGATTAATGTTGCTAGCTCGACTTATACCCTTAATGGTTTAATTATTTTCCTCGTCTAAGGTTGGTTCACACAAGTCTTCATCAACTTCATTTTTTTAATGGTTCAATGAATTGTTTGACTCTATGACCATTAACGTTAATGGTTTGACCATTGATGGGATCTTGAATTTCTACAGCCCCATGGGGGTACGCCTTATGCACTATATATGGACTTGACCATCTAGACCTCAACTTTAACGGGTGTAAACAAAGTTTAGAACTATACAAAAGAATAGGTTTACCTGGTACAATGTGTTTGGTTTTAAGATTTCGATATTGTTATGCTTGTACTTTAGCTTTATTGATCCTTTAATTTTTATAAGCCTCTATCCTAACTTTCTCAAGTTCATTGAGATCTAATTTCTTTTTTTTTGTCCAATGAGAGGTTATAATTCATTTTCCTAATTTTTCAAAAGTAATTATTTTCAATCTCCAATGGAAAATGGAATGATTTACCATAAACCAACCTATATGGGGACATTCTTAAAATGGTTTTATATGCGGTTCGATAGGCCCAATGAGAATTTAAGAGTTTGCTCGACCAATCATTCCTAGATGGATTAACAGTTTTCTCAAGAATTTGTTTGATTTCTCGATTGACTAACTCAACTTGACCATTTTCCTATGGGTGGTAATAAGTGGACACTTTGTGATAAATTCCATACATTTCCATGAGTGCTGAGAATGGAAGATTGAAAAAATGAGTTTCATGATCTCTAATGGTAACCCTAGGAATTCCAAATTTGCAGAAGATGTTTTCCTTGAGAAATATAATCATAGTGTGATGATCATTAAATTTTTTAGTAATGGACTCAACCCACTTGGATACATAATCGATAGCTAAATGGATATACAGATATCCCCTAGATTTTGGGAAGGGACCCATGTAATCGATTCCCCATCGATCAATGATTTCAATCACTAATATGGGAGTGAGTGGAATTTGATTCCTTTTTGTGATGGACCCTACTTTTTGAAACCTAGGAAAGCATTTAAAAAATTTGTAGGAGTCCCTTAAGATGGTGGCCCTAAATATACCACACTGAAAAACCTTAGAATATGTTTTCTTAGAAGAAAGTGACCTCCACATGCCTCACTATGACAAAATTTGAGGAAGGACTCTTGTTCAGATTATGGGACACACCTCCTGATGACTTGGTTAGGATAGAACTTATAAAGGTATGGATCATATAAAACATAGTTCCTAACAATATAAAAGAATTTACTTTGATCTTGAGTCCCTAAGAATTTTGGAATGACTCATGTAACTAAGAAGTTGTCTATATCAGCACACTATGGGCAATTACTCACTGAATAGAGGTGCTCATCAGAAAATGAATCAGACACAAAAAGGTGATTTGAGTTGTCTTTGAATTACATTATAGAGAGGTGATCATCTAAAACATTTTGAGCACCCTTTTTATCCTGGATTGTGAGGTAAAATTCTTGTAAGAGATGGACCCACCTAATCAATCCAGCCTTATCATCTTGTTTTTGGAAGTGGTATTTTAGTGTAGAATGGTCAGTGATGACAGCGATGGGGGATCCTAAGAGGTATGACCTAAACATTTCTAAGGAAAAAAAATAGCAAGCAACTACTTCTCAACGGTGGTGTAGTTGATTTGTGCATATTTTAATGATTTTATTGCATAAGCAATGACACATGGAGTTTTCTCACACCATTGTTCTAAGACTATTCCTATAGTGAAGTCAGTAGCATCACACATGAGCTCGAAAAGAAGTTTCTAATTTGGATTTTGCATGATAGGTGGAGAGATAAGAGCTGATTTGAGTGTATATAATTATTCCTCATAGCTTCTTGTCCATAAAAAGGGAGAATCTTTCACCAATAGAGCATAAAGTGGTCGAGAAATAGAGTTGGAATTCCAAATGAACCTTCTATAGAAACCAGAATGTCATGAGAATGTCCTCAGTTCCTTGACAGTTTTTGGTGATTAAAGGTTACGAATGATGTCAACCTTGGATTTATCAACTTCAATTCCCCTACCTAAGACTATATGTCCAAGGACTAGTCCCTCTTTAACCATGTTATGACATTTTTCCTAGTTTAGGACCCGATTCTTTTCTTCACATCTTGACAAGACTCTCTCCACATTCCTTAGACATCCCTCAAATATATCCCCAAACACAGATATTTCATCCATGGAGACCTATAGAAAATCCACTACCATATCCAAGAATATTACCATCATGCACCGCTGGAAGGTACTAGGAGCATTACATAACACAAAGGGAATTCTCTTGAAGGAAAAAGTGTTGAATGGACAAGTGAAGGTTTTTTTCCTTGATCCTATAAGGATACCTCAATTTTATTTTACCCTGAGTACCTATCTATGAAATAGTATAAGGCGTGACCTACAACTCTCTCAATGACTTTTTCAATGAATGGTAAGGGGAAATGGTCATTCTGGGTAAATGAGCTTAGCTTCCGGTAGTCGATGCAGACTCTCCATCCACTACTCACCCTAGTTGGATAGATCTCTCTATTCTTATTGGTTATCATTGTGATTTTGGCCTTCTTTGGGACAACTTGAATTAGGCTTACCCACTCACTCTCAACAATGAGATAGATGATACCTAATTTTAAAAATTTCAGAAGTTCTTTTCTCACTACTCCCATGAGATTAGGATTGATTTGTCACTGAGGATGATGATAAGGCTTTAAATTAGATTCGAGAATAATCCTATGAGTCCCAATAAGTGGAATAATCCTAAGAATATCAGATAGGGTCCATCAAATGTATTTCTTGTGTTTCCTAAGTACATCTAGAAGCATACTCTCACGATCATCTTGAAGATATGAAAAAATGACACTAGGATGTGTTCCATTTTCTCTTAATAAGGCATACTTATGTGTAGAATGATGTTCTTTCAATTCAAGATCAGGATGGTTCAAAATTTCAGTAGAAGATTGGTTCATTAGCTCAAAATAAATTTCTTTTTATAGAGTTTCATATAGGATTGATTCCCCATGTGTAAAAGTTTCAACTACTATATTGGTTTGATTAGTTTTAGGGAAGTTATTTGGAGTTGTCTCCATGATTGTGGTTTCCTGAAAGATTTTACTAATTTTTTGTCTTAATATTTCATCAGAGGAGAAATTTGAAAGTGATTCTATCCAATGAGATAAACTTGATTTATTTGAATAAAGTAAACTAATATTTTCCTGAATTAAACATTCCTCAAATAATTTTTGATGTTCTATGGATTCATTATCAATGCTTTCTATCATATTTACTTCATGAATATCCTCATCATCCCCTATTTGTGAGCATTAATTATAGATGTTCAAGTCTAGACTCATGTTTCCAATTGTGATGGTCATGTTCCCATTTCAGACTCAGATAATAGAGTTGATTATTACAAGGAAGGGACAACCAAGTATGATTGGGATTTGTTACTCGTTTCCTAAGTTTGGATCATTTTCAAGGACAATTAAGTCAGTAGGGTAGATTAATTTTTTCTACTTTTACCAATAAATGCTTTAAAATCCCCTTTTGAACCCTAATGTGATGATCAGCAAGTTGAAGTGTGACAGATGTGGGTTGGAGCTCTTCCAGGACTAACTGGCAGTACACAACATAGAGAATGATATTGACACAGGCACCAAGATCACACAAGGCTTTGAAAACTTTTTTCTCTCCTAGTTCAACATTGATGTAATGGAATCCTGGGTCTTTCATCTGTGGTGGAAGGGTTTCTTATATTGTTTTTCTAACATTTTATTCTAGAAGGACTTGGTTCCTGTGTGATAATTTCCTTTTAAATGTGCATAGGTCCTTTAGGTATTTTCAGTATGAGTGAATTGTTTGAATAGAATCAAGGAGTGTAATGTTCTACTTGACTTGGGACAATATTTCCTTAAATGTTTCATTCAATTAAGGCTTGGTTTTTCCCCACATTCATTTAAGAAATGGTGCATGTTGTGGGTTTGTTTGTTGAAGGGTTTTTTCTTTCACATTGTTATCGGTTTTCTTAGTTTGATCATGTGGTTCATTTTAATTCTCATTAGAGTTTAAAGCTTCATATGGTTTTTGACTTATTTTTTCAGGTTTCTCAATTAATTTCCCACTTCTTAAAACTATCACAACCTTTAGTTTATCATGATTTGTTTGAGTGAAACTTGAATCTCCCTTTAAATTTGAGGATGGTACCACCTGAGTAGGCATGGGTGCCTTTCCAGTTTTCATGGTTTGAATTTCATGTTTAAGGAAAGATAATTCTGAGTTCATTTTGTCCCTTTTTTTTAAAAAATGCTCAAGGATTTGAAGAGGGACATATTGGGTAGGGGCTTGTGAAGGTTGGTTATCCCAGGAGGATACTTTGGTTGTTGGATGGGTTGTTGGTATTGGAAAGGGGGATGTTGGTATTGTACTAGTTGTGGTTAGAATTGGTTATCGTTTTGGTAATTTTGTGTAGGGTAGGGGTTTATTCCATGTGGATGACTAGGTTGTTGGTGGTCTTTCCAGCAGAAGCCATGGTAGTCATTATACGTTGGGTTGAATGTGTTTTGGTATTAGGGATTTTGGAAGTTTAGGGAATCGAATTCAGCAGGTGTTCCTCCTAGAAGAACATCCTCAATGAATGAATGGTTGGGCAGTTGTCTGTTTTTTGGTCATGTTTGTCACAAATTGTGAAACATGGTCTACAGTTTGGATTTCATGGATTTTCTTAAGGTATACCTCTTAGACCTTCCTAGTGTGTGATGCGAGTTTATTCCTAAGTCTTTACTCCTCCATAAGTGTGTGAATTCCACCTCATTTGGGTTTCTTCTCATAGTAAGGTGATGTTCCCAATGTTTTATTTTGTTCATAAAGGATTTATGGATACTCTTAAGCATCATTTGGTGATTTTTTTAACGGTCCCATTACACATCATCTCCATGAATTGTTTGTTCCTCAGGCCTAACCCTTCATATAAATTTATCACTTGTCCAGGAAGAGAGAAAACATGGTGTGGAACCATGTTTAGGGTGACTTTAAACCTATCCCATGTTTCATAGAATGACTCTCCCTCTTTTTCAAAAAAATTTTGGATGCTCTTTTTAAGTGCAATTGTATTGTGGTGGGGGAAGTATTTTTTGTATAATTCTCTTTGTAATTCTTTCCAAGAGTTGATGGATGATGGTCTCAAATTTTTTAGCCAATTATTATCTCTATCATTTAAAGAAAAATAAAATATACTCATCTTAGCTGATTCTAGTTGATATGGGGGACACATGGTTTCTATAATGTCATTGAACTCCTTAACATGAAGGTAGGGCATCTCAGACTCCATTCCATGTAATGTGGGAAGGTGATTTAGGACATGGATTTTAAATATGTAGTTGGAATCTCCTATAGAATAGTTTCTAATTCATGAGGGGGAATTTTTCTAGGCAGTTGTGAGGTAGTCATTCATGGTTTGATCGAATTCATTCCCCATGTTTGGGGATTCCTCATTTGGATTTCCATTTTGGTTCCCAGTCGGGTTATCAGTGGGTTTCTTTGAAGAACTTACATTAAAATAGTATCAATTTTGGACTCTGGAGTATTAGGAAGGTTAGGATCTAATTGAAAGAGTTCCCTTAGTGTACTTAACACCCCAACCTCAGGACTATCCACCCTAACTAGATGGTTCAATTTGTCATGAGTGTAGGTAGACATGCGCCAAGAGAAAAAAAATGAGAAAGGGAAAAAAGATAAGATAATTTGGATGAGAATATAAGGAATTAGGAAGAATATAATGGGTGTTGAGAATAATTAATTGGGTCCCCATAAATGGCACAAAAATTTGTTCTCACCTAAATTTACCCAAGTTTTTAGGGTTATGCAGTCATATGTAGAGTATCTTGGGTTGTTGATTCCTCCAAGGCCTAAGAAGAATCCTATAGACACGTACATTCTATGGAATGATTTTGTATTTTAAGTGGCCAAATTTGGGTTGATTATAGATAGCTTTAAGCAAACACTATGCGACTTAAGTGAAATTAAATTATTAGAAGGGTTGATCCTAGGTTATTACAAGGGGTGGATTTGATGAAATTCTTTTTTAACAATTTTAATTTCTTATATTTGAGATGGGTTTTTTAAATAAGATCAAAACAATTCATCAATTACTAGTTTAATACCAAAACAACCTAATAATAATAACCTATACACATGTAGGATCAAATTTATGATCACTCCAAGGTAAAGTTTCGTATTAGAACTTAAAGTATGTGGCCTTAAAATTCAACGAGGACGAAGAATCTTTAAAATCATCAAATAAGAATCTAAATTAAAATAATTAACTATAAATTAATGGGGTGATAAATAACATCCAATCCAGCCTCTTGATACTCACTTGGATCAACCCATGAGTGGGTTATCCCTCAATTGATTCTATGGTTTCAATGGAAGTGGGAAGTAGACTCATGAGGGAGAAATTAAATAAGTAATGAAAACAATAAAAAGAAAATGATCACTCCATTGTTGTGTGAATAATTTCACAAGGTTTGGTCTGAATAAATTCACACCTTGAGGAAATTGTATCAAAGTGAGTTTGAGAGGAAAAAAATAATATGAGAATAATAACTTTTATTAAGAAACAAGGATGAATTAAAATAACATACAATTGAGGAAGAACCTTATAAAGGAAAAGTGGGAGCATACCATTTCAATGAAAGAAAGAATCTAATATAGATAAATCTTCGAACACCACTAACTTAAATAGGAATTTTGGGAGCCTTATTTCGATCCCCCATCTGTACAAGTCTCCTCAATTAATACTGGTAGTCCAAGGTGGTTGGAAGGTTGAGAGAGAGTGGACTTCTCCACCCTTGAGATAAAAATCCGAGCTAACTTGCATGCCTTTTAAAGGTGTGTCCAAAAGAGAAAAAAAACATACCAAATTATGGTGGTCCATAAAATAAAAATATGAATATATGTATGTCCCCTAATGTTATGTAAAACTTAATCCCAATTTAATATTTTGTTTGCGAGATATGATTAAATATGTTGACTATTTTTTGGGCCGCTGAATCTGGCCCAATATTGTATCTTCAACTTGGGCCACTTTGAAATCCAGTCAAAAATCAAAATTATCATTGCCCACTGTTGAATGAAATGTTCCCCTTTATGTCCTCTATGTTAAGATAAAGTTTCAGAATTATTGTGCTTAGGGTGTGGCCGCTACAGTCTCATTATTAGGCTGTTTTCCAGTTAACTTTTCCCAGAATGTTGTTGGTTCAAGGCCAACTTTGGTGGTCTTAAATGTGAATCTTCTAGTTCTACAAAAACATGAATTGTTTCTTATACAATGGGAGTCCTGAAAATAAAATATTAAAATAAAATAAATATCATTCGGTATTTTATATGGTGTTCAAAAATATACCATTTTAAAGTTCATTTTGACAAGGAATTACAATTATAATATGAAATAATGCTCAAAATGTAAAATGCACTAAAAATGGTGTTTTTGATTAATAATCCACATGAATATTATAATATAAATAATGAATATTATCCTCTTTAGGTGTATAATCAGTACTATAATAGTCTTAAGAGATCCCTTTTATTCAAATCCAAAAACCCACTCCTGTGGTGTGAACTACCTCACATATAGGATTACAAAAGCACATGGATAAAAAATAATAAAAAGGTACACATCTCGATAGCTTGAAACCATTTAAACATTTGTATTTTTTGTCTCCCTCTAAACCGTGTTCGTGCTCAAGGTTCAATCAAACCACGAACCAAAGGAACACGTTATTAACAAGTCCCCTGTGAATGATCCCAAATCATTATTAAAGGTGGGGGAAAACATAAAGATAATTGTAGTGAGTCATTTTCCTCTTCTATATCTAGGTGTCACCTCCCCTTTAATGAGAAATCCCTGTATATTGAATTATGCCTCAAGCCCGGATATCCTGATCTGTACTGTAGTTCTATCCTCCGATAGGGCTTCTTGACATGGAAAGATTGTCTTTCCTAGCAATGAGATTCATACTAATTAGATTAATGAAACTCTATATCTAGATTATACATGATCCGAATTATAATATATATATATATATATATATATATATAATAATGAGACAATTTTCTACCTCCTCACCCCCACTTCTAATTTATATAATGCATTTATCTTGTGTGAGCTCTCACTATCCTCTGGAAATTTCTTTCATCCATCAAATCAGTTATACAATATCATTGCCTAAAATCAACCCTGTGGAATCTAAGAAGGTAAATCTCACATATACATCCATAAATTCCAATTTTTTAAAAGGATTTGAGTCATCTAAAAAACGAATATCAGAAAAAAAAAACCGGGTATTGGTTTGTCTTGTTGACCCAAAGATAGTGTTGGAACTGCTTCTAATCCATGATTTCCAACTAGAGTTGACTTTGGAAATGTTTTTCCATTTTTTTGATTTTTCAATTTGCATCAATTCCTCCAATTACTTTGGTTTTGGATTTAATACCAATTGATACCCAGAATATTGGATGAATATCGAGCCAATTTACATTTTCCTTTATCAACTTCTTTCATTTGACCCCTTTATCTCCCTCTTAATAGTTTAATCATACTCGCTATCCTAGGTCAAAAAAAGAAGCATAAAAAAATCAAGAAGCCCTAGAAGAATAGAAAATGAGGGTACCTTTTCTTTTATAACTATAATAGCAGCAAGGTTATGATTTTACATTGAATGGATAGAAACTAGAGCAGGTTAAATTGGTTACCTCTGCTAAAGATGAAGTGGATTTCTAAAAGATCGATTGGAATAGAAAAAAACATCTTTATTAATGTTTGATCATTCAAAACCGATCAGAGAGTCTATTTAAATCAAAATATAACCTTTCCTTTCTAGTTATAATCTCCTACAACTTCAACAATGATGGTCATTTCCCCTTTCCTTTTATGGATTCCATTCTTGGTCTTTCCTGTCTCTTAGAGTTTACTAATGGCCTTCAATATTTGTTTTGGAGAGTATGAAATGAACTGAAATCCTAATGCGATAAAAGTGGATTTCAGAACCTCAATAAATTGGCTCTTCATCTTTATTTCCCCACCTTTTTTTATTCTCTCCCAAAAAGGGTAGTCCACTTCTCGATTCTATCCATTCCTCTAAGTTGGATCAGGCACTGCAGACCTTTCAGACTCGAATCCAAAGTCAGTTGAAATAAAATCCTTTCCTAACCCTTTATAAAGGGACAGATCTTTTAGAACATTTAGGTTTAGAGAAAAATAGCTTCTAAGAAATGGGATCCCAAAATTTCTTCTTAGGGTAATAATAAGGCTAGATAATAACATATAAGGTTAGAATAGAAGATATTCCATTGGTGATCTGGCTCTCTTCTTGACTAGAAGCTCATAATCCTGCCTGGGATTCTAGTTGGAATCTAGGAAATCAAATATAGGTAATAATTGACAAGATTGGTATCTAGGGTAAGAACTAAAAAGAGAGTAATGAGGTTTTGATTACCTCTTACAGGGAACCCTCCACACATAAGGAGGGTCCTAGAGGGAAGAAATAGAGATTCTATACCAAGCCATAACTCATAGATATAATCTAGATCATAGCATACTCTAAACATATAGTTAATAAACCAATTCTTAATACATGCTACTCGAATAAATAGGACTCAAGACTCATAAGGATAAGAAAAGGGAAATAATGATAAAAAGTAGTAGGAAAGGTCTCTAGAAGAAACTTTATTTCACTCCTAATCTATTCATACAAGAGATTCTACGAAGATAGCAAAGAAAGCTAAGAGTAGACAGAGGCATATGTAATGAATAATATTAGAATCATTTGCAGCTCTTTCCCTCCCTTATTCTAGAAGAACTATTTTATTAGGAGCTGCATTATTCGAGGTTATTCATCCAGAAAGTCCAGTGGATACATCTAGATATTTGAATATAACATATCCTTATACCACTAGAATAGATAAATGAATGGATTTTACAACACTACAGGTAATATATTAAATATTACCATTGCACCAAGAAATAGGAAGAGGTATCCTCCTTCTCTACCTACAATCCTTCAATTAGTACACTATTTGGGAAATACATAGGTTCATTGTCTCTACATAGGAAGAACTCGCTATGCTATGTAGACTTCTTTACTGACAGTGCCTGGTAACTAATCCCATTTACTATCTCTTCTCTAACATTCAACCCTATCATGTTATAACCCTGATGGAAAGCTAGATACTCAAAACCATCTTGCTAATAAGATAGAAAAAACATCTCATTGAGATTATAGTTCATCTGCAACTACCAGTATGTTAAGAAAGTGAAGCTACCATCCCAAACTTACGAGAGAGACTTTATATCCTTATTTAGCCCCCATCAAGATCTAGAAAAGTAATAAAAAATAAGCATAGAGTCCCTTATTAAACTCCAAGTACATTAAGAAATGGAAGCTACATCAATAGACATTAATACAATAACAAATGTTACATCTCTCATCTTCCTCATTCGGTCTATAACTTTGTAAAAACCTAGCTACTAGGAAAGATGAGAGATACAAATTTCTACTAGCTACTCAGACTAGATGGTTTAGGAGTAGCCACCTACCTTCATGAAATAATAGGGATGGAAGGAATTCAAAGGGAAGTCATAAGAATCAGAGATATTCTTTCTCTCCTCACCTCATTGATAGCCCCAAAATTCTATTAGCTACTTCCCTAAGGTTGTTGATTACAAAACCAAAGATAGTAACATCTAGCTCTCAAAAGAAGAAAGATATTATCCTATGCTTTAATATACATGAGGAATAGCGGATGATATATAACAACAGATGAGAAAGGTATATTCTGTATCATCCGATTAGTATTAAAAATAAATTTATTGTAACAAAACAACCTTCTCTATTTTTTTTTATTTTTCTATTTGGGAGGACCTATGCCCTTCTATGCATAGTACCCCCTATGACCAAGCCTGTCATTTCTTTCTAAAGAGAGTACGTTTTCTGTTCTACCAATCTTTCTTTACTTGTTGAGACTAATCATGTCCCTATGCATCATGCTTCCTAAGTGAGTTTTATTATCTATCCTAGGATTGAGAGACCGGGTCTCTCCTCTTGATTAAACTCATAAAGGAATAAATTCATAAATATAGGCCTAAATAGAGGCATTTCTATTCCACTCTTCTAGTGTATCCAAACCATATCTATAGTATATGTAGATGAATAGGACTATCTCTTCCCCATGGTTGAGGGGATTCTTCTCCTTCATTGCCTCTTAGTTTGATTAATGGTTCTTTATATTTTCCTTTGGGCTAGTGTGAAATGAAATCCTGCTTCTAGTTGATCCTAAATCATTATTCAACCTTCATCCAAGCTCTTAAATCAAGTGATTCTTCTTCTATTAGCTAGTACATGATTAGTTTATGTGGTAGATAGACGTATAGGACGAGTACATAAATATGTAATTCATTCTTAATCATTGGCATCAGACGATGTAGAAGTTATATCTCTTTCATCTTCATCATCTGTATGGTATAATATGTGTGATAAAATTGACTTCTAGATACTATTCTATTAGATATAGTATCATCCAATGTATAGGATCTTGTATTTTTTTGTCCTTGATTCCCAATTTACTCTATGTCAATATAAGGCGTTTAAGCCCAAGGTTTCTAAAATTTAGGTATATAGAACGACCCTGATTGGTCTATCTCACTAACTAAAGGATTATATTTTTGAGAATTCATCCTATGTTTGGCCTCTCTAACCACAAGAGTGAGTAAGGGATTGAGCTACTTTCTTTGTTTTTGGTCAAAAACAAGGGTGATCCCTTAAGACTATTAGAGTAGAGTGCACTCGATAAGGTAGGTTGCTTTCCCTTACCTCCTCTCCGTATATCTCTCATTACTTCAATCACATGTTTGAAGAACCATATCTCCCTACCCTCATTAAGAATTTGATTATATAAGTTAAAATGTTGATACCAATTCCAACCATCATTCTAAGACATATCCCATACCACCCGCTGTGGACTTTCGTAGGGCATAACGGGTATCTATTTATCCACCAAGTCCATTATTATATTTATAAGAGAGTGTTTGATCTCATTATAGAGAAGAGTATCATCATATTTTTTTCCATTGTCACTAGTATTAGTACCAATGGAGATCACTGTAGGGAGAATTTCTTCCTCACATTTTTTGTTTTCAATTTTTTTTCTGTCAAATTAAAAATACAGAATGACCTATAAGACAAATTTAAAATAAAGGGAGTTGTACATATAGTAGCAATTGAGTTAAGTGATTTGATTATTATGAAGAAATAAAATTAGAAATGTGAATATTTGATTTTAAAATAATATAGAAAAACAAATATGATTCGTTGTCTGACATAAAATGCCAAGAGACATACTCTATTTTCATTTACATAATAATCTCTTTAAAATCAGTAGAGTGACTACTAATTTATACTCATACTTCCTCTCTGAAAGATGCTTTTTCTTCTTTTGATTGAATCCCAAAAGGCTCAAAGGAAGACAATAAGCTCTATAGAATTTCTTGATTTAGTGTACCTCACATTTTATATTATTAATTGGTGGACTCAAAATCCATTCAAGATAAAAAAAAATAGAAAGTGGGCAAGATGCCATGAAACGATCTTCTAGTATGACCTTGTTGGAGTTTAACCCTATAGGTTATCAATCAAACTCAATCCCATGGATGAAGTCAAACCAGTGTGAAATCTAGGATTTGAATCAGTTAACAAAGTTAATATTTAAATAATTTCAATGTGATAATGGTTTTTCCCATCATCATTTGAAAACAAGAAATTAGAGAAAGATATTTCAAAGAAGAATTTGAAAACCAATAAATCATATCATATAAAGAAGGGTTTTTAATCCAACATGATCCTGCCAGTGATGGATTATTTTCCCAAGGGAGAATTGTACCCTGTCATTCTCCCTCAATAAGGGATATGATTTCACTTCCTTCATGCCTGATTTATTTGATTTTTGGGTTCTAAAAAACAAAGATTTCAGATCCTATAAAAGGTAAAGAATGAACAAAAATAGTATAAAAAAATGCTTTATGGAGGATACCTACCTTGGAATCTTTCTTTAGAGGCTATCTCAATGCATATTAATGATGATTGGAAGTCAATTTTGTTTCACTAAGTAATTATAGTGTTTTGGAATGAGAAATAAAATGTTTCGGAGCTCGATGTGGAAAAAGTTTCCGAATAATGTATCGCAGGATGTCAGTCCTCATTACTTATATTTAGGGACCTTGATCAATATTTTACACCGAACCTTTTCTAAATCTTCATATTTTCTATCCCCAGATTCAAATATTGGTGGATTTACCAGATGTGTCTTCTGGAATTCTGTCACACAATTTGATTGTTGAGAAGAAAACTTCTCTTCCCCTGCTCCATCTCTCTGATTCAGCTCAAACTAGTCTTTAGGTTTAACAACCAAATTATACTTTTTTGTATATTTCCTCAATTTCATTAATTTAATTTTTCAAGATTCTGTAATTGTTGATCAGAATATGGTGCTTATGATAAATAACTTGAAGGTTTCTAGATCAACTGAATAATTATCTTCCATAACTTCTATTCGTGGAGCTGAAATAAACTCCCAATGGTGTTTGAATTAATATATATAAGCACCACCCCTAAAGAATGAAATTTTTGAAGTCCACTTGTAACGATTATTTTAAGATTCTTTTTTTAATGGAAACCCTAGAACTACTATTATTACTATGAAGATTACTGAATGGAACACAAAAATGAGATCAAAATCCTTTACTCTTAAGATTTTGTTGTTCAATCAAGCTAAATGAACTGATTGGAAGAAGGAAGCCACATCACTGAGTAAGACTTAACCTAATAAATCTATCAACCAAGGGAGAAATGAATCACATGAATCAATCACCGGGATGATTAATTTTAGAATCTTAGAATTTCCATTCCATAAATATCTTTTTTTATTCATTCATGTGCATTATATGATTCTGGTAACCAATATCATAGGGTCTATCATGCACGAGTGTTAGGGAGAACACTGGGAATCAAACAACGACATTCGATTATTTTGATTCTAATTATTCCAGAAAGCATATGAAAGTGTCTATCTAGATTATATGGGCTCCCTTACTTGGGGATTTCAATGATTCAGAACCCAACCCCTATAGCTTTGTGACCTCTGCTCCATATCTATTCTCAGGTGGAGAGAGACCAACTAATACCATTCTAGGTGGTGATCAGGGGATGGAAAAGAATAACTATGAACTTTCCCAAGCAGAAGTATATATCACATTCCATATCAGGTATGGGAGGTGAGTAAGCTAATCAATCTAAAGCCTTTATTCAGAAATGTTGGTATTAGTATCAATGGTTCATATAGAGCTGACTAAAATCTCTTCAAGGCTCAAAAGCAGAACTATGAGTCCTTTCAGTTCTGCAAACCCATCCGGACTTCTGACAACAATAAACCATCTCATGTGGAAACAATTGACCCAATAGCGGTCAACACCATCTGATCTATCAACTAATCCATTCTCTGGGATCAACTGACCTTATAGGTTTTCCTCTACTTATGATCCCACTTTTCCAAGTGCATATTTTCCAGCATCATCATTCCCAATACACCCTCTTAAAAAGGTATAATTTGAAAGCTGGACTACCCACTTATTTTGACGTAACTAATAGGAATCCTGAACCCATGAATGTAGGTGTAGAACCATCATCTTTCCTTAAACCTATACCAAAGAGGCCCATAAATACCTAGCTAATTTCTTCACTTCCAGTCCCAAGTATCCTCTTTTCTCTAGAAGAAACTACCCAAAAAATGATTTCAATGCCTCTCTAAATCTCCATTTCAATATTTTGATTACAAACCTAGTGGCTAATAACCAATGATCTTAGGAGAGAGAACTATTAGAGTAGTATACTGGCTCTACTTCGGGCCCTGTGCTTTCAACCAATGATTACTCAAACTGATAAGCTTCTATGGAGCCTATTTAATGTTTTCAAACCCTCTAGCCAAATTAGTGGGAGCATACTCAACCAACTAACCATGATCACAAGGAATGACAACTGTTGATTATGAACCAAGATCAAAATAACTAAATGACTCCAAAGTGGGATATGATCATACTCTCAATCCAACTTATTTCTCTCCTCCCTCAGGTAATCTACCAGAAACACCTGACCCAATTGCAACTCCTTCAAGGATGGACATTTTTTCCATTCTAGAGATTGAATTGCATCAGGTTGGAACAAATGAATATAGTTCAATTAGGACTATTAGAGTAGATTAATAAACTCATCCTAGGATTAAAATATGGGGATTAGAATGATAGACGTGGATATGGAGTAGAGATACTAGAGTTAGGTTCTTCCCTTTTTGGCATAGCAGGGTCTGTAAGGAGAATTGCTTTGATGGGATTGAGTCATAATGACTAGTTTCTAAAAAGGATTGGGAATTGGATTGGAATCAGAAGAAAGGGATTTCTTCTAATCAGAGGAATTAGATCAATTGGAAAAATCTAGATCTGTGTATTCATTTTGTAAGGCACAAGTGGGCTATGAAGGCCCCAAGAGTGAAAATAGAGGATCCTATCCATTCTGAATGAATATTGAAGAGATATTTCATTAAAGCATTGGATCTCAATAAAAAAAATATCTCTGATTTTCCTTTCTCACCGGGTCTATCTCATAGTAAATAATCCTTCATTAGTTCCAAACCTAGAATGGTGGCTTGGAAGAGGTTTTCCTCTCAACCCCTATCTCCATAATCATGTCATAAATTTCATATGTGAACAAATTTGCTTGAAGAAGTAATGTTTGATACCCAATGATCTCTTTTACAACCAAAAGAAAACTTCTTAGAGACTATATTGAAGAGTAAATTCTTGTTGTCATGGGTTCAGGACTAGCTCACATATAATAGCTGGTATTATGGTACCACATTGTGTTGGGTTGATAGCTTCTTTGAGACTAAGGTCGTAGTCTTGAATTAGAAGATCACCCAGAAGGATGTAAATCTGTCTATATTTGGTCTTATTTGGAGAGTAAATTACCTGATTGTTCTCTTGGGGTTGTCCTCTAGTATAGGAATACTCAAAGCGGGGTGGATGGAATGAAATAAAGAAGAAAAGTGGAATGTGGTTCACTGGAGTTTGTCTCTACCTATGCTCTAGAAACCTATTATGCTCTAGCTGCTGCCATATTTTCTCCAAAATTTACCTCTTTGGGATCCACTAGCATTCGTTCTCGAACTTCACTTTGAAATGGAACCAAAAACTCTACCCTTATTATAGGCTCTACTATGACCTCCGATACTCAAATTAGCTTAGATATTGGAACAAGGTTTTGAGCTCTTACTAAATCTGAGTAAATGAGGTATGCAACCAACAATTCTTGGTTTAGAATCAACAGTTGAACTTACTACCTCTACCTTTTCATCTAGCTTTATTTCATACTCTTGAACATGGACTAAATATAGATATGCACCTAGAGACCTTTACATTGAATCTATTGTGGGTACTTAGTCATCTACATCTTGAATTGTTTCTACCTTCCATCCCATTGCATTCTCTGCTGGTGGATCCAGATCAACTTTAATTGGTGCTTCTCACTTTTATGTTGTGGGGTGCACTTCTCCTACATGTAGGCATGAGATAATCTATTGAATTTTTTAATTACCCTTTCCATGAGGTCTGTCGCTAGCCATATCTATGCCTCTATTTCTTCAACCGAGGTAATCATTTCTCTTATCTATGATTCCATTTTTTCATGCAATAATCCTAAAAAATATTTTCCTATTGAGCCTCTACCATTCCTACTACTGCTCAAAATTCAACTGGATATGGAAAAGTAATGGTCCCCCTATAGGTGATGTCTTTGGATCTCAACCTAGAATGGTGAATATTGTATTCCATAGCACATGTAATCCCTTCCAGTATCTGTAGACACTCCATATATAGATCCTATTTCATTTGGAAGCCCAGATCCCTTAGTAGTGAACACATTTGCAGATTCAGTAGCCATGGAAGGTGTAGGAGAAATTCCCTTTATTTAATACCTCATTCTTGACTAGCTCCTCATACTGAATATTATGTTCTATAATCTCAAATTTTTTTCTTCATTGAGTAGTAGGACTTGAAATTTCTTGATAGGGATAAAATTTAAATTCATTATCATTATCTTTATAGAAACCTTGACTCACCTCACTCTTCAGGAATGAGACTAAGTAGAGATTGTATTAATCTATTAGATAGAACACATGTTTCTTTTCCCAATACACTACTAACTCGTAAATCCAATAGTTCCTCAGAAGAGGTTTGATGGTCCCCATGAGAATCATATTATTTCATTAATATAATACCATCAAATCACGTGATGTTATGGAAGTAAAAAATTTGAATCTTAGTTTCAGAAGAAACCACTACTAAATTATCTAGAAAGTTTCACAACATTTGATTAATAATTTTTTCAAATTTAGGTATGTAATATATGATATATTCACTAAAATATGTTTCAATTGAATTATCCTGCTTAGTCTTCATTCAGGATAACAACTAAGAAACCAATTTCATAAGAAACATGAACATAATCTATTAGAACTATCTCTATATTGACTACTATGAAAGACCGACATTACATACTCATTAGTTTAAGTGTGAGTATATGATGGGATAATGACGCTTCATAGAACCCATAGACTGAAATTCTGGTGGTTCACCTATTCAAAAAATTTCGTCTTTAATTAAATCCCAAACATCTCAGCTAATATGTAACTCTTTATTTAGACTACCTACGTAATAGAATCGAATGTATACACTTGATATCAAAACATCAGTATATTCATCAGCTTTTTTCTTTATGATTTTGAATATACTAACATATACCTTCTTATTAGGCATTGCCTTCCCTCTAGAATAATTTAAAAATAGACTTACTTATTGTATGGGTAATATCTCTTATTGGTTTTATTACTTAAATATATGCATCATTAGAGCCAGAGCCCTTTTTTTAGAGTTTAACTATGAGCCTATAAGCAATACAAAGTGAGTCAACGTGGGGTAAAACTCTCAATGTCTATAGACCTAAAAGGATGGAGTGTGTTGGAGTGTGTTAAGACATGAGAATGACCCAGGGATGGAATCTTTCCCTCTTTTTGGTACTAGTATCCATATGGTTAACCACCATATCTATTCTATCCAACCTTTCCACTGCAATGCCTATAGGTGGAGGGTATTGGGCCTCTAGTTTCAAAGGATGATCACATTGACAAGGTTGTGATAGGATCTCAACCACTATAAGAATGGTGGGAATGGTCCACATGGGTATGCTACTCAATTTATTATATCTACCTGAAATGAAAATTGGAATATGTTTGTCTACATTGGTCGTAAATGATAGCCTACATCAAATTTTGGACATGTCGTTCTGGATTTGAGTCATTCCCAACCTTGTGTGATAGTCATTATCCATTTAATTTACTAGCACTTCTGGCCTCGAACCCTTAGATGGAACATGTGAAGCTTAATTTATTGTAATAGAATAAAAAATCACTCAAAGGGAAGGGCCATATAACTTCTCAATGTTCCATGAGAGTCAAACCAACCCATTACGTTGAAATGAAAAGTTTACTAGAGATTCAAATACACTTATTGGGCACAATGAGTACCCAAACGGTGGAAAAAATGTGCTAGTATTGGGCTATGGGGATGGAATTTCATGTGTATCTAGGTTTCATCAATTGAAATGTGGTGGAATGGTCCATTTTTATAGCGGTGTGAAAGGAATAACATTGAATATAGATCCCAATCTTGTCTGTATATTGGTGTTGGGGTTGTATACCACTGTGAATAAACCAAATCAGGTCATGCACTCCAATTTAATCATGGATGTGCCCTCAGGGATCTGCGAGTTGGGTTGTGTTGTCAGTGATTTGGGTGTTACAATTGAAAATACCTCAACCATGCACTAGGAATATGAGATTAGACATGTCAAACTGAAATTTATGGGCATTATCGAACGTCAACCGATTCATGAGCCAAAGCAGACTGGTCTCAATGCGATGGATAGCCTGACCCCTATCAGTCATGGGCAATGTGAACTCGTCATTGAGGATTGAAAAACAACAAAAAACATCATTGGGTTCGATACCTTGATTTCCCAAAAGCAAGTGAATTTAACCACTTGGGAAAATGATAAGATCTATAATGTCTATGTAGCTATAGGGAAAAAAAGTCAACGGTAGCACAAGTTGTTCAATTACTCTCAAATGCTTCCAGCATGGGGTATTTCATTCTGGTGGCTGCTACCTCTTTGGAACCTGCTCGACTTCGATTTCTTGGAACATATTTTTGGTGTTCAATGGGGAAATATTTCCATGATCATGGAATGCACATGGTGACCATATATGATGATCATTCAAAACAGGAAGTGGCATATCAACAAAGGGAATTATTGTTACACCAACCACCAATATTTGAGGCATTCCCAAGCAATGTTTTCTATATAAATTCATGTCTATTTAATGAGCTGATAAATGATCAAACAATAATGATGAAGGTATCTTGACCACCCTTATCATTATAGAAAGACTAGAGGGAGACATCTCGGCCTATATTCTCACCAATGTGATCCTAGTTACTGATGGAAAAATCTATTCGGACACTAAGATATTTTTATCAAGGTATGGACCAAAAAATTAATGTTGGCTTATCGATTAGTTGAGTTAGTTTATCTGCTCAGGTGAAATATATAAAACAATTATGTGGTGCATCAAAACTATAATTGGCACAATATCGAGAACAGGAAGCCCTTTCTCAATTTGGTTCAGACCTGGGTGAAGCAACTTAGGCTATTCCCAATCGAGGTGCCCAATATAGGGAAGTTTTAAAATAACCACTACATCATTTGGTAGCTCTTAAACAACAACAAATGGTACTATATATAGCAGTTAATGGTTTCTTTGATCGAATTCTTATTGATTCAATAGCACAATATGATATAGCAACCACATAGAACCTCATAGATGGTTACGCTTTCAATCCAGACTGGCTCACTGGGTTCACACTTGTGGTAAAGAAGGAAACTGATCACTTATTATACAAAATAACTTCATTGATCGACTAAATAGATATAATATAGTAGGAAGGATATTGTTTGTTCAAATGGTCAGCTTTTCAACTCATTGTGGGAAGATACCTAACTATATAGAGTAGAGTACTTAGAAACTGGATAGCTCGATCTCTAGATATATTGTTGTAGTGAATGATTTGATACTCAAGGATTGATTCTTCTTTCTAATTGAAAAGATCACTATCACCTCTAATAACTATATTATACCAACTATGATGATATGAACTCTACTACCTATATTATACTGATTAAGGACCAATTCAAGGTTTATTCTATTTTTACACCTCTAATAGTGAGTACTCTACTCTAATAGTTCCACCAACTCCCATCGATGTCCACTAACTATATTATACCGACTTGATGACATAATGACCTCAAGGGAGATTTAAACGATCGAAAAAGTATAGGATGAGTTCTATGAATTATCTAAAACACCATTCTCAACAGGGAAGGAATACAAAGGTGGAGTTTATATACTCTACTCTAATAGATTGGATGTACGATGTCTCAACTTTAGGCTGTGTTGAATGTGATTGATGGTGATGGGTGTGAAACACTTGAGAGTGATTGGACCTAAAAATTCACACTGAATGAGTCAATATAGAGAGACAAACCATAGAGGTTTCAAGGATAGTTAGTTTTAATAATCTTAGAACAAAAGTTATGGAGTTGAAAATACCTAGGGGCTCATGGGATCACTAGGAATGACTAGGTCCTCCATAGTTTGGGATACTTCATGTATCCCAGGTCCTCCCAGGTTTGGTTAGACAGGGACTAACTAGGTCTGGGATACTTCATGTATTCCAAGTCCTCCAAGGTCTAGGATACTTCATGTATTCTAGGTCCTCCCTTGTCTGGGATAATTCATGTATTCGAGGTCCTCCTAGGTCTGGGATACTTCTTGTATCTAGGAAATGGTCAGACCAGGGACAATGGATTAATATGCTAAAGGAATCAAATCCTCCTACTATGTATACATCAAATTCAGATATTCTTATAATATAGATTATTGAATCAGGGATAGGAAATAAAAATATAAACCCCAATACCAATGGAAGAACAGTGCGATTTGAGGTTTCTATGTGCAATGAACCAATAGTGATAGGAATCCTTTCTATGTTCACACTATAAAAAAATAAATGAACATCAATGTCACCAAACTATATAATATTTATGATGAAGCTTAGCCATGGAAATTAGGATCTCAAGAGGGAGCCATACTGATCATGTAGGGGATCATTGAGTTATATAACGATATCTGTCACTTCCTATTGTTGGTCATGGGGTTCGTTTCACGGATGATGGTTCAAGTGTCATGATCATTCCACTTTCTTAGGGGACTACTGAATAAATAGATTCTTCATGGAACAACTCTCGAGAGGCTTCAGACCATATTTTCTAGTATCATATCAATGTTCATTGACATCCATTCATTTTCTCTATTACACTCATTGGGTGAGATCATTGATTTGATCCTAATGATCAAAGAGATTAGAAATTAATGGCATCATAGGGCGCCTCTTCCATATGGAACTAATGGTGGTTTCACCAATAGTGAACTCAGAAATTGAACACCCATTTGTTTATATTATTATAGTAGAGTACTTAAATGTTTATGAACCATTGACTACTCTGATTAGAAGATGGGAATGAACAAGTGGGTCATCTCTTCTATCGTATCAATGAAAAACAAGATGGAGCTCCAAATGATATTTTTTGTTGTATGAGATACTTCCATTTCTACTGATAATGGTCTATGGGGGGATTGAAGTATGGGTGGAGTGTCTGGGTTAGAGTTTGAACAATTTGTTCGAGCCCATGCAATAAAAACGATGGCATTGAGACCTAGGGCCGACGAGCTCCAGCTATGGAAATGGGGAATCTGAATCATCATACCACATAAAGAGCATTGATGAATAGAGTGGGATATTATAGTATAGTACAGATGATCAAGGGGGTTTGTAAAGAGGTATATTGGGCCAGCCAAAAGGCAACTATATTTAAAGGGACAATGGCTTCCATCTGAGAATATCGAATCTCTAGCAGAATTGTCCAATTTTCATACAATCGATCAACAATGATTGATACGAGTGATTCATACAACAATTGGTTTTGAACTATAAATGGTATGAGTGGTGCCAATGTAACTCAAGGTTATCCCATATATTCCACTACAATCCCAAGGGTTAGTATAGGAATGGTTTTCTGTGGTGTTTCTTAGTAAATATTGGTAGTAGACATGAGCCAACCTACCTAGACACTCAGTTCCCCGAGGTGAGGTGGGTGTATATACCAGCTTGTATAATATTGGTATTTTTACCCAATTGTAGTAGGTTTAACTCCTACTATACCCAAACCCCATTTGATGAGTGTCTTGTGTAGATAGGGGTAATTCCCTCCTTCCAGTGAACTTGTACACTCAAGTGGTTTGGTATAATATAAATAGTAGGACTTCAGATAAATAGTCCCCATAAGAGTATCATGGAAGGAATGATAGCTCATATCCCACACCACACCATGGATCCACTTGGTGGATAATGAAATTTGAGTGTTTGATATGGACACCACCCTATGGAGAGTAGAGTAATTATTTTATATGAGCAGTTTTTGGGCTATCACATAGGCTCCCAGTGCATTACCAGAACCAAAGGAAAGTGAATGGACAGAAATTGGGCATGATTTCACATTTATTGGATCCAAATTTCACCCCATAAACCTCTTATATTTTGATCGATGACTTCCCAACACTCAATCAGCCACTATAGAGTCGTAGCTCTACTAGCCAGTATGACGAAGGGGACTGACCATCAAACACCACCACATAATCTTGGTATCATATCTCTATGTTTTATTAAGAATACTAAACCTACCATGGTGTCTCAAGACCTAAGAGTGCTAGTATCACTTGAAAAAACAAATGGTGTGAACCTGCACGACCACATTCACGATATAGGGGATTCCCATAGCTATCTAGTGTGGAAGAATTCATTGAAACTATATTCCTATGAAATGAGGTAGGAGCCCAGGGGGATAGCCAATATGATTGCATGGTAGAGAACAAATTTCATCAACCACCGCATACATGGTAGAAATTACTATTAGATTAGAGTACTGATTGACTATTAGAGTAGAGTACTGATCAACTGCCGCAAGGTACTAGCTTCATGACTGAACCCAATGCCCCGAACCATCGACATAATAGAGATAGTGGACTATTGGACCATGAACCTACCGAAGGTTGTAAGAAATAATATCAAAGGTGGGGATCTATTAGATTAGTGTACTGATCAACTAGTGCAAGGTAGCAGGTCATGCCATGGGTATCCAGTTTGCACCTACTGTTACTACTACAACATCATTCATGAGTTGCATCTGATTGGTGTTATTACATTCCCATAGTGTAGTATTGTAATTGGTTTGAGAGAAAAGCAGATCCAATGGTCCCTATCGCACAAGGAATTTTCATTAACATATAGGTTCTCATGTAGGTGATCGTAAAGTCCCTTTCCTTCTAGTTTCCACCTTGTTCCAAGAGAAATTCGTGTGTGGCTACTTAGTATGCCATATTGTAATGATTCTAATATAAAGAATTGGTTTTTGTTAGTACTCTACTCTAATAGTGACTCTAGGTAATTAACTAGACCAGGTTCCACCAGGATGAATCTTTTTGAAGATGGTAATATGGGAGAGAGAAAAATGACGCCACACCGAGTCAGGCGAACGAATAATACCACCAAGAATATTTTATCTTCAATAAGGAAACTGAACAATTTTTTCCAGATTGATGGATCAACTCATCCTACACTACAACATGGGAAGTGGAAAAATTGAACACGAAGCAGATCATGTACTTTTCTTCTACTAAAATATAAATATGTTCTAGGAAATGGTGGTTGAAGAGATGGAAACATGTTTCCTATCGCACAGGAGGTGGTCATTTCAGTATATGTGCATCAGTGGTGTTCTATCAGTCATACCAATGGGAGAAAGAAATTCTAGGGGAGCATAGATTATTTCACATCCTAAATGTATCGTCGCATCTCCTTTTCGAAGAAATGCATTACCATGTTAATTTGTAACCACTATTTTCATCATTCTAGGGCTCACCCATGACCATGGAATAGGTATGAGAGTTGTGAAAGTTATAGAATGACATCGTTCTAGGGTTAATGGGGTCAATTAGAAATTTTTAACCTTCTACATATATATATTTCTACTTAATTTTTTGTATTTTTACCCCACTAGCTATATTATACTGAATACCAAGTAATCAAACTCCATAGCTAACACTATAGTCTTGAGCGATATCATGAAAAGGAAGTGAATTATTTTAGTATCTACTAATAAAATTTCATATTATTCATACTATAATTTCCCTGACTATAATATATTCTCTTAAGATATTGAAGAAACCTATAGGATTAAACTAGATAAATTTCCCTATGAATATCTGTATAATATAGATAATAGAATTTATTTGATGCCCTTGAAGAGGACGCAAAGGATTTTTTACTTTATTGGATGTAATGTAACAAGAGAAGCACTTACACACTCTTGATTCCTTCCTTTAGAACTAAAAATGGCTCTGGATGAGTATGAATTGAACCCTCAATGGCAGGGCTAATAACAAAGGAACCTGGTCACTCTCTCTAACCCATATTCCATAGATAAATTCACTTCCTCTCTCCCTTACACCATGAAACTAAGGATGAAATATACTCATACCTTCAAAAGGAGGAAATGAAATCATAAGGAATCAATGAGGGTTGAAAAGGACCTTTTAGAGGCTGGAAGAGGGCTCCATTCTATAAAATTAGGTGTGGATAAGTATGTAAAAAACTTCATATATCCATGGAACTATTTACTCCTTAAGGATCACTCCATTCCCAACTATGGAAAAGAATATCATACTGACTATGTATAGACATTTTTTCTTGCAAGGAATTGTTAGATATCTAGCTATTATCTGCTATAGAACATTAATGTATGTGACACTTATAAGATTTATAGATAATTTTACATCTAGAAATGGAGAAGCTAGGGACATGTATTCTATCATATAAATAATCCTAACTATTTAATGAAAATACTCGAAACTCTCTTAGCAAAACATCTAGATAGACACTATTAGAAGAGTATTGACTAGTTTAGTTAATATTTTACAACATCTTGGTCTTAGTATGAAGAAAAATAGTTTATAGACCAATCTAGATAATCTATCAAGAATAGATACTATAATGATTTAATATCTCACTATCCCTTTGCCTTTCAAGCATTCCATTTTATATGATACACACTATTAGGAGAGTACTGATGTTAAACTTGTATATATGATATTTTAATAGAATATTCTCCCTATCCATTCAAGGTTCAGTTACTTTCCATTAATTCAATATCTATCTGTCTTGTGAAAGAAATATGAAATTTGGTAGTTGATTTAGCATATCTCGTCCTCGTTCCTGTCTATTTGTGTTTCTATGTATACACAGTGTTTTCGAAGGACTTGAGTGAAGAGATCCTACAAGACATCATCTGAATAGGTCTCACTCAATCCTGATTATTTTACATGGGATGGGACTTGCTAACCCATGATATCATGGTTGAACTCATTATCATAGTGGTGTAGAACTGTTAATCGATCAATAAAATGGTACAACTCCAATCCTTGGTTTGTGATTGACTCTCCCATTAGTACATAGACTTCTCAAACTGACTAAGAGATGAGATTTTCATATATTCATGTCAAATAGACGGATGATAAAGAAAGATAAAGAAGCATCAGAGTGAATGTTGAACCTAAACCAAAGGGTGATATAGCTTCCAAGATGTTTTTCCTAATATCTCTAATCTCCCCTGACTTAATGAACCCTAATATGCCGAACCCCCTTCCATGAATAGAAGAGTATTCTCAAAGTAAGACAGAATTTGTTGTTTTCCCTCAACCTGTATCGGCCTCTACCTTTTTATCATCCTTGATTCTTCCTTTTTGATTAGTTACACACCTTTGATAAAAAAGTTAAGATAATTGAAGGAAATTCACTAACTATATCTTCTCACTTCACCCAAGTCATCCTTTTCAGGTTCCCTTGTAATAGTGGGGATAAATACAAAGAAAAATAGAACAAATAACTCCCTTTACGCAAATTCTATAAATCCACTACTTTTTGAATCTTATCATTTATCATTTTATATTATTTACCCTAGAGACTTTCTATAATAAATATATGATAGAGTTATGGGAGTTTGACCAATATATATAAGGTGGGACAATTTGAAAAAATGAAATCTAGAATATAAAGTCACTTGTACTAAAAAAATATAGACTTCACACCAACCCAATCTCAAGGAAGATAGGAAGCACCTGTGAACTTGGATAAACTTGCAGCAAAGAATATTAGAGTAGATTATTTATTCTTACTTCCTCCCTAGAAGTCATTATTTCTTCTCTTATGAATTTGATAGTTTGATCAAGGTATGTTTCTTATATAGTGCTTGTGCTAAAGCTGCTTACTTGTTAGAGTTCAGTATAATATAGGTAGTAGACCTAATAGTTAGATTATTATCATATCGATTCTTCTTTCTGAAAGGATAAGAGACTACCCTAAGCTTGTGAGAATAATTGAACTATATGAATTCTTCTAAACTAGATTCAACATCAGCAGTCTACTCTAATATTTTATAGATTATTAAATTAAGTGCTTCTTATTCCTATGTTCAAGTTTATTCTTAAATAATCCATCAATATATATAAGTATCAGCCTTCATAACCCTCTATAAAGTTTTATATATTTTATATTCTATGGATTTAAAATTATTTTATTTCTCCCTTTACATGAGTTTAAGTTTAAGTTGATGATTTCCTTCCCTTCCAGACCCTTTTTAAAGGGTCATATTCTAAAATATCTGACCCTTTCTAAAGAGTCAGGACCTTGTCACCCTTTTCTTGTTAAACCAATGTGGAGGATTTCTATACACTTGAATAAAACTAACATCTCACTTAAGCCCTAATTTTCTGTCAAGAATCTATATCCTTAAATATTCTATTTTTTTTTTTGAAGAACCTCAACTAATATTAGAATATCTTAAGGGTGGATTCCTTTATCATAATACTATATGTTGGATCTTCTATTCTGTCTATTTTTAAAATATTGTTTCCATCACTTTTTTGAGTCCAAGAAGATGGAAAAGGTCATATCCCCACTGCTAGTCTTCTAGTATAGTGTTGGAATCGAGATAGACTATCTATCACACTTATGAAACTATGAGAGCTCTTCCCCTTTTCTAGAAAGAAAGGCTCTCTCTTCATCATCAAGTTTCTTATCCCAATTAGTGGAACCATTGTGCTAATTAGTTGAGTAGTGTGATTATATTTTGACAAGGTAGTAGAGGCCTTTAATTTATCGATATAATATAGGTAGTAGGTGATGACGTCGTTTATCTGTCTATTCTATCTCTTCTGATTCTAGGTTTTTCGTATCTGCTTGCCTCTATTGTATCCCAATTGGAGATACACTGATCCTTGAATTTAATGAATAAGATAGACTATTAGAGTAGAGTATTGATAAAGAGAGTAGTCAAGGGTGATGAATTCTTGAAAGAAAGAAAGGGATTGATTTGAAGTCTAGTCCTTACTAATCAGAAATGCACATAGAAAATAGGTTTCAACTCAAACCCCTTGAACACTCATTAGAGTATAACTGGGATCTAGACTTGGTATCATCTCTATGAAAATATATAAGAGTACCATAGAAGAGTATTGATTCATATCCCATTAGAGACCAAAATACTCTCTCAACTATATTATACCAAACTAGCCTAAACGAAAGAAGAAATTATGACCTCTATATGAAGTTAGAGAATGAAAAGAGACAGTCGGGTTAATATAGGTAGTAGAGAACCCAAATAGACCAAGGACCTTTCAGGGAAGAAGAAGAATTCAGTCTGACATATCAGATATAGATAGACTATATATTCTATTTATGTCTGAGGTGTAGGGTCAAGATAATGAACAAAGGGATGAAGAACAGTATGAGGGATATTACTTATATATATTCCCGAGTGGTTTAAAAGGTTTTTGGTGTAGATTCTCTTTTACTTTAAAACCTCTGATTGAAATCCTTTGAAACATAGACTACCATCCAAGCACTCTACTATATATAGTGCTTATTGATTCACCTGGAAATCATATGCCCATAGTCAGAAACACCTTTGGTAGGTTTGGAAGATGGATATGACCTATTATTAAAATTAATTATATTGACCGCTCATGCACTTGAGGATGAACTATATCCCATGGTAAAATATCTTCAACCAGATGAGAGAGGCTCACATCATAGGGGTAGGAGACATGCATATCTTCTATAACCAAGAACCAGATATTCACATGATAAGGAGGAGAGAAAAGATATAAGAACTCTTTAATATTCACAAAGTCATCTATGCGACCAATTCACACTTAAATGAAAGAAAGGTTTGAAGAAAAAGTATCAATATAAGTGAAGAAATTTAATGATGAAAAAGAAGTTCTTAAAAGGAAAAAAATAATCTTCTATATATTCATTTGAATGTAACCACCCACTAATGTTATAATTCTTAGAGGGGATTTTGAAAGAGTAAATAAACCCTTGTGTATTGTTTATAGTGCATTTTCTTCTTGATATCAGTGTACTAAAGGTAGGTCTGATCCCATTGGTGAAGCTACCTATGACTATAAATGGTGAGTACGTAGGACCATAAATAATATTCTATTTCTATATAGTGAACTGATAAAACACTATTTTGTTGAATATTTTATTGATAATAAATGACATATTTTCCTCACATTTTGCTAAATATATTCATTTATGAAATATTTGGGATTAGATCATACATTTGAAAATTTGATGAAAATTCCTGTTTTACCCTTTTAAATACACTGTAGTATATCGCAAATAAATATTTTTTTACGAGTTATTTGAACTTATAATTTTGAAAGATTGTTCCTAACTTAATTTTCTACAACTTTTATTCATGACACTAGAGCTAAAGAATTCATTTTAATGGAGTAAAGGGTCCATTAAGTCAATGGTGGGATGGACTCGCCTGAAAGGACATCGGTTATGTATTTGGGAAATAACCTATTAATCCGTTCTTTTATTAGCCCCAAATATTTAGAGGATATATAAGATTCAATTTCTCACAAATCATACTGCTTTAAGGAGATATTATTCACGCGTTTTGGTGGTCAAATGGGCGGTGCAATTTGGATTTAACTATTTGACCGAATTTCCCCATTCACACTTGAAACCACTTGTAACCTATCCTCCCCTCCACTCTATAGATTAGTATTTTTCTCATTTTAATGGGTTCGGACATGAATTTGGAGATATGAGGTATAGGATAATTGGTTTCACCAAAATTATCCAGCCATTGTAAGAGGGGTAGCTCTTGAAGCATGGATCCCCTCATCGAAGCCTTCTTCTCTTCTTCATGTTGTAATATTTTCATTTGGGTAATAAAATTATTTGTTATTATTTTATTTCTTCTCTTCTATTATATTTTGTTAAAATTTATTCTTCTCTTAATATTATTAATTTTTTTGGAATAAAGGGTAGAAACAAGATTGGGTTTTACCCTTTCTAAACCTTTGCACATGAAAAATGTTTCTACAATGACTACACCGCCCATGGAAGAGTAGTTATTTTTAGTAATTGATCTACCTATAACCATATTTATTAATTTATTTTGAATAAATAATATAATTTAATTCAATTAGTATGATCTATTATTTGTGTTTTTTATTTAAATGAAACTAAGAAATCAATTAAACAATTGACACAAAAACACGTGAGGTCGGAAGTTGTGTAAACTATGAGAGTGTGAACTTAATCGGTAATAAAAGACAACACAAGATAAATTTGTAGAGTTAAAATATAATCCTTAAACTCGATTAATCCTCATTTCTAGAGTGGATATGTTCTCTAATTAACCACTGACCATAAGTTAACCTAATAACATCAATCAATGTAGGGTGCTGCGATTGCATGTTCTGAAGCTAGCCTAGGGTTTAAGTAATTTCATCTTTGTGGTTAGGTTAACTCTCGTAGTGTTTGAGGGTTAAAAAATTATAGGATTATAATTAAGTGAATTTTTGTCTAAATGATAATGAAAAATAATTGAGTGAATAGGTAGAGTTAGATCGATTACTCTTTTTAAATATATTTTCTAAAAAACATCTTTTTGTTGTGTCATTTTAATCAAACTTCATTTAAAAACTAAAAAATATCTTCTTACAACAAACTTATTCTAGATTTATAAACTATAAAGAAACCCCATCCTTTAAAGTACTGTTTTTATTCTCTTTTATTTTATTTTTAGTATACCTTTAATAAGTTGTTTGGATTTAATTCCTTTTCTGAGAGACGACCTTGGTCAGCCACTATGCTGCACCTATGTAACCCGAAACTGAACATCATTTGAAAGCACCCACAACAGAACCTTTAAAATTGGTACCATTTTTGGGGAGGAAATTAATTTATTAAACCAATTAGAGGTATTTATTTTATTTTTTATTTAATTCTTTTCTTCTCCTCGTTATTTCTTCTTTCCCATTTCTCACATTTTTTTCTCTTACTCTCTTCTTTTATTTTTATTAGAACAACTCAAACTTCTGTTATTTTTATTATGGTCCAATATTATTCATTTCCTTTTTATCTTTCATTGATTTATGACACTAAATAATCACGAAGATCTTTTAGTTCTTGACCCTGATATTGAAAGTAGCCTTTGAGTTCGAATCATACATTCTCAGTCTACGGGAAGATTCAACATTCATCCAGATTACGAATTCCTCCACTATCAGAACTTTGAAACTGGAAGCAATTCAAATTCCACCATAAAACAATAACCAATGGCTGAAAATAATTGAAATTAACTTAATAGAACCATTCGATAATTTGTTGCACCAAATATTAATTATCAGCCAAATTGTATTGCATACCCAAATCTCGAATCAAACTTTGAACTGAAATCTAGATTTATTCACCTTCTTCCAAAATTTCATGGATTGTCTTGTGAGGATCCAAATAAACACCTTAAAGAATTTAATTTTTTTTTCTCAACCTTAAAACCAAGAAATGTTTCTTAAGATCAAATCAAACTAAGAGAATTCCCATTTACACTTAATGGAGCTGCGAAAGATTGGATGTATTATTTACAACCTGAAAATGTAACTTGTTGGAACTCTTTGAAACGTCCTTTATTGTAGAGATTTTTTCTAGAATCAAGGACCAAATGCATTCATAAAGAGATATCGAGGATAAATGACACCCAAGGGGAGTAAATGTATGAGTATTGGGTGATATTCAATAAGTTGGGTGCAAGATGCCCACATCAACAAATTAGTGATCAACTCCTCATCCAATACTTATACAAAGGAATCACACCTATGGAGAGGAGCATGTTGGATGTTATGGCTGGAGGATCATTGGTGGACAAGAAACCAGTAGTTGTATGTGCATTTATAGACAAGATAGCCCAGACTCTCAACAATTTGGTGATCGAGGTACACCACATGTCAGGGGAGTACATCAGGTAAATCCATCATATCGTGAAATTTATCTAATTGATACCATGTTGGAAGAATTTAAAACTATAGTGAGACATATTTCATTAGCTCTAAAGACATCCCAACCCCCTCCTTCAAGGCCTTTTGGCATTTTCACTAAGACAGACCACCCAAATGTCTATTTCCCACTACTACAAGTGATAGAGGATTGCACAACAGTATTCCCAGGGAGACCATATCAGCAACAATAACAAACATACCCCCAAAAGAAGTTTTATTCATTTCCTCCAACATACAACCAATGGTGGAAGGATCAATATGACATGAGGTATGGCTTTGGACAACAACAATGTCCCCCTTTTCAACAAAACTTCCTGCATCCTCCACCTTACTAGCAGGGTTTCCAGAAACCACAAAGGATATTTGAATCTCAAGAATCCACAAGCCAACAACAAGGGAACCCCCCCCCCCCCCGAAGGTAGATTCTAACATTGATAACCTTTTGAAAAAAAAAATCATAATCAGTAGAATGAGATGAAGAGTCAAGGATTGGAGCTTAGGGAGCTGAAGACTCAAATGAGTCAGATTGCCACTGCCCTCCATGAATTGGTAATTAATAATTCTGGAAGTCAACCATCCCAAACTACTCCAAATACCAAGGGTAATGTTAGTTCCATCGAATTGAGATGTGAGAATCATACAACTGATACATTTACACCTATCGTTCCACCGATATTCACTTCAAATATGGAGAATCCACATTCCATACCAACTGATGAGAAATCCTAGGAGAAAAATAAGGTAAGAAAAATATTGATGATGTTCCTCCTAAATCCCTTCCATTTCCAAATAGAGTTCTACAAACCAAGAAGATGGATGAAGAGGTGGTACAAAAAGAAGTTTTAGATACATTCAAGCTTGTGGAGATCAACATCCCTTTACTTGAATCCATCAATAAAATACCAAGGTATGAGAAATTCTTGAAAGAACTTTACACCAATATAAGAGGGCTCAAGGGAAATTAGAGGATCAATCTTGGAAGGAATGTGTCAGCCCTCATTACACCAACTCTAATAATGCTGACCAAGTGCAAGGATACAAGGACATTCACCATAGGGGAGTTTCACTTTTCTGATGCACTTTGTGATTTGGGAGATTCCATAAATGTGATGACTCACTCTGTATTCTGTTCTTTGTAGGTTGGAGAGTTGAAGCCCACGAGAGTAGTGGTGTAGTTTGCGAATAGAGCTACAACATATCCAGTGGGTGTTCTTGAGGATGTACTTGTCTGGGTAAGAGACATGTTGTTTTAAGCATATTTCTATATGATTAACATGAAGTATGATCAGGTAAGTTCGGATGCCCCCATTATCTTAGGTATACCCTTCCTCAAAACTGCAAAGATAGTCATAAATGTTAACGAGTGTACACTTTCCAATGAATTTGGGGATGAAATTGTGATATTTAATGTTATGGATTCCATGAAGTAACCCTAAAAAGATCATTCTGCATTTTTATCTCCCATTTTGATCCACCAAATAAGAACCCCATGGAATTTTATTGTTATATGCTTAGGGATATTATGAGTATTGGTTCTATTTTGATGTCTAAGAGTACTTCCATACTTATTTCTAATGCACAAGACTCTCATAGATCTTATTTTGAAATGGAATCATATTCTGATTTTGATCATGTGAACTCTAATTATGAAATGGATGTTGAGTATGATGATAGATTTGATGCTTTATTCTCTGATTTTGATGATGTATATTCTGATATTGATGCTCTTTGTGCACATATTTCAGTTCCATCTATGTCTCATCCATACACCACCCCCCTACACTAGAAATCAATCCATTGCTACCAAATCTCAAATACTCATACTTGTTAAGTGGTGAGATATTACCTATTATCATTGCTAAAAATATCCCTTTTGAACATGAAGAATAAGTTTTGAATCTTTTTAGGAAGAACAATAGGGCAATTGGGTGGATCTTGGTTGAAAAATCAGGTATTAGCCCCACCAATTTCATGCATAATATTCTTTTGGAGGATAGGGATAAACCAGTGAGGCAACCATAAAGGTGAATCAATCCAAACCTTATGTAAGTTGTTAAAAAAGAGGTTAAAAAATTTCTTAAGGTATGTATAATATATCCCATTTTAAATTCTCAGTGGGTGAGTCCTATTTAGGTTGTATCGAAGAAAAGTGGTGTTTCAGTTGTAAAAAATGATAAAGAGGAGTTAGTTCCGATTAGGGTACAAAAAAGTTGGCATGTGTGTATTGATTATAAGAAACTAAATCAGTCCACTCACAAAGACCATTAACCCTCCCATTTATTAATCAAATTCTTGAGAGACTAGTTGGGAAGACACAATATTGTTTCTTGGTTGGATTTTCTAGATATTTTTAGGTTCCTATAGCTCTGGAGGATCAGGAGAAGACTATATTCACATGTACCATTGGCACCTTTTCCTACCAAAGTATTCCATTTGGACTTTTCAATGCCCCATGTACCTTCCAGAGATGCATGGTGAGTATTTTTTCTGATTTTATTGAGACCTGCATGGAGGTATTCATGGATGATTTTACTATGTATGGGTCTACATTTGATGAATTTCTAAGTAGTTTTGGAAAGGTGTTGAATCATTGTATTAAGAAGAATATGGTCATGGACATTGAAAAGTGTCATTTCATAGTAGAGCATGACATTTTCTTAGGGCATGTCATGTAAAAACATGGGATATAGGTTGATAGATCTAAGATAAATATTATTTCATCCTTACTATATCCTTCATGTCTGTGATGTTTGATCTTTCCTAGGGCATTCAGGATTTTATCAGCGCTTCCTCAAAGATTTTAGTAAGATGTCTCTTCCTTTGTCATGATTACTTCGAAAGGATTATGATTTTTTTGTGATTAATGTTTTTTTTCAAAACTTCCTTTGATGATCCAAAGAAGTGTCTGGCCACTCCACTGATCATATAGCCCCCACGGTGGGAGATTCCTTTTGAACTTATGTGTGACGCCTCCAACTTCGCGGTTGGAGTTGTCTTATCTCATAGGGTGGTGGGACATTCACATGTGATTTCATATGCATCGAGGACACTGGATTCAGCCCATTCAAACTACACAACCATGGAAAAGGAGTTTCTTGTTGTTATATTCTCTTTAAATAAATTTTTTCCATATTTATTGGGATCTAAAGTAGTTGTTTTTTCTAACCATGCAGCTCTGAGGTACCTCTTGAAGAATCCAGACACAAATCCCAGGCTAATCTGATGGATGCTCCTTCTTCAAGAATTTGACAGTGAGATAAAGGACAAAAAGGGGTCAGAAAACTTGGTGGAAAACAACATGAGTAGGTTTACTCACACACTAGAGGATAATACCTTGGACCAGGTACCACTTCGTGACACTTTCCTCAATTAGAATCTTCATTCAATCTCAGGTATGCATCATTGGTATGTGGATTTAGTTAACTACCTTGTTTCATCTGAAATCCCTTCAAATTCAAAGAAACATCAAGTCAAAAAGATAAAGAGTGAGTCTAGATTTTATGTGTGGGATGATCCCTACTTATGGCGCATGGGTAGTGACCAAGTTAGCAGGAGGTGTGTTACTGATCATGAGATCGAGTCTATTCTGCAATTCGATCATACACTTGCTTATGGTGGACACTTTTGACCCCAATGTACAGCTAGGAATGTTTTAGACTCTGGATTATATTTGACTATCTTATTCAAGTATAAACATGTGTTTTGTAAGTCATGCTCATGTTTCCAACACATGAGAAATATTTCTAGGAGACACGAGATGCCCCAAAAAACCATACTATTATGTGAAATTTTTTATGTTTGGGGAATCAATTTTATGGGTCCTTTTCCTAGTTAATTTGGTTTCTTATATATTTTGGTTTTCATTGATTATGTGGTAAAATGGGTGGAGGCTAAGGCCACCAGGACTGATGATTCTCATGTTGTTGTCGACTTTTGTCAAACTGCAGAATTTTTGTAGGTTTGAAGTACCGAAGGCCATCATCAGTGACCAAGGGACACACTTCTACAATTGGAATTTGGATTCCATCCTTCGGAAGTATGGGATGACACATAAAACATCAACACCATACCACTCCCAAACAAATGGTCAGGATGAGGTTTTAAATCATGAGTTGAAACAGATTTTGGAGAAAACCGTGTAACCAAATAGGAATGATTGGATAAATCACTTGGATGATTTTCTATGGGAATATCGGACAGAATACAAAACTCCCATCGGTATTTCCCCATTTTGGATTGTTTTTGGGAAATCATTCCATCTCCCTGTGGAAGTTGAGCATCATGATTATTGGGCTATAATGAAATGAAACATGGATTTGGCCCAAGATGAAATACAAAGGAAGTTGAAAATTCAAGAGCTTGAGGAGATACGATTGTATTCATATGAGAACTCAAGGCTATACAAGGAAAGATCAAAAATAGATCATGACAAATTGATCCAGAAAAGAGAATTTCAAGTTGGAGAGAAAGACTTTTCTATAGTTCACGACTGAAGCTGATGCTTGGTAAGTTTCATTCTAGGTGGTTAGGTCCTTATGTTGTGACTAATGTTTTTTTTATGGTGCAATTTAGATCACACAAGAGGAAACTGGAAGGAGCATTATAGTCAATGGGAAACGTTTGAAGAAATACATTGAGGGACTTCCTACTGATGTAGTGGATTTCATCACACTTCATAGCCCCATCATCACTTGAACATATCAGGCTGTTCCTAACCCTTTCACTTTTTTTATTCTTTGTACTATTTAAAATTATACATTTCATGTGAAAATACCATCAAATGGGTTCAAATTGAGGATAATGAAATATTTTAAGTGTGGGGGAGGGAACCTTTTAGTTTAGTAATTTCAATTATTTTCCTGTTTTTCAATTATTTTCAAAAAAAATTGTGTTTTTTAAATTTTGTGTTTATTTTTAACTTTTTTGTGTGTTTTTAATACTTTTGAGCTTAAACTATTCTCATAACCATTTTGAAATCCATATCAATAAGTGAAACAAATTTTCCCATGAAACCGAGCTTAAATGAATGCTCAAAATAACTTTGTTTCAAGTTCAAATATTTAGTAATTTCATGAAAATTACTCTGAATTTTGAATCTCATTCCACATCTCACTCTCTTTGTATTTGTAATCACTTACTTGTGAGGCTTCTGAACCATTTTTTTCATATTCTTCACATTCACCTCACTTATTGAGAGAACTAAACCATGCTTGATTTAACCAGAATTTGATTTATTCCTGTCCAAACTTTAGGGTTTGAGGTATTTATGTTTTAAATGATTGAGGAGTTTTTTTGGTATTAAAGACCATATTTAAAAGAATCCTTTTTTATAATGGCCTACCATTAAAATTTATTCGTTTTATCCCTTAGAATCCATGAAAATCATGTTAGGTTAGCCACATTACAAGATAATTTTATCTATCCAACCAACTCTTGAAGTGAAATTGCATAATCTAGCTGAACTTAAGTGTGCGGGGAGGTGTCTTGTGTTGTGATACCACATTTTGTGATATGTTGGGTGGAAAATTAAATTCTGAAGGGATTTTTTGATGCTGAAGAAAATATTTATATTGAAATTTTTTCCTTTTCTAGAGCATTCATGATAAGTGAAGTTGTGCCTTTTTAGAGCTTCTAATAGAGAGAGAAAGTTGTGCCTATCTGGAGCTTTCAAGAAAATCATGTTTGAGAAGATTGAAATTTCTACTAAAAAAATGATTAATGGTTTGCACATTCCTTTATTTTTCATGATGATGAACATGAATTGATGCTATGGGGATTGAGGAGGATACCGTATTAAAGTGAAAATAAGATTAATGCAATTTTGCTTCAAAAAGATTCAAGCCCTACTCATTCAGCCTCAAAGTTTTTCACATATAAATCCTACCAACTGAAAGCCACAGAAAATCCCTGAAATGTCCTCATGATAAACATTTGTCCTTGACTCGGGTGGAAATTTAGGAATTTATCAAACCTATGGTGACCCTTCTATGAGTTTGGATGAGAAAGACATTGCTGAAAAATTGACATTTGTATGGTAAGAGAAAATTCAAATGAGGTAAGTGTTTGGTGCATGGGAGGATAAATGAAGTGTAAATATATTGAATGATATAAATGGAGAACTTGAAATAATGTTTTTTATGAGGCATTATATCTTTTTTTTCTTGGTGTGGAATTGTTGGATCTCAAGGATATGTGTTTTAAAATTTGTTTTGATTTGATATTGATATGAGTTTTTTCCCAGGAGTGCAAAAGGGTAAGTGTGGGGGGTTGATAAAAAAAATATTTTTTTTGATTATTTTATTGATAATAAATAACATAATTTCCTCACATTGTGCTAAATATATTCATTTATGAAATATTTGGGATTAGATCATTAATTTGAAAATTTGATGAAAATTCCAGTTTTAACCTTTTAAATGCACTGTAGTATTTTGCACATAAATATATTTTAATATGACTTATTTGAACATATAATTTTTTAATAGTGTTAGTAACTTAATTTTCTACAACTTTAATTCTGGACACTAGAGCTAAAGAGTGCATTTGGATGGAGTAAATGGGTCATTAAGTCAATGGTGGGATGGACCCGCTAGAATGGACATGGGTTCTGTATTTAAGCCATAACATCTTTATAAATGCTTTTAGTAGTCCCAAATTTTGATAGAATATATAGGATTCAATTTCTCACAAATCATCCTACTAGAAGGAGAGTGGATTCACGCGTTTTGGTGGTCAAATGGGTGGTCCAATTTGGATTAAAATATTTGGATGAATTCCCCCACACATAATTGAAACCACTTGTAACCTAGTCTCCCCTCCACTCTATAAATTACTGTTTTTCTCAGTTAGATGGGTTGGGACGTGCATTGGAAGATTTTAGGTAGAGTATAACTGGTTTCACCAAAATTATTCAACCATTGTAAGAGGGGTAGCTCTTGAAGAAAGGATCCCCTCATCGAAGCCTTCTTCTCTTCTTCATGTTGTAATATTTTCATTTGTGTAATAAACTTCTTTGTTATTATTTTATTTCTTCTATTCTCTTATTTTTTGTTAAAATTTATTCTTATCTTAATCTTCCAAATTGGTCAGGAATCATGATTAGAATCGTGATTGGTTTCTACCCTTTCTAAACCTTTCCACATGCAAAACGTTTCTATGATGACTACACCACCCATGGAAGTGTAGTTCTTTTTAGTAATTGATCTACCTCTTACCTTATTTATTAATTTATTTTGAATCAATGAGATATTGTAATTAATATAATATGATCTATTAATTTATTTTTTAATATAAATGAAACAAATAAAGCAATTTAACAATTAACACAAAAACACGCGAGGTCGGAAGTTGTGTAAATTGTGAGAGTGTGATCTTAATCGGTAATAAAAGACCACACAAGATAAATTTGTAGAGTTAAAATATAATACCTAAACATAATTAATAGTTATTTATAGAGTGAATATATTCTATAATTAACCACTAACCATAATCTAACATAATAACATCAATCAAATCAGTGTGTTGCGATTGCATGTTCTGAAACTAGCCTAGGGTTTAAGTAATTTCATCTTTGGGGTTAAGTTAACTCTTGTAGGGTTCGAGGGTTAAAAAATAGGGGATTATAATTATTTGAATTTTAATCTAAATGATAAATACAAATAATTGAGTGAATAGGTATAGTTAGATCGATTACGCCTTTTAAATATTGTCTAAATAAACATCTTTTTGTTGTGTAATTTTAATCGAACTTCATTTCAAAACTAAAAACAAATAATATACAATCTTCTTCTAGAAAATTTATTCTATACTTATAAAATATAAACAACCAAAATCCTTTCAAGTAGTGTTTTTTTCTCTTTTATTTTATTTTTATAATACCATAAAGATATTTTTTGAATTTACTTTCTCCTTTGAGAGATGACCTTGGTTAGCCACTCTACTACACCTAAGTAACATGAAACTAAACATCATTTAAAATCACCCATGATAGTGCCATTCCTGAACCTACATAATCTATTGAGTAGCAGGGTTGGCCATTAAAAAACCACTTTATCTCATATCTTGGAATTGGAACTTGTAGTTTCATGATCAAAGGTTGGGAAGTTAGGATGGTTCGAGTTTCTCAGTAGTTTGAAAGACCTAGCATCTGTGTTTGGATCATTCCCAATAGTCGACTGGGACACCTATGTCTTGAAACCCAACTATGATATGAGATCTCTATACTCTTCCAATATTTTGTTTTTTTGTGGGTATGGAGACACTATAAAAACAAAAAACCCTCATCCTTCCAACCCCTCTACTGTATCCCAATGGTTTAACTGAGGTCATGGTAGTTTTTTCCATCAAGACACATGAGTACACTGATTTCCAACAATAGCTATTTGTGGGTCCTAGTTTTCAATGACTATATCATATGGATGATACCCTTGGATCCCAAATACTAGTTTGGTAATGTTCAAATGATCGGATGGTTGAAGTGAGAATACGTTCAGTTTGGAGTTGGAGATTTCTTTTTTGGACATGGTTGATGTGTTACATGAACTTGGAAGAGTTCATATATCAAATATCCAAATTGGTATATAGTCATAAAAAATTATCCACTTTTTTTATTTTGGAATCAACTAAGGGTCTCCCAACTACTATTGAAATGTCTCCCTATGTTATGGTCTACTTCTCATTTCCTCTGTTGGGGCATAAAATGTGGTGCTTCACGGTTCAACTTTGCTTCTCTAGGAGTAAAGTGATATCCCCTCACTTACTCTATTTGAGTGTTTTTCACTTGATTGTGTTATAATTCCTTACTCCAACACTACTTGTGCCATATTTTTGTCATGTTCCTTCCATGTGGTCCAACCACTTCACAACTCACTCGCTCTAATTCATGATGCTACCAAGCCTATTAGACCATCTTCACTTGGTCATTTGATTTTTATTCCTTCGTTATGTTAGCTCCAAGGTAGTCCTAGGAATTTCTATCCATGTTTCATGGCCCATCATATTCACTATTGATTCCCTCACTCATGCTACTAGTGCACCTATATTCATATGGGAACTAACAACACTGGTTTTCCTTCATAGTTTTGGCTTGGTCTTTCTTCTTATCCCAACCGCTACAGTGAAACCCTCTGGAGCTATTCTTCCAAATCATAGAAATTTTCACCTCATATTTGATCTTTGAGTTTGATATATATATGGAATCTACTCCTGAACAAGTATTATGGGTGGTACAAAAATGATGCTTGGCCCTAAAAATACTATTGACGAAGGATGGTTGGGTGATGCACTTCACATAATTACTAAGAACCAATACCCCAAATTAACACAATTTTATGGATTCCAGATGATATGCCTACATTTCCCCACTAGTACGCCTTGTGAAATGACCTTACTGGAAAAAGGAGAGATGGTGGTGTGGGACATATCATAGTCATTGGCATCCCCATTATAGTAGAGGCAATTCATATGGTAGCATTAGCGAGTCACCCTTTATTGATATAGTTTTGATAGAGAGATGGAGTGAGAATGAAGAGGTACCTGGGTGGTTGTTGTTTGGAGTTGAGGTTGAGCATTGGATGTGTTGGATCAATTAGAATCTGAATCATGGATATCTCCTAGTCTATCTATGCATTGTCATTGATAGATAGGGAATTAGGGGGTTTGAGTTGGCTAGGATTAAATAATATCTATATTATACCTAATTCGGTGAACCATGAGCTTAAAGGCATTGAAATGGGGTTGGGTTACATCTCTACAGGACCTCTTCCATAAGATACGGGGTGGAATTCCCTCTCTAAAGGCATATGAACGATGTGCTCAGAACCTCTCATGTTGTTCAAACATCAATGATCTCACTAGACATTGGTGAAATTTGGCAGTACTATTAGACTTTATTACTAACTATTAGAAGAGTACAGAGAGAAGAAACTATGAACTGGTCCTTGATCAGTATAATATAGGTAGTAGAGGTCATATCATCATAGTCGGAATAATATAGGTAGTAAAGGTGGTAGTGATCCTTTCACTGAGAAAGAAGAATCTATCCTTGAGTATTAGATCAATCACTACAGCACTATGCCCAAATATTGAGCTATCTTGTTTCCAATTACTCTAATCTATATAGTTAGGTAGCTTCTACTAGTGAGTTGCAAAGCAAACCAGTTGAAAAAACAAAACCTTTGATACTATATTATATTTATCTAGTCGATCAATGAATATATTTCATATAATAAGTGATCAGTTTCTTTCTTTACCTTGAGTGTGAACTTCGTGATCTAGTCCATATTGAAAGGTCAACCATATCTGAGGTGGTGTGTGATTTCTATCTCATATTACACTATTCTATCAATGAGAATTTTATCAAATAAACTATTGACTACTGCATATAATACCAATAGATATTGTTCAAGATCCAGTGTATGATGTAGTGGTTGTTTCAGAACATCCGTAATCTGGGAACCTCGATTGGGAATAGCCTGAGTCTCTTTATCCAGGCCTGAACCAAATTGTGTAAGGATTTCCAATTCTAGATATTGGGTCAATTATAGTTTTAAAGCACCACATAATTTTTTTCAAATATTTCAATTGAGTGTATAATCCAACTCAAATGATCAATAAGAAAACATTGTTTGCTGGGCGCATACCACGGTAGAAGAGATCTGTATCTGAACTAATTTTTCCATCACTAATTAGGATCCCATTAGTGGGAATATTGGCTGAGACGTCTCTTTCTAGCGTTTTTATAATGGGAAGGGTGGTCAATATGCCAATACCAATATTGTATGATTGTTTACCTGCACATTCTAATAGGTGGGAATGTAAAGAAAAACCATCACCTAGGAATGCCTCCTAGCCTGGTAATTGGCATAACAATAATTACATTTGTTGATATGACATTTCCAGTTTTGAATGATCATCATATATGATCACAACATGCATTCCATGATCGTGAAAATATTTTTCCATTGCACACCTAGAATATAGTCTTATAAATTGATGTGGAGCAGGTTCCGAAGCTTTACCAGCCACAAGAATGGAATACCCCAGGATGGAAGCATCCAACAGTAATTGAATGACTTGTGAAACCATTTAGAATTTCTGTCCTATAGGTACATAGACACAATAGATCTTTTCTCGCTCTTACTGGTGGTTTTCACTTGATTTTGGGAAATCATGGTATCAACCCCAATGATTTTTTTCCATTTTTTGGTCCCCAATGATGAGTTCACGTTTCCCATGACCGATAGGCATTGGGCTATCCACCGATTTGAGACCAGTCTGCATTGGATCATGAACTGGTTGACGTTCGATAATGCCCGGACCTTTCAGTTCAACATGTCTAGTCTTGTATTTCCAATGCACGGTTGAGGTAATGTCAAATGGAACACCCAAAGTGATGAAAAAATGACATATCTATCACATCCCTTAGGTCACATATATGATAGAACTAGTGTGTGTGACCTAATATTCTATTTTCACGGTGGTATCCAACCCCAAAACCACTATACATAAAATCTTGGGTTCTAGATTCAACACTATTCCATTCACACCACTAGAAAACTGGCCATTTAACCACATTTCAATTGATGAAACCTAGATATACGTGAAATTACATCCCTATAGGCCAAGATTGGCTCATTTTTTTCCAACGTTTGGGTACTCATTGTGTCTAGTAGATGCATTCGACTCTCTAATATGCTGGTCAGTTCAGTATAATGGGTTGGTTTCACTCCCATGGAACATTCCGAAGATATATGACCCTTCCCTTTGAGTGTTTGGTCATTCTATGATAATAAATAAATATCCTCATGTTCTATCTGAGGGGTTGAGGCCCAAAGTCCTGGTCAATTAAATGGATAATGACTATCACTCAAGGCCAGGATTGAATTGAATCAAGCACGACATGTCAAAAATTTGGAATAGGCTATCATGTGTGACCAATGAATCCAAACATGCTCTACTTTTCATTTTAGGTATATAGAATAAATTGAGTATCATGCCCATGTGGACCATTCCAACCGTTCTTCTAGTGGTTGAGATCTTATTACATCCTTGTCAATGTGTGTATCCTTTGAAACTAGAGGCCTAGCATCCTGTTCCTATAGACGTTGTGGTGGAATGGTTGGCTAGAATAGCGATGGTGGTTGACTATAGGGATACTAGTACAAAAAAGGAAGGATACATCCTTCCCCTAGCCATTCCCGAGTCTGACTACACTCCAACACACTCCAACCATTTAGGTCTATGGCCATAGAGAGTTTGACTCCACATTGAATTTCTTTGTATTTCTTAATAGATTGGAGTTGAACTCCAAAAAAATGGTACGGGATCTAATGATTCATATATTTAACTAAGCAAACCAACAAGAGATATGAATTATACAATAAGTAAGTCCATTTCTTGCAATTATTCTAGCAAGATGGTGGTTCTTAACAAGGAGTTTTATGTTTGTATATTCAAAATCATAAAGATAAAATCTAATTAATACGATGAATCTTTTCTATAAGATATATTCAATTGAGTCTATTGCATAGGTAGTTTGAATAAAGAGTTACACCTTATCTATGATTTTTGGAATTTAATTAAAGCCTAAATTTTTGGCATAGGTGAACCCCCAGAAGTTCAATCTATGGGTGCTAGGGAGAATCATTATCCAAATCATATACCAGCACTCAGACCGATGAGTAAGAAATTTTGGTCTTTCATAGTAGATGATATGAAAACGATTCTAATAGATGATGGTCATATGTGTTACGCAGTGGGTTTCTTAGTGGTTAAACCAAATGAATTCCAAGACGAATAATTCAATTGAAATATATTTCAATGAAGATATCACGGATTACATTCATGAATTTTAAGAAAGGAGTAATTGAATGTTTTAAAACATTCTAGAGTGTCCAGTCATGGTTGTTGCTGAAACTAATATTCAAATGGTATACTTCCATAACTTCTCAGGATTTGATGGTATTCTATTAATGAAATATTATGCTATGCATGGGGACCATCAAACCTCTTATGAGAAACTATAGGCTTTACGAGTTAGTAGATTATTGGGAAAAGAAATAGGTGTTCCATATAATATATTCATACAATATCTATATATTCTCATTCTTGAAGAGTGAGGCAAGTCTAGGTTTTTTGGAATACGAGGAAAATGACTTTAATAGTTAACCCTATCAAGAAAGTTCAAGTAAAGATGCACAATGAAGCAAAAAATACGGGATTTTAGAACATCAGTTTCAGCATGAGGAGATATTGAAGAAGGAGGGATTAAATAAATGCAATTTCTAATGTGCCTACTGTGGCTACTAAATCTTCAGTTGCGTCTTCTATTAAGGGCTATGAGTTTCCAACTGAAATGGGAACTATATTGTTGATGTCTATAGACACTGAAAGGGATGTTGTGTTCTATGGAACATGATCTATACCTGTCCAGGTTAAGATACAAAGCCATCACCTATATGGGGATATTAATTTTCCATATCCAGTTTGAGTTCAAGTAGTAAGGTTAAGGAAGAAGATTAAGAGGGAAATGTTTCCTAGGTTTATTTCTTGAAAAAGAGGTATCATAGACAAGATCAATAGTTTACCCAGTTGAAGCAATAGAGGCATATATAGAGCTAGTGGAAGACCTCATGGAAAAGATATATGTAAAAAAATTCAATAGAAGATATCTTGACTGCATGTAGGAGAATCTTACCCCACAACATAAAAGTGATAATCACTAATTGAAGTTGATCTGGAACCACCCGTGGAGAAAGAAGCGGGATAGATTGTAGCAACAGTTCAAGATGTAGCTAACTAATTTCTAGAAGTATATTTAGTGAAAATGTCTCTAGGTGAAGATATATATTCAGTCTATGTTTGAGAGAATGAATTAAATCCAGAAGAAAGGGTATAGGTATTTGGTTCATTTTTTGATTCAGAACCAAATATAGTTAGTTGCATACCTTTTATACTTAGATACAGTTGGATCTCAAAATATTTTTCTAGTATCCGAGCTAATTTGAGTACTAGATCTCACAACATAGCCTACTAAAAAGGAAGAACTTTTTGTTCTATTTCTAGTTGTAGTTTGAGAACCAATACTAGTGGATCCTACTTATTTAAATGTTAGAGAAATGATGGTAGTAGCTGGAGAATAATAGGTAGCTAGAGCATAGGTAGAGACAAACACCAGTGAAAAACATTCATCGTTTCTTTTTTTTCATTCCATTCATTCCCCTTTGATTATTCCTATACTGGAGGATAGTCCCAAGTGACCAATAAATTCATATATCATCCAAAGAGGACAAAATCTATTCATATTTACATCCTTTTGGGTGATCTTCCAATTCAAGACTATGACCTTGGTCTCAAAGAAACTATCAACCTAGCACAAAGTGGTACCATAGTACCAATGATTATACATGAGACAACCCTGAACCCATGATCTCAAGTAGTTACTCTTATATATAGTCTCTATGAAGTTTTATTATGGTTAAAAAATAGATCATTGGGTATCACCCTTAACCCCTTCAGACTCATCTGTTCATGTAGGAAATAAATGATATGAGTCTGGAGATATGGGATGATAGGACAACCTTGTCCAAGAAACCATTTTAGTTTTGTCCCAAATATATCCTTAATAATAATGAGATATACCTAGAAGTAAAGGAAAATGAGATATAGTTCTTTTTAGTGGGATCAAATTCTTTTAAAAATATCACTCCTCTATTCATTAGGAAGGGATAGGCTCGTCTATTTTTTCTCTTGGGCCATCAGAGCCCACCTGTGCCTTATTAGATGAATATGAAGATCTAGATTTGGCCAATTGATTTAATTCCTCTACTTAGAAGAAAATCATTTCTTCTGTTTCTGATCTAATTCCTGAATCTCTAGAGCAACTAGTCATTATTCCTCTAGCCCATAAAAGTGATTCTTTTTACATACCCTACTAAGTCAAAAAGGTAATAACCTATCACTGGTCTCTCTAATCTATATCAAAGTCCATCAATTCTCATACCCATCTCGTTCTCCTAGGGTGGGATCAGCACTCTACTATAGTAGTCCTGAATGCACTATATTCATTTGTTATAACCCAATGCAATGTAATCTCTATAATGAGAGTAAATGACTTTACTAGGTGTTTTTATTAGGTTAGGTGTTCCAAGTAGATTCCTTGTATCGAGGAGAGAACGAAATTTGATTGAGAGTACAATCATCTCCCTCTCTGGAGTCATCTAGTTTTTCTGATCTTGGATTGGAATCAATGGGTTCTATTCCTTGCGATCCCGATTAGTTGGTTGAGTCAACTCCCACTGGTTTGGCTAGAGGGTTTGAAATATTTGAATGTCCTCATAAAAATATTATTGGTTTTAGTTGGCATTGGATAAAGGAACAGGGTCCAAATGATATCCATTACTCTACTCTAATAGTTCTCTCACCTGAGATTTTTGGTTCTAAACAACCAGGTTCATAATCAAATGATTGAAATGGAGATGGAGGAGGAATCAAAAACATTAGTTGTGTATTTTATATTAGTTAAATGTGGTTAACTAGGCCTGGAAGTGAAGGAATTGGCTAGGTATTTATGGGATTCTTGGATACAAGTTAAAGGAATGTTGATGGTTTTGCACCTACATTCAAGGGTTCAGGCTTCCTATTAGATATATAATAAAAAGTGGGTCTCTTGGATTTTAAAGGATAGATTTGGGTGAGAATGCATTGGTAATGGTGATGCTGAAAGATATGAATTTTGAAAAGTGGGATCACTAGAAGAGGAATTCTTATCTAGTTTAGTCAATCCCAGAGAATGGATTAGTTGAGAGCTCATATGGTGGGAAATTCTATTCATTCAATTATTTCAACATTATATGGATCGTTGATATCAGAAGGCTGGTAGGGTTTGTGTCACAAAAAGGACTCATAGTTCAACTTTATAACCTCAAAGTGATTTTAGTTAGATCGATATGAACCATTGATACTGATATCAGTGGTTAGGGATGAAGACTTTGGATTGATTGTCTCACTCACCTCTCATATGAGAGATGGAATGGGATTGATAGTTGTGCCTAGGAAGGTTGATTTTTATGATTCTCTGGACCCTTATCACCACCTAGAATGGGATTATTTTTCCTTTATCCATCTGATAATGGATATGGAGAAAATTTATCGAAGCTATGGGGGATGGGTTTCAAATCATCGAAATCCCCAAGTAAGGGTGTCTGTATAATCAAGATAGACATTGTCAGCTGCTTACTAGAAGTATCAGAATCAAAATATTCTAAAGTCATTGTTTGTGGTACAGAGTTCTCCCTAACACCCATGTGTGATAGACCCAATGAGAGTGGTTACTATAATCATAAAATGTGTCTGAACAAATAAAAAAAGATATCCATGGAATGGACGTTCTCATCTTCTAAAAGTTCCTAGCCCAATGATCCCTGTTTGTGATTTAGTTTTCCCTAGGTTGATAGATTGATTGGGTTTAGTTCCACTTATTGATGTATCTAATTTTTTCCAATATGTTCATTTAGATTGATTGAAAAACACAAGCTTGAGTGTAAAGGAATTTGAGATCAGTTTTGTGTTCTGTTTAGTACTCTTCATAGTAATAATAGAAGTTATGGTGTTTTCATTAAAAAGAATAATCTTAAATGAATCATTACAGGTGGACTTAAAAACATGCATTCTTTAGGGTTGGTAATTATATATATTAATTGAAACACCACTGAGAGTTCATTTCATCTCTCTGAACAAAAGATGTGGAAGATAATTCATCTGTTGATATGGAAACCTTTGAGTTCATTCTCATAAGCACCTTCTATTGATCAACGCTTACTAAATCATGAAGAATGAAATTAAAGAGATCATGGAATTACACAAAAAATTATAATTCGTTTGTTGACGCCAATCACCATCTTTTAGCTGATTTAAAGAGATGGAGAAGGGAAAGAATAGTTTTCTTCTCAAAAATCAACTTGTGTGACAGAATTCAAGAAGTCATGTCTATTAAATCCACCAATAATCAAATATGGGGCTAGGAAATAGAAATAGGTATAAAAGGGTCAGTGTACTGTTTTTTTAATGGTCCCTAAATATAATTAATGAGGATGGAATACTTGAGATACATTATTCAGAAACTATTTCCACATCGAGCTCTGAAATAGGTGAATTCTCATTCCATAAGTTTTTCACCACTCAATGAAACAAAAGTGACTTCTGATCATCATTAATATGGGTAAAGATGGCCAGGAAAGCAAGATTCTATGAGAGGTATCCTCCATCAAGTATGCATGTCTACTATTAATGCTCATTATTTTCCTGTTATAGGCTTTGAAATTGATATTATTTAAAACCCAAAAATAGAAGATATCAGGAATAAAGGATACAAAAGCATCTCTCTTATTGACTGAGAAGTGAGAAGCACAGTTATAAAAAGGTAAAGGAATCCATGACTAGAGAGATCAGATTGGATCAAAACTCTTTCTTTATATAATATGATTTCTTGGTTTTAAGATTATTCTTTGAACTATATTTATTTGATTTCTTATTTTCAGATGATGATAAGAGGAACTATTATCACATTAAAATGATTTAAATATGAACATTTCGAATAAATATGAATCTTGTAATTTGCACTAGGTTTGACTTATTCCATGGGGTTGAGTTTGATGCCTAACCTGGAGGGTTGAACTCCGACGAGGTCATGGTAGAAGTTATTTTCTTTCTGTCTTACCCACTTTCTCTTAGTTTGTGTCTTGAATTCCTTTCAAGTCCACCAATTCATAATATAATAGGTGTGGAACACTAAAGAGAGAATGTCCATGGATTTTCTTGTCTTCTGTTGATCCATCTTGGAGTCAATCAAAAGAAGAAAAATTTTCTTTCAAATAAGAAGTATGAGAAAAAATCAGTATTCAATCTTATACATTTAAAGATATTTTTAAGTAAATAAAAAGAGATTAAGTCTCTTTGAATGTTATGTCAGACAATGAATCCTATTTGTTTTTCTATCTTTGTTAAATATCAAATATTTATATTTCTCGTTTTAATTCCTCATAATAATCAAACCACTTAACTCAAATTCTAATATATGTACAACAACATTTATTTAAATTTGTTCTTATAGGTGTTTTTTTTTATTTTTAATTTGACAACAAAAAAATTGAAAACTAAAAATGTTAGGCAGAAAACCTCCTTGTCATGAGCTCTAGTGGTACTAATACTAGTGATAATGGTAAAGAAAATATGATGATAATCTTCTCTTAGATGAGATAAAATTATCTCATATAAAGATAAAAGTGACCTGGTAGATAAAGATATACCCTCTATGCCCAATGAAATACCGCAACATGTGGTATGGGACGTGTCTCAGAATGATGGTCAGAATTGGTAGAAATTTATTAATTTATATAATCAAATACATTGAGAGGGTAGAGAGAGTCGGTTCTTTAAATATGTGATTAAAGTAATTAGAGATATCTAGAGAATATGGGAGGGGAAGTAACCAGCCTTATTAATCATACTCTACTCTAATAGTCTTAAGGGAACACCCTTGTTTGTTAACCAAAAACAAAGAATGTTTCTCCAGCCCTTAGACACCCTTTCAATCATAGATAACAACTATAAGAAGGCTTCTCTAAAAGTCAATCCTTTAGTTAGAGAGCTAGAACTATCAGGGTACTTCCATGTACTTTACTTTTAGAAACATTGGGGTTAGACCACTTATCTCAACTTAGAGTAAATCGGGAATCAAGGACAAAAACTAAAAGATCATATACGCCGGATGATACTATAGCTAATAATATAAGCTTCAGAACTCTATTTTATCATACATATCAGACCATACAGAAGATGAATTTGAAATAGATATAACATTTGGATCATCTGATGCTATGACGATCGTATTGATAGTCCTGGCTTTCTCACAAATGAATTTTATGATGTATTGTTAAATGGAAAAAAATATTTGTTATTACAAGATCTTTGTAACTTTATCATTCTGATAAAATATTCCATATATTATAAAGGAAAACTGTTCGGTTTTCCCCATAACTCCATGTCAGTACTATAAGCTAGGTTGGAGTATCGTAGTTGTCTAGAGAGCTACATAGAACTGGTGCTCCCAACTAAGTTTGATGTTCCACCTAAACCACTCCAACTAATGCACGAATGAACTACCTTTCACCCTAAGCTCATTATTTATTTATTTTATCATCCATATCTCATCTTTATGTTTCCTATTGGCCATCTAATACCAGTTTGGTTCCTTGAAATTTGGTTGATGGTGGTTTATCTTGATTGGAAACTAGGTACGTTCTTCCTGACCTTTTAGAAAGGTTTAGAGATTATAGAAACTAACCTTAAAGGGTAAGATCTTTTAGAGACTTCTTCTATTTCAATTTAAATGGATTTGTTGGGGAATTTCATCAACATTGACTCTCCAGTTGCAAAACAAGTGAGTTGGGTGCGTGGTCCAAAGGGATCTTGAGAAAATGCATTTATCCACTGGCATAACACTATACATAGTCTTTACTGGTAGTTCAACGTCAAACTCAATGGAAACAGGTTTCATGACTTCTCTAAACCACTATAGATATATGATTTGAGACCACTCCAGTACCAAGGTATCCTCCTACCATTTTGTTAATGGTCATGCATAGGGTACACATATATTATCTAGGTGCCTATATCTATCAAATGATGGAATCTATTGGGTATCACCTTTTAGATCACAAACCTTCAAAAAATTTGAACCTTTGTATCAATACCTCAAAATATTGAGGGTGGGGAGGGACTATATCAAAGATTAAATGTTCTTGTTGTAGGCTATAGCTAATCTCATCTTCTAAACCCTAATATGATTTCAACACTCTACTATAATAGTGTAGCCTCATTTCATCACCATTTGGAAAAGTTGTAGTCTCTTCTTCATAAAAAGATACTTAATTTTTATTTTTATTAGGTGTACAACATCATGGACATATTTTCAGGTAGATGGAATCACTCTGATTTATAGGTAGATAGATCTCATTCGATTGACACCCCTTTTTAAAATCAAGATTTTGGAACCTCGTGGGTCCACTACAATGGAATATGAATTTTTTATTCAATTATATCTAGTGTGTTTCTTGATTTGTTTTCACTTCATCCCTCCATTATTCATCTCAATTTATACATAAACACATGTGCCTATCCCATAGTCTTGTTCACCTTTCAGCTGGTATTTTGATTTAAATAAATTGGGCTATGAATTTAGAGAAAATAGTTCCACATCTCCCTTCCTCTAACGAATATTTCTGTATCAGCTTTTTCTGATTCCTTCTTATTATTCTTGAACATAAAATGACTCTAAAAAGATCCCATAGGACTGAATGATACAACACTAGGGATATCATAGCTGGTTAGATGAATAGAACCTTCCTAATTCACTAGAATCTTTAAAAGGGAGTGATTCGTTCTCGGTATAATATAGGTAGTAGACACTAGGATACATAATGTATTTTGACAACTGAGATACATGAATTATTTCAGGTCCTCCTCTGTATAATATAGGTAGTTGATCCTTCAGTATTATACTATAGAGTAGCCTGGAGCACCTAGTCCTTTACTAGGATACCTAATTTAGGTATCCTAGGTCTAGTCAGACCTTGTCAGAATAGGTCCTTCGAGGCACTATTTGTGCTCTTATAATATATATTATCCTAGATCACTAGGTCCTCCTGGGTTTAGGATACTTCATTTATTCCTGGTCCTCCCATGTTTGGGATACTTCATATATTCCAGGTCCTCCCAGGTCTGGGATACTTCCTGTATTCTAGGTCCTCCCAAGTCTGGCTAGAAAAGGTCTGACTGGGTCCTCCAAGGCCTAGGATACTTAATATATTCTAGTAAAGTACAGGGTACTCATTGGGATACTTCATTTGTCCCAGGGAATGAATTTATTCTTCCTTTGGAACTTGTGGAACTAGTTGACCGACCACCTTAGGATCAACAAGGGATTTTCATTCATTGTCTTCTAATCTCTTTTTGAGAAAATGATCCAGGGGGTTGATGGGGTTGTATATGATTCCAGGATATATTTTACTATAAGGGTTACTAGTCAAATAAACCCCCCTACTTTGGTGAACTCCTTTTGAAAGTGGGTCTGAATTTTCTTACTTTTTTTCATAGGATCAGTCTAACATATCTATAACATTACTATTTCTTCTTCCCTTTTTCCAATCTCCTAATTTGAAAAGAATAAAACATTATATCAAGAATACCACAGATAAAATCCTATTTTCTTGCATGATTCCTTCATTCCATATTCTTTAAAAATATTTTTTATTAGCTATGGAAGATGTTTTCTTACTCAAGAAGATTATCCTGACTACTACGACTCACAAACTGAGATATACACCACTTCTAAAGAAGGAAAGGAAAGGTTCTAAGAACTTCTATGATATTTTTACTCTATAATTCGATGCTTCCATCCCTTGAGTGTAGCGACCCCGATCCCAGGGTGCCTATGAGACATGATATACGAACATTTCAATACAACATTTAAAAATTAGATATCATGTCCCATTACTATAGAAGATCACGAGGCTCAGGATTCTGGGAAACCAGTTGCTTCGGATAAACTTCATTAGTACAAACCATGCCTGAAAATTTTAAAACAAAAATGTAGGGTGAGAAAATATGCCCAGTAAGGGGTTTTAAAAACGTTTTAAGAAAACTATTTCTCAAAGCAGTCCTTTTTGAAGGGAATAAAAAAATTTTCCAAAAACAAAACATTATCTTTTCTTAAAACATGAAATCCAACATATTTGAAAACCACTTGCATAGGGAAGAAGTACGTACTTACAATAAACTTTAAAGTAAACATGATCAGAGAGCGTAACACATGTAGAATAGATAATGCATAATATTCAACCAAGATTACTTTAGTTCTAAAAAAAATCTGTGAGTAAGCAGGGAAAACATTTATAACATGATTCATGTGCACATACAGTTCTTATAACAACTTACCACATGAAATACAGTTCTTATCACATAATTACATTTTCATAGTCATGGGAATTTTCAACTAGGGGATGTCCTGTTAGTTGAACTAACCCCCGGTTGACCATTTATCATCACATGCAGAGGGAATGTATAATGCCGGACTTTGTCAAGACCTTACGTCATGACCGTAAAACAAACTTAACGGGTCAAGGCTAACCGCCAATCCTGTTTCCATGGTAGCACAATCCAAGGCTAACTGCCAAGACCGTCGCACATAACGTCTCATGAGACTCATACTTTACCCAATGCATTGGAGCACTGTATAATTCTGGGCGCACCTGTCACATCATTCATATTACACTATATAATTCCGGGCGCACCCGTCACATTTAAGTCCAATATATCCCTAACATATCTTGACATGTTCTTTCATTCATAGGGTTTCATTAATACATTCTTAATCAAACCCCCTTTTCACATACATATTCATAACTTGAAGATAGTTCAATCATTAATAAAACTAAGACACGCATGCTAAAAATCCATACACATAAGAAATTATCTTAACAATTGAAAACATGGGTTTTAAGGAAATGAACATAAACACTTTAACATTCCAAATCATCATAATACCAAGTTAAAACAAGGTTGTTCATAACTAATACACATGCTGATAAATGGGTATTGTGGATGTTTAATTAAAACTGTGTGAATATACATACAGTTAGGGATATAAAGTATGCAATTAGGTCCATCTTGAGAAGTCATGTATATATGTATGCAAACTACATGATTATTTGTATAGTTGTGTAAAAAATCATTTGCACTTTGAATAACATGACCTTTCTTTTGAAAAGTTTGCAAACATCATAGGAAGAACCTGTATTTGAAGACAACATATTGATACATTGTTATATATACCTATATATATATATATATATAAATTTAGGTGAGTATACACATGTGCATGGGCTCACCAAATTAAACCATACTCAATAATATTTCTCATGTTATACATTAAACAAAATTAATGTTTGGAAAAACCAAGTGGGGTTATTTTACATAAAAAGTGAACATAATTTTCATAAAACCCTTATTGGAATAAAATCAGTCTTGCATACAACATGGTCAATCCATAAATATGAGTACATATATATGAATACATATATATATATATATATACTTGTAAACGTTTAAGTAATTTCACACTACCCATCTTCACAAAACAAAATCATGATTTATCAAGAATGGTGATAAATGAAAATTTTCAATTGAAAGAATTATTTTGATATCAAACTAACCCTTAAACTTCATCATACATATAAACATGTATACAAATTTTTTTGGGGATTGTTCTTTAAGTAATAATCTTAAAGGGTACATATAATTTGTAATAAATCGTTCATGTTATATTGTGGTAAATGTTAAAAGAAATAAACAAGATTGTCCTCATATTCGCACATAGATGTACATGTACATCTTATATAATCACATGTACATATATATTTATATGCTTCATATATTTGTACAATGTTACATGTTTATAAAATTACCCGCAAACTCCATTTTTTTATAGGGAAGAATAAAACCAGGGTTATATACATGTGAAAGAAAGGTCTACATATGCATGTATCGTCTTATATATATATGAATACATATATATATATATACACAAGGTGTATATCATTAAAACCGAATTAAAACAAACCCCCCAAAAAACTTCCTTTAACCCGGTTGAGTAATGGAAGAGGAGAACAGTGGTAACAGGTTCTTAAGGCCTTTATGAATATTTATATACACTTGTGTATGAAGTGTATATGATCATGTATATCCACCAAAAGAGGAGAAATTTAAAACGAGATCTTACCTTCGTTCGTCTCTCAAAACAGGAAGAGTGAAATGGTGGGATACAGTTCTTACGACCTTATGTATATATATATTTTTATATATACACATATATACGTAGAGCGTATAAAAAAGGTGTATCAAAACTGGAGAAAACAAAACAAAAATCAAGGATTTCCCTTACCTGTTCGGAGAGGAGGAGAAGGAAGAATAGGCGATGAGGTGGCCGAGGATCCAACGAAACCGGTGCAAAACTCCCCACGTCTTCGGTGCAAACTAGGTTTTTAAAAAGGAAAAGGAGAGCTCTTCGTGGAGACGTGGAGTGGGTATCTGAGGCGAAGTCAGTGCCAACCCATGGAAAAGAGGGAGCAAAGATGGGTCTATTCGCCGGCCTAGAGGAGAAAACGAAGCTGCCTATCCTACTGGTACAGCGGCGCAAGGAAGAAGAAGGTCGCGTGGTGAAGAAAAACGGAGCAACGGTGGACGACCGAGATCATACAGGAGTCGATCAAACGGCTTATAATCAGTGCGGCTTTAAAAGAAACGAACGGCTGAGATCAAGGCACTGGATCGGACGGCTCCGGCTTGATGCAGCACTTAAAAAACGTGGTTCAACTGTTTTAAATAAAAAAAATCATTTTATTTACATTATTTTCTATTAACTTATTGTAACATTGTTTTTATTATTAACATTCAATTATTGGTCTAATTTTTATTATTTTATGATAAGTCATTGGTCAATGGTTTATTTAATACAAAAATACATTAATTAATCAAAACATAGTATTATATATATATATTTTTTAATTTACTTTATTAACTAATTATCTTAATTTATTCAATTAAAGATTAATATTATTAATACAATTAAACATTAAACATAACTACATTTGTAATTATTTTCAAACATAAGAGTGTGTTGATATAAATATCATCATTATGAAACACATAAGTAAATGAAATCATAATTTGACATAGTTTTCAAAACTGTTAATTCAAATTATAAACATTCGCATTAATATTATTACTTATATTTAATTAAGAGATAGATATAATACATTTAATTTAAGGTTTGATGCAATATATATATATAACTCAAAAGTTTGAGTACATATTTTTTTAGACAAAGTTAAAACCCATCAGATTCAATATAATTACAAAATAAAAGTTTAATTTCTCAAGGTAAAAACATGTATAGTAAATAGTGGAAAAAAATAATATTAATTCTTACCGTTTTGAAATACAAAATATAATTCACTTTTTGGGAAAACAAGCAATAAATTAATTATATTATTATTTATGTCATTCATTAAATATTAAAGAAAATTGCATAATTAAGTTTTCGAACCATTAGGGGGTAAACAACTCTTTTCTTCAATGGTCCAAAATAAAACATTAGTGGATAGGAGAATATTGGGGGAGCCAACGGTTATATTTATAGCCATTAGGATCCAACGGTCGAATTAGTGTTCTTATAAAAAGTATGGTCTCGCAGTGTCCCTCACTCAAGGTGACTGAAGGAGAAAAAGAGGAGATGGTTCGTGTGATTCCTTTGGTTCTCAGCACGGCTGCAGTGGCTTCAGCCATCCTCATGTTTATTCTGATGGATACCAAAGACCCTTACCAACTTCTTGGGGTCTTGGTGGTTTTAAGCAGTCTCCCTATATTTGTAATCGGGTTTTTAATTGGGATTTTTGGTTAGCTTAACTTCTTGTTCAATCAGTGTGAGTTTTATTCACCGATATATTACTCATTTGAATAAAAGGTCCTCTCATTCATTTGATTCTTTTTTCTATTTTATTATTATTATCATCCTATAAGATGATTGTTTGTTCACTTAATGGGTGGCATTGTAAAAACAACTTGTCATTACCCAAAACATGGTTTCTCGGGTCGTTACATTACTTCCCACTTCAAAGAATTGTGCCCTCGCAATTCTATTCATAAAAATAAAAACTGAAACCCCACACGTACAACATTACCTAGATAGTGGATCTGGCTCAGTTAACGGAATACCAAAGTTGGCACATAGTTCTTCTGTTTCCTTATCCCAGATGCACTTTGAACAGTAAGTCTTAAACTCCTTCTTGTGTGTACTATACAGGGGCATCCAAAGGGAGGCTTGTGCGATGAAATTCTAGGAAACGTCAGAGTAGATAAACTCCCTGATAACTCTCTGGGCCACATCACGCTCGAGGTAATCAAGAGGAATGATGCGATTGAGGAGACTGAGATTCAAGACCTGGAACATATAGGTTGCACTAAGGTGTCCATCCGGAGTAGCTACGAGGAAGCACGCTCTGGCAGAGAAGTTATGTGCCAGAGTAAAACACTGGAAGAGGCCTTCATAGTACCTTCCCCTTCGCCTATAGCAGGGGAGTTGAGTAGTGGCAATGAGGTGAAAAAAACGATCATCCTCTTGACACAAACGAAGAATCTCAGGACCGTTTGCTAAATTGATCAGATGTTGGAAAGACCCTCATAGGTGGAGAAAGGATGGATAATCCACCATGCATGTCCTGATCATGATAACCTCTACTAACTCATCGGGTAGTGATGAGATGTTTGTTTGACCGGCCATCTGAAAAAACATTCGAAAGGAAACTCTTAACAACACTGATAAGGTAGAGGTAGGAAAGGAAACATGAAACTTCCATTTATGCAAATGTTTACATAACAAAGTCTGAGTTTACTAAACGTACACCACAAAGAGTGGAAAAACTCCCTAACACTTCAAACCACACGCAGGCTGAACAGGCAGGACTAAACTCATGGGAACATGTATGATGCCTCCTGAGTTTAGTGTGAGGGGTATGGAGTTGGGAAACATCAGTATACACCTCTTTCCTAAGAGACAATTGGGTGGACTCATCTTCCAACACTCCAAGGTCCATTAACTGGCCCCAGAAGCCGTAGTGAAAAATCTGGCATAGGTAAGCCACTCGGAGGTCTCCGGTAGCAGCAGCTTCATGAAAGGGGTTATCAAGCATCGTGCCAAATTCTTCGATAGTTGTGAACAATCGGAAGAGTACCTCATGATACTTTCCTCGACATGCATAAGAGTGAAATTGGGTCATCGTCATTAGGAGATAATCCATCCCCAATCCCTGGTGAAGACTAAGCACCCTAGGTGAGTTTGACACGTCATACAGGTGCTTACATGTCATGCGAATTCAGGCGCAATTTAGAAAGTTCTCACGGCTAGCTAGAGATACAATGTTCTCTAGAGCCTTAGTGGGAAGTGACAGTAGGTTAGTAGGTACATTTTCATCAGCCATATGAAAGTTATAACATTTTTACTTAGTCAATCATAGTAATACATTCATACCACCTGGTTTTCCAGAGTTGCCTGAACCCATCCTCTGATACCAACTATAGCGACCCCTATCCCAGGGTGCCTATGAGACATGATATACTAACATTTCATTACAACATTTACAAATTAGATATCATGTCCCATTACTACAGAAGATCGTGAGGCTTAGGATTCTGGGAAACCAGCTGCTTCTGATAAACTTCATTAGTACAAACCATGCCTGAAAAATTTAAAACAAAAATGTAGGGTGAGAAAATATGCCCAGTAAGGGGTTTTAAAAACGTTTTAAGAAAACTATTTCTCAAAGCAGTCCCTTTTTAAGATAATAAAACACTTCGCTAAAAACAAAGCATTATCTTTTCTTAAAACATAAAATCTAACATTTTTGAAAACCACTTTCATAGGGAATAAGTACGTACTTTAAATAAACTTTAAAGTAAGCATGATCAGAGAGTGCAACACATGTATAATAGATAATGCATAATATTCAACCAAGATTACTTTAGTTCTAAAAGAAGTCTGTGAGTAAGTAGGGAAAACATTCATAACATGATTCATGAGAACATACAGTTCTTATAACAACTTACCACATGAAATACAGTTCTTATCACATAATTACATTTTCATAGTCATGGGAATTTTCAAATAGGGGATGTCCTATTAGTTGAACTAACCCCTGGTTGACCATTTATCATCACATGCAGAGGGAATGTATAATGTCTTACTTTTTCAAGACCTTGCATCAAGACCGTAAAACATACTTAACGGGTAAAGTCTAACCGCTAATCATGTTTCCATGGTAGCACAAGCCAAGGCTAACTGCCAAGACCGTCACACATAACGTCTCATGAGACTCATACTTTACCCAATGCATTGGAGCGCTGTATAATTCTGGGCTCACCCGTCACATCATTCATATTGCGATGTATAATTCTGGGCACACACATCACATTTAAGTCCAATACATCCCTCACATATCTTGACATGGTCTTTCATTCATAGTGTTTCATTCATACATTCTTAATCAAACCCCCTTTTCACATAAATATTCATAACTTGAAGAATGTTCAATCATTAATAAAACTAAGAAATGCATGCTAAAAATCCGTACACATAAGAAATTATCTTAACAATTGAAAACATGGGTTTTAAGGAAATGAACATAAACACTTTAACATTCCAAAGCATCATAATACCAAGTTAAAATAAGGTCGTTCATAACTAATAAATATTATGAAAAATGGGTATTATGGATGTTTAATTAAAACTGTGTGAATATACATACAATTAGGGATATAAAGTGTGCAATTAGGTCCATCTTGAGAAGTCATGTATATATGTATGAAAACTGCATGAATATATGTATAGTTGTGTAAAAACTCATTTGCACTTTGAATAACATGACTTTTCCTTTGAAAAGTTTGCAAACATCGTAGGAAGAACCTATATTTGAAGACATCATATTGATACATGGTTATATATACCTATATATATATATAAATTTAGGTGTTTATACACATGTGAATGGGTTCACCAAATTAAACCATACTCAATAATATTTCTCATGTTATACATTTAAAAAAAATTAATGTTTGGAAAAACCGAGTGGGGTTCTTTTACATAAAAAGTGAACATAATTTTCATAAAACCCTTATTGGCATAAAATAAGTCTTGCATACAACATGGTAGATCCATAAATATGAGTACATATATATGATACATATATATATATATATATACTTGTAAACGTTTAATGAATTTCACACTACCCATCTTCACAAAACAAAATCATGATTTATCAAGAATGGTGATAATTGAAAATTTTCAATTGAAATAATTATTTTGATATCAAACTAACCCTTAAACTTCATCATACATATAAACATGTATACAAATAGTTTTGGGTATTGTTATCGAAGTAATAATCTTAAAGGGTACATATAATTTGTAATAAATATTTCATGTTATATTGTGGTAAATTTTAAAAGAAATAAACAATATTGTCCTCATATTCGCACATAGATGTACATGTACATCTTATATAATCACATGTACATATATATCTATATGCTTCATATATTTGTATAATCTTACAAGTTTATAAAATTACCCGCAAACTCTATTTTTTATAGGGCAGAATAAAACCAGGGTTATATACATGTGAAAGAAAGGTGTACATATGCATGTATCATCTTATATATATATGAATACATATATATATTTAAACACAAGGTGTATATCATTAAAACCGAATTAAAACAAACCCCCCCCCCAAAAAAATTCCTTTAACCTGGTTGAGTTATGGAAGAGGAGAACTGTGGTAACCGGTTCTTAAGGCCATTATGTATATTTATATACACTTGTGTATGAAGTGTATATGACCATGTATATCCACCAAAATAGGAGAAATTTAAAACGAGATCTTACCTTCGTTCGTCTCTCAAAATAGGATGAGTGAAATGGTGAGATAAAGTTCTTATGACCTTATGTATATATATATTTTTATATATACACATATATACGTAGAGCGTATAAAAAAAGTTGTATCAAAACTGGAGAAAACGAAACAAAAATCAAGGATTTCCCTTACCTGTTCGGAGAGGAGGAGAAGGAAGAATCGACAACGAGGTGGCCGAGGATCCAACGTAAACAGTGCAAAACTCCCCTCACCTTCAGTGCAAACCAGGGTTTTAGAAAGGAAAAGGGGAGCTCTTCGTGGAGATGTGGAGTGGGTATCCGAGGCGAAGTCGGTGCCAACCCGTGGAAAAGAGGGTGCAAATCTAGGTCTATTCACCGATCTAGAGGAGAAAACGAAGCTACCTATCCTACTGGTACAACGGCGCAAGGAAGAAGAAGGCCGCGGGGTGAAGAAAAACGGAGAAACGGTGGACGGCCGAGATCATACAGGAGTCGATCGAACAGCTTATAAGCAGTGCAGCTTTAAAAGAAACAAACGGCTGAGATCAAGGCACTGGATCGGACGGCTCCGGCTTGATGCGGCACTTAAAAAATGTTATTCAACTGTTTTTTAAAAAAAATCATTTTATTAACATTATTTTCTATTAAATTATTATAACATTGTTTTTATTATTAACATTCAATTATTGGTCTAATTTTTATTATTTTATGATAAGTCATTGGTCAATGGTTTATTTAATACAAAAAAACATTAATTAATCAAAACATATTATATATATGTATATATTAATTTCCTTTATTAACTAATTATCTTAGTTTCCTTAATTAAAGATTAATATTATTAATACAATTAAATATTAAACATAACTGCATTTATAATTATTTTCACACATAAGAGTGCGTTGATATAAATATTACCATTATGAAACACATAAGTAAATGAAATCATAATTTGACATAGTTTTCAAAACTGTTAATTCAAATTATAAACATTCACATTAATATTATTACTTATATTTAATTTAGAGATAGATATAATACATTTAATTTACGGTTTGATGCAATATATATATATAACTCAAGAGTTTGAGTACATATTTTTTTAGACAATGTAAAAACCCATCAGATTCAATATATTTTCAAAATAAAAGTTTAATTGCTCAATTTAAAAACATGTATAGTAAATAGTGGAAAAAAATAATATTAATTCCCACCGTTTTGAAATACAAAATATAATTCACCTTTTGGGAAAACAAGAAATAAATTAATTATATTATTATTGATGTCATTCATTAAATATTAAAGAAAATTTCATAATTAACTTTTCGAACCTTTTAGGGGTAAAAAACTCTTTTCTTAAACGGACCAAAATAAAACATTAGTGGATAGGAGAATCATGGGGAAGCCCACAGTTATATTTATAGCCGTTAGGGTCCAACAGTCGAATTAGTGTTCTTATAAAAAGTCTAGTCTCGCAGTGTCCCTCACTCAAGGCGACTGAAGGAGAAAAAGATGAGATGGTTCATGTGATTCCTTTGGTGTTCAGCATGGCTACGGTGGCTTCGTCTATCCTCATGTTTATTCTGATGGATGCCAAATACCCTTACTGACATCTTGGGGTCCTGGTGGTTTTAAGCAGTCTCCCAATGATTGTAATCGGGTTTTTAATTGGGATTTTTGGTTAGCTTAACTTCTTGTTCGATCAGTGTGAGTTGTAGTCACTGAGATATTACTCATTTGAATAAAAGGGCCTTTCATTCATTTGATGCGTTTTTCTATTTTATTATTATTATCATCTTATAAGATGAATGTTTGTTCACTTAACGGGTGGCATTTTAAAACAAACTTATCATTACTCATAACACGGTTTCTTGGGCCGTTACATTGAGCTTCCCTAATCAGTATACGGTTATACCCACTTTTTTATCCCCGGCATTGGGTTGATCTGTTAAAATGGATGGAATATTAGATTAGATTTCATTACATTACACTATATAGTTCCCTGAATAGAAAAGATGGAATGAAATACTGCAAAGAGAGGTTTTTCCAAGATTCATCTCATTCAGCGGCATATTCAATCACATGAAATGACCATATATGAATCATTACTCAATTGTTTGAGAGACTAATATGCGATACATTTTTATATTGGTCATAAAAAACATTGAATTTCTATATGATCTCATAATTTTCGTTCATAATAGATTTTAAGAGGCTTGTAGTCCTCCTATCACTACTCATAGGCCATTTCTTCCCATCCGAAAATTCATTCTCACGTTCCAAACCACTATAGGTGGTTATTTACCTATATTGGTGCCTATAGTTGCCTTTATAGATTATATAGAAGAGTATATATCTATATTATACCGATAAAATAGATTTATATAGCTTTCTTGGACCTATCATTGATATGATATAGAGTTGGAAACTTTACTTGTAAGGGATTCTTGGTATTCTATCAATCTGATCTGTTATTGAATACAAAAGAACTACCACTGTATTTTCTCCTCATTTCATCTAATGAGGTTTTTTCAAATGTGAGTATTGAAGGGGAATTCTTGAAAGTGAGTTTTGACTCCATGCATACCATCCATTCAAGAGAGGGGTTTGCTTCCTTCTCCGGTAGTAGGCCCTTGGATCAACCCTTCAGTGTGGGTAGTGGATGCAATATCATTTGTGATGCATTCCTCCATAGTAGTCACTAGGCATTGAGAGGAACAACATCATTTCTAGTTAGTGTTCATGATATGATCCTTGGTAGTGAGGATGGATCATGACAGTTGAGTATCAAACTATCATGCAAGCTGATACTTATATATCAAGTACTCTTCTATAACGATATATAAGAATACCGTATAGTAGAGTACTGAGATGTCTAATATGTCGGACCCCATATCTATCTATACTATCATAACTAGGATATAGGAGGGAAAAATGATTCTTCAGATGCATGACATCTATTATAGGAATTTAATTGATTGAATAAATCTTTCTTTAAAATAGGTTGATAATTGACTAAGAAATAATCCCCAAAGGTGGAGGCTATTCATGTATGATTTCCTTCCAAAGCTGACATGTCAACAGTACTCTACTGTAATAGTGGAGACTCTAGACTATTAGAGTAGAGTACTGAGTGTGCCAGTATGGGTGTATATTATCCCAATACTTATATATATTGAGAGTTTCAATAAGGCATGACATCTAAAAATTGCATAGATAGGAATAGAGTGATAGAAAATAGGGAGGAAGGTTTTTTCAAGTCTCACAATTGATTAAGATGGACTAGGAACATCAACGAGATCTCTTGTTCCCATCTCGATCTGTTTCCTGAAGAATCACCATGGAAGAGCTGAGAACTTGCTACTTCCTATCATTGAGATTTTTTTCTTTCCCTCGTTATCCTCCTCATCCACCCCACCGCCCTTCAATTGATCATTTTTGACATTTCTCAATTTGTGATCCTAGTGAGGGATATATGACATTGCACAGATCAGTTCATGTATTTTATTTAAAAATTGGAAGGCATGGCATCTATCCCATACCATTATATGGGATATTGAGGTTTGAATCTTGTCTCCACCTCATCACTTGAGATGCAGGGGTCACTCACTCCTTTTATTCTTTTATATAAAATAACTCAATAGTTGAGAGATGAACCATTCAGTATTCCATCCTACTACATAGAACCCACCTTCGGTGGCCTATCCCCCTGGTGGAAATATATTTCAAGTTATACGAGTGGTGAACAGTTAATATGGGCACCTATCGACAATCAAGAATACCATAGTTATTGAAATGGAATTATAGTGGGGTCAGACAGAATCAATTGAGTAGCACACTATTATAAGAGTATTGGAGGTCAGAGAGTATCTAAGATGCATTTAATTTGAATAAGAGTTTGAGCAAGGGGGAAAACCAATTTGATGTCATTGATGGTGTCACAACTTGACTATGGTTTTCCTTGGATGATAGAATCAATTGAGTAGTGGGGGAGTAAGTGGGATCTCTTTGATTTGGTATTTCATGGCCCAGAAATGACTATTAGAGTAGAGTACTGGAAATATATATAAGTACTAGAGGGTACAGTACATGTTCCACTGATTCCCATTTTGAATTGGTGGGGTCAAATATTAGAATATATTAGTCTCATTCATATGACTTGACTGAGTTGTCCATCCATCAATATATATAAGTATCATCCTCTTCTACTACTCAAAGAAAAACCCCATGTTTGGTTGTGTCCAAGGGATTATAGCCATATCCAATAGTATCATCCCTAAACCTGAGATAGGCATGGGAATGGAAGGGGTAAGAAACTGGGGAAATGTATTTGAGTGTTTTACTTACAGTGAGATCAATCATGGTCAACATACTACACTACTATCATGGGGGAACCATTTGAGACTATTAGAGTAGAGTACTAAGGGTCAAGTTTAATATTTATAAGTATTATTCGTTTGGAAGGATCCATTCAACTTCCCTTCAGATAACAATCCATATGAGTTTAAGGTGTTGTAATGATGGAAAAATTTCATTATTCATTTTTCCCAGTTGCATTACTACCTACTAGAAATGATGAATTTAGAAATAGGTATGATTTTAGGATCCTTATGCTTGCCTATCTGGCTTATTCGTTCAATCATTCACTCGTTCACTTGATCGGTCAATTCACTTATCTTCTAATTCACTGATGCTCTTTCATCACTCAGGTACTTAGTTGACTCATGAAGGTTGTATGCTATATGAATTTTTTCTCCTACAGTCAATTATATTTCTTACTTTTTCCCAATTTCTTCCGGAATGTCAGAACGCCAACATCTATCTTACCGCTTGGGGAATGAGGTGGTTGAACTACACCAACAGTTGGACCGAGAATCAATATCTTAGTGGTAATTGTTCATTACATTTCCCTTTTCTACCCCTAGGGTCTAGGAATGAAAGTTTGGCCTAGCTTTTTTTGCAATGGAAATATGGTACTGGAGTGGATGGAAAAATGAATTCCATTTGTTCCTAGTTTGTCACTATTTGGGGTTCTGTAATTGGATATCCTGACTCAGTTCTTAAGAATTTGGAACTATAATCTCACTCTACCTATGTATTGAATGTTGGGCTGGGGAATAGATTGGTTAGTGTTCACTCATATGTTGATTGGAATGGAGGTTCTATTTGTACCTGGAGTCTGGGGTGTTCGTACTGAGCTGATAACAACATCAAATCCTATGCCACTTGATCTGGTATCAATAATCCATCCACCCAGCATCTATTGGGGTTCCCTCTCTAGTTTCTTTATGGATGGAATCATGATATACAACCTATGTAAATGGAATGAACATACTTGTATTTTGAATAGAAAATATAGAGTGGAATTGAATTGTTGATATCGATACTCATTCGGTACGGTTAGAGGTAGCTCATAATTGAACTGGAGGACTTAGGACCATCCATCCAATATTCCAATGAGGAAAACAAAGAAGATATATTCCTCAATAGTGAGGCCTAATCATTTAATGTCTAGGTGTTCAATAACCAAGTCCTCCAAAGACCAGGACTTCCCTAGCCAGAAGACTGGCCAGGTTATTACCAAGTCTGATCTAGGATACGTCATGTGTCCTGGTGAGCACCTAGGATACATGAAGTATCCCAGTGAGCATCTAGGATACGTGAAGTATCCCAGTGAGTACCTAGGATACATGAAGTATCCCAATGAGTACTTGGGTAATGTGAAGTATCCCAGTTAGTACTTGTGATATGTGATGTTTCCCAGTGAACACCTAAGAAAACCTAGTTGTGACATCCTGGGAGGTACCCCATTGGAGTGTGGTCAGACCTGGGAATGCGGCAAGGGAAAACCAAGACCCATATCTCATCTCATATTCATAAAACCACCAAATTCATTCTAAGATAACTCAAATAAAAGAGACCAATTCAATAGCCACAATAGGCATACTACAGGTGCAATGGAATGGGTGGAGTGATCAGAAGTGTGTTTGGACCAATCAATGTTGGAATTGGCTATTTGGACATGTTGGTCATTTGAAACTATAGGAATCATTCCAGGAAGTTGGTGGGATCATCATGAATTAGGTCGGGGTGTCTGGTGGTTTTGGAATCCCATTGAAAATTCATCTACTTATTCTCGACTTATTTCTACCTCTTCTCTTCATGTAGTGAATTGACCCTTTCTTGCTTGGTGGTCCGCACTACTCAACATATGGTAATGGTTGTTCTATCTCTCCGGTTTTTTCTCGATTTGGTCTAGCGATCTATCATTTTTTCATAGTTATTTAGTGGATTGAGGGTTTATGATAGGCATTCAGGTCAGACCCGCATAGGTATGGAATAATCTATAGTAGGATATAGGCACCACTATAGGTAAAGAACCAAATGTAGTGGTACCTATAGTGATATAATTTTTATTCTAGAAATGGAGTGAAGATGGTTGGAAGAGAGATGGAAAAAATGGAATGGGAAAGGAGATAGTGATGTTTCCATTGGCCTTTTAGAACTACAAATCACTCTCCCATCATCGCCACTCGATTGATAAACCCAAAGGGTTGAACATTCAATGATGTTTGATTGCATCACTTTGGGGGTTTTCTAATTCCATGTGATAATAAAGGGTTTCATGGATTGTCTAGAATGTATTTTCGATTCAACGAGATCACCAACACCATTCCACGGGTATGTCCACCATAGCACCTGATCCACTAGGTGAAAATTAGAGGTGTTCAACCCTTGGTATAATATAGGTAGTAGACCATGGTCATTACATCTCATTATAATATATTTGTACCAGTATAGGCACTACTATAGGTAAAGAACTACCAATAGTGGTGCCTATAGTGGTCCACCTATAGACTATATAAAATAGTGCCTAGCTAGATTATAATGAAATATAATGATAGTATCCTAGAGAACCAGGAACTCAAATTCCCCTTGTCTAATTAGGGTGGCTCAGGGTGAGGATAAAACCAGTTATATTGGCGAATGAAACCCCCAAAAGGTTCCCTCTTATTAATACTGACTGGGGATGTCTCTACTGACATGAATATTCTATGACTTTCTAGTTGAGATGATGGTTATAGTGGATGTGTTCCACATGGTTGATTGAGTGTGTTGATGTTTCATAGCATCCATGGGTTTTGGGGTCTATGGATATGGAGATGTCCAATTCATGGAAATTAAATGCATGGTAAAGTGGCTTGGTGGTCGATGACAATTCTGGCATCAATTTTGAAGCAGATCTAAATTGTCAATGAGGAATTCATTGTCACTCTAGCAACATCATGCATCTATTTATTCCTACAATGGAAGTGTCAATTTTTCACTCGATTAGTGCAAGTTTGAATAAAAAAATTGATTCCATTTCTCAATTCATAAACCAATTCATCAATAAGTATATGAAACAATAAATTGAACAATGACTCTCTTCTAATGCTAGATTGGGGATGGCTCATGTGGTCGATGAATTTCCAATATAAATGATTCCAATTATAAATGATGGTGGTGTGGGTGGTGTTCCTTTCATTATTGTATGATGTCTTCATATCCAGTAAGAACAATTATTGATATGGCATTCCACTAGTACTCCCAATCAATGCAAAAAATTCCATTCAACTACTGGACTCATTGAGGAAGGGGTAACTCGATTTTAAATGAGCTATGAAAATGGGTGGATGTGAGTGTCTAGGAAAAAAACTTCAAACATAGGTCCCAATTTTCCACTATGATGCCATCCCCATGTTCTATGCTAGCCAATCATGTTCAAGCAGTAAAGCTAGGGTCAAACCATCAACTCAACTGTGATAGTAGCACCACTCCAACAACCTCGATTGTTCCAGCACCATCAACACCACAACGTCAAGAAATTGGATCTTTCTCAATTTCCTTCTCTTTTAACTGTCTATGGGACATGGATTATGAGTTCATGGATAGGTATGGTCGAACCCCCATGGTTCACGAAGTGAAAGATACCGATTAAAATACAGTGAGATAGTAAACTCGGTATTATGCCTATATTGAATTGAGGGTTAAATATGGGTGACTCGGACCCACCAAACACTCCATTGATGTGGGTCACTTGACTTGTTCTACCACACCATTGATTAAATAATTAATGGTTCCTTTGGACTATATCCTCAGTTCCCTAGTCGTTATGGCCAAGTAGGTGTATTTTTACCGCTAGAAATGCAGGGCCAACTCAATCGTAGTCATAAGATAGTCATGGGGTTTACTATTATTTATTTATTTTATTAATATTTGTTTTTATTAATATTTACTACTATTTCATAATATTTTATATTAAATAACGGTCAAAAATCAATTTCCAATGTCCAATGCTAGGGCACCACTCCACTCAGACAGTAGGTGCCTTCGAGATTGAACTGATGATATAGGGACCATGGTGGATTTCTAAATTGGATAGAAATACATCACCATGAGATACAGCCAATGGGAAGGTTCTCAAGAGATGTAAGACCAATAGCGTAGAGAAATTAGTGGTGCTGGGAGGGGGTTCATTTTGGTTTTGATCGATGGTGAAATGGTGGTTGGATCAATGTGGAACTTGATGACTATGATCTATCACACACATATCCCTAAATAGGGAAATGGATGTCAACAACTAAGAGCCCATTTTATATAGTCTGGTATCTTAGAGGATGAGAACGAATACTTTTTTACCATTGGAGTTGAATTGGATCAATACGATGCTCATCCTTATGGTTCGTTTGCATTCATAGTCCAAGTACTCTATTTCACACTGTGTTCACTCACTGGGTCCAAAGGAGGTAGTTGACCTGGGCCAGAAGACTCACTAGGTTTGAATGACTATAGGAACAATATAGTCATTCCCAAGTTCTCTAGGCTACTCTAAATTATAATAGAGAAAGTTATACTACCTATATTATACCGAGGAAGACTTGGAATAATTCATGTATCCCAATGATACATAAAGTATCATATCCCTCAGGTAATCTATATAGGTAGTCTTCTATATAGTCTATAGGCACCACTATAGGTACCAATATAGGAAAAACTATAGGCACCACTATAGGCACCACTATAGAAACCATTATGGGTTGTTATTTAGCTATAGTGGTGCCTATAGTGGTACCTATAGTGGGCCGACTATATTATACCAAGGATACCTGAAGTATCCTAGTGAGTACCAGGGGGACCAAGAAGTAAAGTAGATCTATGGTAATCAAAATGGTCAAAAGATAAAGGTTAATTATGATTGAAAATTTCATATATAATGGAATGAAAAAACTATTCGATCCAACTGATACGTTCCAATCCTAGTACATTTTTCCTAGATGTCAAGGATCATCCACCAATCGTTCTGACCTACCTATGTGATGTCACCTTCGGCCTTTAGCGTCATCGCATTTCTTACTCTAGTACTCATAAAAACTCATGCCTCTCTTATAACTGGATTGTTGTGGGCGCCACTCGATCTTCAATAAGGTGAACATTCTTTTATTCCTTATGTTCATGTTCCTATTATTCAGATGATACTGGGGGTTTATTGCATGGCTACCTCTTCGGTTTTTTTATTGGTGTTTACAAAACATCCTTTGGTTCTACTATCAATGTGGTCCGGTACTGCATTTGTTTCATGTTCTATGGTGCTGGTCCTAATTACTGGTTGGTTTTGAGGGTTTCTTTTTGAAATGGAATTCCTCATATTGGAATTAGGATGCTCGTATGCCCTCTGTTTTGTTCTCATTCCTCATTGCCCTAGGTTCAATATGTCTTCAAAAGAAACATGTCGCACCATGCCCTTTCTCAATACCTTATGGAATGATCGATCCCTCGTTATTCACCTATTATATCAACTAGTGGAATACATCACATAAACCATGTATCATGATCCGCTCTATTATAGTAATACATGAACCGACGGACCATCCCATTTGTTTTAATGTTTCCCTTTCCTCCGACACTTCCTTTTTATTGTTCGTTCTGGAACATCCGGTATATGATTTCAAATCCTAGGGAATCCATGTTGGGTATGTGACGAGATGCATACTGGTTCAATTTTGGCATCCCAACAACCCCACGAATGAACCAATCATATTAGCAAAATACCCAATTCTCTTCCCTATTCTCGAGTTTCTATTTTATTTTAACGTAGAAAACCATATTGAGTTGATGCATTTTATATTCTTAATAGTTGTAAATTCACAAAATGTTTTAAAGTAATGGGTACACAGAATAATACATTTTTGTGTGGTTTTAGTTTGTTCGTCATTGATAATTGGACTCGAAAATCAAGTAGGCTCTCTAGAAGATTTGATCGACACTACCACTAAAAACTAACGATCCAAACAACCAATAGATATGTGCCATAGGATATCAGGTCATTCCAACCCTCTAAAGAATTTTGAAAATCTAGAATGTGACATGGTATGCCTGATAGGCCTAAGAAATGCATTGGACAGAGGGTAGGATTCACCCCAAAAAATGTGATCCAAAAATGGAGTTTCCCTAAGCGTTATTGGTAGACCAACCCTATGAATTTACCAACCCAATAGTGAAACTGAGAAAATAAAGAAAAAAACAATGACCATTGAAAGTACATAATGAAAATGTGCCACCACATAACAGGTATCATTAAGTACAATGTCAAGCCCAGAATTAGTTGCTACTGTTCCAATGAGTCCACCGATCATAGAAAAAAGATGAACCCCCAAAAAATAACAGGGGTGTTTTGAAGTACTTGATCGAACCACCCAACTAGGTAGCAAGCCAAAGAAATATTTTAATGCCATTAGGAACAATTATAATCAGGGTAACATTAGTGAAGTAAAAATAGGTATCGACGTCTAACTGAATAGTAAACATACAATGCGCCCAAACTAGAGATCCAAGAACACGAATACTAATCATGCCATATAACATTCTGAGATAGTTGAAGACCAGTTTGTTCAAATACTTTGAAATGATATGACTGATAATTCAAGATCCAGGTAGAATGAGGAGGTAAACTTCAAGAGCCATACTTTATGGTTAATACTATCAGGTCTAAATTCTTTGGGACTGTAAGGACTATAATGTTCCTCAATAAGGAATAATCTTCTTGGTTGATGAATTAGGAAGGAACTTTATTGAAAGTAATCTAGCATCATGATCAAATATATTCAACTTTTTAAATACCATTTATAGTATCCATTTTTACTACTAAAAAAGTAGATATTTTCACCAAATACTACCTTATAATACTCTACATCTTATAGAAGTTTATTATTTACTCGACTATTGAGTTGAGGTAGTTCAAGATTTATCTCAATACCAATGGTACCATCATCATCAAAGAATCATGCAAACCAATTGGATTGAGTATCTAGTGTAATAGATAGAATGATAAGGATATCCAGTACTTGATAGAAACAATGTAGTTGAAGTAGTCATTCTTAATGTCCTATATGACCACTAATACAATTCATGAGTTTCATCATAACAAGTCTATGATGTAGTTGATAACGATAAACATTGGCACCTGGTCTCATTTTAATACTTCCACCAACCATATTTTGGATATTTCATAGTAGTCATATATCTTCCAGTCCCATAGTAATTTCAAGATAAGTATATCCTTGTTTACTCACTTAAATAATTTCATCAGCATTTATAATTCCAGTTTTCCACTCATATAATGATTTAGGATTTGTTTTTGTGCATGTAGTCTCTGAGGTTCCTACTAGACTGCTTTTATGGCATTGGTTACCTGATGATTGTGTCTTATATACTCCATTTTGACTAGATTGGAATTTTATTATAAAACGACTTATAAAAACAGTATGAGTACCATGAAGAAGACTATATCATCATATATCTCAATGCATATTCAGATTTGAATCTGAAAAGGGCCATTTAAAACCAATGAACCAAAAGAGATTCTAGTATAAAATGGGGTCTCCACCACCACCTTGATCAAAAAACATAGTATTGATGTTTTGATCAATTAATAACATTGTGAGTCCCCCAACCAGTATGGGAAGAGCCAACACCATGGGGCATGCAGTCATAGGAAAAAACCACACAAAAAGGGGTGATCTATGCATCATTATTCTAGGGCCACACATGTTCGATATCATTAAAATAAAATTTATCTCACATAAAATGGAATATAATCTGCTAAGATGCAGAATAGAAATTGTTAAATGGCCGCACCTCCCGAATGAATGGTGATACCAGTTTGGGGCAGATTGATCATCCAACTAGTTGCACTAACCAATTCCACTATTGCTGGGCATAATAGGAGAAACAGACTCAGAGGAAATAACTAGAACAATATATTATTTATGCATGGAAATTAATTTTGGGGGACCCAATCAGAATCAGATCAAGCCAATTTCAAGAACCACCTATCATAATTTGAATCACCATAAAAATGATCATGACTACAACATGCGCTATAAGAAAAATAGTACTTAGTTGATGGTTCCAAAATAGTAGTTGATCACCCGGGGTTGATAATTCAATAAGAATCAAAACTGAAAAGAATGATTCAATTAGTCCTGCAAGTGCACTGTAGAGGAAACACAGAGTTCTATTATCCTTGTGATTTTTCGACAAAATCCATCATTCTTATATAATTTATTTGGGTTTGTTTTGATTTCCCATCTGCTGATCCAATTCTTCAAATGACATAGAAAACTCTGAACCACCTCATTTACCTTAACTCACCTCGAACTATTCCATATTTCCAAATTCACTACACATTCCACCACCATACCATACCAGCTATCACCTATTAATTGGATGAAGCTAAATAAGATATCTAAAAATGGTACTTATATATATTGGGGGTCTATCTCAAATATTACTTCAATGACTATGGTTAAAAACTCATTAGTTTTTTGGGGGAGTCTCCTTCTTTTTTTCCATAGGTTTGGTAGTAATTCACTATGTCTCTACTACTAAACTAGATTAATCATCAGTACTATACTCTAATATTCGACCTATTATTTATGTAAGACCAATGTTCAAGATTATTCTTATATAATCCATCACTATATATAAGTATCAGCCATCATGATTCACCCTAAAGGGTTAGGTCTTTTAGAATCTTACCTCGAGCCTTTATTCTTCTATGAGTTTTCCACTTTGACCGACACAAAAGAAGTTCCTCTTCTATTGGCATCGTCATCTTGAGCTTCTTCGTGATTGGTAAAGGAACTGGAAGCTGATATTTCCTACAACATATTAATCTATCAAATAGAGAGATTTCTTGATTTTTTGAGAGAGAGTAGAGAGTTGTGGTTCATTAGAAAGTACTTTCTTTATTTTAGTTCCACCAGAAAATATGAAAAGAGATAATATGCAGGTGGTTAGACTACATCAGAAATTTAATTGATAGTTTCTAATGAAACTAGATGGCTATGGGGCCTACCTACGACTGATTTCCCTTATTGGTCTAAAAGGAATCTGGTGCCTGGGCACATATTTTCCTCTGGTGATGGGACAGATGGATCGAATACATCATAGGGGTCAATGGAAGCAATAAATAAAATAACTAAAAGCAGTGTTCATGCCCTAATAAATAAAGGGAATTAAGAATCCATTGGCACTCACTTGCTTATGTTCCCTATGTCAGTCTCCTTTTTAATTATTCATCCTATCTCTATTATTCATTATGAAAATGTAATCATTTTATCACACAAATATATATTAATCATTTCATGAGTGGCTTTACCAATTGGAAAATCAGCCCCAATGAAACTAATGACTTACCTAGAAACTAGGAAAATAAAAATAAGTAATAACAAGTCTCATATAAAATCCACTAAAAGCCTTTTTTTTATGTTTAATGTAGTCAGGGGGTTAGCTATGTTTTATAGTCTACTAAGTCTAGGGTTGATGAGAACTTAAGAGAAGTACCACTCATCAATATGGTGGGAACCCAAATTAAAAAATGATACACCTGGGTGGCTGAAGAAGAGATGTTATCATACGAAAATAAAGATGATTTATCCAGGGAATCTTTAAGTAAATATGACGAATTCCAAGGTGTCAAAATATAGCCCACAATATTTTTAACATCCTAGATTTTTAGTTATCCTAGACTTTATTGAGCTAGTTTGAGGTAGTTCCATCCATCCTAACTAAGCTCTTCAATTTCTAATGTCATACTTGGTAGCCATAGTAGAAATTATAGATGGAGTTCTATTTGATATTTTGTCTCTCTCCCTTCTAGTCCATCCATTTTTAGTTCTCCTGAGACTTCTATTATATTCTATAAGTTAGTCTTATGGTTAGATAGTGATATATTCCAAAGATAAGATTGATTGACTAAATATTAAAAAAAATAGTATTTAGTCAATGCTTGTTTTTATGGATAAGTATCATACTATAAAGATTATACCAACTTCAAGTTCAAGGGAGTTTTTTGAGTTATTTATTTAGTATAGTTGGTGTGCTATAAAATTTCATTTTGATGATAGGCCAATCTAGGTATTACATGTTGGTTCAAGGGGATGGAAGTCCTCATTTTGAATCTTTTGAGCTGTAGAGAAAGAAAATAATAAAGCTAGAGATAGAGTGTCAGGATAGACATAAATCTATGGTGAACATAGGCAAGTTAAAAAACTGGAATCTGGAAAGCTAGCAATTTGTTATCAAAAAATATATGTTGAGAATATACACCTCCTTTTTTGCAAACAATAATTTTTCAAGACCATTAACTGAAAAGGTGACTACCTATCAATCGTACTAGCCCAATTCTAGATCAATAGAATAATTATTATCATATTCACTAACTTCCCATGGAGATTAACTAATAGCCTCTTCCTATTGTGTTATTTTCTACTGATATATTGTATCCAGATGGATGTCCACATGAGAGTTGTACCCAACAAGTGTTCTCACTTTACTATCAGAGCTGCTTCATACTTATTTTTTAGCACCTATAGGCAGAAAAAAGGAATACATTCTTATTTAATGAAAATATTGTCACCACTTGAAAATGATCGATAGACATTCAAGATTATCTGAAAAATATTATGTTCTTGCAAGAGATGTAGTCTTAGTATTAGAAATACTGAGTTATCCATCCTATCCATAGAAGTTAAAACAACTAAACCCTTTTCTACTGATTTTTTTTGTGACTAACCAAAATAATTGATCTTGAATTTCATACCTATTATAGTAGAGTACTAAAGTTGTGGGAATTTCTTTTCTTTGGGAATCTATGAACATAACCACCTATTATAATATATTGTCTTGGATAAATATCAATACTCTAATCTAATAGGTTGGTCATGGGAATATCGAAGAAAATATCTCATAGGGCTTAATCAAACAGCCAAAATATTCAAAGAATATTGAATGGGAAAAGGTTGAGAATCCATGGTTAACATAGTTCACCGAGATGCGGAGTGGTGTCGTAGCCTTTTGGTATAATATTGGTAGTAGTAACCTAAGGTTTGGAATGATTTGGGTACCATAGATTCTTGAGCCTATTTTCTCATGTGCTTTATTTTCTATGTTTCTAATTATTCTATTAATTTGGATAATTGTTTTATAGTATTCCAAAGCTTCAAGGAAAAAGAATTTGTTCATCTCTTTATCCTTTAGAAAGGGTAAGACCTTTTATAACCTTACCCAAAGTGTAAGATATTTTAGAACCTCTCTCTTTTTCCCCCAATTCTTGAACTGATTATAAGTGTAGCACATGTAGTGAGTTATAAGAAAGTTGGGTTGTTATGATTCATTTAGAGAAGAAGAAATTGTGTGGTCAGGTATTATTTCTATCTAAAATAAGAATGAGGATGTGGAAAAGAAAAGGCTGGACTTATATGTTCTCTTAGAATTTTCAATAAAGTAGAAACAAGATTCCCTGATTCAAGGGGGGTGGATAGAAGAGTTTGAAGCATTATATAAGAGTAACCTTCTTCAAGATTTTCTTTGTTATGATCAACCTTTATAATGAATGATGTTTGTAGTGGTCAAGTGCTTTGACAATAATTCACCTATCTACGTAGTCATCAGGTTGGGGATAGGATGAAGATCTAATCCTAAAGGTATAATATAGGTTAATAGTATATAGGGACTAACAAGAAAGAGGCTTTTTTAAGATGTGATTGAATACCTACCCTATGAAAGAGTACATGTGCAATCTAAGTACTCTTATAATAGTGTGATATATAATTGAGTCAAAAAACAACACTTTTACTGGTCTGATAGAAGCATGAGCCACTCAAATGTAAGGAGAGGGTTTTAGAAACTCGACCAAATAGACAGGTTATAAAATATCTAACCCTTTAGGGTAAGGAAATAATACTTTTCACATTTCACCATTCACTCATACAGAAAGAGATTAGATGATTTATACTAAGGGTACCAAATTACCCTTGTAGTATTTCAAAAACATCACTAATATTTAATTAATACTAATAAGACCCTAAAAACCAAAACTTTGGGCACAAAGATACCTAAAATACAAATGAATGGTTGAAGTAAGATGTAATTATACAAAGTTTTCATTGGTTAGTAGATCCCTCCATCACCGCTCAGGATCAGAATACTAGAGTAGAGCACTAATTGAAGTACATATTTTCACCACTCACAAATAAGGGAATGTGTGAGTGGAATATGGATATATATATCATGAATGATTATAATTACAACTTTCAATGATCATATATGTTGATATGGGGTCTCAAACAGAGGTACTCATCGATACGATGGGTTGATTGATGCTGACCGAGGCATCAAGACAAATATACATTTTGAAGAAAAGGGAGCTAGTATTACTTAAATAATAAATGGACCACACTACACTATCAACTGGATCGACATGTACCAGTAATTGTTTCCTGATGCGATATCCCAACACCAATGGTACGCTTTGGCTCTGATGGCATAAAATTTTGGGAATGGTCATGTACTAGAAATAGTAGCAATAGTTCAATGGAAGAGGGGATCATGTACTATTGGGGATCGGAGGGGGAAGATGGGAATCAGGGGGGCCATAGGTTTAATTACTACCTTAGAATATGGATCAATAGAGTAAATCCAATATGGGAACTTTTTTCAAGCATCAATGAGAGTATCAATAATGGTGTCCTAGTGGGTGAAATTATATGTGTAGTATCAGAGAGATGAAACAATGTTATTGGAGTTGTGGAATGAACATCATCTGGGTGATCAAAGAAGGATGGTGCGTAAGTTGAATGGGATCAACGGGCATATAAAGGATCCAAGTATGGAACCACAATATTTATTCATGGAATGCCTTTGACCACTGAACCACCTTACTTTTTGAACATAGTTTCTACACAGATAATCTAGCAACTCTAATAGAAATCGACAACCGACTATCCGATTCAAAAAAGACTTTCCTGATGGAGGAAATATCCATTGATCCCTTAGGTACCCCTTTTCCTCAACCCATGCATACGTCTTGGGGTTTCCAGGTCAATTAAACCACTACTCTCACTCGAGACCACCTATTCGCCTTCGGGCAATTGTGGACGATCAAACTAGTAGCTGATGCCAAAGATCTAAATGACATCTGAGAAAAACCAATAGTAGTAGTACCATATCAACCATAAGAACTTCATGTTCCTTGGTGGGTTCTTACCTTGTTCTTGGCTATATATAATTACCAATATATAGTCGCAGTTGTTGGGATGGTCACTTGGTTGGTTGTGACTATGACCTGGGTGGATACTGGTTGAAGGAAATCCACAATTTTACCCTAATAATTCTATATCTAGTCGCTACACCAACAGTAGCATAATCAACATTGGACTTGAGAAACCATTTTATTTGTTTTCCCACAATGTGGACTTTATTTTGAGATATGTATTCCCCATGAAATCAAACAACACACCAGATATGGAGCCACTCGATCCTCTTCGGTGCATTCCTAATCAAGAGAAAACGGGAGATGCTAAAAGTGATAGAATGAATGGGTCAGTTTTGCTATCATGAGAGAAGGGAGACATATCGAGAGATGAATGATGCACTCTGACACACCTATTGGAGCTTGGCTGAGTTCAGTAGTGAAATAGTAGATCGGTTTATAGACACTAACAACCTCATATTTTAGTAGTTCTGAAACAAGTTCTAGTAGTGAAATCTCACCTTTAGGATTCTAAATAGTTGCTCGATTCCCATCATTAATCTTTCCATCAAACCAAATTGTCCAATGCATTAAAATAGAAATTATTGAACTGTATCCTTTTCACTGAGGTTCTCAACCATTTCTGTGTATACCGAACCCCATGCAATATTGATGGGATCATCATAGAGTGCTTCTCAAGGGATGACTTAAGCACCAAAGAAAGCATATGGGATATTTTTTCCCACTCTCTTGGAGTTGATTTGGTGGTTCTTCCACCCCTAGAGTAGTACCGCCCATTCAACCAATAGAGTGAATTACACTCCAATGTCAATTTGATATCGTATGTGCTTTGAGATTCCCTCTCTACTTTCCAGTGCAATGTCCATTTCCAACACTGCATCTAGTCCAGGTTCAAGGTGTAGTACCATAATAGTAGCTAGGGTGACATGAAACAAGTTTTTGATCTTATTAACTATGTACTTGAGGAATGAAGAACTAATTGACTTGAGAACTGATAGGTTCCTCTAGGTGCAGGATGCCCGATCACCACATCTTCTATTCTACTAGATACTCGGGAGATGGATCTGGATGATGGAAAACGATATGTTCCACTGCATTTGAACCATCCCGATCATAATAGCATTAACTTATGACATCCTTCCTATAATCCCAAGTTGAACCATTGTCATCCCCCACTATTACTCATTCAAACTCTATCTATGCCCCCCAACCAAATTATATTTCAACCGAAGGGTTGATATAATATACGTAGCAGTGTTGGCTCTTGAAGTTCTACCATGTTTGATAGAACCATCATAGAAATGAAAATATTTTCATTCAACTGTTAAAGGTGGAGTGATTTATATATTTTTACGACGAAAAAGAAAATGAAGAGAGGTTCTTTTAGGACCATAGAGTGGAATCAATCTAACTAGAAGAGAGCTGAAACATTTCTGTATCAAACACACATAGGATATACATTTCAAATATTGAAACACGACATGTCCATAATAAATAGAGATGCATTCTAAAACCTAGGCCATTCTTTTGACCCCTTCTCCTTGTTGCATAATGGTCCATTTGATAGTTGTTTGTTTCCCATGAACCATGCTAATTCTTATTTTCCATGCGAGTATGAATCAATTAACAAGGAGATCCGACCTAATTCATCTACCCCCGCCTATAAAACCACTCCTGACATTCCAAAGCATCACCACTCACAACATCGATCCTGATGTCGAGCTATTCAGCTACATAATATCAAAATGTATATATATTCATCAATAATTAGAAACAGTAATGTCTTCGGGGCTCAATTTCTAAGGGGAAATGATAGTATCAAATCAGGAGGTCACACATGAAATTGAAAATATGAACAACCATATAAGAATAGGTACTATATGAATCCTATATATAAGTATTATATAGATGAATCAGTCAACCACCATCCACTCAAGAACTAATGGGAAGTCCAATTTGATCCAGTACTGCAATTCACTAGCCAAAGTACACAGCAGGATACCCCACCCTCCTTTTTATACAGTCTATAGGGGTATCTTCTTGGATCATCAACCCCCCTTCCTAGTATCATGAATTCCAAACTTGTCAAACCAACCCAATTACACAATGGATTATTGGGTTATTCTGTTCCCAATTATGACCACTATTAGAGTAGTGTACTAAAAATGGTGACCCCCCTTTGAAACAACCCCAAATAGACGATGAATTTTTCAAAAGGCTTCAGGGGTAGGTTTTTTACCGGTCCCCGTTGGCTTATTGAATCAATCAAATGGATTACTCATGTAGAGTAAGGAATATACTTTCCACTAGACTTTCTTTCACCCCATTCACTGTTAGGGAACCCAGGTGCACCTGGAAGGAGTAATGGTTGGGAATGACTGGATTTGGGTATGAGATGCTTTCTTGACCTGGTTGAGCTGACGTTCTGTATTGGAAGGTACTCGGTTCCCACATTATACTTCCATTCTCTAAATATATATAATAGAAGGTCCCAATTTCACTCCATGATATTCCCTTTTCTATTTTATCATAGGCATTGGCATTGGAATCCCTTCTAATATCGTTCTAGTGATGGTGTGATCATGGGTTCGCTAGGAAATATTTTCTTCCAGTGGGTAGGTTAGGTGAAACTTCAGTACTCTACTATAATACTCCTCCCTTATGGCATGGTAAGAAAAAGGTATAATATAGGTAGTAAAGCATTAATACCAAAATATGGCCACGAGCCATACCTAGCTGAAGGCGTAGTGGTTTCAACTCATCATATACAACCTATATTATATAGATAATCATATTGATTCCTTATTGTGATAGAAATCTAGGGGTAAATGGATCCCTCAACCTAGTGTATGAAACTAGTAGATCAATTTTAGGATTGGACGTCTTATTTCTATGAGCTAACTCACCTGATACCGTAGTCATGTTTTCTATTCGATCGTCATCCCATTAAAAATTTCAACAAAAACTCTAATATAGCCACTCCACTACAATATATGTTGGTTTGATTCCTCTCAGTACTATACTCTAATAATAATACTAAATATATTATTCTGAGTCATTCCTGCATATGGCACACTATGAACTCGTTACCACATCCAAATGAACAATAGGTCTTCCGGCCTGACTGAAGGGGGGAAATTCCAATAGGAAGATGAGTTGGTGGTATTTGATTCTTACAGTTGGAATATGGGAGTGAACATTGGGTGGTGAGGTTAGTATAGGTATATTGATTATTAACACATATAAAATGGTACAAAACACATTGTACTATCATTTTTCCGATTATAATTTAGAGTATAATTCCTTATCTGACCAGGCCATGGAGGACCTGGGATATATTCTGTATCCCAAACATTGGAGGACCTGGACCTTCTAACCACTATGTTACAAGCCTATAAATCATTGTTGTTTATCCAAAAACTCATTTCCCTTTTACCTAGAGGTGTTTTTAAACCCGTATTGGGTGCTCTTGTGCTGAGGGTCCAGGACTGAGCTAGATCATGCCATTAGTTGTTCACCAAGAATCCTAGACTTGACCTCCAATGCCCCTACCATGATGGTGCAGGTTCCCATTTGTCTTTCTCACAAATTACCCACCCATATATAGTCAATTGTTTTCTATGGTCACTCTTCTCTAAATCAATTTGATTATGAACTCCACTTAAGAACAATGTTGCTATTGAACACCTCCATTTCCATTTGTTTCTCTATCACCCCATCATTCGAAACCCAACAACAATTTCCCCAATGAATGATCTCACAAACCCATAATCTAATATTCACAAGGTTATTTTTTCCATCAGTACCAATTATCAATCAAACAAAGAAGAGTTACATGGAATACGAATCTCATATCAACTATTAAAAGAGTACTAACATTCAATGCAAAAAAACAGTTAATCTAATAGGGGAATGAATGGGTTACATATTTTTTTCTCCAATATTTATATGTGTGTGTGTGTTTGTGTAACACCCCAGGTTTAAATTTAAGTTTTATGTTTTGACAATGTTTCCAAGATGTAATAAAATAAAATGAAAATATATAATTAGCGAGCATTTTATTCATACAAATACCAGAATACACCCTTGATACACAAGAACTAACCCATTAAACCCACTGCTATTGATAATAAAACAATTGGAAGACTACCGAGAAACACAATGATGCCGATCGAGTAGTTATCATCTCTTGGATCTGATAAAAGAACAAACGTTATGGCAAGGATGATAGCAATAAAACTAAAAATAAGAGGAACATATAAAACCATCTCCGAAAGCAGTGGCGTGAGCGTCGAGATATTTGTCTTCTGAGTATTTGAAAGACCCATAAAATATTGATATTTATAGAGTTTTATCCGACCGTTAGAAAAAGGAACTATCCGTTAGAAACTGTAATATTTAAAACCAACATTTGACATCTGTTAATAAAATAAATAGACAATGTTGATTTAACTATTATAACTAATATACAATAAACAAACTTTGTGAATTTAATAAATTTTATTAAATGTTAAATTATACATTAAAAAATTATAATGGAATCATAATATTAAGAATAAAATTTAAATTATCAACGAACACTATATAGGCCTTTAAAAAACTAATTTTATAATTATATATTTATATATAATTGTTTTGTATATATATAATGTTAATTAATTTTATAATTGTTTTAAAATATAGTAATACATATAAAGAACTTTATAAGTTTATGGTTAAAATAAACCAAAATAATGAAATTATAAAAATTAATGTAGTATATTAGTCTGTTAAAAAAAATGAAAATGATATATAAAAATATAATGAAACGAAATAAAAAAAAACAATAAATAAAAAAAAAATATTGCGGAAGTCATTTAGGGTTTTGAGGAGGCCGATCTCAAATTTTGAGTTGGGGGTCCGTTCGATTTGCGAGAGCCGAAGCTGCGGATTTCGTCGAGCTCGAGAGCGACGTCGAGAGGTGTTCATGAGTCGAGAGCTTCATCGGTGAGGGTTCATCTTATTCTTCATCTTCAGGAGTCACGGTCCGCTGCGGGTGACGAAAAGATCCGAGCAAGGTCACGGTGATGAGATTCATGCTCGGATGAGTTCCATTTCAGACGATCAAGCGCGGACCGAAGAACCAAATCCATTTTTTTTGCATTTAGGGTTCTGGTTTCTTTTGCGAAGTCCATCTTGAGGTATGGATGTGGTCCAAGATTCAATATTCAGATTTTTATGATTGTCGTGCTTCTGTTATCTGGATTTGATCCTAGGATTTTCTTTTAGTGAAATAGAATCACAATAGTGGTTTTCTCTGTTTTGTTCTTAATCTATATCGACATCGGGTTTGGAAATCTCTTCAATAATGCAAGTAGTCTATATTTTTTAATCTATTTTCGTTATCTGAATCTTTTTTTATAGATTCCATTTGTCCTGTTATTAGATATCAATCTGTTTATATTATTAAATTTCTATGGTGTTTATGATCGGAAATTGATAACCTTATCTTTGTCAACGGTTTTGTCTTATACCGAAATATGAATGAATGTGGTTTATTGTGTTTTGAAGAATCCTTTACCCATTCCAATCCATATCTTCATCATAGTTTAATTTTTTATTCAAATATCGATGTTTAAAACAGTGTAATCTACTGCGTGTTTGGATTTTTCCACGTTTCATTTTGTTTATTGAGATGTTGTCAAGCGGATGTCTATTAATGCGTCTGGAATATGTTTTGGCACTTTGTGTGGGTATTGGTGGTTCTTTAATATAGTTTAAGAAATTTCTTTCATCAATCCATCAAATTAAATTTTTATTAATTGATACACTGCATTTGGACTATAGGAGAATTGACGTTTCCGCCATATTTTTTTTAGCTTTGTCAAACTCTTTTAATAGGATACACACACTGTAGCATATGCACTTAGTTTTTTTAGCGTATCTTATAAGATATAACACTACTATATAAACCATGTATTTCTTACTCATAGCCCAGGAGGATTCTCCACTCTATATGTGGAGACTAGAAGGGTAGTGAACCACTATCCTCTTTCCTTTATGCTTGCCAGTTATGCTAACGTGAGAGAACGCTGAGAGATAAATTTATGTTGAGAAAAAAAGGGGGGAAAGAAAGTCTGAATGGTAGGAAGATAATTTGGACTCTCAGTTTACGCCAAACCAGGTAAGGGGTCTTTACATTTATTCGGTCAATTTATTTTCTTCAAAAATTATAATTGTGCAATTGAAATTTATTTCATCTATGGTTTCTTTTTCAAAATCAGCATGTTTTTCACTTCTGAAAATTTTGGTAGAATATAGTAAGGGACTATTTTCAATTATCTTCAATTTACAAAACCTTTATTTCATTTGGAGCTTTATATACTCAAGTTGTTCTCAATCCCCCTTTTAAAACTTTCAAAAGAGTGCTTTATGTTATGTTTTGATAAGAACAAAACCTACTTTTATATATACATGTATATTGGTATATACATATTTATATATATATATATATATATATTTATATGTGAATTTCAATATCAAGCTTAATCATAATTTTTATTTTTGGACACTTTTCTACAAAAATTATTAAGAGTGAAAACATTATTTTAATGTATGATTTTAGTGTTTGAATTATGTTGTTTTTTTTATAGCAGTACATGTCCATATATGTATATATGGTTGGTATTGTGTTGTTTATAATGTTTTCAATTATATCCATGTTTCAAAAAATATATATTGCATACCATCAAGTTTTATCAATATCATGGGCGTCACATTTGCATAGATACATAGCTATGCTATTATGCTCATCATCGACATTCATTGTATTATAATTAACTCATGGATTTCATATTAGTAATGACTATTATTTTTATTAATGTTATAATGTGCATATAGGTTTCACTAATCGTGTGTGGATAATAAATATGCATATTGTATGAACTATATATATATATATATATTCAAGAAATAGTGAATGCATATGAAATGCTATTGAAAATTTCATGTGTGACATAAAGATTGCATGTGATTATTAATAGTTTATATATTCATTTCATTATTTCATGCTTAAAATTAATTAAACAAGTATGTCATTGGAAATTTTATTCGTGATTTCATTTTAATGGTTAAAATTATAACAATATGAAAATCATGTCTTCCATAAAATGTTTAGGTACATAAATGTATATGAAAGGTATGGGGGACAAAAGTTTGGTCTGAACCAAACATGAATGTGTAATGCGATAGAAGCTCGTACATATATATATATATGCATACATACATAATCATATATATATAAGTGTAATGTGTATTTCAGTGCCGTAACATGTCTCCAAAATTTAAAACTCCAGTGAAAATTATATGTAAGTAAGGCAAGCTGAAAAATGTTTTATAAAGAAAATGGTGCTTGAACTTTGTAAATATGATAGGGAGTTGGATCATGAATCCATCCCTCAGGTGGGTAGGCCCATGATAGCCTTCAAGGTTTCAAGTGGCCTTAGTTGTTTTGTTTTAAGAGCTTGTTTAATATTTTCAACTGAATCACTGGATTTATTTTAAAATTGTTCTCAAAGTATAATTATTTTCCAAATAATTATTTTACAAGGGTATTTCTAATTGAATATTTCAAATGTATTATCAAGTAATATTTTTAAAAGAGATTTATCAAAGGCTTTAAAAACCCTTACTGGGCAACTTTTGTGCTCACCCTACGTTTTTGAAATGTTTTTCACAGGTGATCTTGAATCTCAGAGATTGGTCATTTTTTTTGTAGCGCGCAGTGGAAGAGTAGTGGACTGTTGTTTCATTGTTCCGACTCTGATAAATGTAAGGTTATGTCTAAATCATCCAGAACCTAGACCGGTGAAAGATCCTCATTTTGTTTAAGGTGTTGTGTAATTTTTTTTAAGTTAAGTTTATAAAAAAAAAATTATTACACAACATTTTGAAGCAACGAGTCCGAAAGAGCGGGCTCGGGGCGTCACACTTGGTATCAGAGGAACGGTCTAGATAACTCTGGAAATTTAGAACCCTTTGATAAATTGACTGTCCTTTTCAGTCAACATACTTCTTTGTAATTTTCAGATGGAAGGAAGGAGAACTCAAACAACTCTCTTAGGCCTTCCAGATGAATTACTTGCTATGATCATGGCAAAATCATGCAAAGAAGAATCTGAGCCTTATGAAGCCATGCGACTTTCTTGTAAACGTCTCTATAATATATCAGGCACACCAGATATACTTCGTTTTCATCGTGGTTCTGGTTTCGTCTTCGAAGATATCAGGCAGATCCAACGTCATTTCTATCAACGCCAAGGAGCATATTACGAAGGACTTTTTAGGTGCTTTACAATGTTTGAGCAACCAGAATCAATCTCAAATTTTTATAGAGCAGCTGAAGAAGGAAATCTTCACGCGGCATTTATGTGTCAACTTTTAAGCTTTTGCTTCACAGGAAGAATTTATGATGAATTTGAAACATTCGAAGACGAAGCAATGAGACTTTCTTATAAGAATCAAATTCAAGACGAACTTCTCGGATACTATATTGATTATCATTCCTTGAGGACTGTCTTCCGGTGCCTACATCCATACAACCCCTCTTGCACTAGTTGCATATGGGCAAAGGAAGTAGAAGATTTCGAAGCCACATTGAACTTTAATTTCTTAGGAAGACATGGAAACCGTGGAAGACAACTATACAGACCTTGGGGACATCATATGAGACTCAGAATAGATGAGAATTGAGAGCGATAAGTGTAAATGAATTTCGAGGACGAAATTCTATTTAAGGGGGGTAGAATGTAACACCCCAGGTTTAAATTTAAGTTTTATGTTTTGACAATGTTTCCAAGATGTAATAAAATAAAATGAAAATATATAATTAGCGAGCATTTTATTCATACAAATACCAGAATACACCCTTGATACACAAGAACTAACCCATTAAACCCACTGCTATTGATAATAAAACAATTGGAAGACTACCGAGAAACACAATGATGCCGATCGAGTAGTTATCATCTCTTGGATCTGATAAAAGAACAAACGTTATGGCAAGGATGATAGCAATAAAACTAAAAATAAGAGGAACATATAAAACCATCTCCGAAAGCAGTGGCGTGAGCGTCGAGATATTTGTCTTCTGAGTATTTGAAAGACCCATAAAATATTGATATTTATAGAGTTTTATCCGACCGTTAGAAAAAGGAACTATCCGTTAGAAACTGTAATATTTAAAACCAACATTTGACATCTGTTAATAAAATAAATAGACAATGTTGATTTAACTATTATAACTAATATACAATAAACAAACTTTGTGAATTTAATAAATTTTATTAAATGTTAAATTATACATTAAAAAATTATAATGGAATCATAATATTAAGAATAAAATTTAAATTATCAACGAACACTATATAGGCCTTTAAAAAACCAATTTTATAATTATATATTTATATATAATTGTTTTGTATATATATAATGTTAATTAATTTTATAATTGTTTTAAAATATAGTAATACATATAAAGAACTTTATAAGTTTATGGTTAAAATAAACCAAAATAATGAAATTATAAAAATTAATGTAGTATATTAGTCTGTTAAAAAAAATGAAAACGATATATAAAAATATAATGAAACGAAATAAAAAAAAACAATAAAAAAAAAAATATATTGCGGAATTCATTTAGGGTTTTGAGGAGGCCGATCTCAAATTTTGAGTTGGGGGTCCGTTCGATTTGCGAGAGCCGAAGCTGCGGATTTCGTCGAGCTCGAGAGCGACGTCGAGAGGTGTTCATGAGTCGAGAGCTTCATCGGTGAGGGTTCATCTTATTCTTCATCTTCAGGAGTCACGGTCCGCTGCGGGTGACGAAAAGATCCGAGCAAGGTCACGGTGATGAGATTCATGCTCGGATGAGTTCCATTTCAGACGATCAAGCGCGGACCGAAGAACCAAATCCATTTTTTTTGCATTTAGGGTTCTGGTTTCTTTTGCGAAGTCCATCTTGAGGTATGGATGTGGTCCAAGATTCAATATTCAGATTTTTATGATTGTCGTGCTTCTGTTATCTGGATTTGATCCTAGGATTTTCTTTTAGTGAAATAGAATCACAATAGTGGTTTTCTCTGTTTTGTTCTTAATCTATATCGACATCGGGTTTGGAAATCTCTTCAATAATGAAAGTAGTCTATATTTTTTAATCTATTTTCGTTATCTGAATCTTTTTTTATAGATTCCATTTGTCCTGTTATTAGATATCAATCTGTTTATATTATTAAATTTCTATGGTGTTTATGATCGGAAATTGATAACCTTATCTTTGTCAACGGTTTTGTCTTATACCGAAATATGAATGAATGTGGTTTATTGTGTTTTGAAGAATCCTTTACCCATTCCAATCCATATCTTCATCATAGTTTAATTTTTTATTCAAATATCGATGTTTAAAACAGTGTAATCTACTGCGTGTTTGGATTTTTCCACGTTTCATTTTGTTTATTGAGATGTTGTCAAGCGGCTGTCTATTAATGCGTCTGGAATATGTTTTGGCACTTTGTGTGGGTATTGGTGGTTCTTTAATATAGTTTAAGAAATTTCTTTCATCAATCCATCAAATTAAATTTTTATTAATTGATACACTGCATTTGGACTATAGGAGAATTGACGTTTCCGCCATATTTTTTTTAGCTTTGTCAAACTCTTTTAATAGGATACACACACTGTAGCATATGCACTTAGTTTTTTTAGCGTATCTTATAAGATATAACACTACTATATAAACCATGTATTTCTTACTCATAGCCCAGGAGGATTCTCCACTCTATATGTGGAGACTAGAAGGGTAGTGAACCACTATCCTCTTTCCTTTATGCTTGCCAGTTATGCTAACGTGAGAGAACGCTGAGAGATAAATTTATGTTGAGAAAAAAAGGGGGGAAAGAAAGTCTGAATGGTAGGAAGATAATTTGGACTCTCAGTTTACGCCAAACCAGGTAAGGGGTCTTTACATTTATTCGGTCAATTTATTTTCTTCAAAAATTATAATTGTGCAATTGAAATTTATTTCATCTATGGTTTCTTTTTCAAAATCAGCATGTTTTTCACTTCTGAAAATTTTGGTAGAATATAGTAAGGGACTATTTTCAATTATCTTCAATTTACAAAACCTTTATTTCATTTGGAGCTTTATATACTCAAGTTGTTCTCAATCCCCCTTTTAAAACTTTCAAAAGAGTGCTTTATGTTATGTTTTGATAAGAACAAAACCTACTTTTATATATACATGTATATTGGTATATACATATTTTTATATATATATATATATATATTTATATGTGAATTTCAATATCAAGCTTAATAATAATTTTTATTTTTGGACACTTTTCTACAAAAATTATTAAGAGTGAAAACATTATTTTAATGTATGATTTTAGTGTTTGAATTATGTTGTTTTTTTTATAGCAGTACATGTCCATATATGTATATATGGTTGGTATTGTGTTGTTTATAATGTTTTCAATTATCTCCATGTTTCAAAAAATATATATTGCATACCATCAAGTTTTATCAATATCATGGGCGTCACATTTGCATAGATACATAGCTATGCTATTATGCTCATCATCGACATTCATTGTATTATAATTAACTCATGGATTTCATATTAGTAATGACTATTATTTTTATTAATGTTATAATGTGCATATAGGTTTCACTAATCGTGTGTGGATAATAAATATGCATATTGTATGAACTATATATATATATATATATTCAAGAAATAGTGAATGCATATGAAATTCTATTGAAAATTTCATGTGTGACATAAAGATTGCATGTGATTATTAATAGTTTATATATTCATTTCATTATTTCATGCTTAAAATTAATTAAACAAGTATGTCATTGGAAATTTTATTCGTGATTTCATTTTAATGGTTAAAATTATAACAATATGAAAATCATGTCTTCCATAAAATGTTTAGGTACATAAATGTATATGAAAGGTATGGGGGACAAAAGTTTGGTCTGAACCAAACATGAATGTGTAATGCGATAGAAGCTCGTACATATATATATATATGCATACATACATAATCATATATATATAAGTGTAATGTGTATTTCAGTGCCGTAACATGTCTCCAAAATTTAAAACTCCAGTGAAAATTATATGTAAGTAAGGCAAGCTGAAAAATGTTTTATAAAGAAAATGGTGCTTGAACTTTGTAAATATGATAGGGAGTTGGATCATGAATCCATCCCTCAGGTGGGTAGGCCCATGATAGCCTTCAAGGTTTCAAGTGGCCTTAGTTGTTTTGTTTTAAGAGCTTGTTTAATATTTTCAACTGAATCACTGGATTTATTTTAAAATTGTTCTCAAAGTATAATTATTTTCCAAAGAATTATTTTACAAGGGTATTTCTAATTGAATATTTCAAATGTATTATCAAGTAATATTTTTAAAAGAGATTTATCAAAGGCTTTAAAAACCCTTACTGGGCAACTTTTGTGCTCACCCTACGTTTTTGAAATGTTTTTCACAGGTGATCTTGAATCTCAGAGATTGGTCATTTTTTTTGTAGCGCGCAGTGGAAGAGTAGTGGACTGTTGTTTCATTGTTCCGACTCTGATAAATGTAAGGTTATGTCTAAATCATCCAGAACCTAGACCGGTGAAAGATCCTCATTTTGTTTAAGGTGTTGTGTAATTTTTTTTAAGTTAAGTTTATAAAAAAAAAATTATTACACAACATTTTGAAGCAACGAGTCCGAAAGAGCGGGCTCGGGGCGTCACAGTTTGTGTGTACCATACCCCATACTGTCAACCCCAATGACGTAGTTTCCCATCACAGTAGCCACCCAGATACCCCCTCGCTAATATATATAAGTACAACCCCCAAATTATCTTCGACCTTCTATCATGAATCACCCAATATAGGCGATGATATTTATATATATTGGAAAAGGTGGTTGGTATAACATAGGTAGTATACATTCTAAGATAATAGTTCACTGCCCCCAATAACAACCTGATGATTCCAATAGATCATACTAGTTCTAGTCTGTACCACATAATCAGCCCATGGCACTCCCCAAACCACTTGATTACAAAACGAAGCTACTGCTGGTATAATATAGATATTAGAACCAATCTCCTGGATAAACCACCAATATTAAATAACCTTATTTCACTACCCACAACACCCATAGGTGAATGATATTAGATAGAATGTTAGAGTTGAATTGGTGCTTCTCGTTCAACAGATACCCTACCAAATTATTAACAGTGATCCCATGTACTTCTTTATGATATTGGTTATAGAGTTAGAGTCAGGAAGTACTAGGTTCTAGAGGTTATTTATCCTAGTAGATCAAGAAGACAGTATGGGGGGAGATAGTATGGGGGTGGAAATATGTGGGAAAGAATCCACCCCCATACTCCCGCCCCCATACAGCTGAACCCATACCACTACATGTAAGAAAGGTGAGAAAAAAATGATTTAGGAAACTCATCTGGAGTCTTCAGTATGTTAATGAGTCAGAGTAGAGCTTGAAATATTTTAGAGCATCCAGAAACTCACTGGGATACTTGATTTATCCTAGGTACTCACTTAAATTGGAAACTTCATGTATCATTTGGGTACATGAAGTTTTCCAGGTCCTCCTCGGTATAATATATGTAGTATACCCTGCCGACTTATAATCTAGAGTAGTCTGGAGCACCTGGGAATGACCTTGTTTTCCCTTTGGTTAGTCAGACCTAGTGAGCCTTCTGGCCGGGGTCAACTACCACATCTAGATCTGGTGAGTGAACACACTATGAAATTGAGTACTTGGACTAGGAACACAATCGAGGCACAAGGATGAGAATCATATTGATCAAATTCAACTCCAATGGTTGAAATGGAAGTCATTATCATCCTCACTGCTACTATACTACATCAAATGGGCTTGTCACTATTGATAGTTATCCATCTATTCAGAAATATGCGCATGATAGATCATAGTCTTCAATTTACACACCAATCCAACCACCATTCCACCATCAATTAAAACCGTCATGACCCCACTAGCTTCACTACTTTATCTACACTATTGGGCCTACCTCTCTTGAGACCCTTTCCCTTGGTCACAGCTTATGATGGTGTACTCCTACCCAATTCATAAATCCACCCTAGTCCTTGTACCATTACTTCAAGCTCAAAGGCACCTGAAGACCGAGTGGAGTGGTGATCTAGTGGTCATTTCATAGTCCATTGGAAAGTGAGTTGAAACACATTATTTTGTAATAAATATAATGAAATATTAATAAATATTAATAAAATAATAAATGAAAAAAATAAATAGTAGTAAACCCTATTATTTTCCTGCGAATTCTATTGAGTTGGCCTTACAGTACTAGAAGTAACCATACGCCTACCTGTCCAGAGTGACTATGGAGTCAGGGATCGAGTCTAGAGGAACCACTAGTTATATCATTAAGTTTATAGTAGAACAAGTCAAGTTACCAATATCAATGGAGTGGTTAGTGGGTCTGAGTCACCCATATTTAACCCACAGTGCCATATAAGCACAATACCGAGTTTACTATCTTACTGTATTTAAATCGATATCATGAACTTTAGAGACCATGGGGGTTCGACCATCTCTATCCATGAACTAGGCATTCGTGTCCCATAGGCGGCATAAAGGTAAGGCAATTAAGAAAGCACCAATGGATTGGTGTTGTGGTGTTGAGGGTGCTAGAACAAGCGTTACTACTAGAGTGGTGCTACTATCATAATTGAGTTGATGGGTTGAACCCAGATTCACTATTTGAACACAACTGGGTAGCACATGCCTTGGGGAAGGAATCATAGTGGAAAACTGGGACATGTGGCTGAATTTCATTTCCTAGATACTCACATCCACACATTGTCATAGCTCACTGAAAAGTGGGTAACCCGTACCTCAATGAATCTAGTAGTTGGAAGGAATTTTTGTGTCGAATGGAAGTACTAAAGAAACACCAACTCAATTAATATTCTTGTTGGATATGGTGACCTACGAAAACAGTGAATGGAATTCCATCCACATTTTTGTTGTTTCGAATTGGAATTTTTTTCTATTGGAAATTCATCGACCACCTGATCTATCATCAAGCTAATAGTAGAACATATTCATTCTTTAATTTCATGTTTCATATAGTTGTTGATGCATTGGTTTATGAATTGAAAAATGGGACCACTTATTTATTGTATTCAAACCTCCATTGATTGAGTGAAAAACTAACCATTCCATATTAGGAACAAAAAGATGTAATATTTTGTTGGAGTGACTATAATTTCCTCATTAAAAATTGAGATCTCCTTCGAACATGATGCCAAAATTTTCATATACCACCAATCCACTTGACAGTGCATTTCTTTTCCTTTTAATGTCCATCTTCATATCCATAGACACCAAAACCCATGGATTCTATGAAAAATCAACACACTCAATCACCCCTGTGAAAAACATCCACCAGAATCTTCTTCTTACTCGGAAAATCGAAGTATTTCTATGTCTATAGAGTCAGTACTGGTCATTATCAACATTTGGGAACCTTTTGGGGGTTTTTTCACTGATATCACCAGTTTTATCCTCACCCTGAGCCACACAAATTGGATATGGGGACTTTGAGTTCATGGTTCTTTAGGATACAATCATTATACATTGGTATAATCTATCCCGGAACTCTTCTATATAGTCTACAGTCAGACCACTATAGGCACCACTATAGGTGGTTGTTTACCTATAATGGTTTTTATGGTGGTGCCTATAGTGGTATGAATATATTATACCAAGATGTAACGACTAGGGTCTACTACCTATATTATACTAAGGGTTTTACTCCTTTCCTTTTCACCCAGTAGTTCAGGATCCTAGGTGGACATACCAAGGGAATGTTGTTAGAAATCTTGTTGAATAGAAAATACATTTGATACCATCCCTGCAACCATTTCTTATCACATAGCCTTCAGAAACCCCAAGAGTCGTGAAATTTAACATTGTTAAACATACAACCCTTTTGGCCTATAATTTGATTGGTGATGAAGGGAGAGTGAGTTGGAGTTCTGAAAGGCCAATTCAAACATCTCTATTGCATTTACCATCTTGTGTTTTTTCATCTCTCTTCTGATCTTCTCAACTTCATTTCCATCATACCAATCAGACTATTATAGGTACCACTATAGGTGGTTCTGTACCTATAGTGGTTTCTATAGCCTACTATAGACGTTTCTTTACCTGTAGTGTTTTGACCTAAATTCCTCTCATGAACCCACAATCCACAAAAAAACTATGATCATTTGAAGGCACACTAGACCAAATTGAGAAAAAACTGGAGAGAAATACCACCCATTACCATATGATGAGCATTGAGGACCACCAAGAAAGAAAGGGCTGATAAACTACATGAAGAGAATAGGTAGCAATAAGATGATAATGGGCGGATGTTGTTGGGACCATGTTGTACGGATAAGGAAGTTTGAAGAGTTTTCTTTTTCTGGGTGTTGTCTTTTTTTGTGAAAGAGGATAAATCAATTCACTTTGTAAAAGCCTTTATAATCAGACAATGCTTTTATAATTTTTATTTCCAAAATATAATAAGATTATATAACTTGTGATGCAGACCTTATGAATGAAATGGAGAGAAAAGGTTATGCCAATCATATTCAATTTTTATTGGAAAGAATGATGTTGTTGGAAGATAGGGAAGTTATAATACTTTCTGTTGAAAATATGATGATGCTAAAGGTGTTAAGTAAAAAACTAAATATCATGAGAGATAATTTTCATGATGAAAGTAGCTAATTGTTGAATAATCTAGATGATAGTGAAGAAACATGGTTGGTGTTTTTCAAAGACAAGTTAATAATCTGGTGTAGTTTCCCAGTGTTTGCCAAATGTTTTGGCCTCAAAATCAAGAATTTGTGTTTGTAAATGTAAGGTCTTCTTTATAGGAATGAAAATTGTGAATAGATGTGAACGAAATTGAAAAAGGAAGTGAAATGTGGAGCCCGAGACATGGACCACATACCATGTCTGGGAATGGTTCACAGTCGCGTACCAGGAAGCAGGAAATGTATGTGGGAGAAATACATTAAACCAAAAATGGTTTGTGGAAGAAGGAGATGAGGTATGTGGATGGATTATAATTGGTAGAGGATATCTACCGTGTAAGTACATGGATTGGGAAGGAAAACATGTACATGTAAGGCTTGGGGTTCATGGTAGAAGTAGTATGCAGTAAAGCCTGTACCACATTGAAAATTGCGGTAAAATGGATTAGTCGATTATTTGGAGATATTTTATTATATAATATAGACTAATACCTTAATTAAGGTGAGATCATATTTTATAAGAATAGATCATCACTGTGAAAGAATTTTGGAGAAGTACGAAGAGTTGGCGGAAGAGGATTCTACATAGGAAGGAGTTCGTAGGAAGAAATTCCATGAATAGAAGTGGTTCACTGAATAAAGATTTAATGTACGATGAAGTGTTCCATGCAAGAAAATATGATTCGTTGATTAAGAGGTGTTTTCCACTAAATAAAGGATTCTCTGGAAGTGGAATAGATACACGAAGGCTATACGCATAATCGAAAGCAGTACGCAGAGAAAAGGTAGTTCACCAGAGAAGAGATGTCCGCATAACATTCCTACTACATGGTACGCGGAGGATATAAGCAGTACATGTAGGAGGTATTAAAGTTCATGGAGGATTCTATTCAGTTCACAGAGGACTGAAATAAGTTTCTACCAGCTTCTGGGTAGAAAAAAGGAGAATTAATTTTAAATATAAAATTTGTGAATATTGATCAAGAAGTACCAAAACATCTAATTACCCTATTTATGTAAAGAGGGAGCACACACACTTGGGGATATTTTTACAATATATAAACAAGTGTAAGGGAATATCCAATTCATTTTATTCCACATAAAAGTATTTCCTTTCTATTGGATTGTGTGGTAATTGATTATTTCTATACAATACCAAGGACGTAGCTACTCTTGTTGAGTACTGAACCTTGTAAATATTTTGTTCCTTTGGATGTGGGTTTTGATTTTGTTCAACATGGAAAGAACTCTTTTATAGGAGTTAAAGGTTGTTTCAAAAATAATGAAACATAAAAGAAAAAGATATCATTGATTCACCCCCCCCCCCCCCTCTCAGTGATACTTGGATCCGAACTGGGAAACTTCAGATGCATTTTCAATGGGATCCCAAAACCACTAGCCACCTTGACCCAATTCCGAATGAACCTATAAACTTCCTGGTGTGATTCCCAAAGTGTGAAATGAAAAACATGTCAAAATATCCAATTCTAAAATTTACTGATATAAACCCACTTTTGGGCACTCCACCCATTCCTTTACACCTGCATCATGCCTACTGTTTCCATTGAGTTGGTATTTTTGGTTTGAGGTATCTTGTAATAGAGTTAGTGGTTTGATGATGATGAGATAAGATATAGTCCTAGGTTTCCTTTGTCAAATTATCGGATACATCCACACACTAATGGTGTACCTACATGGATGTCAAAACTAGGTTTTCCTAGGCGCTCACTAGGATACATCACGTATCCCAGCTACTCCCTAGGTTACTTTATGTATATCATATACTCACTTGTATACTTCATGTATCCCAGGTACCCATTGTTATACTTCACGTATCCCAATATTTCACTGGGATACTTCCCATATCCCAAGACCTCATTGGAATACTTAACATATCCTAGGCGCTTAGTTGGATACTTCACATATCCCAGGTCGAACCTGGTAATGACCTGGTGAGTCTTCTAGTCAGGGACATCCTAGTATTTAGAGGACTCGGTTAGTGAACACCTGGAATTGAAATCACCAGGCCTCTATATTAAGGAATCGATCTTATTTTTTATCCTCATTGATGTATTATATGGACGGTCTGAAGGCCTTCAGTTCAATTCTATGTTACCTCAAACCATACCAAATGAGTAGAGAAAGCACCAGTTCAATATTACTCTATCATTTCTATTGAAAATATAAGTATTTTCATTTTATTACCATAGGTAGGATCTCATGATTCCATCAATGAAACAACTAGAGAGGGCACACCAATAGATGTTGGGCATATGGATTGTGGATACCAGATCAAGTGGTGATATTGTTAGCAGCTCGGTACGAACACCCTAGAATCCAGATGTAAATAGATCATCCATTCAATTAAACATGGGAAAAAACAGAAGCCAATCCATTCCCCATCCCCACTTTCGATACGTAGGTAGAGTGGGACGATAGTTCCAAATGCCCAAGAACCGAGTCAGACTATTCTATTGCAGAACCCTGAGCAGGGATAAATATGGAACAAATGGAATTTATTTTTCCATCCAATCCATTACCACATAGACATTGAAAAAAATCTATCCCAAACTCACTTTTCTAGACCCTAAGGTCATAAAATTGAAAGGTAATGAATGATCTCCATTGAAACACCACTACTCGGTCCAACAGTTGGTGTAGTTCAACCACCTCATTCTTCAAGATAAAAGATAAAATGTTGATGTTCTCACATTTAGGAAGACATTGGAAAAACAAGAAAGGAATAAAATTAACTATAATAGTAGAAACCCACATAGTATAATACCATCATGAATCACCCAAGTACCTAAGAGATGAAAGAGAATCGGTGCATTAGTAGATAATTGGAATTTGCTGGTCAAGTGATCCAATGACTGATGGAAGAAATAACCCAGATAGGAAAGCAATGTGATCCCAAAATCATATGTGTTTCCACACACGTCGCTTCGAGTAGTTAGAAATGCAACTGGGAAAAATGAATAATGAAACTGTTTCTACACATGAGCCTTAGCTCGGTTGGTAAGGACTCTGTAAGTGCATCCAGGAGACCTAGGATCAAATCCAGGAGGAGACATTATTTCCAGGTTACTATAGCAGTATTGTAGCAGTACTATAGAAGGTACTGTAGAAGGTACTATAGTTGGAACTGTGTAGTACTATATCAGGTACTGTAGTAGGAACTGTAATAGGTACAGTTTGGCAATGTAGTAGTCAGGAATATGCCCCTGTTTGGGCCTTCGGGCCACTTATTTGGTCCATGAGTCCTTTAAGGCCTTTGGGCCACCCATGCCTTTAGGTCAGTAAGGCCTTCGGGCCACCTCAAGGCCTTCGGTCCACCTTAAGTGCAGATACAAACCAGATTACCTATAAAGAACAATCTCTACAAGAAGGATGAGAAGGGATCTTTCACCACAGCAGAAGCTAAACAGATTTCAAGAATGAGAGGGTATGTCACCTACCATCGGGACACGACTATGCATGCATGGGAATGACAAGCTGAACATCTATACGAAGGTAGACAGACGATTTCACGATGAAGATGCTGGGGATGAGCAGTTCCAAGTAGTTAGTCTGGGTTGTATGTAATGTTTGAATCCTACGGGAAAATGAATTCCTCTAAGGCCTACGGGTCATGTAATACTTACGCCTACGGGCCTTGTAAGGGTTCTACCTCACCCCTTGAAAGAAGGATTATCAAAATCAATAAAAAATGAAGGCCTTAGGGCCATTGGATGGAATAATGAAACTGTTCCACTATTGAAGAACCATCAACGCATAGAAGATTTTTCACCGAAGGGCAGCTGAATAGAACTGTCCAACCAAACAACACTTATATATATTTACATTTCCCCTCAGTACTATACTCTAATAGTCTTAACTAGTTCCCCCATGACAGTCGTGTAATTCATTTAAAATGATCAATCTCGCTATTGCTGAACCACTCACATATATTCTCACATTTGTCTAACCCTTCCTTTCCCATTCCTAGCTCTGATTCAAGGATGATGCTAGTGGATATGGCTGTCATCTCTTAGCCACAACCATACATGAGGTTTTTCCTTGAGTAGTGAAAGGGTATGATACTTATATATATTGACGGATGGCCAAGTCAATCAAGTCACATGAATGAGACTAATACATTATAATAGTTGACCCCTCAAATTCCAGAGGGGAACTAGTGGAAAGCGTATTGTACCCTTTGGTACTTATATATATTGTCATTACACTACTCTAATAGTCGTGTTAGGCCACGAACTACCAAAATGGAGAGATACCACCAACTCCCACGCTACTCAATTGATTCTGTCATCCAAGGAAAACTATAGTTGAACCATGCCACCATCAATGAAATCAAACCGGTGTTCCCCCATGATCAAAATCCTATTCTATTAAAATTATTCCTAGATTCTCTTTGACCATTAGTAGCCTTATAATAGTGTGTTACTCAATTGATTCTATCTGACCAGCTTCAATTTCATTCCAATACCCAGGATATTCTTGATTGTCGGTACTATTATAGTGATTCCATCGACTGTGAACAAAAATATGAACCCCGCAACAAACATCATTGGTGTTTTGAATTACACAATCAAACTTCCCCACTCGGTAGCGGGCCAACTAAAGATTTTAGTTCTAGTAGGAACATTTATTAATATGGTAGAAGTAGTGAAGTATGAACAAGTATTGATGTATAACCCAATAGTAAACATATGATGTGTCCGAACTAGAGAGCCAAGAAAACCAATAATAATCATGGAATATAGCATTCTGATAAAGGAAAAGACTGGATTTTTCATATACTTTGAAACAATATGACTGATGATTCTAGATCCAGGTAGAATGAGGATGTAAACTTCAGGGTGCTTCTATCTTCTACTCATCAATATAAATGAAGAAAGTTGGACTATATCATCAATTGATTCCATTCTCCTAGGAAAGAAAAACATGATTTATGGTGAATACTGTCAGGTTTAAATGCTTTGAGATCATAAAGACGGTAATATTACTCAATAAAGAAGAATCATTATGATTGTTGACGTTGGAATGCACCTCATTGGAAGCAATCTAGCATCATGATCACATATTTTCGACTTTATAAAAACCATTGATAGTAACCATTTTGAATACTATCGAAGTATATATTTCCTCCAAATTCTACCTTAAAATACTCTATATCTTGTAGAAGTTTATTATTTAATCGAATGCTAAGTTGAGGTAGTTCATGCCTCATAGCAATACCCATGGTACCATCATCATCAAAGAATCCTACAAACCAATTGGATTGAGCATATAGTGTAATAGGAAGAATGAACAAGATATCTATTACTTGACATACTGGATTTGGTTGAAGTAGTCATGTTGAATTTCTAATATGACCATCAATATAATTCATGAGTTTCATCATACCAAGTTGATGATGTAGTAGATAATGATAAACTTTAACGTATGATCACATTTTAACACTTTCACCAAGAATATATTGGATATATCATAGTAGTCATATATCTTATAGTCCCATAGTAATTTCAAGAGAAGTATATCCTTGTTTATTGACTTGAATACTTCCATCACCATCGCTCTCTAGACAAGTTAGGTTTCAATCCTATAAATGAATCTTTTTACTCACATCCAGTACTATACTCTAATAGACATTCTATTTTTTATTCAATCTGATCTAACTCTTGTACACCCTACCAAATGAGCTGAGCTAAGAAGCGTAAAAAATCATGCCTCACATGACTACTATTCTTATATGTATACTAGTCTTGGTTGGATTTTTTCTATCTCCTCCTCCGAATAAGAATTAATAGGCAATATGATCAAATGGGGTCCCTGTAAGTTCCCTGTGAGTCAGTTAGAGGACTTTATAAACACTATGTAGAAATATGTAAGGGCTAGGCCAGTGACTAAGGGATATGCTGGGTGGATTTCATGAGGAAGTGATCTAGATGAATGAGTGTAGTTTCCATTTATGAGACCCTTCATTCAGCAGGTTCATTCACAATCGATACAATAAAAACCTATTATTTTCTTGTAGTAAGAGGGTATTTGAGAACAATATCTTATAGAGATGAATGTACGGGTAATTCAATAGGAGCTTCTATAATCATAGTAAGAGACACTATGACAACAGAGGAAACTCTCACATCAGATAAGCAACAATTACTAAAATAGTTAGCCAAAGAAAAAGACCGTTAACAAAATAAATAGATATTCCAAAAATGACACGTATTGTGACAATAGAATACTAAACCTTCTCATCTTCTAAAGGCCACTCACTCACTTGAAGATGCTGAATAACTATAGGTTCTTTAGTACTTGGTTGTAATACCGAAGATATCCCACTGTATAAGTCAAATTCCCAGATTGTAAATTAACAGTTTAAGTTCATTTTTTATTACTTTACTATTCTTATTATAATATAATATATAAAAGATTACCTGGATTATGATATTATTCACTTTCAATAGGTACTCTTCTATAACTATATATAAGAGAACCTGTAGGGTAGAGAACTAGCTTTTTGATCTTCTGACTGCTTCTTACTAAAATATGTATCTAACCCACTTATAATGAAGATTTATATTACCGCATACTAGTTTTAGGTGGGAAGACCAGAAGTAGGGTGAAGAATAAATAATGGGAGAATGATCACATCATCTGGTACCTAAATATACTGTACTTGGATAAACTAAATCTCTTCACTCCTCATCTCACTCACTGATTTTAAGACCGACCAAATATGGACATTAATAGCATGTAGTCTTTCACTTAAGTAATCTAATCTAATTTTTAGCAGACTACTCAAATAGTATTTCTTCCTTAATCCAAAAGAACCAAGAGTCACTACTCTGACAAAAGAAAAAAAGGCACCAACACTGGTGGCTAGTAGGGATCAGTCCAAGTTTAGAAATCATCCTAATCATCATATAGTGAAGCAGGGATCCACTAATTAATTATCAGAAGTGAAATGACAATTATTTCCATTTTTGATCTAGTTGTTTGCTCACTCACCTCACTTTATTTTTAGTTCTAAAAAATATAATTCAAATCTTGATCTATGGAATTGAAACTAAGACCAAGATACCCTTAACTTAACCATAGGAAATGAAATATTTACAACTTTAAATTGAGGTAGAATCTTAAGTAAGCTCTTTCAAATCCTCTAGCCACAAAGGAACTACACAACTTTGTATCTCTTTAGTGATCAGTCTTTTCTGCACTTAATAGAGAGTGTTATTATAGCAAAATCCTAATAAGACTATTGCTCGTACCTAATCACTGATTAAACCCTAAGTGAAACTGGATTAATCCCAAATATAAAGCCTATCTATATCTATATAGGGATATACCACCTATTAACCAAACTACATTCTAACTCCCTTTGGAAAAAAATAAAGCCTTCTATCAAATAAAAATCATCTTCTGTATGGTTTTGAATTGTAAACTCTCCATTCCTTCTTGACTCGCCTTTAGGCTGATAGATTTCTAAATAGGATTTCTCACTATTAAAAGAGTATTGAGAGGTACATGAAGCTGAATGACACAACAGAAAATAGGTATATGCTGGATCAATAAAATAAAGATAATGAAAGTCTACAAGATTCCAATCTTAGTAGGATTGTGGCAGCATGTTTCAAATCTCGATCAAATAACTACTACCTATATTATATAGAAAAATGTTCCATGCATTAAGCATAGAGAGTTAGGTATCATACTGTTAAAGTACTGACTTTTAACTACCAGAATTAGTAGTTAGCCAATTTTTAATCAAATTCTGGGTTGGAAATCCTTGGTTATAGATAGGCTTTCACCTTCCTTTTTCCATCCATTTGAGTGTTTGGATAATTCTTCCTATTTAACTTGATGTCATACCCTTCGCATGTTCTTGATATAGTTTCAAGGTACATATTCCACAAATACAATGTTCAACTACAAGGTTGTTCATTTTGTAACCTTCGCCTTTATCTAAATAGTTTCATTTCTATGTCTTTGATGAGAAAGGCTAACATAGGGTGAGGTTTAAATTGGGAAAGAAAATAATCTACAACCTATGGTCAGGTATCATATAATAAACTTATTCTTTTAACCTCCCTCTTTGAGACCTCAGAGACATCTTAGGTACTCCAGTCATGTTGGAAAACAACCCTTGAGACCAATGATATCGTAAATCAATGAACAAAATATAAAGACATAGATGAGGGAATCTTTAAATCCTCTCCCTACGGTCGAGTTAGCCTATGACCTCAAGATAAAGAAGAGGCAACCATACATATAAGACAAGGGCTCAACCAAATGAACGTAGAATCACGAGATAGAACCCAATTGTCCATATGTGAAACATGGGGTTGAAGACCTATAGAGTCCCTAATGGGAGAATGATAAAACCACTTTTCTAGGGGGAAAACCATTTGGAGGAAGAAGAAGATGGAATATTGGGTCACTTGTTAAAGAACTACCCAATGGGGACCATCAATGTTGGGGTGGTGGATGATAGGCTTTCCCATAAAGAACATCAAGAGAGGTTTGGGAGGACTTGGTTGGGGAAAGGGGCCAATGGATTTTATAAATAATTCCCATAAATTAGAAGAAAAGAATGTTATAGAAAATAGGGGAGCATGTTTATCCAAAAGAATAGGCCTTGAAGGAAGGCATGAATGAGGGATGCAAGATATGATACAAGGTTCAGTCAGTCCACTAAAGTTTTACATGATTTCTACAAAGTGTTAAAGTTAAGGACATAGGAGATCAAAGAAAATTTCAATTTTATTATAATAGACATATAGAGAATCATATATAAAGAAATTATCTATAGCTAAGGCATCCATCCAATCAAAATTGAGAGTCATATATAATGACTCTATCCTTTGGAAACCACATATTCCACTCATCAACTACCTTCACTGGGGTCAAGACTCATGGTAATCTAAGGGTCGAAGAAAAAAAAATATTTAATATCATTCTTTATATATATAATAGAAGTTATTGTTCAGTTTATTTAGATAAATTGATAGACACTATTAAAATAGTACTAATTCTCTACTTCACATGACTCTCATTCTTGTGGAATCATCGCACAGCATTAGGCCTTATTAGCTTCATTTTTAAATTTATCATGAAATCCAATCAGTATCTTCAACATTATCTCTGACAGTATCTCCATTTTTTCTATTGTAGATACTGGGAAAGCGTTTTTCATGATGAAAGTATCAAGTGAGAATTTAGTATTGAGAAAGAATCAAAGTGTAGTTGGAGCTTAATCTTTTATAATAGGTGTAGGGTAGGCTCTTTGGATAGTTTGACTAGATTATGCTGATGAACCAGCTTCTAACATTGATGATCTAACCCAAACTATGATTAACTAGATTTGAAGAATAAAATAAAATCTCGACATATTTTTAAATGGAATCTAATATATTCTAATAAATGGAGATTCAGCTACTCGAAGTAGAGAAGAAAGAGCTCACTCGACCCATAGGAATAGGGAGGTTCCAAACTACTTTTACTTTAATCATGCAATATGCTGTTAAACTGGGTAAAACATACCTTTAGGTTAGGGATCAGAGTTGAAAATTTTCCGACCAATTGGGTAGGGATGTCTTCCCACTTCCTCTTCCCATTCATTAAAGAGTACTAAGAAGAACTGAGGAAAGGAGAAGAGTTGAATACCTTCTATTGAAAACCAAATTCTTAAGGTTATCCCATCTACCAAAATAGAAGAAAGAGAAGATCTTAACTAGGATTTTGAGGAGTAGATATTTTCTAAGCTAGGATGATGCCTCTGTTGAAGTATAAAGTATTGGGGTTTCAAAATGATATTTGACTTTCTAGTAAAAATGTGTTTACCTAAAATCTGGGGTATATATATATTAGCTATAGAAAACAAGATTGATTCCACTTCCTTGCTATTAATTATGTACCTCTTATCTCTTATAGATTCCGAACTCTAGGAGGATCCAACTGAAGCTAAAAGAATAGTTAGAGATTGACAATGAAGTTGATCTTCTTATAGTTGAGAGAGATACTGACCTAATATTTAAATATATTGGAAGTCAATTCCCTCATATTGGATAGAAACAACCTTCTATAATTAAGATTCATATCTACCTATATTATATAGGCTAGTTGAGTATGAGAACTGAATGTTTCAAGATAGTAATGTCTGATAGTGTGTCAGTTAAGACTAAAAGCCACAAAGTATCCTTTTTTTCATCCTATCTATGGTGAATTAAACATTGGAAAAATCAAATATCATCGATGGTTCAAAGATATCATTTTCTATTTTCCACCAATTGACTTTATATGATAGAATACCTATGTTCATTTGAGAGAATCTATCTCATACTTGTCAGCCTAGCACAGATCTGAAAGGCGCTGTTATGAAAAAACTAAGAGAAAGAAGGTCAACTAGGGTTGAAACTTATACATATTGTTTGGTTTAGTATTAACATCAGTAGGATTAACAGCTTATGTCATTATTCTTATCATAGTGTGCTTCATCACTTCAACCCCTGAGGTTCTCCTTTCATTTATTTCATAAAAAGAGGGGCTTCCCTACAATTCAAGAATTAAAGACCTCATTTTATAAAAAAGATCCCTCTTTGAGTCCTGAAAAGGGCCTTTTCCACCCCCTTTGAGTCCTAATTTCAGGTCTCCAATTACTTGAAAATATTCCTATTATATTCTAATAGTTGACATATATGAAATATATTCATTTATGATACTTATAGTGCCCCTATTTATTTTTTATTTCCATTTGGCTTCATTACTCTTCTAATAGTCCCGAAGCTCCTACCTGATTACCTTGTCGGTCCCTTGGGTTCACTAGACTCTAATTAATCAAAAATAATTCTATAAGAGACCAATTTTTTTCAACTCATAAATAAGGTTTCAAAGGAAGAATCAAACATCTTACTTTACTTTACACACAAATTTTGGAGAATTTATACCCCTTACTGACCAAGGAAACTATGCTTCTTCAAGTATCATCATTGGTTTTGAATCTACATCAACTATTAGAATATATTTGGTTGGTGAATGATTAGGTGCTCTCCCACAATAAGAAACCTTACTCCTGAACTTGTCCATTCATTCTCGGTGTTCCCCAATATCTACGTTTTATTCTAACATGTGTGAGATTTAGCAACATAAATATTTTCCATAAGGTTTAAGTATTGAATCTGATCCAACTCCTTCTTTCTTTAACTTCTTGACATATACCAATGTACTCACTAGGATAGGAACTTTCATGGTTTGGAACTAATGGAGGAGGTGTACTTAGGACTAATGGAGCCAATTATATTGATGGAAGGGAAGATGATTTAATCAGATGAATTGTTTATATCCTTCAATATATACAAGTACCATTCTAGTGGATTGTATTCTAAAAATACATCCATGAATGAAAATAATTTAGGTGAGTTGTGTGAAAACATTAGAGGATTCAGGTTCCCCTTCTAGTCTTGAGTTGAGTCCATATAATATTGGTAGGTCCACACCTTCACCCTCTTTTATAAGTGGATTCTAACCACTTTCAATATATATAAGTATCATTTTCTGAGGATAAATTGATTTCGTTCATTCATAACCATTCTATATGAATTTTCACTTTAAACCCCTTATCCCAGATAGGAAATGTATGAAAATGATACAGGAATCTAATTTGAGTGATTTAGTAAGTCAGTACTCTATAAATAGTGTTATTAGAGTAGTATACTGATGACTAGTTTTTTCCTACAGGTTGACTGATGTAGCTCAGCCCATTGAGATTCATATAGAGCATGCCATTCAATGGATGGTTTTTCTATTTATTTTATCCTTGTAAAAAGATAATGAAACACCAAATTCTTATTTATTTATATTATTAAATTAAGGACCAAATGGAACAAAAAGGGGTAAACCCACCTTGTCTAAGACGTGAATGAAAGAAAATATGAAATAGAATGTGACAAATAATGAAATTAGAACATTTTTATATACCTATCATACGAAAACAACGTGGTTGGAACTTTCAATATATATGTACCTGAAAAAAATGACCAGAATGACCCTAATACCTATATTATACCAATATTTCTGAACTAGACTAGAGGAAATAAAATCATTTAATTCCTCCCCAACAATCATCTTTGAAGTGATAAAATAAACTATGACTAGACATCTCGAGGAATCCACCCTTATCACATCTCGTAAAAAACTCTACATCTTGGAAGAAAACACCTGGATCAAAGGTATTTACCCCTGGTTAATCGACAATCAATCATCCCACAATAGATTAAGTAGTCAAAAAAGAAGTAGACATTAAAAAATTGAGAAGTTTCTTTCTATTAACTCATCACAGTCATACAATAATAATAAGAAGTTGGATATTCTCACTATTAGAGTATAGTACCTAGAGGGGTATCCATATTAGGGTAGGGATTCAAAAAATAGAAATCATAAAGGTCAAGAATAAATTGAACAATAAATTGTAGAATTCCCCAATCAAACGGGTTTGTTATCCACACAAGTTGGGTCTTGTGGATGATGTGTGATTTGATAAGAGTGGATTGCCTTTTTAATGTTTTTTGTAAGGTAGGGGCACATCTAATATTATTTTGAAAAGGGGAAAACTTATATTTCACAAAATAAGGATTAATTAAATATAAAAATAGGGGAGGTGGAGGAAGTAGCTCTATGATAGGAGGGAAAGGTCAGTCACTTGACTATAATAATGAAAAGAAAGAGAGGAATTTCAGTAATATAATATAAATCATGATTCATGAGGTTGAACTTCGAATGAGCTATACAATATAGGAGAAATTCTATCTACTAATAGGGTAGTCATCGATGTTTCAGTGTAATTTCCACACTATCTCTAGTGAGTTAAGGTGTATGATCGGGTCTCCTACATGGCATCTCTACCTTACATCAATTCAATAAGATCTCACTATGTAATTGAAGATAACTGGAAAACCATTTATTGTATTTCCTTTGAAAGAAAAATCCAAGACATTGGTTAGCGGGTAGTTCCCCTGTCCTCTTTTCTACCCCTTTATTTTTAGAAGACAAACCTAGTATTTGTGTGAGTTATAGTAGATAACATGGCTCGATGGAGGTTCCTTAGTGTATTTTGTTTTAATTACTATCGCGTGACCTTACTATTTCTATATAGTCAGTCATTTTGTCCATATTTCATTTTTTTGAATATATTATAATGTACCTTCTAGGTCTTGTCTTGTAATCGCAGAACATGAAATTGATCCTTCTTCTTCTCACACTCAAGAGAATGAATCTTTTAAATCTAGGATCCAACCACTATTTGGAACACTGGACTATGTTGGTTTGCAAGATATCACTGATAAATAGGTACTTCTAGACAGAAGGTACAAATCAAAGAAAGAATTATATTGCACAACAGCAGACACATCTACCTTCTGAACTAACATTAGAACCATTGGGTGAAATTTTCACTCACACATGCAGCCTCCAGACCTTTATCCTTCTTAATACACTAGACACATGGTTTGAGAAACCATCACTAGTCACTAACTAGTTGGCTATAAACAACTCTTACTCATATTCAGTATAATATATGTAGCATATTTACATGATAGCTTTATCTAGGTGACTTTGAAAAAACATACCCCACTTCCACAAAAGGGTGACCCTACTATCTTGGCTAGATTTTAGTGATTAGAAGGCTAGGAAAGGGATGCTACTTTATTTAAATAGTGAAATTGCTCATGGATTTGAATAGAAATCATATATCAGACCTATATGAATCCTTAATGCATCTCTAACTTCCTTCCTCATCATCCTAGGTATTATATAGGTAGTAGACCTTGCTAACCTAACGGATAATATTATCGGTCCACTCTCTACAAGTTCACTCTGGTTGTCTAGTCAAAAGACACATGCTAGTATATGATACATCATACATCCTAGTCATCATTAACATAAACTTTGGAATCTTCATGCATTGGAGTCTTTCTTTTTTGATGATCCCCTCTGAAGTCTTCTTGGTGAATTATTCTACCCTCAACAACTATTTTCGTAGTTGTTCATCGACCAATCCTCACACATCTACTTCAAGAGCTTACCTTGAGGTGAGGGTACTATGACTATATTAGTCTGAATTAATTCCTAAGGGTGAAAGGATCTACTGACCACATGTTTTTATCTAGTGATGATCAACCCCTAAGTCATATTAGGTAGTAGGTATGTAAATGAAATTTTATTATATAGTGTTAGGATAATTTCCCTTTACCAATAGGTTTTGTAGGGTTCCTTCATGAGGAATAAATATCCAAGGTAAAGAAAATTGGGATATTCTCAGTCAAGAAAGGAAAATATTTAAAAGCGTATTTGGTAAGGAATGTTGGGAAGGTCCAGCTAAGATAGATTGAGGGAACATAGCTAGAAAGGGCCAGGAACAAAAAAGTGGGGTAAGGGGGTGTTCATAATGGACTACTCGCATACTGAAATAGCTGGATTCCCCTAAAGACTTGTCCCTGAAGGATGAATGTCGAATGATTGTGTGGGTACAATATTCCCATCATCACACTTTTGGATCTCTCTCTCCCAGAAACACTTGGTATCATCTCTATAACTATATATACGAGTACCGTAGAAGAGTGCTAACCTTCAGACTGGTTCCCGGTGGTTCCCAATTCAATCCCAACACTCTTCTAAAATACTATTATATATAGTTATAGAGATGATACCAAAGTGGTGGTCTACCTAATTGCAAGAGAATTATCGATAAGCAAGATGGTGCAATGAAAATTTTAGAGTAGAGTAGTAGGTAGTTCACACTAATACATGATGAGACATTGGTAGCTTCAGATTAATAGGTACATTATCTATGTTCCACATCGAACATATAAGTACCCGAATCATGCAATGTGTAGTAGCTAGACCCGATCTAGTCCATCCATTTCATTTCATCCATCCACCCATGGCGTAGAGGGTTTTGAGGTTCGTTCACTAAGTCGAACTGGGATGATGATCTCTTAGTTCCTTCCCCACAGTACTCTAATCTAATAGTCACCATAGTCGATATACCCACCCAACCACCACTTCTCCTTAACCCATTACCAACATGATAATCCATGCTCAAATACTATTATAATAGTGTAAAGTAGTCTAATATAATAGTTCAGTTCCACCAACCCTCTAGTACTCATCGAAATTCTCGACACCGTGTACCCACATGTCCATTAGTTCCGAGTTCCTAGACCACAACATCTCATGCTGCATAAGGTACCACCCATGTATGGACTACTTGCTCACACCACACTATCAGTATAATATATGTAGTAGTGTATCAAACCCCCTCTCTAATTCCCATAATTTGATTCCTCTACTACCACCTCAGGTTGGGGAATGAACCATGATAGAACCAAGTCTATTAGAGTAGAGTACTGAGGATCTTCCAATTGGGCACACTCGTGTCTTAACTCGCACTCATAGGCATACCATTTGATCGATACTAGATATGTGTTTTTATGACTATAACAAAATATATAAGTACTAGGTAGGGGGTTGAATGAATTTTCAGGTATCTAATCCACTGTATCCCCCTCTATTAATTTTTATAGACCTAAATTGATCCCACTTTTTTGATGCTTATGGTTATTTCATTGGTTCACATTGTAAATTAAGGTGTAGTTGTGTCATGGGATCCAAAAACCAACCATTTTGTATAATCTATCCAAGTACTCTTCTATATAGTCTATAAGCACCACTATAGGGACCACTATATGCAGTTCTTTCTATAGTGGTGCCTATAGTGGTACCAATAGTGGGCCGATTGCACGTTTTGTGGTTTGCAAATTGCTAACAAAAGTGAATTGAACAAATTTCAGAGTATATTATGACACCATTCTAGTACAACTATTCCTATGGTTTGATGACACCCATTCGGTACTCTACTCTAATAGTCCTCTATTTCAACTCAACTTCCACCACCTACCTTGCTCAAGCCCCATGCCTACCCACGTCTACTTACCCAAGGCCCAAGGGAACCATCATCTTAACACAGTGGATGACCTACCGTTCTATTGACATCACTAACAACTCGCACATTCTTCCATGGTCTCCTAGATCCGTGACTCCATCTCAGTGCATCGTAATTTTTCTCCCTTGTTGACCCCATCCCATAGGCCAGTAGTGACTGTTCCTGTGCCATAGTATACCCAGATTTTCTGAGCCAATCAAATAGCATCCTCCACCCTTCTCTCACTAAACACCCCAATCTCTATACTAATATTCACCCACACACTATAGGAATTGGACCTATGACATTTGGGTTTTGGAGACCCATGTTCTACCGATACTGAACTAAAAGCGCTATTGAGAAACCTCATCGACAGTGGCCGCCATATATTTTTTCAGTGCACCAGCATCCACATTTTCAAAAATGAGTCATTAAATGGTATACCTATATTATAACAAGTTTAAATGGTGATTTAACTGACCCATTCTTGGTGTTACTTGAACCAAATCATTTAACAACCCCCAAGAATTCAATCATATAAAGTCCACCTTTCACCCCCACACACACCATTGAACCACATTATGGGTACTCTATTTGAATATTGGATCAAATTGGGAAAATTGATGGTCTTGGAATCATAAGGTAATTAGGGAGGTACTATGTTCAAGGACATGTAATCGTGGTTTGTGACAATATTGTAATAGTACTGATCAACCACCAGGCCAACTAAACCCCCCAACACCACATATACGAGTTGGTATAAGATTCCAGCATTGTGGCCATCCTTTCCCAATCTAGGTGTTCCTAAATGACCATGGTTTTATTGTCATGGTGGTGGATGAGATGGAATTGGTTTCAAGTAGGTTGCCATTTGGAACTGGTGTCATTCCTGATATTCCATTGGAATCCCATATTGGAAACCCAATGAAACCACATTCAGAGGACTATTTAACTATCTATGAAAATAAAAAAATACCATGAAAACCTTTTATTCCCTTGTGATGGTGTCAATTATAGTTCTGATGTAGGGTTCGACACCATTGCTGGCATTATAGTTATTTTATGGTCATTCTTCCGAATCACATAGTCAACATTGTGTGTTTCCTAGGAACTCCCACTTATAATATAGAGTATTCTGGAGCAGTGGGTCTTCCTAGGTCTAGGATATTTCATGTATTTCATGTCCTCCTAGTTTTGGGATACTTTATGTATTCTTGGTCCTCCTTGGTCTATTTATACAAGGTTTGATGAGGTGCACACTAACTAGAGAGTACCTAGAATTCATGAAGTCTTTATGTGAACCATTCACCTAGAATACATGAAGTATCCTAGTGTCTACTACCTCTATTATACCGAGAGAACCGGTGCCAATACAAGGAAGTTTTTTTTTGAATCACTTGATTCATCTGTGCTTGGTGAGTTTCCCTCAAGACCAAAACTTCAATCAAACCAAAAAACCAATACAAATACTATGAAACATGGCACACTGAACGAATTAAACTTTTTGGGGACCTATCGATGTAAGGGGGGCCAAGTAATCCACACCAAAGGCAACCCAGTATGCAATTTCCACACATTCAATCAAGTAAACAGGAAGGCCTTGGGGGAAGGAGGAGATCCCCACTACCATTTGAAAGTTGGGAATATACCCATCATCTGGTTTTCCCCAACTGCTACTCATTCATCGACATATCATACCATATCTGACCCATTAAAATGCCTTTTTTCCTTATCCTTGAGTTGGACACTATAAATATCAACCTTTTTGGTATTGTAAGCTCAATCCCCAACTATATGTGATTCATCAATACTCTTATAATAGTGATTAATCTACTCTAATAGTCTTGGTTAATGAAAGAGATGGCCAACAAAATGAAAGGTAGCCACTCATGTCGATATAATATAGGTAGTAGGCCTTTGGGGTTCTTTAGTATCAATACAGTGACTATTTAAGTTAATTCCATCCATTCCACTCGGGACATGGTCATATTCATTCAATACAACACCCATTGCAATGTAGTTCCTTACGTGGTGTATGATTTGAGTATGATGATCCTAGCGGGTGAGACATTCAGTTCATGGATAGAAACCCATCACCCCATGTGGAATTCTAGGTCAATATATTGTGGGCGATACAATTATTGGGGTAGGTGGAGAACCGATTGACCATATGGATAGTTCATCAAAAGGAACCAATGGACTATTAGGATCCATGGTACTTATAAATATTGAGAGAGCTTTCCATTTAACCTCTTTCAGTTCTTTATCCCTATCATCCTCTTTCTTTCCCCCAAAATTCCAAACCTACCCATTGTAATGTATTCATGATCCATTTATATATTGCGCTATTTCACTGGAAAAACTACTACTCGGATGGAGTCCAATCGGTATAATATAGTCAGAGCACTATAGGCACCACTATAGGCACCACTATAGGTAAAGAACTACCTATAGTGGTTATTATAGTGGTCAACCTATAGACTATATAGAAGAGTAACTAGATATATTATACCAATATGGGATGTCCCTACGAACAGTTCACTGATATCAATAATATCACAATGAATCATCAAGAGAGTGACCACCCACCTCATCACTCAAGACCCCCTCCTTATTGGCATTAGTTCCCCCATGACATTAAATATCTAATCATTCCATCCCATGAGCTAGACTATTATAATAGAGTACTAAGAATATCCATCCTACCACATTCCTGAGCACGATTCACCTAGCCCCACTCTTATGCATCACTTTAGTCATAGATCACATTTTACACTCAAGAACAAAACTCATTCTAATCCACTACTTCGAAGATGATCGATTTGGTGAATGGGGATACCTACTGGAAATTTACCATGGTAGTTTATCCATATTCCACTAGAATTTATTGTGCTTAAAGACATGGGGTCATTTCCATTAACATATTCCTAATACCTCCAACTATCAAATAATATGATATTATTTTAGTAATCTTCTCTAATAGTGTCGGTATAATATAGGTAATAGACTTAACACAACTACTCCCACAATTTAATGGTGACAGAATGTAAACCATGGCCAAGAAAGAGTAGTAGTAGCCTAAAGGATTACCATCCACAAAACAAACTTGTTCCCATTTTCTTTTAACAAAAGGCATAAGAAATATTTTATCGGGTTCAACAAGGGCTTAAAACCTCATCTGAAGCCTTTAGTTATGAGATTATAATGATGTAGTTATGAAATGATGGGACCCTTAGTGGTACATGCTATGGCTATGATGTGAGTCAAGGAACATTATATTCTAGAATACCTGGAGTTGGGAACCGTATAGAAAAATATATATACATATAGAGATCTTATATTTGCCCGACACACCCAACCATTGATGAGTACAAGTGCATTGGGAATATCCATTTACGATTAATCCAAAGGGAACCCAATAGCAGTTTGATGGATAACACAAAACATTTAATAGTATGCTTAGTATTCATTCAATTACCGAATAGATATGTCAACATAGATTGGTCAACACAGATAGGTCAACATAGATAGGTCAACTATGCTTTCCTATCTGTGTTGACCAGTCTATGTTGACCTATCTGTTTTGAGTTTTCCAACCATTTCCGAATTAGGAAGCATATTGATATTGTTATTGAAATGGTTCTAGGTGGTTTATTGAGTGTATATTCTAGTTCAAAAAGTCGGAGTTCCCATGGTAGTTATTCCCCCAATAACTCTTTCTGGGGGTCTTCAATTTATCTATATAGGTCAAGGGGTTTATTTAATTCTTTCCCCTCCAGCTATCTCTTATCCATATTTCCTTTCTAAGGATTGATGCCCCTATTTCAGTAGATAAGTGACATAATTCATTTAGATGACTGGGATTTATAGTGTATAATCATATCATCTCAAGGGGAAAGTCAATGAAAGGGGTGTGGAGATTTGAAGTGAGTAGAGAGAACATAAGAGTATAGAGAGCTTCCCGTATTTCCAACATTTGTGAATTAAATGGAGTCAAGGATGATCCACTAGTTAGTACTATACTCTAATAGTCTTGATACCACAATTATTCTACCACATTGACAGATATCATCATTATCTACTGCCAAGTCAAAATGGAAAGATACTACTTCTTATATGATACACTGATAAGGATAAATAACTACCCACTGAAAACATATATGTGTACCAGTTTTGATCCCTCTGAGTCTATGATTTTGAGGAACTTGACTGCGATCGAGATTCTTTTTATTGTTTTCAAAAGTCTAGGAAAATAAAAAGAGGTACATTAGAGATAAGAAATTATAAAATGATTTGGTATTTATAAATATTTTAGGACAAGAAAACCTTAACCAATTGAAGAATATGGACCAGTCATACAATATATATAAGTATCACTTTTCATTCAATAGTCGATAGATAAAAAAATCTTTTTGAAAATACTCATAGGGATTTAACCATGATCCAATCCAACTATTCTACTTGGATTTATATTGATCACTACTCTTTCAAGTGATAGAAAGGCCTTGCTGAATAGATACTTCCAACGCCTCTTCATCTCAGCATCTATCTAGAGAAATTTATACATCTAAACTCATGCACTAATCTACCATGAGTTTTGTGTACCAATAGATATGAGAGGATTTATCACTTCCTAGGCTTTATGAAAGTAATAATATAGATCATAGTAGTATAAGTAATTCCGATCATCATAAGACTATCAAAATCTAAGTGAATACCTTAAGTGCTCTCATGTCGATGGGGACATCAATTTGAGATGTATAGTGACTCTGTGTCAACAGGATCATTGCAATTAACTCTCATATAGGATCTAATGAGATAGGGTGAAATTCCCAATAATGAAAGCATGATGTGACCCCAGCTGAGATAGCACATCATGTTGCCTGACTATATGAATGAAAAAAATCACAAACTACTTCGAGGACTATATGAATGAGAAAATAGTAGGAAAAATATTGGGACTTTCAATATATATAAGTGCTAGTCTAGTTATTGTTTTTAAATCACCTGGATGATTTTGGATCCCCCCTAACTCAGATAGGGAAAATAAAATGCAATCAATTATATTATATTCATTCCCCACTCGAGTTTCATCTATATATATCTCTGAAGAAAGGATTGGATTCTTTCTGACTTTTTAGAAACATAGCTGATGGAACCTTTCTAAGAGATTTCATTTTAGTTCTATTTCCCAATATCGATCCACTAATGGATATGTTGTGAGTCTTTCATATTTCCTAGGACATCCCCTCTCTAACACTAGTACTTATATATAATGATAGTGTAATGACCCAATGATTCATTAATGTAAATCCCTCTTGATCTAATTAAATGTCTCTTTATGTAAAATGATTATATAAAATGTCAACTTATTTGGTTTTATGTTAAGAATTGTGACCGTTGCTTTTATAGCCATTAAAAAGTGATCACATTATTAGTATAAATATAGGGCTTTAACAAATCCAATTTACTCAGACAAAGGAAGCAGTGGCCTCATCCTGTAGAATTGCTCCATAAGAATCCCATTTGTCAGAGCTCGGAAAAGAGGTGGCGTCTTTGGGCTTCGCTCTTGACCAAGCCCAAGATGAGATTTATCATTTCAAGCTTGAATTATACCGTCTATGGGAAAAGTGGAAGTAGATACAGATTACCACTCGAGCAATGTTATCTGAGCCACCCCAAGAGTCTGTCACCATCGCACACCTTACCCTCAGGTCTTATGCGGATGTTTTAAGGGGTTATGTAACAAATCTCTATTACTATGTTCACGTATATTATTTTTTGTATATAATAATGAATATACCGTCTTGTCATTATTGACACTTTGTAAATGGTTTTTTTTAAGCACAAATAATTTTTTTAGTTAATTTTCAGATAATAAATCTATTTTGATGAATTAATGGATTTTTGAATTAAATAATATTTTAATAAAATATTATTATTATTAAATTAATTTTTATTAAATAAAAATTATCTTATAATTTTATGAATGCAATTTTAATTTTTATTAAGGTTTGAAATCCATTTTTGTCAAAACCCGTGAATTTTCGATAAATGTCGTTTTTTATTTTAAATGTAAAAATTAACATATTTATAAAATTATTTAGATAAAATAAATTTTATTTATGGAATTATTACATTGATATTATCCAATGGTGAATTTTTCATAATTTTCTGAGACAGTCAAATTTTTGGGTAAGAATTAAATACCATTTAAATATATAATGTTTTTTATGACATCATAATGACCCAACAGTGATGTAATAAAATACTATAAGCTTTATTTTCTGACAATATATGTTTTACCATTAAAATAATGTGATTTTTGGTTTTTTTGACTTATTTTACAAAGATTTAGTGGACCCCTCAAGACTTATTAAACATCTTGTCTTTTTATAATATTTTCCATGGGAGTGTGACTCACCTCCACATAGGCAACCCCATTATTTTAAGAAGTTAGGACCTTGTAATTATAAAATATTTTTTTCCTCTTCCTTTTTCCAAAAACCATTTCCAAAAACCATGATCTGATTTGTGGTTTGGATTAGTTTAATGTAAGGGGTCCCAAACCTAAATAATAAAGAATTCACTCACCTTTCCTATATAAACCCACCCAAACTCCCACTTCCTCCTCACTCAAAGCCTTTTCAGTTCGTCCAACCTCTGCCCTACTCTCTCTATAATCCTTCCAATGTGCCGCAAGCTCCCATGAAGCCTCTCTCAAGCCTCTCTCAAGCCATTGTAAGTACACTTCCAAGTAAGGGTTTTTTCTTCCTTTCTCATTTTTTCCAATTTTCTTTAAGTTGTTTTGACCTTTTAATTTCAATTATGAAAGTTGGGGTATGGTTTCACACCTCCCTAGTACTTCCATATTTATTTTTGAATTATGGGAGACCCCTTTTTCTCTCATTAAATTCTTCCCATGTACACCTGTTACTATACCGAAATTCCAAAAGGAACTTCTCTCTCCTCATTTACATTCAAGTAATACTTTTGTATCAGGAATCTAAATTCCATTAAAATTGTTGGGAAATGTATCTATATGACCTCCTTACTGTCCATTAAATGTAAATATGATGATCAACCCTTTCTCTCTCATCAACTGTTTTTATGAATTCTTATGTCACGTTGTTACACTGCCGAAATCGCACCGATTTTCTAAGCCAGTTCCATTGTGTAGGGAATGCCATGCCAATTTCTCCATCAAGGGTATTCACCTTTATGCACATTTACTTATTGATTATAAAGTTTCATGTATTAATTCCACATTACTTTATCTTGGAATAAATTATTATGTTTTATGAATCCATGTTTTATGATCCATGTGGCACACTTATGCATGAAATGAAATGATTAAGAAGGGTGCGCCCTTATAGTGCTCCAATGAATTGGGTAAAGTATAGTATCATGATGCATCATGTGAAATGAGTGTTGACTCATGCTAATTCAAGTGAAATGAGGTTTTACTCATGCTTCATGTGCAATGATAATTTACTCATGCTCTATGTGCAATGAGCCTTGGTTCATGCAAATTCCATGTTAAGTGTTGTTGCCACATTTCCATGTTATGATTATCATGTTTTATCATGCCTTTATGTTCATGTTTCTCTTGTTCTATATTTATATACCTATTTTCTAAAATATATTGTACTTCTCATGTATTCAATGTTTATACCCTTACTGCACTTTATAGCTCACCCCTTTTTCTTATGCATGACCTCAGGTTATCCCATGCAATGCTAAGTACGAGGGAATGTAGTGGTCATGTAAAGGAAGTTTTCAATAAAGATGTTGTATTTCATGTTTTAAGTTGTTATGTAATGATCCTAATCCCCAAATACACTATACCTCTCGATCTTCCATGTTGTATCGAGCGAATAGTTTATGTAATAAATAATGTTTAAGTTTGTATTAAAAGCAGGGTTGTCATAGATAGACTAACTTTCTTTCATGAATCTAGTTATCTATCTATCTATTACCTCCATTTTCCTACTGAAAAATACTATGTTTCAAGTATAGCCCATGTAATATCAAGTAATGACATGTCTACTACCTATATTTTACACTTATAAGGATAAATAACTAGGTTTAGTCGAGTTCCCTAGCTTCTATATTGACTAATTGGGTCTCCCTCCACATTTCATAACATAGAAATTTCATTCCACTCCTCCCACACAAAGTATGTAGCTCGGTGCCTAATTTTATTCACATATTAATAATTTTATATTTACTATATTTATTTATTTTCAATTAAAAGTGCATAATTGGTGTGAAATACTCATGTTTTAATATTAAATGTAATTTTTGAGCATTATTTGAATTAATCAAATCATGCAAGTTTACTATTTTAATTATAAATCCCACCCTACTTATCAACATTTCATGATTATTGTTTTTTAGGGTTCATTATTAAAATTAAAACATTTACATAAGAGGTACCTTTAGCCAAATCGTCTAGTTAGAGGGTCATATGGTCCACACAAGAAGACCCAAATAATCTGTGAAGAAATTTGATCAGCCATGATGATTGAGTTACTAGTCTAAATCCCAATGCCCAAATTTTAAAAAACTACACAATATGATCTTGATTATCCAAAATAATAATGGATAAAAATTTAAATGTATAACTACAAACACAAGGGGCCCAATTGATGCTTTGAAATCCAGACCACCAATCTGGACGGGAATTAAAATGAGGACATTATTTATGACCCTTCTCCTACTATACTACTAAAATCAAGATGGTATTTTTTTAGTGAGAAATATAATATATGGGATGAAAACTTGTTAGAATAAATTATTTTTATTTTATGGAGTCTTCCTGTTCGTAAAACTATTCATATTTCGGCTTTCGAAAAAGTGTAGATTGAAATGGACAGATTGAAATTGTTCATTAAAACCACCATAACTTTAGATCATTGAGTCCAATGGCCACCAAATTTTCAGATTATACATAATACATTCATATATACTACTTTTAAGAAGACTATATTTCGTGATTTTGCTTTATTTATGTTCAAATCATCTATCCCAATGGAGGGGTAGTTTTGGAATGCAAACAGACCACCTCCTTAGGCTATATATACATCCCCTTCTTCACTATTCAAGGAGTTGGCATTTCAGAAGCGAGGAGCACAAATTGGCACGAACCAAGATTTTATAAAGGCTTTATAGGACCTCATATACTCAATTTTTCACTTAAGATACCCTTCCCCCTCTCTTTGTTCTCATTTACTTTTGTGTTCCTTTCATTTGTAATTGCATAAGTTTTTTTTAATTTTGTCTGAATTTTAATGAATGTTTATTTTTCATGTTATGTTTTAATCATCCAACCACTATTCTTAAATATTAATTTTCATAAAATATTTTAAATCAAGTTGAAATCCTTTCCCTTATTTCTCTTTCTCATTCAATCTAAAGTCCATTTTTAATTATCATCATCGTTCGTGTGTGTGTTTTCGACGCACAACTATTTTCTTATCCCGTTATTTTCATTATATTTATAATTTATCATTATAAAAAATATTAACAGATTATTAACCAAACCTATGGCTGAGTAAATCTACCATTATAATTTGGGGATGTTAAGTAATTGAGAGTTTTTTCTCGATGAATATTCTTCAAATTAACATTGTGTATGTTGGAATCAACATGTCATAGATTAATGACTTGTTTTGTTTAAAATGTGGTTTCTATGGATTATTGGAAGCATAAATACAAGACCATAAGTAAGAATTGATTGAGATTATAACCATAAATTAATTTAAGTCTTGGATTAAAGTCTTAACACTTAGGAATTCCAATCAACGTCATCTTGTGAAGTGGATGTTGATTTAATGAAATATAAAGCAAAGCTAAAGGATATCACAAGATTAACCCTCTAATAATAAACTCACACCAATATTTATTAAATTTTTCAATTAATAAATCATTTCATTTAATCTCGGCAAAAAAACCCCCAATCAAAATACAATCAACTAAAAACAATTTACTATTACAAAATATCATCATCTAGGATTCGACATGAGTGTTGCTATACACGTTAGCAGAGAACCAGAACCTTGAACGGTTGATGGGTGAAAATCCGTCATGATTTTAAATGGAACTGTTACCAGGGATGGTGCTATTAAATAGTTGTTAGTTTTTGGTTATTGTAAAAAATCCTAAAAAAACTAAATTCAACAAAAACTGAAAAAACACACAAAGAAAACCCCATCTTCTCATAAAAATCATAAACACAAAAACACAACGAAAAACCCATCTTCCTATTTCTCTCAAAATATCTCTGAATTCATATATCATACCAAACAATCCCTAAGATTTTTTTAACCCTAAAATTAAGAGAACACTTCGCCAACTTATGAATACTATTAATGATAATCAATACATTGTCCAACCAATTGAATTAGATATGGCTAATCCTAGGCAACATAACCTTACAAAAATTGTTTCCCATTATATTAATTATGAACCCATTTGTATTAAATATCAAATTATAGAGGCTTAATTCTAACTCAAATCAGGTTTTATTCATCTTCTACCTCATCTCTACAAGCTAGCCAGTGAGGATACACATGTCCACCATAAAGAGTTCCAAGTGGTGTGCTCTACCATAAAGCCTCAAGGGCTTTTTGAGGAATAAATCAAACTTCGAGCATTATCTTTTTCCTTAGATAAATCTTACATGTGATGGATCTACTACCTCCATCCTGTTTCCATTAACTCATGGATTGACATGAATCAAATTTTCTTAGAGTAATTCTTTCATGCTTCTCACATTGCTTCCATTCGAAAGAAAATTAATGGTATCCATCAAATCCCTAATGAATCAATCCATGAGTATTGGGAGAGGTTCAAAAAGCTTGTGTAATCCTACCCACACTACCAAATACCTAACCAACTCTCCATCCAATACTTATATGAGGGGTTATTGGATATGGAGAGAACTCTCATTGATACCGAAAGTGGCGGTGCTCTTATTGATAAAACTCTTGCAACTACAAGATATATCATAAGAAACATGGATAAAAACACACAAAAATTACATAATTGAGCACATGATCATGTCAAACATGATTTATATAATCAATTTATAGATCTGAACAACATGATAGAGTAGATGAGTGAACATACAGGTCTTGTGCGACAACTATATGTGGATTCCAAAGCCCCAACCTCATCTTCTCCACAATATTTTTTCCATGGACCTATCAAGAACTATGGAATCTAAAGCTCCCCATCTCATCCAACTAACACATGTCCACAAATTCAAGAGGATACATATAATTCATATAGAATAATGGAGGTTAATGTAGCATATTCTCGGTAGAACCCGAACACTCAACAATTTAGTCAGTTTGTTAAAAACATCAACCAACCCAACTCGGATCCCTTATCTTCTACCTATAACTCTAATTTGAGATATGGGAATCCCATTTATCATCCCCCTCAGTTACCTCATCAAAATACAAACCAATTCCAATATGGAAAAGGTTTTTGTAACTTCCAACAACCTTATCCTTTTTCTATTTAACCTCAAAGGATCAATCCTCCTCTTGCTCCACCAAGATTCCACTATCCCAGTGAGCCTTCCCAATTCCAAAACAAATATAATCACTTTCCCATGAACCAAAATCAAGGAAATCCTAATCCAGGACAAGAATCTTCTTCCAAGTAACTATGGTAAAGTGAGGTGGAATATATTTCCTCATTCAGCCATTCTATCCTTAAAAACCTAGAAACACAAATTGGACAACTTTCATCCCACCTAATCCATCAACAAAAATCAAATTCTTCCCAAATTTTAGCTCAACCATTACCTAACCCCAAGGGTAATGTAAGTTCAATTTCACTTAGATTAGGGAATAAAATTTTTATGCCTCAAGATAATTCCTCCAAACCCCATTTGAATGTTGAACTAGAAAATGAAAAGAAAAAGAAATCTGAAAAGGAATTTGAATCCATTCTCTTACCACCTTCCATTCCACCTAGGAATCCAATTCTTTTTCCTCAAGTTGTTTCTAAACCAAGGAAGTCCTTTGAACATGATCCTATAATTCTTACCATGTTTGGACGTGTTGAAGTCAACATTACCCTATTATATTCCAAAAAACAAATCCCTAAGTATGCCAAGTTTCATAAGGAATTGAGCACCCATAAGACGCAACCTAGGACCTTTAAAAATGTATCCACCCAGTAGTATATACCCATGGAGTGTAAAGATCTAGGGACCTTTATGGTTCCATGCCAAATTGGAAGTTCAAACATTGATGATGCACTCATATACCCAGGAGACTCAACTTATATCATGCCAAAATCCATCTTTTCCAACCATAGTCTTGGTCCCTTATATCCAACAAGAGTTTTCACTCAATTGGCTAATCAAAGAACTGCGAGTCCTGAGGGTATAATCGAGGATGTCCTTGTTCGTTTGAATGATCTTATCTTCCCTATTGATTTCTATGTTCTTGACACATAAGGTGACACAAACTCTTCTTGATCTCTCTTAATTCTAGGAATACCATTCCAAATGATAGCGAGAATGAAGATTGATGTCAATTCATGGATCTTATCCATGGAATTTGGTGACCAACGGGTCATGTTTGATATTTTTCAATCCATGCGAAACCCATTAGAGAATAAGCCTATATTCATTTTCCATGATTTTGAAAGTATATCTATGAGTGTGTTGAACCCCAATCCATCATGTCCTTCAGGTTCTAATGATAAATAAGATTGTGAAATTTTCATCCTAATTAACCAAGTTGTAAATGGAAAAGTTGATGTTGACATTTTAAATAAGAACTCCATTAATATAAAGGATCTTGAAAACTCTTTGAAATATCATCTTTCCTCTGACCTCCAATTCTCCATCTTGGATGATAATGAGGGAAATGAACTAGCATACTCATTTGTTGATTCAGATCAGATAATCCACCATTTTACATTTCCTATCCATGATTTTGAAAATTCTGTTATATGTGAGGTGAACTCTAAAACAATGTGTTTATCTTGTCCTGATGGTAGTGATGTTTGTGATATATGTTCCCTAATTAATAAAGTGATCACTGGTGAAGTTTAAATTTTCCATTCTTTGGAAAAAAAACATTGATAGAAAGGATATTGAAAATTTTATTCAGTCATATGAATCCACTGATCCTCATTACTGTACATCATTAAGTGATAAAATAAATTTGTTTAAAACAACTGGGATCTCATACTTTGATTTCATATTATCTAGATATTTCATAAACATACCATCAGAATTGAAACATATTTCTCAAATTCAATGCATAGAAAACCAAAACTCAATGGGATGCATAATACCTCAAGTTAGAGAACAAAGGTAGGATAGTCATATTCTCCTTACACCCCATTGAATTGAAAAAAAAATTCAAGGAAGGAGAGAAATTATCCAGTGAACAATTAGGAATCCCAAAGGGGACATTTTTCTGGAATCACACTGGAGTTGAGAAAATACGGTGGCCACCATCAGACTATGGGCAGTACACTACAACTGTCTAGCTGTAGAAAAATAAATGCAGCGCTTCTTGGTATGAAACCAATGTTTTCTTCTACTTTTGTGAAATTTTAATTTATTTTTAGTTTTTAATTATATGAATAATGTTCTTTATTTTTCAGGTAACATAACACATGAGGCAGATAAACTTCCACCGACCCACCACTGGATGGAGACAATGACCCACCAAATCCAAACCATGGGGCACCTCTTTCCCATTAACTCTTCTTCTATCTCTCTCTTTCTTCTTCATGATACCACATTATCATTTTTTACCACATTACTTATAACACTTTTAATTTACTATTTATCTTTTGTGTGGTTGTGTCTTTATAAAAAACTATAAAAAAACCTAAAAAACTGAAAAACAATAATAAAAATTGCTTAAAAAATATGGAAAATCCAGAGTTAGAGTTACTCACCTTCAACATTTGAAATTTTTTCTAACCATTTTGGGGAGTCAAAATACATGGTTTCATCTCAAAAAAATTTCATTTTCATCACATATTTGGATAAATAATATTGTTTCAAAACTAACAAACTTTTCATGCTCAATTTTTTATTTGGAAAATGATTTTCCCCGACTTTGAGGAACAACATTAGATTTCATGACAAGGCCACCTATGGAATTCTTTTCAAAATGTGTGTTTTACCCTCATTTTGAGTCTTGGGTTTGTGTAAATTCGAGCTGAATTTCTAAATTTTGTGTGCATTAATATGATAGAGGTATTTTATGAACCTCATGATAATCAAAATATCCAAAGAGCCTCCTATTACCATTACATTAATCAATATTTTGAAATCCCCTATGAGCCTATGAAAACATTTTCATTGATATCCACATTAAAATCCCAATATCATATCCAACCCAACATCATCAAGGATTTACATTTCATTTTTTATTGAATTTTAAGTGTGTGTGGGGGGAGGGGGTGGTGGAATTCATTTTTGGGTTCCCTTTTATCAATTTTCAATGTGTTGTCATATGCTTGAGGAAAAACCTCCATTTTAGTATGGGGGAGAGGTTTCATTTAGTGATTTTTGGGAATGTATATATGTTTATGACATCTTTTACAAATATCATTAAAAATTATTAAAAGAATAAAAAAATAAAAAAAAACATTAAAAATGGGTCGTGTCATGGGTGGGTCAAAAATCACTCTTCCTCAGCCATTGATCCTATTATAACTTTTATAATTAGTGTCATGAGAAGATAAAATATGGGTTGGGAGATTTGTGTGAGATCTGTTTCAAGTTCATCTTTCTAAAATATAAAAAAAATAATAAAAAAAATTAAAAAAATAAATACTTGCATTATATATTTTTATGCCATTGGGAGAAGTTTTTTGTTTTTTAAATATTTCATCTTCTCATCACCTTCAAATTTTCTTCCTCATTTGTGTTTTTCGTCACACAATAATGCCCTTGTAAATATGTGATTTTGTTTTCCTCCATGTTTCATTTAAAAAAATGTTCATTTTTTTACCCATGTTGATGATTTATCCCTCTTCTCCTCTCTATTAGAAATTATATTCCTACCATCCCATTGCCACAGAAAAACCCCTTAAAAATACCTCTTGATTATTGTGTACATTAGGATAGGGAATAGAAATTGAGAGCTCTTTTAAACTATATGATTTTTACCTTTGGTTGGTGAATGATTTAAACTCCATAAATAAATTTTTATTATATTGATAAGAGTAAGTTTCAAGTACCCATGTTTTCCATTTCTAAAATTGATCATGAAAAAATAGTTTTTTTTAACATTGTTTCTATAACAATTTTTGGTGGAATTAAACATGGATGAGTGAAATGTTCTAAACCTCCCCTGAGTGGGGAAAGAAAAATTTTAATATTTTTTGGTGAGTGAAAATGAAATTTTAATGTTTTTTATATTTGTTTCACATGAGTGACCTAAATATGTATAAGTATAAGCACTCTATTTCATCAATCCTTAATTCTTAGTAGAGCACCTTATGGTTCCCTCAACATGAAAGACAAAGCTCCTTGTAAATCAGTTTGTCCCTAGGTTAGGAAACTCCCCACCTAGGACTGAGACTCGATCTCACTTTGTCACTATTTATCCTATAAGACTTGCTTTCCCCATTCATTTATATCTGGCTAAATGATATTTCATTATCATACGAGAAAATCTCAATCGGTGTAAGAATCGTCCCATATATGGAAAACATCACTTTTCACCAACTACTCACCATTTTATGTTTTTAGGACCTCAATATTTATAAGTACCAGTATGAAAAAAAATCAGTCATGAGTGATTCTAAATAATAAATGGTCAATGCCCAGGGCTTCATCCTACCTTCCAATAAAGCCTCATACTTTGAATGATGCGGGCTCATCTAATAATAGTCACATGCATCAAACAGTGCCTGTTTTCAAATCCATCATTTTAAGGACACACTTATAATCATGATTTTGTGTGTTAGTATAATATAGATAGTAGAGTCCAGTACTTGGCCAAGGATGGATGGTGGTCATAGATAGACTAGGTAGAAAAATGAACCAAACCAGACAATTTATTGAACCCTTAAATCCTATGATGAAAACCTGCTTTCATGAAGGGTATAAATATAAGATTATAAAATAGACACTAATTCTCAAAGAGTATATCTGTACTACCTATATTATATTGGTTAATTACGAAAAAATAAAGAATCATCTTGGGTTGGAAATAGACCAGACTAAGAGACCCCATATCCGCGGTATAATCTATATAGTAACCAGGTCAGACTTTTCCTAGTCCTCCAAGGTCTTCACTAGGATACTTGATTTAGGTATACTTGGGTAGATCTATCTATTTTGGTATATAGGGAATAATGAAAGAAACTCTAGTTAGATCAACCCGATCCTAGAAACATTCCATTCTATTTTCCAAAATTGACCCCATATGAGAGATTTCTTTTAGAAGATACTGACACCAGACTCTTTGAATAGATTACTAAACTCATCACTGGAAAGATATAAAACCATTCACCTATCACATCCTATGCATGGAATGAATATACAAATTGAACTCTAACCCCTATCACTATAAGGGAGAAAGGTGGATTTTTTCCAGTTTCGTTTTTGTGAACCTACAAAAAGGGAACTAGGAAAACCCGAGGTCATACAATATTCTATCCAAGGTCATGATATTTTTTTAAAGAATTTCATTACTAGGATACGTGAAGTATCCTAGACCTTGGAGGACATAGTCAGACATTGTTTGACCAGACCATGGGGGACACGGGATATGTGAAGTATCCCAAACCTTGGAGGACATGGTCTGACATTAGAGGACATAGTTAGACCTTGTCTAACTATAACATGGAGTACCTAGGATACATAAAGTATCACAGACCTTGTAGGTCCTGGTTAGACCTTTTCCAACTTGACCTTGGAAGACCTGGGATTCGTGAGGTATCCCAGACCTTGGAGGATCATGTTATCACGATGTTCGTCTTGTCTTGTTGTTGTTGTGGTCTTTCTTATACTAAATATATTATACCGAGTGAAAATAAGTTATATATCTCTAAAAGATACTTTTACCCAATTCTAAACTTCCATTTTATGTTAAAATAATCATTCCATTCAGATGTCACATTATCCGACATGTTGGTATCAACATATAGAGTAGAGTATGGACCGCTATAGAGGTGGGTTTTCTCTTTTCATTCAGTTTACCACTCATACACTAAGTCAAGTGACTTATCCTTTTCTGTCATGAAGAGTAAGTGAGATGATGAAAATTTGGATGGGAAAAAACCCATATCAATCCATTTATTCTATAAGATAATTGGATCCCAACCAAAATGAAATGATATGATTCCCCTTTTTTTGTAGTACCTGTAGTGGTTAGAGTGTTCGAATCAGAATTGATCGTATAGATCATGTTGGGATATTCACCATGAATGGTCCTCTGGCATCATGACCAATTAGATCATTTCATGTCTTGGTATCATCCCTTTAACTATATATAAGAGTATCGTAGATTAGATTACTGTCATACAAAATAAATCAAAAATACGGGGATCACCCCATTCCTGTAAGTGTTAAATGACATTATTATTAAATTAGAGTACTGATAGTCATCTCCTATGGTCTCTCAATACCTATATTCTACTTTCACATACCTTCATGCAACAATCATTGACATTTCCCCTTCCACTCCTCTGGCCACCCGACTAAAGTGGATGGACTTGCGACTGATGATTCAACGAATTTTTTACGGGAAAAGGCATCCTGAGGCTCAAAAATTGGCACAAGGGATGATCCTAGTAGAAATATTCACCCAAGATTATTGACATATTTAGGCCAACCAATGATATAACCCTCTATGGAGTGAGTGATATCTCAAATCTATAGAACTAATCATGATCATGACATGATTATAGAAGTGGCAGGATAGGGCCTTTAAGAAAGAGAAAGATATGAAACATGAAAAAGGTACTAGTCTGGTGTGTAGTACAAATATTGACCTTAAAATGATTGAATTTTGGATCTCATTGGTATTCTAGAAAAAGTGAGATTTGGTATTTCATTCCTGATGGAGTCAGAGGGATCAGGGGAATAGGGTGTGTGGCTTTTTTAGCCATGTAGTCAAATGGAAAAGATGCGCATATAGGGAACGAATCAGGCATCTATGGTTCTGAATTGTCTAGTCAACTTCCATTTTTATATCTTGAAGAATAAAATCAACAAAAGTTCTATCTTCCTTTCCCTTTAGGGAGGGATAGATCTTTTAGAACCTTATATATAAATCAAATCGGCTAGAAAGAAAATCGATACTATATGAATGATAAAATAATAGAAAACAAAGACTGTGTTTCATCAAATAGTACTTATATATATTGTTTTTTGATTCTTCAATGTGTACTCAGTCAATATCTACAATCTTGTTCTGCAAGAAGGATGGGAATGATATGGTGCTCTAATAAGCATTCATGGACTCAGAGCTCTTATCCGCCTATTTTAGGTTACGACCATCCTGAGTTATAGCAGTCGGAATGTGATATTTGACTGATATGGAACTATCTAAACTGTCTCAGCTCATGAAAATCAGTCACTATCTGATGTAATGTTATAGAGCTCGCACTAGCACTAGTTTAATCTTCTTTGGTAACTTTCAATGGTGGGGACATTGCACTTTCCTCTGACTGTGATTCCCCAAACCATAGATATTTCAAGTTCTACCAATTAGTTCATTATCCCTATAAGTTACGAAAGACTTGAAGGGAAGGTGGGAGTGGTATCAAAACTATTATATATTAGATTAGAGTACTCACTTTCTCTTTCATGCGGTTTCTGACATAGGTATTCATTTTATAAGGGTCGTACCCACACCCGTCTCAATAGGAAGTGGACGAAGGAACTTTTTTGACTTTTTACCATGAAAAAATAATAAGGAAGGTAAGAAAATACACTAATAACTCTACTCTAATATTCAATACTCTAATAGTCATTACTCTAATCTAATAGGGAGGAGTCATTCAATTTATATAAGTAACAAATTTTTTCTTGAATTCCAATGGAAAGGGCATGATGGATTGTAGTTGGGTTAATCAAGGGAAAGGTCTACTACCTTTATTATATTGAACATCATCTACTTAAATATTGTTTAAGAATATACCACTATTATAGTAGAGAAATTACATTATTAAAAGAGTACATATAGAATACTATCTAAAAGGGTGGAATACTATTTTTTCTTATCTATGAATGATATGGTTAACTCATGGTAGTATTTTCTATTCTTGTGACTGAATCAACTGTGAAATTAGGGTTTGATTAGTCAATTCACTATTTTGTTTTTGAGCTCTTACTGAATCAGCCAAGAGGAGAAATATATGAATCGACTCATCCAAACATAGTCTTGAAACAACATCATGCAGTGGATTGAGCTCCAAAGAATACATTATGGCTACCTATGGTTGGGGGTATATGGATGGTTTGTAGGAATCTAAATAACTAAAAGTTACATTCATGGGAAATCGGATATAAGGGCAGTTTATCTTTCCTTTCTCTAGTTTACATTGATCGTTTCTAGGTGGCATGAGGTACTTATATATGTTTTCTGTATAATATAGGTAGCAGAGTATTCCCCATTGAGTTACGTGATACCCCAACTATTCACTTCAATCTCTCTTTTCTTCCATGGTTAAACCACTAATCCAAGTCACACTACTAGTATTCGTTTAATTGGAATCACTAGGTACCCACCATGGAACCTCGAGGAATGATGTCACTATGTACACCTATAATCATCCTACTATATAGAGATAGATTTTGGTATAATATAGGTAGTAAAGGTATGTCCACCCGACCCACTCATGAACAGATGGTGTGGAGTTTCCAGATGACTCTACAACGAATATTATACCGACTATGGATTAGATCGTCAATTCCCAATGTGGAACGTCAGTGCATCCAGTATTGGGAATCTGGGTTCCTTTTTCTAGTTCTCAAGAGATTACAAATAAGCAGTAGTTGAATATATATCCTCTAGTACAGTAGAAAAAAAATCTTGGGTATCGACTCCAAAACATGTTTGTTCCACTCTACTAGACTCTATTTGATTGGATCACACAACGTCACAACATGGTTCCCAATACCAGTTTAAGCATTCCCGGGACCCAAGTCAATTCAACCCTATCGAGTTTCCAACATTGAATAAAATAATTCATTCCCTTAATGCCACCGATATAGTCTATCATAATGTTCATGCAGGACTAACCTGGGGATGAGACTATTAGGGTAGATTACTGACTATTATAGTAGAGTACCAAGTTTTATCATGTAATGAAACCACTTCTAATAGCCACTCACTCTTCTAATAAACAATATATGGTTTGATGGCTTCCAATGAGTCAACTAATGTTTTTACCCCCATACTACCTAGTTTGATTCATGTTCCCCTTTTGTTGGAGTGTATTCCAATGATTTGATATGCACTTTGAGGTCAAAATGTAGTATGGACCTCTTATTGTTAAAATGAAATCATGATAGTGTATATCTGACTCATTTTTCTGGAAATACAAGCTATGCAAGTAAGGTGATCGAGTCATATATCCCAACCAACCCAACTCAATTGATAATAAATGGTTTATCAAACACACTCATCATGATATAGATTATTCGGACACCAATTTCATACACCCCAACACTCTTCACAATTTTATTTATGACACCTAGAAAACCCTCCATAACAATTATAATAGAGAACTCATGCATGAGTGGTCCCCATACTATGCTTTCATATATTGATTAATGAACCTATACTCTATATATTTGGCATATTCCATGATCATTCCCACTATTGATAATCTAAACTTAAACCCTTGTTGTTCACCTATGGCTACCCCCACCCTTATGGTTTGTATTGGCACGACTCCATACCTTCCCTTTTGAAATTGTACTGAATGTTTGGACAAGTTAAAAAACTACTTCTATACAGAAGAGTACCATTTTCCTTGACCCTATAGTGCTAACTGGTGTGTGTATAGGTTGTGATTTATTTGATATCATGCTCCACTAATCAATTGTTACTTAAACATTCTGGTCATTTTTTCACATTCCATCTCTTAACACACTATTAGAGTAAAGTACAACCTATCAAAAAACCTAGATCAAATACTTTTTTCATTCACATATGCAATATATATAAGTTCCATCCCCCATACTATTATCTATTAGCTTCCCACTACCACTGGTTTAAGTACCTCCCCTTTCAACTCAGGCTGACAACACCTTGGACCTTCCAATGTACCACACGATTTCCAATCAATATCATTCCAACCACCTATTATGCCTATGAAGAGTCAATTTGATGGAAAAGTGAAATGAAAAAAGCTTTCCCATGATCTTTTCGCACAGCACTATACCTCAACTTCTTAGAGTGTTTCATAAACCTCTAGCTTTTGTCTAGACATAAGTGATTCACCATCACCCTTCTAATTGACCATATGATTCGTACAATATATATATGTACCTAGGCTATCACATGGTGTGAACATATAGTATGGGGTTGGTGCTTTTATATATTGGTGGTGGTTCCTGATCGATGGTGTCACTTACCACTTATCATGATTTCCATCAAAATATATAAGTACCAGTCCCACTTCCATCCCATACCCAATAATACATTTTTATACAAGTAGATAACATCATTTTAAACATTAGCTTCCAATATATATAAGTACCAGGCAAGAATCTCTCAGTTTTTAGAAGATAAGATACATTTCCAAGATCAGACTCTACTTTTAGCTTTAGTAGGATCCTCCTAGAGTTTGGAATCAACAAAAGATAAGAGGTATGTACTTAATTGAAATAAAGTTTAATCAATCCTTCTACCAAGTATGAAATTATCAATTTAAGAGATTAGTTAGGATGGATGGAACTACCTCGAACTTGCTTGATAAAGTCTGGGAAATTATCTAGGTTATATTGTTTTTACTGAAAATCCATGTTTTTAAAAATATTGTGGGATATCTTTCAACACCTTAGACTTCATAATATTTACATATGGATTCCTTTGGTCAATAATATTTCTTTCCCTATGTTAATATCTCTTCTTCATCCACCTTGGTGTATCTCTTTTAATTTGGGTCCCCATCGTCTTGATCAGTGGTAAATATTTTATGTCCTCATGAACCCTAGACTTACGTGACTATAAAATGTAGCTAATCCCCTAAATGCATTAAACAAATTTTTTTTTTTGAAGTTTTAATACCGGCCTTGTTCTTACTTCTTTTTATTTTACAGGTTTTCAGGTAAGTCATTGGTTTCTTTAAGAATGATTTTCTAGTTGGTAAAGACACTCATGACACACTTGAAATATATATATGTGATGGCATGAGTAATTTTTCATAATGAATAAGAAAACTATGAAGGATCCATAAAAAGGATACTATCATAGAGAACATAGATAAGTGAGCGTCAATGGATACTTAATTCCTCTTATTTATTAGGTCATGTATATCACTTTTAATTGTTTTCTTTGTTGCTATCACAGAACCCTATGTTTTATTCGATCCATCAATCCCATCATTAGAGGTAGATATGTTCCCAGTCATTAGATGCCTTTTAGACCTCTAAGAGAAATCAGCCATAGATTTTCCCCATATCCATCTCTAATCATAAAAAACTATCAATTAGGGGTCTGGGGCTAGCTAACCACCATCATATTATCAAATTTCATCCTTTATGGTGGAACTAATATAAAGAAAGCACTTTCCAATTAACCTTGACTCTCTACTCCCTCCCAGTGACTCAATAAATATAGAAATTTAATAGATGAAGAAGGTTTATTCAATATCATCTTCCCATTCTTTTACCATTCGCGAAGAAGTTCAAGATTACAAGACCAACAAAAGAGGAACTTTTTATCTCTGTTGTTCAAAGTGGAAATCTCACAGAAGAAGAATGTATTAGGGGAATGTTCTAAAAATCTAATCCTTTAAGGAGGATTAGGAAGCCCAATTCTTATATATATTTATGGATTATATATACATTATCTTGAACATAGGTCTTACAAAAATAATTAATCAACTATTATAGTAGAGTATTGACGATGAATCTAGTTCATCATTAGAGAAATAGAAAATTACTACCAAACCTATGACATAAGGAAGGAGACCCCCCCAAACTAATTAATTTTAAACCATAGTCATTGAAGTAAGATTTTAGAAAGACCCCCAATAAATATAAGTACCATTTTTTGAAAGATTATTTAGCTTTATCCAATTCAAAGGTGATAGATTGTATGGTATGGTGATGGAATGGGTAGGTATGTGGGAAAGATGGAACAGTTCGAGGATTCAAGGGGTACAGGGTGGTTCGGATTTTTCCATGGAATTAGAAGAACTAGGACATTGGGTAGGAAATTATTACAAAACCAAATCAACAACAATGGAACAATTTGTTTTCCTGACCAACCACAAGGATATTGGAACTCTGTATTTCCACTTGCAGCCAGCTATGATAGGTTTTTCTTGAAATTGGATTGTTCCAATTCTAATGGGGACCCCTGAAATGTCCTTTCCACAATTAAATTATATACCATTCTGGTTGTTTCCTCTGATTTTATTGCTCTTATTGTTCCCAAAAGTAGTAGAATTGGGTATCATCACTGGTTGGACGATTTATCCACCCCTAAGTTGGATCACTATACATTTGGGAGGCATGGTCGATTTAGCAATTTCTAGTCTGCATCATAGTGGGTTATTTTCTATTTTAGTTATAATCAATTTTATTTCAACGATATCGAACATGAATGGACTTGGAACAATGATGCATAGATCACCCCTCTTTGTGTGGTCTATTCCTATGACTTCATTCCCCATAGTTTTGTCTCTTCCCATACTGGATGGGGGACTCACAATTTTATTAATGGATCGAAACTTTGATATTAAATTTTCTGATCATGCCGGTGGTGGAGACCCCATTTTATACCTGCATCTCTTTTGGTTCTTTGCTTTGAAATGGACATTTTCATATTCAAATATGAACAAGAATTGCACTATATACTAGGACTGTTTTCTTAATGGTACTCCTACTATGTTCATAAGTTGTTTTCAAGTAAAACATATATCTAGTCAAAATGGAGTATGTAAGACACAGTCAGAAGGTAACCAACAACATAAAAGCAATCTAGTAGGAACCTCATATACTACATACACAAAAACTGATCCTAAAACCTTCTATGAGTGGCTAGCTAGAATTATCATTGGGTATGGATGTATTAAAGTGAGTAAAAAAGGATATACTTCTCTTGAAATTAATATGGGACTGTAATATATATGCTTACTACAATATATCCAACATATAATTGGTGGAAGCATTAAAATACAATCAGGTGCTAAAGCTTATTGTTATCGACTACATCATTGACTTAGTATGATGAAACTCATGAATTGTATTGATGGTCATATTAGACATTCAACATGACTACTTCAACTGTATCATGTTTTTCATGTACTAGATACACCTATCAATCTACCTATTAAACTAGATGCTCAATCCAATTGGTTTGAAAGATTCTTTGATGATGATGGTACCATAGGTATCATCATGAAGCATCAACTACATCAAATCAGTATTCGAGTAAATAATAAAATTCATCAAGATGTAGAGTATTATAAGGTAGTATTTAGAGGATATGTCTACTTTGATAGTATTTAAAATGGTTACTATCAATGGTCTATACAAATTTGAAAATATGTTATCATGATTCAAGATTACTTTCAATCAAGTACTTTCTGAATTCATCAATCATGACGATTCTTCCATATTAAGGAATATTACAATCTTTATGATCTCAAGTCATTTAATCCTAATAGTTTTCACCATAAATCAAGGGTATAATTCCTAGACAAATGGAATCAGTTGATGATATAATCTACCTTTATTTTCTTATATTGATGAGTAGAAAAAATAAATACCCTGATGTTTACATCCTCATTTTTCCTGGCTCCATAATCATCAGTCATATAATTTCAAAGTATTTAAACAAACTAGTCTTCAACAATCTCGTAATGGTTTAACCACTGATTAGTATTGGTGTTCTTGGCTCTCGGGTTTGGGCATATCATATGTGTACTATTAGGTTATATGTCAATATATTTTCATACTTCACTATTGCTACCATGATAATATTTGTTCCAACTGACATGAAAATCATTAGTTAGATCACTACATGGTGGGGTAGTTTAATCATGTGATTTAAAAAACTCATGGTTTTTGTTGTGGCGTTCATATTTTTTTTCACCATCAGTGGAATCATTGGAATAGTATCAGCTAATTTTAGGCTTCACATTACACATCATGATTCCTATTATGTGGTGGAAAATTTCCATTATATACTTTTCATGGGTGTCGTTTTTTCTTTATTTACTGGATTTCACTATTGGATTGGTAAATTCATAGGGCTGATCTACCCAGAACGCTTAGGGAAACTCCATTTTTGGATCACTTTTTTTAGGGTGTATCCTACCTATGCCCAATGAATTTCCTAGTCCTAGAGGGAATGCCATGTCGCGTTCCAAATTTTACAGATGATTTTGAGGGTTAGAATGACCAGATCTATTATGTCACATATCTATCAGTTGTTGGGAATGTTTGTTTCATAGTGGTAGTGACAATCACATCTGCCAGGCAATATACTTGATTTTCGAGTCCAACTTTCGAAATTGAATAGATTACAACAACATTGGAATGGATTATTCTGAGTAACCTATCCTTTAATACATTTAGTGAACATCCATCTATTAAGGAGAAAAGATGCATTGGATCAATACAATTTTCAATGTTAAACAAAAAAACAACTCAAGAATATGGAAGTGAAGGGGGTATTTTTCTACTATGATTGGTTCATTCATGGGGTTGTTGGGATGATGAAATTGAACAAGTATGAATCTCATCACATACCCAACCATGGATTCCTTGGGGCCTAAAATCGTATACTGGTTGTTTCAGTATATCCTTGATCAATTGAAGTGTGTCTTCTATCTTCTCTAAGGATTCCAAAGTCTACCCAACCGCTTTCACATCCACTTCCGCAAGTGATATATTTTAGTATGGGACCTCATTAATCTACACTAATAGCTTTGAAAAAACCTCTTAAACACCCCCCCCCCCAAACACAAATATTTCTACCATTACATTGCTCTTCTATCCGTATCAAGAAAATACATCAACTAATATGACCATTTCCTATGCATTCTAGTTTATGATGAACTGCAATATAAGCTTTCGAGCATTAAGAGTACGGTCAGAATAGTGGAAACCTTGCAGCAACTAACTGAGAAACCATTACAAAATTATAAGGATAAAGAACTAATGTTCATTATCCCTATGAGTCAATGTTCATTCCAATATATCTATCTACCTATCACACTATTAGAAGAGTACTTAGTCCATGTCTATTATACTTTGGATTTCCAAACATGAACACATAGGTTATAAAAGATACGACCCTTTAGGGTGAGGTTATAAATGATTTAACCCTTTATAAAGGGCTAGGAATCCGAAAAAAAAAATTCTTTATTTTAGAACTATTAGTTTAGTAAGGTGATAATCCAATCCCTTTTTCGTTCTCTATAGAGTTGGTATTTTTTTCACCTTAGTACAAGTAAAGCTCTAATAACAAGAATGAAAATTCATTGAATAAAAACTCATCACTTAAATCTCCACCATAAGTTTTAAGTACTATCACACTTCAGATAATGTATGAACTATTAGAGTAGAGTGCTGTTGAATAATCCATAAGATGAATTCTTTTAGAACTAGGGCACCTGAAAGATTAGATCATTCTTTAGATAGGTCACCCTACCGCTACTAAGATTCATTTGGAATAATAAAGATCTCACATAAGCTGACACAGAAGTAGATGAACAAATAATAATTCTCTTACCAATGTCTCTACTTCTCAAATCAATTGTATTGATACAATATAGGTAGTAGGATATCTAAAAGCATGAGTTTCTCTATGTGGGAATGAGTTTACCCCTTTTTTAAAAGAGTCCTTCTAGATTCAAGTGGAATTAAAATGAAAGAAGAGTCATTTATTTGATTGAAATTAATGACAATTAAGACATAAATATGTAGTTTAGGTTTTTCTAGACCAAAGATACCTCATGACATAAGTCATTACTTAATCCTTATGATATTTAATCCTTCTCTTGAAAGGACAACAACCACTGACTAAAGTCATCAACTAAAATATGATAATTTATTCAACCTTTCAATGATGAGATCTACTTAAATAAAACTTCCGTATTTTCTTTATTCAATCCCCTTTAGATAGTAAGAATGTGGGCTATATTATCCACACATGAAATTAGAAGAAAGAAGGAAATTTCAGCATGCTAGCAAGGTAGAAGGAAATCCTTTACCGACCATGAGACTTCCTCTCTTGGATTCAAATCATGGATTTTGAAATATTTTAGGGAATTAATAGAACAACCTACTGATAATGTTATGTTAAAAGGACCAATGATGATGAAAGAGGAGTATGAGTAGGAAAAAATCAAATGGTTATGAGATAGACAAAGAAAAATCTAAATTCTTTTTTCAAGTGAATAGAGTACTAAAAAACCAAAAACCTACACAGTTGAACTATTTGTTAATGGTATACCAGCCCCAGTGTCATCCAATAGACTCTGTAGATACTTTATTCCTTAAGGATTTAGCTATTTTGGAGTCTTTTTTCAATCAGTATCATGGTATTCCTCGTAGGAAGGTGGGACGTAGCATAAAACCTTTCTCAAAGAAGTATCCTAGGGGATATAGTAACTCGGGAGGATCTCAGTATACTAGTAGAACAATTATAGAATCTGGGGAGTGAATTATATCTGAAATTAGTTGAGCTCTTATTTATGAAAAGGATAGAGGGGGTCTCTCTATGATCTATGAATGGAAAAGTGTGCTTTGGATGGGTAATAACCACTAGTGATAGGGAAAAAATTGGGGTGAACAAGGTGGATTGGTACGCTATCTAAGTGAGGATATAGGAACTTGACATCTTAGAGATGGTTGTTAGACCAGGAGGAGGTCTAGGGGGAGTCTAGAGATAGGTGTTTTTTAATACATAAATTTCCAGTATCCTTGAATTACATAAAAGATATAACCCTTCCTAAAGATTTAGGGATGCATTTTTGACTTTATGATTTAGTTGGTATGATTTATGATTTATTAGTATTATTGGACTGAAAGTCCATTAAAGTTGTTTAGGGGGGAAAGGATAGAAGGATTAGGCCACATAAGCTTTTCTAAAAAATCAAAACTACACCTCTCGGTGACCGAGCCAACCAAGATGGAAGAAAGTTGGCTCCTTTTCCTATAAAAAAGATATATGGAGAGAGAGGTTGGAATTGGGAGTCACTCCCTTTAGGACTTATATATAGGAGGGGAAAATTGAGTAGGCCTCCATTCATTAGATTGAACGAGTAAAAATTCAGGTAGAGAAAGATCAAGGTGCATGTTGTTGGCAAGCGATGGGGAAGTGGTCAATTTAGGTCAGGCCCATAGGTTCACAATGATATGGAGCTCCCAATGCCAACAATAAACCAATTGACTCAGAAGAAGTATGAAACTAAATATAATGAATTCTCAAACTATTCCAAGATAATAGCATCGGAACATGCACCCCATAAGAAATGTGTATGCCTGCGTGTTCGTACTATTTCAATGAAAAAACTGAATTCAGCTAATAGGAAGATCATATTATTGAGGATGATAAATCAAATGGAAGTGTTTTCTCACATTTTAGGGGGGTGGGGGAGAATGTCCAAATGAACATAAACTCATTTTGATCTGAGGTGGTAGACTGAAAGATGTGATGGGATTGAAATACCATTGAATTCAAGGAGTTCACAATTTATTGGGAATTCAGGATAGATGTAGTAGTTGATAAAAATATGGTACATGAAAAAAGGCAATAAAACATTGGATTTGAAATTTCATTGGATTGATTTAAGAAGTAGACTAGTGGGTCCAACACAATGACAATCAAACCCCATTTTTCTAATACCAACAACATTCTGCTCTATTGGAGTTTATTTTGTGGTGGAATATGTGGTTTTGGGGTATACTTGAGTTGGCCACTCTGATCTTTCCCTTTCGAAAATTGGAGGGGGTACCTGGTCCAAGTACTCCATTTCATAGTGGTTTCACTAACCAGGTGTTAATTCCCATGCGCTCCCCACCCTATTATAATCTAGAGTATCTTGGAGAACCAGGTCCTCCCATGTCTGGGATACTTCATGTATTCCTGGTACTCCTAGGTCGAGGATACATCATAATATGCCAGTCCATCCTTGTTCTGGGATACTTCATGTAATCTAGGTCCTTCAAGGTTTGGGATACTTAATGTATCATATGGAGGACCTATTCTGGGATACTTAACATATCCTAGGGAAGACCTAGGATTCATGATTCATGTATCCCATTATATGACCAGTATTCCCCTAGACATAAGACTCGCCATGTCATTTTCAAGTCTAACGTAGTCATTTCCTGGCCTGGGATACACGAAGTATCCTAATGCCTAGTACCTATATTATATCTAAGATACATCAAGTATCCCATTGGATGTATTTCTCAAGCGTTGAGTGAGCCTGGCTACAATTCCAGGTAGTTATAGTAAACTCTTAACTCTCTTGATTCCTTCACTCATAGCTATCTAACTGTGACATTGTATTCCCCAAAGGCTATGAAAGGAGAGCCATAGGATTAACTAGAATACTTGGATCTAGGATTCTCAGTATGGTATGAGGGACCGATTGGTAGGAATAAAGAACTAAGATTTAGGGATGGTTGTGCTAGTCAAGATCCCCAAATGATGGTTATAAAATGGGATGTATTTCCCAGTATCTTTTTCTATGATATAGAAATGATGTTCTATTTGATGCTAAAGGTGGTTCAAATGAGTAGATCAAGGTCAAGTGTGCCTTCCATTCAAGACAATTCATGTTCGGTTGAAGTGGAAGGAAAATGACTAGGAAGTGCATAGGGGGACACCATTAAAGGAATATAGATCAAAATGGGAGGTTCAATACTCTATCTATATAGTTCTAATAGGGATAAGAATTACAAGGTGTAATGGAGTCTTTAGTACTCTACTCTATATAGTGCGTATTTTTGGGCGATAAGGGGGGATGATAGACTATTAGAGTAGAATATATAGAATAAATTACTAAACTTTCCTCTATATATTACCATGATACAATTCTATGTACTAGGTCACAAAAAGTGCAGTTAGTGGGTTTGATGGTGTCAGTATACGTGGAAATGGGGAATGGAGTTTATACTCGAGTTTCACCATCTCAGTGTAATATAGGTAGTATCATCCCACACTTCTTAGACCTCTTATGCATACCATATAGCCTAGGGTGATTAGGTTAGATTATGTTCATGATATTATATATGTTCATGGTGGATCACTTGCGGTATGGATTTGGTGGAGTTAAGTTAGTAGCTCTATAACGGAGTTCGAAGGCAGTGGTTCTTTTTTTGTAAGGGTTTGATGCTCATGGGAGGTCAATGTCACCACAAAACCGTCCAATCACTGATAGGGATAAGAAACTAAGTGGTTGAGCTGATGTAACTTCTATCATGGTGGTATTGAATTTTCTTATTATGTGACTTTTGAACCCCCCATGCTCCTACCTTTCCAGGCAGAACCGAGGATATCAATTGGAGTGGACCACTTGTTCCAAGTTGAGTTGTCATTATTTTTAATAATTGTTAGTAATCACATAATATTGAATAGTATAAAATAGATTAACCACAATTTATACACCCTCTTCCTTATCCCTATCAGTCTATATTAGTGTTGTTCTGGTATAATATTGTCAGTAGCCGACATTTCGAGCTGCGTAGCTACTCTGGCATCTCAGACACTACTAAAAATATTCCTTCTTCTCATCAGTACGGTATTGTGTGATGATTGATAAGGATAAGAACTTTAGACCACCTGATTTGAGTGCTCCCCATTGGGTTATTCTCGATCCCCCATTTTCAGGTTAGAATTCCATGCACACGGGTTGGTGTTGGCTCACGCCAAAAGGCCCACTGCTAGAATCAAGTCCCTCATGATTGAAAAACCTTATGAAATCATTGATGGTGTTCCCCAAGTTGAGAGGCCAATATTTGAAACTCCAATGTTGATTGAAAAAACAACTACCAATATTAAATGGGTAACAGGGAACCCAATCTCAATGGTGCAATTCATCGTATAGTCGCATGGATGTATCAAACACTCGACGAGTTGAGATGTGGTAACATTTAGTTTTTTTAGGTGGTGTAGTTCATGTATTGACTCCCTGGGATGATTCTAGGTAGTTTATATGGCATTGGTTCATCTCAATATTTTGGGTTTTGACCATTTCCTCATTATCCACCTATATCAGTCTCAAGCACCTCCAACTGTGAAAGTGGGGTAGGTAGAAACAAGAAAAGGAGCTAGTTGTGGTGCATTGGATTTGACATCATATACACTTGTTCCCCCATATAATCAACTGGTAGTTTGGGGGTGGAACTATTTTTGATTTCTTTCTTACTCAGTGGAAGAACTCCAGCACATTTGATATCCCCCTATATCAGTATGGCCATATCCACACATGGGGTTGGCATTGTTGAACTTGACTCCTATTGTCAGGACGTGACTACACCAAATCAAAATTCACCTCGAAGACCACCCATGATACACTCTACACCTATCTAGGTTGAGAATAGATAAAAAATAATGCATCATAATTTCCAATTTCTTACAGACCACTAGTCATCCTACCTATATTATATCAACTATATCAGTAGAGTCCGAGATTCCCCCCTTTGACTTTGAGAGGCTAGTCAGGGGAATGTGAGTTTTAATAGATATATAGTTTTGCAATGTTCCCACAGGACTAGTGGAAAGTGGTAATCTTGGTGTTTCTTCTCTTTGTATGGGGTTAGAAAAGAAATTGTATTCCCATAAGACTTGGTTGGAGGGCTACTAGCATAGAGAGATAGGCACAAATTCCACTCGAATTCTACCTAGATGGTTTTGTGTTCGATTGTTGAGTTATATGCAAGAGAGATTGATATAGTCAGTATAATATAGTTAGTGTCTCAAATTTACTACTCTTTTGATGATTATTACTCTACTCTAATAGAGACAACATGACTATTAGAGTAGTTTAAGGATAGATATGATCTATGTGCTGAGCGGTTTGAGGAGTAACTCAAAAAATACAGGTTCAGCAATTAACATAGGGTGATGTGCTACTTCCAATGAGTGAAATACGCTTCTCATGGTATAATGTGGGAAACAATCCTTTGCTCTGAGATTCTTGTTCCATCTCAGCCACAATACTCATTATCAACGAGTATCCCCTTAGACAAAAGGTGTATGGATGGTGCCTCTCATTCCAGATGCAATGACCTCCCCCTTCAAACCCGAGCCTTGGTTCAAAGGAAAATGCGAGCCGATGGAGTTTTTATCTCAAAACCTAGTGTATCGTATGATATCCATTCCAATAAAATGGTGTTCAAACCGTAATCAATCCACTTGTACTGACATTCAAGAAGACAGAGACCCATGAAAAACTCATGCACATTGTCCGAACACTAATCTGTTATCACTGATGGGGTGTTCAGAGGACCACTACTGACCTACTAGACAAATGGATGGTTCAGTCATGTGTGCTTCGAGGCCTGGGTGGCAATGCCAATAAATGAAATTGGAGTAGCATGGGAGTTCTTGCGATTGGAGCATTTGATGGCTCACTTTCCCTATTAGAGTAGATTCAGGTACTCTGTCTATATAGTCTATTAGAGTTGATTACTACTCATCAATGGGAGCTTAGGCAAGGGTTTGGGAGCCTGTATTCTAATATACACTGTTTCTATTATGGTGGTTGACAAAGTTCTACAGTGGCATTGGGAAGAAGGGGTTGGGTTCATGGTGGAATTTATATGCTAGAATACTTATCTGTTTTCATTTGGACTGATATAGGATGATACTGAGGTCAACAATTCAGGAACAGTTTCTATCCCAGTGATTACCTGGGTTGAGATGGACATTATAACCAATATAGGTGGATACCAGATGCTTGGAAGATCGTTCCAGTAGTGGTACCTCATGAAATTCCAAAGAGAAAACTCCTCATCCATTACGGTCAAATATTTTAAAACCTTAACCCCTCAAACACAATGGCCCTTTTTTGATTGGGTTTGCAACATCCATGATCTATTCCAAATAGCTATGGTGGGTACGATGACCATATCCACTTGTAGAATCGAATGGAACTTGACATGGTATTTTCAATTTAGGACTGGTCACTGAGGATAATGCACCAAGTGGGTGGGTTCCCAATGGGGGTGGATAAGACAAGTCGATATTATTAGAGTAGAGGCTGGTAATGATCTATATAATTATTTCACCATGTTCGTGGACTCCCTACGGTGTTGTGGACATGATGGAAATATACTATGCATCAATGGATGACTTCATCAATAGAGAGACGCATTTGCATTCAAAAACTTCTTTATTTTCATTTTAATAGAAGTTGTGGTACGTTTTATTATTATAGAGATGTTGGTGTTTGGCATGAGGGAGAAATCAAGAATAATCTTGGTATAATATAGTTGGCCCACTATAGGTGGCTCTTTACCTATATTAGTGACTATATACTATATATAAGAGTGATTGGATAGATTACCTGATGGATACATGAATAATCTCTATGAATGACCAGGCCCCACTCTGGTATAAGTTAAGAGGGCAAAAAAAGAAAGATCATAGAATTCAGTACACTACTCTAGTAGTCCTGGAACTACACTACTATCCATTCGGGGATGATGTGCTCAGGTCTGTACTCTAATATAATAGTGAGGTTTGGAAATCACGTTTTTGGCATTAGAACAACTGTCCACTCAAGTCTGTATAATATAGTTAGTAGAGCAGCTACAATGGGAATGGGTGGGAGGTTGTGGGGATAAAGAGCACTCGAAATCAGGTTCTCAAATCGGGGGTGATTGGTGTTTTTAGAGGTAGGTAAAAGAGTACTATACTAGACTAGTAGTAAATGGATGTAAGTGATGTTGAATCAGGTGGAAGAGGTGTATATTTTGAGGGTTATTTGTTAGAGAAAAATTTAGGAGAGTAAGTGGGGAATATGTTTTATAGATCGAATTCCAATGTCGTAACTAGATGGATTCACCTATTGGACAAAATTCATCTAGTTATGCCTAATAATCTCGACAAATTATATATATATGATCCTGGTTGTAGTTTAGAAGTTGAGATTCATTTTTAAAGTATGGTTTCTCTTATGAACATCAAGAAATACCTTACTGTTAAAATATATATACATGGTGTTCTTCTTTCAAGCCAAATTTATCCATGGGTTCTCACTAGTGTAGAATATTTATCAGAATATCTATTCCAAGTATCCAATTGGTGTATGGGCATGGGCTGGTACTAGGGTCACCAGATTGAATGAATCAGGTGCTTGGGAATTAGAGAAATCATTGGGCATCTAGGCATGGAAGGCTATATCAGTTGGCAATCGAGGTCGGATCTCTCTGTGAGGGGTTCTCCATATCATATTATAATGACCCATACATTACATACATTGTTATTAATTCAAAATTCAAGCACACTTATTACAACATATAACAAAACCAGGAAAGGACTGTATTGGTATAGAGTCTTTAGAAACTGGGAAACATAAACAACTGGTTCATAAAGCATCTACTTTGCCTCCCATTTATTTCATCATATCTAGAGTCCCTTTTTGGCATATCCTACTTAATAACCTTCTTCCTTACCTGGGGAAATAAAACATACAAAAGGGTGAGCTCAAATGCTCAGTAAGGGTAAACAAATGAAATATCAATCACATCATATACAAAAGAACATAACTTTTGGAAATCTTAACCTGCAAAAGAAATCATAATTTCATAACATGGGATAATCATAGTAGTGAAATGTAATCCGAATAATCATAACATAAAACATGAAACTTTGTGGCATACACACATAATCATATAGAATCATTTCTTATTAGTCAAGACTCATTTCCAAGACTATCATAGTGGACAAAGTCCATTTCTGAACCGAGTTCACTCCTCGTTTCAGTCCTGTTTCACTGAACCAGTTTAACCTGCCGTTCCTTCCATGTATGTCTCATGAGATAAAAAATCTTTACCCAATGCATTGGAGGGAGATATAGGTCCCACCCATCTCATAATGATACCATTATTATGTGTGCCACAAAATCATAAACCATACATCATAGCATAACCCATGTAATAAAAATGGGAATCTTAAACATCGTGACATCATAAAACAATTCATATAAGATAAAGTAATTCATAAAAATATTTCCATCACAACATAATAAAATCCATGTAATAATAGGGATAGAAACAGAACCCTATATTATCTTAGATGGAAAATAATTTTGATAAAACTCTTGAACTCCATTCTTGAGGAAAATATCCTTTCTACATCAAAAACATTTTTTCCTTTCTTAACATGTCATACAATTTTAAACTAAAAGAAGTTGATTAAAAATAAACTTGAAAACTTGTAAAGTAAGATTCTTGGAAATATTGTTTTAAAAATCCATTCATGCCGTATAAGTTAAAAAACATTCTTCTCGTACTTTTGTCGGAAAAGTCAAAAAGTACCTCGTACGAATAATGACAAAAGATTCATGTCATATCTTTTACTAAAAACTCACCGATGGGTAAAATCGGATTTAAAAAATTGTAGGTGGATGGAAATAATATTACATATTGAGGAAACATGGATGTGGATGATAAAATACACCCCAGTAAATTCCAAAGTATAAACAATCTCAGATAAAAATGAGATTGTGATATTTCCCTTACCTTAGGTCTGATTTGCTTCGTAAGTGTCCGAACCTCATGTATAATGATTTAAATAATGTTATTGACTTATTCCAAAATCATAATTATTTTTATGATATCATATAGGGTCATATTCTTAGATTCTTATTAGTAATATTTCATTACTACTTGTTATTCGGGTGTTTATTACTTTTTGTTCTTATGTGTGTTTTGTTGAATAAATTCTTATTTTTCTTTTTAGGATATAGATACCTGATTTCCACAATTGTATTAGTGTAACATATATCATATTTATTCACTCAATTCATTTATGTAATCATTATGTAATGAAGATCATGTAGAACGAGTCGCATCACATCGTGGAGACGGTATTCCGTACGTACGCACGAGCGATGATATCATTCCCATGATCGTGAAATTGTAATGGAGTGTATGTATACTATTTTAGAATCAATATCACTTTAAAATAATCATATATAGTCATTATTTACACCATTATACCCATCCAAGTAAGGTGTTTGTGGAAAATAGATTACACCACGGCGTGGAGACGGTATTCTGTACGTACGCACGCGCGGTGATTTCATTTTCCGTAGGATGGATAGATGGTGAAATAGGGTTGTTTCATACTTATAATAACATATCAGTATATGAGTGATACTGATGTTATTAATTCAGAATGAAACAACTAAATAAGAATAAGTGGAAGAAGAAATAAAGTTGAAATAATCGGTAACAGACATTACCTCTTCTTTGAAGCGCCTCTTTGAGACCTCCTCTTAGGGAAATAAAATTGGTCTTTGAAGAAGAACAAAACCTCTAGGATGTCTCTAGGGAAGTGGAGAGGAGAAATTGGCAGGGTTTTTCCGAGATTGAAGGCTCAAAGTGGTGTGAGGAAGAGGGGGAGGAGGTGCCCTTTTATAAGGGAGGAGAGGGGCTCCTTTGGAAAAACAAAAATATTATTTTATTATAAACCCAAATTCGGTTTTAAATAGCTCCAAATTGATTTATTTTTAAGCTAAGGTGGGGATGGGTCGAAATCCTCTCATCCAATAGAATTTAGATAAGTTTAGGTTCCTATTTTAACCTTATAATTTATATTTAACTTTAAGTTAGATAATTTTCCTTTTACCGTGTCTTTTTGTGTTCTTACACTATAAGGTTAATAAACTTACTATAACAAGCCAAAAGAACCTCAAGTTGTTTATTATTAATATATATAACATTATCTAATTCATTTGGCCTAACCTTAGATTTATAGGAATAAAATAACAATTAATAATATAATATTTTTTTAAAAACTATTTTATGTCAATTTTGACACTATTTAGTAATTGATTTTTGTGAAAATCATAACAGCATGATTAGTTCGAACAAAGTTAATTAAATCAATACTAAAATGTCATATTAACCTATAAAATTAGTGGAATTCATAAAAAGTCTCAAATTACATTATTTGGGTATTTATAACATCAATTATGTCAATATTTCATTAATAAGATAATTACTGCATCATCTTTGCGTCATAAATAAATTAAATTATTTAATTTATAAAAATTACAAATAAAATACCATTATGTATGAAATATTTTTATATTTCTAATGAATATTTATAGTGGAATTTATCTTATGTATAACCCTATATGAAAAAATCTTTAGTTATTAAACATTGATTTTAACTATTTTGACACTTCTTTAAATAAATTGATAATAAATGTCCTAATCTAATACATGTGGGCCTAAATGGTCATATTTTATTCCTATGGTTGTCTTTGGTCAAATTACACTTATCTAATATAATTAGGATATGTGTTAGGGTAATAATAATAACACTTTTTCCCTTAATTACCCTATTTACTTTTAACCGTGGTAAAAAAAGTAAAAAGTTACTATTCACCAAAAAGTATTTTCATCTCATTGAACCACATTTTAGTCCTTGATATTAACTGTGTCTCTCAGATTTTGGAAATTCTACTCATAGAAGCGGTAAAATTATGTTTTATGAAAAATTCGGTTTTTTAACTACCACTTAGTGGTTTCACTATTCATCAAAAAAATGAAAGTTTCCAGAAAAATACCAAAAAATAGGCCTAAGCTATATTTGATATTATGAATTCAAAAATGATTTTTATTTTACCAAATTCAAAACATATCAGTTACATTAACTAATTTAAAAATTAATTCCAGTTGTCAAAACAAATTGCATGTTTTTAAGAGATAATAACTATCAAAAGATTGACACTTGTTTATGTCTGGTTTAAATGTGAAATTAAATACAATGAACAACATTGTATTTAATTGTAAAAATATATTCTAAATATACTTTAAAACCACTCAAATTAATAATTTATCACTATTAATTATTTCAATTAAAAAATTTGTTTTTAATTAAAATTTATTAATTTTCATTATTCATCAGAATATGAAATTTATCCGAAAAGTAAAAAAATTTCACCATAAGATAATTTCGATATTCCGAATCCAAAAATGAAGTCCATTTTGAAAAATAAAATTTACAAAATTTTAAAAGGTAGATATTACTATTCATAATGGCTAGTTTTAATAATATTTTAATAGCATATCGTTTTTTAGTTAAACTCGGTATTGCGTACGATGCAAGCTATCGAGGAAGGTCGTGATTGAATGTAAAGAAAGACAAGAAAGTTTTGTTTGTAGTGAAATATTCCTTTGATGATTTATAAAAACAAAATATTTCTCATAAAAGTCTCGGGTGTTACATTCTACCCCCCTTAAAATGAAATTCTCCCTCGAAATTCATCACTTTGTAACAAACAGATGAGGATACCTCTCCCTCATCATATCCTCAAGCTCCCATGTAGCTTCTTCTAATTGGTGGTTCCTCCATAAAACTTTCACCAAGCGAGTGGTCTTGTTTCGTAGGACTTTTTTGCTACGATCCAGAATCTCTAACGGCTGTTCTTCATAAGAAAGATCTTGCTCCAGCGGTACAACTTCTAAGATGAGTACATGTGAAGGATCAGGTATGTACTTTCTCAGGAGAGATACATCGAACACATCGTGAACCTGAGAGAGATTCGGTGGAAGCACCAATCGGTAAGCTACCTTTCCAACACGATCCAGTATTTCGAAAGGACTGATATATCTAGGGCTCAACTTCCCCTTCTTTCCAAATCTCATGACCCTCTTCCAGGGAGATATTCGTAAGAACACTTTATCACCCACTTGAAACTCTAGTTCTTTTCTTCGGTTGTCGGCATAACATTTCTGTCGACTCTGAGCTGCTCTTATGTGTTGTTGAATAGATTGGACCTTTTCTGCCATCTCATCAACAATATCAAGTCCTAATAGATTTCTTTCCCCAACTTCATCCCAGTAAGTTGGAGTCCTGCATTTCATTCCATAGAGAGCTTCATAAGTAGCCATCTGAATACTGGAGTGAAAGCTATTATTATAAGAAAATTCCACCAAAGGTAGGTGTTGATCCCAAACACCTTTGAAATCCATAGAGCAAGCTCTCAACATATCTTCTAGAGTTTGAATTGTTCTCTCAGACTGACCGTCTGTCTGAGGATGATAAGCAGTGCTGAAACTCAACTCTATATCTAGAGTATGATGAAGACTTCGCCAGAACTTTGAGGTAAACCTCAGATCCTGATCAGATATAATAGAAAGTGGTACTCCATACAATCTTACCACTTCCTTTACATATATCCTGGCAAGCTGATCCATAGAGAAATCCTCTCTAATATCAATGAAGTGTGCAGACTTTGTAAGATGATCAACTATGACCCAGATAGCATTATTGCCTTTGGATGTTTTAGGAAGTCTTGTGAAAAAGTCCATAGTGATTTTTTCCCATTTCAATTCTGGTATGGGTAATGGTTGTAACATCCCCTTAGACTTCTATCTCTCAGCTTTACCTTGTAGACAAACCAAGCATCGAGAGACATATTCAGCAACATCTCTTTTCATGCCATCCCACCATAAGTACTCTTTCAGATCCCTATACATCTTCATGCTTCCAGGATGAATAGAGAATGAAGAACTATGAGCCTCATCCAGTAGCTCCTTCTTTAATTCTGGGATAGGAGGAACACAAACCCGATTCCTGAACTTTATTATCCCATCACAATCAAGGTTGAATTCAGGTACATTTCTCACCTTCTTTTGTAACTCTAAATCTTCTTTCTGTGCCCCTTTAATCTTCACATGTATAGATGGTTGAACATTCATTTGGGAAAGATAATATTTTTACCCTTCCATTATAATTCCAAGATCCATCCTTTGTAAATCCATAAATATTGGATCTTTTGTTATCCTCATCATGGATAAACTGGTATGGTCTTGTAGACTTAATGCATCTGCCACCTTGTTTGCTTTCCCAGTGTGGTAATGGATTGAGTAGTCCTAATCCTTAATCAGCTCCAACCATCTTCTTTGGCGCATATTCAGCTCCTTTTGTGTAAAAATATACTTTAAACTTTTATGATCAGTATAAATGTCACACCTTTCTCCATAAAGATAATACCTCTAAATCTTTAATGCAAATATTACCGCAGCTAACTCCAAATCATGAGTTGGGAAATTTTGCTCATGGATTTTCAACTGTCGTGAGGCATAAGCTATCACCATATCATTTTGCATAAGAACACAGCCCAATCCCTTCTTGGATGAATCACTGTAGAACACAAACCTTTCTCCACTAGAAGGCAGTGTGAGCACAGGTGCACTGGATAACCTTCTTTTCAACTCCTTGAAATTATCTTCACATTCCTCTGTCCAAACAAACTTAACTCCTTTCCGAGTCAACCTGGTGAGTGGATTAGATAATCGTGAAAAATCATTCACAAAACTTAGATAATATCCAGCCAAACCAAGAAAACTTCAGATCTCAGTTACTGTTGTTGGTCTCGACCATCTTTCTATAACCCTTGTTTTTGCTGCATCCACAGATATCCCCTCTTTTGAGATTATGTGACCCAAAAATGAAACTTTTTGAAGAAAAAATTCACACTTGGTAAATTTGTCATAAAGATTCTCCTTTCTCAGGGTCTTCAATATAATTCACAAGTGATCTTCAATTTATTCCTTTCTCTTTGAATATACAAGAATATCATCTATAAAGACTACCACAAACTGATCAAGATAGTCTCTAAAGACTCTATTCATTAGATCCATGAAGATAGAAGGGGCATTAGTTAGACCAAATGGCATCACTATAAATTCATAGTGTCCATACCTTGTACGGAAAGTCGTCTTTGTTATATCCTCCCTTTTAACCCTTAACTGATGATACCCTGAACAAAGATCAATCTTGGAAAAGTATTGAGCTCCGCGTAGTTGGTCAAATAAGTCATCAATGCGTGGGAGAGGATATTTGTTCTTGATAGTGATCTTGTTACATTCTCGATAATCAATACAGAGTCTCATTGATCCATCTTTCTTCTTAACAAATAGAATAGGTGCTCCCCAAGGTGACGCATTAGGGCGTATGAATCCCTTATCAAGATTCTCTTGGAGTTGCTTCTTCAATTCCTGCAACTCAATTGGGTCCATTCTATAAGGTGTCTTTGAAATAGGCAAAGCACCCGGTACGAGTTCTATTGAAAACTCAACTTCACGATTTGGTGGAAGACCCGACAATTCATCTGGAAAGACATCATCAAACTCCCGTACAATGGTCATATTCTTATTCGTGAGTTTACCTCCAGCCATTTGAGATAAATAACCCTCATTTAGTGGAATCAAGGCCCATAAGATTGATGAAATTTCCACCGTAAGGTTATGTTCATCCTTGCATTGATAGACGATCATAGATTGATCTGGAATATGAAATGTGACTTACCTTATTTGGAAATTGATATGATCTCCATATAAAGAAAGCCAATCCATGCCATGAATCACATCAAATTCCACTATAGGAAGGATCACAAGATTTGAAGGAATCACTTTCCCACAAACTTCAATCGGAGAAGAATTATAAGCTTTTGATGCGACTGTTGTGCCATTAGTGGTTGTCACAGCTAACTCTACATCTAACTATTGAGGTAATACAGTGATAACCTTAGAAAATTCTTCAGAAATAAATGAGTGGGTGGATCCAGAATAAAATAAAACATTTGCTACTTTAGAGTGGATGGTAAGTGTACCTTTCACCACATCGTTATCGTACTCCACATCGCTGATAGAAATTGCATGTTACTTTCCTTTGTCTTTAGCCTTAAGAGTTTGTTGACGTCGACCATCATCATCAACCCTTGGATTTGGGCATTGATTGGCATAATTCCCCATCTCCTTTCACTTGAAACATTGAAGTGTAGTAGGTTCATTCTTTGTATCCCTTCCTTTGTTTGCATCATTAGACGTCTTCTTCCCATCATTGTGGAATTCAAATGCCTGATGACCTTCCTTTCCACATTTGAAACATTTACTTGTCCCTTTAAGACAACTCCCTCCATGTTTCTTTACACACATTGAGCATAAGGGAAAACTCATCTTCTTTTCAGTGTGCTCTTTAGATTTTCCTTTGAATTCCATTTTCCTCTTCTTATCAAACCCATATGACTGATGGGTTACTCCAATCTCCATATCGACTTTGAGAGCACATCGAACGATTTCCTCGTAGCTATTGAAGTCCCTTATGGATAACGCCCTTAAAAGACTTGGTTTTAAGCCTCTAAAGATTCGATCGATCTTACTCTAAGGTTGGATAATAATACCAGAAGCGTACCTTGCAAGTCTTGTAAAATTTGTTTCATAGGTACCAACAGATTCATCATCCTTTTGCTTTAGTTCAAGAAACTCCTTCTCCATATTTGTTCAGAGAATATGAGGGATGTACTTATTGAAAAATAATTTCTTGAACTCGTCCCATTCCATGGACTCAATTTCATCCCTTTGCCTCGTATTCTTAATAAGATTCCACCATTGATCAGAATCTCCTTCCAAACGATACACTGCTAGGATGAATTTATCATGTTCAGAACATTGAAGAACTGAAAATATCTTTTTAGTAGTACTAATCCATTGTTCAGAAACTAATGGATCAGTAGACCCGCTGAATGAAGGTGGATGCTGCCTCATGAAGGATTCAACAGAATGTTGCTCCTTCCTTTGATCGTTTGGAAGTCCTGCATGATTCATAGCTTGAGAAATTTGTGTGAGCATGGTAACAAGATTTTTCATTCCAGCTCCCATAACGTTTGGTTTCTCACGGGGACAATCATTGCATTTCCCGTCGCATTCCGCATTAACACGGTTCCTTCGGGTTCCAACCATTGACTAAAACCAAGAAGAATAGTGTGAGAAACACAAATTATAATAGGAAAACCACATATTCAAGAATAAAATTTCACACTTAAGGTCTTATCCTAGGTTATTCATGGCCATTTCTAAAACACTAAGATTGTGTTCTATGCTTAGACTTATCCTTAGGGTTCTTAATAAGACTTTATACATCCTAGTTTCCAAAGGTTGACTATACCTTTCCTATGATACCAACTATAACGACCCATACATTACATACATTTTTATTAATTTATAATTAAATCACACTTATTACAACATATAACAAAACTAGGAAAGGACCGTATAGGTATAGAGTCTTTAGAAACTAGGAAACATAAACAACTAGTTCATAAAGAATCTACTCTGCCTCCCATTTATTTCATCATATCTAGAGTCCCTTTTTGGAATATCCTACTTAATAACCTTCTTCCTGACCTGGGGAAATAAAACATATAAAAGGGTGAGCTCAAATTCTCAGTAAGGGTAAACAAAAGAAATATCAATCACATCATATACATAAAAACATAACTTTTGGAAATCTTAACCTGCAAAAGAGATCATAATTTCATAACATGGGATAAATCATAGTAGTGAAATGTAATCCCAATAATCCTAACATAAAACTTGAAACATTGTGTCATACACACATAATCATAGAGAATTATTTCTTATTAGTAAAGACTCATTTCCAAGACTATCTTAGTGGACAAAGTCCATTTTTGAACTGAGTTCACTCCTCGTTTCAGTCCTGTTTCACTGAACCGGTTTAACCTGCCGTTCTAGCCATGTCTATCTCATGAGATATAAAATCTTTAACCAATTCATTGGAGGGAGATATAGGTCCCACCCATCTCATAATGATACCATTCTTATGTGTGCCACAAAATCATAAACCATACATCATAGCATAACTCATGTAATAAAAATGGGAATCTTAAACATCGTGACATCATAAAACAATTCATATAAGATAAAGGAATTCATAAAAATATTTCCATCACAACATAATCAAATCCATGTAATAATAGGGATATAAATAGAACCCTATATTATCATAGATGGAAAATAATTTTGATAAAACTCTTGAACTCCATTCTTGAGGAAAATATCCTTTCTCCTTCAAAAACATTTTTCCTTTCTTAACATGTCATACAATTTTAAACTAAAAGAAGTTGATTAAAAATAAACTTGAAAACTTTTAAAGTAAGATTCTTGGAAATATTTTTTTAAAAATCCATTCATGTAGTATAAGGTAAAAAAACATTCTTCTCGTACTTTTGTCGGAAAAGTCAAAAAGTACCTCGTACGAATAACGACAAAAGATTCCTTTCATATCTTTTTCTAAAAACTCACCTAAGGGTAAAATTGGATTTAAAAAATTGTAGTTGGATGGAAATAATATTAAATATTGAGGAAACATGGATGTGGATGATAAAATACACCCCAATAAATTCCAAAGTATAAACAATCTCAGATAAAAATGAGATTGTGATATTTCCCTTACCTTAGGTCCGATTTGCTTCGTAAGTGTCCGAACCTCTTGTATAATGATTTTAATAATGTTATTGACTTATTCTAGAATCATACGTATTTTTATGATATCATATATGGTCATATTATGAGATTATTATTAGTAATATTTCATTACTACTTCTTATTCGGGTGTTTATTACTTTTTGTTCTTATGCGTGTTTTTTCGAATAAATTCTTATTTTTCTTTTTAGGTTATAGATACCTCATTTTCAGAATGGTATTAGTGTAATATATATCATATTTATTCACTCAATTCATTTATGTAATCATTATGCAATGAAGATCATGTAGAACGAGTCGCATCACATCGTGGAGACGGTATTCCGTACGTACGCACGAGCGATGATATTGTTCCCATGATCGTGAAATTGTAATGGAGTGTATGTATACTATTTAAGAATCAATATCACTTTACAATAATCATATATAGTCATTATTTACACCATTATACCCATCCATGTAAGGTGGTGGTGGAAAATAGATTACACCACGGCGTGGAGACGGTATTCCGTACGTACGCACGTGCAGTGATTTCATTTTCCGCAGGATAGATAGATGGAGAAATAGGGTTGTTTCATAATTATAATAAAATATCAGTATATTAGTGATACTGATGTTTTTAATTCATAATTAAACAACTAAATAAGAAGAAGTGGAATAAGAAATAAAGTTGAAAGAATCGGTAATAGACATTACCTCTTCTTTGAAGCGCCTCTTTGAGACCTCCTCTTAGGGAAATAAAATTGGTCTTTGAAGAAGACCGGGACCTCTAGGATGTCTCTAGGGAAGTGTATAGTAGAAAGTTTCAGGGGTTGGCCGATATGGAAGGCTCAAAGTGGTGTGAGGAAGAGGGGGAGGAGGTGCCCTTTTATAAGGGAGGAGAGGGGCTCCTTTGGAAAAACTAAAAATATTATTTTATTATAAAGACGAATTCAGTTTTAAATAGCTAAAAATTGATTTATTTATAAGATAAGTTGGGGATGCATCGAAATACTCTCATCCAATATAATTTAGACAAGTTTAGGTTCCTATTTTAACCTTATCCTTTATATTTAACTTTATGTTAGATAATTTTACTTTTACCGTGTCCTTTTGTGTTCTTACACTATAAGGTTAATAAACTTACAATAACAAGCCAAAAGAACCCCACGTTGTTTATTATTAATATATATAACCTTATCTAAGTAATTTGGCCGAAGCATAGATTTTTAGGAATAAACTAACAATTAATAATATAATATTTGTTTTAAAAACTATTTTATGTCAATCCTGAAACTATTTAGTAATTGATTTTTTTGAAAATCATAACAGAATGATTAGTTCCAAATAAGTTAATTAAATCAATACTAACATGTCATATAAACCTATAAAATTAGTGTAATTCATAAAAATTCTCAAATTACATTTATTTGGGTATTTATAACATCAATTATGTCAATATTTCATTAATAAGATAATTACTCGATCATCTTTGTGTCATAAATAAATTAAATTATTTAATGTCTAAAAATTACAAATAAAATACCATTATGTAGGAAATGTTTTTGGATTTATAATTAATATTTATAGTCGAATTTATCTTATGTATAACCCTATATTAAAAATTCTTTAGTTATTAAACTTTGATTTTATCTATTTTAACCCTTCTTTAAATAAATTGATAATAAATGTCCGAATCTAATCCATGTGAGCCTAAATGGTCATATTGTATTCCTAAGGTTGTTTTTGGTCGAATTACACTTATTCAATATAATTAGAACATGTGTTAGGTTAATAATAATAACACTTTTACCCTTAATTACCCTATTTACTTTTAACCGTGGTAAAAAAAGTAAAAAGTTATTATTCACCAAAAATTATTTTCATATCATTGAACCAAATTTTAGTCCTTGATATTAACCTTGTCTCTCGGAGTTTCAAAATTCTACTCACAGAAGCGGTAAAATTAAGTTTTATGAAAAATTCAGTTTTTTAACTACCGCTTAGTGGTTTCACTATTCATCAAAAAAATGAAAGTTTCCAGAAAAATACCGAAAATTAGGACTAAGATATATTTGATATTATGAATTCAAAAATGATGTTTATTTTACAAAATTCAAAACATATCTGTTACATTAAATAATTTAAAAATTAATTCCCGTCATCAAAACAAATAGCGTGTTTTTAAGAGATAACAACTGTCAAAAGATTGACACTTGTTTATGTCTGGTTTAAATGTGAAATTAAATCTAATGAACAACATTGTATTAAATTGTAAAAATATATTCTAAATATACTTTAAAATTACTCAAATTAATAATTTATCACTATTAATTATTTCGATTAAAAAAGTTGTTTTATTTAAAATTTAGTAATTTTCACTATTCATCAGAATATGAAAGTTATCCGAAAAGTACCAAAGTTTCACCCTAAGATAATTTCGATATTTCAAATCCAAAAATTAAGTCTAATTTGAAAAAAAATTACAAAATTTTAAAAGGTGGTTATTACTATTCATAATGGCTTGTTTTAATAATATTTTAATAGCATATCGTTGTTTAGTGAAACTCGGTATTGCGTACAATGCAAGCTATCGAGGAAGGTCACGATTGTGTGTAAAGCAAGCCAAGAAAGTGTTGTGTGTAGTGAAATATTCCTTTTATGATTTATAAAAACAAAATATTTCTCATAAAAGTCTCGGATGTTACACGTATGGAAGTTTTGTTAGTCCATGTTCTACTCAGCCAAAATAGTATATTTTACTACCATGTGGACACTCGGTGAAAGGCAGACTTTATATTTGGTATTCTAGATATAATTTCCTATGTATCATTACTATACTCTAATATGTGGACATTGGGTTCTGGGGTTGGGAATCCACTGATTCTGACATCACAATATAGAGTGGTGGGAAGAGATCAGATCAGCCAGAGGTCATTGTTGGTGTTGGGGGTTTAGCCATCTCAATGGTGGTCATAAATCTATTCATATGGGAGTACTGGAATCTGGTATGGGAATTCTGAACTCCAATATTTATATGGGACACATTGCGATGCACAGCTCACACATGGTTGATAGGGACTACCTCAAAATGGAAGAGGGAAGGCCTAGTACTCTTATATTTATATGTAGAGAGTCATCATCAGTACTATACTCTAAAAGTACTCTTGAAACATTGGTGGGTCACTCAATATTTTTTTATGTGGCACTCTTGTACAAATACATTTGGAAATGGGTACTCGCTCTGCGTTCCATTAATAGCTCTATGTAGGATCATTTCCATATCCCTATCAGTTACTTCCACTTCTCTATTCCTGCTAGATTTGGTTCCTTATCTCTATCAGTGGTGGTTGAGTTGATGTTCTATTGGGGGGATACAATAGAAGTTACTCGAGGCATCAGGATGGCATCATACTTGAGGTTGTTGAGGTATATTTACATTGGAACAATATGGGGCGGGGGGGGAAGAAAGGATTGGATGAGAGAAGAATCCAGTTCAACCTTGGTGATTCTCTATCATCGCATTAGTTTTTTTGGGGCAATGATAGAGTAAGATACCAAGGTGATACAACTCAACTGGGCTATTAAAGTACCATTCCCAGTAGTATATCATTCCGTACGATGACGATAAACTATGTATGATGAGATAGATGAGGTATTCATGAGGGATCATATGAACTGAATGATGAGGGAGTTAAATAATGTTCATGAGTACATTTATGCATAATATTACTATATATTTTAGAGTAGAGTACATAGGGTAGGCATGGAAGGAAAACCGATAGCTGGTGACAGGGCATGATCAAATCGAACACTACATATACCACTACTAACCTTCTATATTGGAGTGTAAGGGGAAACATGGATTGTTCATGAAACCTATAAATCTAGCAAGGCATGTTTTTTCACCAATTAATTCCTATAATTTAGTGGATCCATGTCCATGGCCAATGTTGGTATCTATTGGCACTAGGGCTAGTACAGTTGGTGGTGTTTTGTATATGCATCCAAGTCATGGGTGTTTCACAATTGGTATGATGGGTCTATTGGTGATCCTATACACCTTGATTCATTAGAGGTGCGATGTGAAACGTGAATCAAAGGCAGGGAATATTACCCCGGTATTAAAAAATGGATTGAGATATGGTTTTTTGTTGTTCATCATCTCAGAGGTTATGTTCATTTTTTCTCTCTTTTGGGCGTCTTATCAGTCTACTTTCGTGCCATTGGTAGAGGTCATATTAATCTAGCCATGCTAAGGAATCATTCATTTTGAACCTCAATAGCTTCTAATAATGAATACCTTGATTCCCCCAATGTATGAAGCCTCAAAAACATGGTATCATCATGATCCACTGAACAACAGGTAAAATCAATCCATTTTCTCATTACTCTCTACCATTGCACTGGACCTCATTTTCCCTGGGTTTCAAGGGTTTTATTATGAACAAATCTACTTATCATTGTCAAAAATTATATATGGTTCAATGTTTTCCTTATAAATCAGGTGTGATGGGTTACATATTGTCATTTGTACACTATACTCGAGCATCTGTTGTTATCACCAATCGATAGGGCAGTTCAGTAGGGTGCATCATGTTGTATTTGAAATGGAAGCATGGTACTGGCATTTTATATATGTTTTTGGGTGATCCCTTTTTTCTCAGTATATTAGTGGGGAGGTTGGGGATAATTGGAACTACTAAAATAATCCGCTCGGACACTAATGTAGTACAGTACTATCCGTAGTTAGTTTTTTGGAATTGGAGCATTGAAGTAATTTTCTCAAATACAGTAGGTCAATAGAGAAAATGGAATATGTGGTTTTCATAATCATGTTTGATTCAATGGTTCTAGGACTCAAACTCTCTAATTTATACTATTGTTTGGGGAAATCATAGATATTGTAAGATCATTTTCTAGCCTCCTTTCACCGCTTGTTGCTCTTGGGATATTTTCGATTGTTCATGGTGCTCCACCTCAAATTTTTTTTGCTGATTCTGTTTAGTGTGTTGCTGTTGGAATTGATTTGAGATTTGAATCAAATGGAAGGTGTAATTAATGAATGTATAGTTCATTGAAGTGTCTATTTTTTAGGACACATGACTCGGGCTGGGGCTAAATCCACTCATAAGAACCCCAATCGCAACCACACACACAAGTACACACGAACCTCATCTGAATCCTTTTGGAATAAATAATATAGGTAGTTGATTAGCCTTGAAGTTATTTCTCCCTCTATCCGTTCAAGGATATGATGTGCTGGTCTGGAATAGTGTATTTTAGGGTATCTAGGCCAGACATGTGATCGAGTACTCTAATATAATAGTCAGGTGGCATGAGGAGTTTTGGATGGAGTGGAAACGTGATCCAATACTCTAATCTTATAGTAACCAGTTTGAGGTGGTACAATTAGACATTGGACTCTATTTAGATCCATGATTTCGAGTATAGTTGAACCACATATATGACTACCATTTTAACCCCAAATATAACTACTAGGGAATGGGATTGAGGGTTTGCTGAATCCTCCGTCACTCACCTCCAAAGGAGTGCCTTTGGCCTTGTGACAATAGACGGTTACCATCTCTCTTCCAACCATATCCACTCACACCTGGGGGTTCTTCTGTACCACCCTTGGGAGCATATCGAGAATGATGTATGATAATTTCCCATATTATCACAGGTAAATACCTTAGTTACTCCCCTTACCCTAAAGGGTAATATCTTTTTGAACCCTTAATGGTTCCATATGGATTCCTTTTCCATTCGGGGGGAGACAACTTGTTGGAATGCAATTGGTTGGTAGTTAAACCCTTCAGCCTACCCTCCACTTGGAAAAATTTTATGAATTGGAGATGGTGTTCTTGGAGATATCAAAGTCTTTGGAATTTCATATGGTATTGGGGGAATTCAGTATAATATAGGTAGTAGAGGTTGGGTGTTCCGCTCAAGAGCTACTCCGGACAACTCAACCCACGAATCGAGTTCCCATAGTACCATCAGACATTCAATTAGTATAATATATGTAGTGTAACCTATAAGGAAATAAATTTATCACTTTCATCTATCACACAAGTGTTCCTCGGAAGAAGTGAGTGTACACCTTCATTTCTCCTTCAACCGAATAGAGTTTGTGCTTGTTAATTGCTACACCATTCAATAAATCCCAAAGGGCTCAACTCGACACACCTTAGGTGTTCATGGGAGGTAAAATCAAATAGCACTATATCCTCCACCTGATTCCTTAAAATCACATAAGTCAGGTCAAATATCTCTTTTTTATTCCTAACTTTCTTCCTCTAGCTCAAAATGACTCCAGAATCTTGCTCACTCTAGAACTAGGGGAGACTCACTAGATGATCCGAACTCCAACTCATAATAAGTACAATATAGGTAGTAGACTTACATGATATATTTATCTAGATGAATTTGAATCACCTAGGTGTCCTTATATCTTATGTGACATTTATGGATGAGCCATTATATTCTAATAGTTGAGTATATGAGTTTTTTGCTTCCTTACTAGTGGGATAGAAAGACTCGGTATAATATAGGTAGCGGTATAGTCAAAGGGTTAGAGGGAAAACAATGAAGTTGTATTAGGGTTAGAGAGTGGAATGGTTCTCCTACTACAATGATGTTATAGGGATATACTCATACACTAACACTGGGTGATAATGTATCCAGACTCTCAACTTTTGGGTGATGCTGCATCTGAGAAAAGTAGTATGTGGGATGACTTAACCTACAAGGTGGTTCATTGTCTTACCTAACTCATTGAATTCCAGTTGAGTGGGTATACTACACTACCTATATTATAACGAGAGGGTTTTTGGAAGGATTGAAAAGAGAAACAAGGCACAATATGGTCATTTCCTCTTTGATGGTATATAATGCAACATGTTCTGGCCACAAATACTTATGTGTAGAGCATTAGGAAGTGGGGAAGCTATACTAATATAGTATATTAACTGAGGATGAAGGAATGATTCATGAGAAAAAAATGGAAGTACTTATATATATTTTCATTGGCTCATCAACTTCTCAATAGGATATTTTTCTTCACAATACATCCATTTTTTATTCCATCAAGAGAAACCATTGATGAATTGACTCGAGAATAGGAAATGACATATGATGTTCTTGTTAGCGATTCTCATTCCTGCAGATAGTTGAGGTGAAGAAATTTGACTTTGGTATGATTTCAATTGAGTGTCATTTCATGTGTAGAATCACATATCATGATTTTTGGGAGGATTATAATCATTATCATATAGGTTATAGACTATATCAATATAATATAGGTAGTAGACTATTATGTGCTTGATCGGGAAATATATTTGGGCACTCAATCGACTGGAAACCTATCCAATAGATGAGACCATACCATAAGAAAGGTCAATCCTAGGTACCTACATATACCATGCACAAATTAGGATACTGAAGATCATACTCATATATGTTCCTATCATATCTTTCCAAAGACATTGTCACAATCCATAGGTCACTGAGTATGTGAAATTCCTCACGTTTATACATTTACCTCAATCTATCTCCAAGAGGGAAGATTTTATACACCTAGACATCAAAAATTATAGGGAATAAGCGATGAGAAAAATTCTATGAGGTACTAGAATTGGTGGATAAATCACAAGGAGGTGATGAGATTTAGGGTAGAAACCTCAAGTCAATTATAATGGTGAAATGACTCTATCCAACACATACATATGATTCAGTAGTCTCTGTAGAGACCCAAATCTTGGCGTAAATAGACATTACATTACTTTTGTGGAATACATAGTACATAACAAAAAAACAGACACAAAAGGACTGCAATAGTTTAGTGTCTTTGGAAACTCGGAATATAATCTTCTAATCTTGGTGAAAGATCTTCAAGATCTCCCATAAAGATCTTCCCTTTTATTTTCTTACCTAAAACCTTTCTTTATATTCTTGGGAAAATAAAACCTATATAGGGTGAGCTCAAATGCTCATTAATGGTAATAATGGAGAAAATAAAACAAACCATATACATTTGAACTTCAAAACATGAACATAAAGTTTACACATCAAATTTTTGAGTTGTGAAATAAATATTTGCAGTACGTAAGGCATAGGTCATAAAGGGACATCAATCATGATAAAATATCATGGTAATAAAACATTTAATTGTGTAAAACCATTAAGCACATGATATGATTTCCATAGTAGCCAAGATATTGCTGCCAATACCATCTTAGTGGATAAAGTTCCTTTCTGAATCGAGTTCGCTCCTCGTTCCAGTGTTGTATCACTGAAACGGATTAACTTACCGTTCCTGCCTTGTCTATCTCATGAGATATAAATCTTTACCCAATGAATTAGATGGAGATATATGTCCCACCCATCTCATAATGAAATCATTCTTTCGTGTGCCACAAAAATCATAAATCATACATCATAGCATAACCCATGTAATAAAATGGGATTCTTAAACATCATGCCATCATAAAATAGTCCATATAAAAAATGGATATCATTTCATCATAAGAAAAATCAAACCATGTAGATAATAGAGACATTATACATGAAAAATAATCATACTAAATAATGTCATCTTAGATGGAAAATGGTTTTTGATAAAACACTTGAAATGAATTATTGAGGAAAATATCCTTTCTTCTTCAAAATCATTTTATTTTCACAAAAATGCCTTGAAATTTTAAAAGAAAAAGAATTTTTTGAAAATAATGATGAAATATTTTATAGTAAGATTCATGAAAATACGGCATTATGAAACTGTAAAAATCCAGTCATGTTGTATATGTTAAAAAAAACATTCTCCTCATACTTTTGTCGAAAAATTCAAAAAGTTCCTCATGTGGTAAAAAAAAGTATGATTCCTTTCATAACATGTGGTAAAATTAAAAAATGGGCAAAAATTACTTTATACATACATAAAAACAGTTTTAGAAAACATGGGCATGGATGATAACAATAACCCCAGTAAATACTTACGAATAAACACTCTCGGATAAAAACGAGATTGGAAAATTTATCCCTTACCTTAGGTCCGATATGATTCGTACGTATCTGAACCTCCTATATAATTATTTAAATAATGTCATTTAATTATTAAAAAATCATATTCATTGTTATGATACCATATATGGTTCACTTTTGACTTTATATTACCCATTTTTTTGTAAATTCCATGTTAAAGCAGCGTTTTGGGTAAAATCGTTTTATTTATCGTACGTGTTTGGACTTGTTGTTCTTGAGATTATTATAACTTATATCATGATTTAACTACTTATAGAATGTAAATAATTATTTTTATATAATATTTATTCCTAATATATATATATATATATAATAGATAGATAAATGAAATGAAATACACCATTCATGGAGATGGTAGGTCGTACGTACGCATGAACATCGTTTTCCTTTCCTTATTGACTTGAATGGAAGTAAGTAGATGACATATATATATACATAAATCCAGTTGCTTTATCATGTCATAAATTTCATTATTATTCATTGTATATACTTTATAGTCATTCTTGAATGGTTAGCGTGGAGAATGAAACTTATCGCGTCGTGGAGACGGTAATCCGTTCGTACGCACGAGCGATGATATCGTTCCCATAATTATTGAATTGAATTGGAGTGGATGATATAATATCTCAGAATCAGTATGATATTATAATAACTATATATAGTTATTATTTACACCATTATACCCATCCATGTAAGGTGGTGGTGGAAAAACAGATTACACCACAGCGTGAAGACGGTATTCCGTACGTACGCACGTGCGGTGATTTCATTTTCTGTATGATGGATAGAAGTTGAAATGGGTTTGTTTCATATTTATAATAACATATCAGTATATTATTTATACTTATGTTATTACTTTATAATTAAACAACTAAACAAGAAGAAGTTGAAGAAGAATGAAAACTTGAAAGAATCGGTAGAAGAGATTACCTCTTCTTCGACGTACCTCTTTTAAGCTTCCTCTTAAGGCCCTAGATTTGGACTTTTTGTGAGACCATAACCTCTATAATGAATCTACAGAATTTTAGAATGGAAATGGGAAGCTTTTATCCAAGCTTGAAGTCTCAAAATTGTGTAAAGAGGAGAGGGAGGAGCTGCTGTTTTATAAGGGAGGAGAGGGGCACCATAGGAAAAACTTAAACTATTATTTTATAATAAAGTCATATTCGGTTTATAATAGTTCCAAATTAATTTATTTCAAATATAAAGTGTTTATGGGTCTACATAATCTCAAAAAATAGGTTTTAGACAAGTTTAGGTTACTATTTTAAACTTTTCATTTAGATTTAACTCTAAGTTAAATAATTTAACTTTTACCGTGTCTTCTTGTTTTCTTACACTATATGGTTAATAAACCTACTATAATAAGCCAAAATAACCCCAAGTGGTTAATTATTAATATATATAACCTTATATAAGTCATTTGTTCAAACCATATATTTTTAGGAATATAATAACAATTAATAATATAATATTTGTTTTAAAAACTATTTTATGTCAATTTTGACACTATTTGGTAATTGATTTTTCTGAAAATCAAAACAGAATTATTAGTTCAAAAAACGTTAATTAAATCAATACTAACATGTCATATTAACCTATAAAATTAGTTTAAGTCATAAAAAGTCTCAAATTACATTTATTTGGGTATTTATAACATCAATTATGTTAATATTTCATTAAAAAGGTAATTATTGCATCATCATTTTGTCATTAATAAATTAAATTATTTGATGTCTAAAAATTATATATAAACTACCATTATGTAGGAAATAGTTTTATCTTTCTAATGAATATTTATTGTCGAATTTATATTATTAATATCCCTATATTAAAAATGTTTTAGTTATTAATCATTGATTTTAACTTTTTTAACTCTTCTTTAAATAAAATAATAATAAGTGTCCTAATCTAATCCAAGTGGACCTAAAGGGTAATATTTTATTCCTAAGGATGTTTTTGGTCGAATTAAACTTATAAAATATAATTAGGACATGTTTTAGGGTAATAATAATATCATTTTTACCCTTAATTACTCTATTTACATTTAACCGTGGTAAATAAAAGTAAAAAGTTACTATTCAACAAAAATTATTTTTATCTTATTGAACCAAATTTTACTCCTTGATATTAACTATGTCTCTTGGATTTTTGAAATTCAACTCACAGAAGCGGTAAAATTAAGTTTTATGTACAATTGCAAATGCTCTTAGGAGGTGGGTAAAAGATGGTGAAAAGTTCAACAAAATTTTATATATCTAAAATTATTATAAAATAACTCCAATGAATTACATTGAACTTATATAAGTATTATGTATCTATTTTTACATAAAATAAATTTAAATAAAATAAATTATTATTTAAATAAAAAGTCGGTTTTAACCAATAACTCAGTGTTTTCACTATTCATCAAAAATTGAAAGTTTTCAGAAAAATACCAAAATTTCACCCTAGGATAATTTAGATATTCAGAGTCCAAAAATTAAGTCCATTTTGAATTATAAAATTTATAAAATTTCAAAAAAGTGGTTATTAATATTCATATTGGATAGTTTATATAATATGTTAATAACATGTCATTGTTTAGTGAAACCCGATATTGTGTACTACACACGCTATCAGGGAAGGTCGCGATTGCATGTAATTAAATCCAAGTCAGGGATGCGTGTAGTGCTATCTCCATTTGGTGTTGTGAATAACATAATAAAAACTTATTTCATTTAAAAAATAAACAAAATCTATACTTAATGTTGCGTAGAATAATTTCCACAAAACGAACATGAAATTGTGTGTAACACAAGCCAAGAATAGTGTTGCGTATACTGCATGCTAATACGGTGTTGTGTATAGTACAAGCTAATCTTGGTGTAGCATACAACACAAGACATCAATTAAATTAAATTAAAAAAATTCTCATAAAATCTCGCGGTGTTACATTCTATCCCGTTTAAAATGAATTTCACCCTCGAAATTCGTCAGGGTTATAAATGGTTTACTACTTGAAATTTTATTTCATAGAAACCCACATCGTAAAATAGAATACTAAAACATAATTTTAAAAATTGATGTATGAAACATATCGGTTACCCAATTTAACTCATCACTTGGTTTCCACATAGGAGAACATCGGTTAAAATATGGATATGGAAGAGAAACCTAACCATCAAGTTCTGATGGAGAGTGGTAGAGAACATGGCTATGAAAAATACATCAATCACAAAGCTATAAATTTGTGATGACTTATGGTACTATCTAATTCATCAGGTATGAGGGTACTAGGACAACATTTTTAGTTCTCAAGATCATTTCCCTAATGTTGAAAAATTGTTGAATTAAAAGAAATACTTACTTGATTTTGGTACAATCTCATCGTTGTTCATGCCTTGAACAATTTACACTTCTTCTCTTAATGAAATGAAGTTGAATTTGTCTTTTGTTAAGTGTTAGCAGATCATGTGATAGAATGATAGGTCATTCCATCTGTTTCTATCACAAAATATTTTAGCACAATTTATTAAATATACATAAGTCCATATATGCTGAGATTAATCGTATATGGTTGCTAAAATGGACATATGCATCATCTATCATAGCGCTTAATAAAATAAAACTAGTTTCTACTAACCACGGACTTCCTGTAGGCCAGTGATAAAGGCATGTTGCACTTCGGTCGGGGGTTCGATTCCCGCATCCTTGTCCGATGTGATAGGTTGTCGCATGTCCTATGGGTTGTCCTTTTTCTAAAACTATACTATTATAACATACCAGAAATAATATCGAAAAACAATTTCTATCCTTAAATAATACTATCTGATCTCCAACATAATCCATTCCAATCTATAGTCTTATCCAAAATACATCTGTCCAATCTCATAGAATAAAGAAAACGATCACTTGAAAGGTCACATAACAAGCACGTGAATACCATCATTTATCCCCCATATGTCATAAGATATAGCTTGTTGGTCACATTCTAAACATGTGAATACTTTAATCATGTATTCTTTTGAATCATGAATTACCATAGAACATTAGTGAAAACATGAATACTTTCAAAAGTTAACTCTTTACATATACCAAAATCCCAAAATTTCTATATACTCAAACCATGATATCACTTTGTCCTTATATCAGTCATGAGCTCATGAATACTATCATACATATTATTTTCTCCTTATCCCTTCATTATGTGCCTTTTATCTACTTCCAAAAATATTTCAATCACTTTTCATGGTTACTGGTACCATAAAATTATTGAAAACCACAATGGACCAATACATAGATATTCCAATATACCATAAAAGTAACTCAACAACATTATTCTTGAATACCAATACATAAACACTTCAATCCATCATCTTCAATGATTGTCATGGAATAAGTCCTTCCTTGATTTAGAAGTAACCTCTTAGGTCCGGGCATTGGGTTGCGTAATGCCCATGTTCTCCACAGATAAGACATTGAACTCCATAACAGTTTGTCACTCTATGAACCTTCTCTCCACACAGATAACATCTTCCCCTCCATTTTATGTATTCATCAAGGTTCTTCATACCTTCTTTAAAAATCTAAATGTTCCTTTCTCTATGCTCCTCATCATGTGAATATGCATAAAAGTCTATCTTCCTCTTATTTGATGAATTAGGAATACCACTAAATTTCACATTTTTAATCATATATCACGATGACTGATTTGGCATAATCACAAAATATTTCTTTCTAGGAATTATGCAATTTCATTACTCATAGTCACCAATTTTTCCATTGGATTCAATGTTGACCCAATTCCCTTTTGGTTCCCTCCATTGACTAAAACCAAAAACCATGGTGTAAGAAACCGTTAAAATAACAAGGAACCACATAATCATAAAAAGTCACTTATGGGATGTATAACTTATCACACATTCTTTAATCCATGACACCCTAGGTTCACCCTAGGTTATTCATGATCATCAAAATAATTTTAGGCCACTAACCTATAGTAATACTAAACCTTAGGGACATCCCTAGACATACCTTAGAAATATCTCTATGGATCTCACTAAAGTTCTCGTATCCTAGTTTCCAAAGGTTGACTAAACCTTTCCTCTGATACCAACTGTAGAGACCCAAAGCTTGAAATACATGGACATTACATTACTTTTGCAGAATACTAAGTACATAAAAAAACAGACACCAAAGGACCGTAATAGTTTAGTGTCTTTAGAAACTCAAAATATAATCTTCAAATCTTGGTAAAAGATCTTCAACATCTCCCATAAAGATCTTCCCTTTTTTTATTACCTAAAACCTTTCTTTATATCATGGGGAAAATAAAACATATAAATGGTGAGCTCAAATGCTTAGTAATGGTAAGCATGGAGAAAATAAAACAAACCATATAAATTTGAACTTCAGAACCTAAACATAAAGTTTACACATCAAAATATTGAGATGTGAAATAAATATTGGCAGTACGTAAGGATGAAAATAACATCTAATTGTCGCCTATTGACCGGTCAAGGTTCCGGTGCTCTGCTAATGTGTATAGCAGTACTCGGGTCGAATCCTCGGCGATGATACTTTGAAATAGTCGTTTGTTTTTAGTTGATTGTATTATGATTGGGGGTTTGTTTGCAGATCTTAATTGAAATTACTAATTGATTATGATTGATTTAACAAATTGATAATGATTGGGTTGAGTTCATCATTAGGATAGTTAAGCTTGTGATATCCTTGAGCTTTGCTTTATATTGCATTTAAATTAACACCCATGTCACAAGTTGATGTTGATTTGAATTCCCAAGTGTTAAGGATTTAATCCAAGCCTTAACTTAACTTAGGGTTCTAATCTTGATCATATCTTGTTTATGGTAGTGTTTTTATGGTTCCAATAATCCATGGAAACCACACATTAAACAAAACAAGTCATTAATCCATGACATGCTAAGTCCAACATACACAATGTTAATTCAACGAATACTCATCGAGTAAAAGCTCTCAGTAACTTAACATACCTAAATTAAAACTCACCCCAATGAGAGATTCACTCAGCCATTATGATGTTTATTAATCTGGTAATATATGTTTATAGTGATGAATTATAAAGAGAAGAAAAAGAAAGGGACAAGATAAGAGTAGTGTGCCGAACACACACACGAAATATTTTGAGAATCAAAAATGGAATTTCGATTGAATGAGGAAGAAAAATAAGGGACTGTAATTGAAAATGATTCAAACTATTCTAAGACCATGAATATTATACTATAGAAGTTGGATAAGAATAAGAGGTATTGAAGAAGAAACAAGCACTAAAATTTGATTGAAATGAAAACAAAGTTACACAATTACAATTGAAAGCAAACATAAACAAACATGAAAGAGAATTGGAGGAGAGGTCTCTCTTGTTGAAACAAGATCAAAGCATATCCTCCCAGAACCTTTTCAAGGCTCTAGTAATGCCAAACCTCCTCTTTAAGTGCTGAAGTGCTAACCCTTTTGAAAGGATAGGAGGGGATGTATTTATATCCCAAGGCGGTGGACTGTTTACATTCCAGAAATACCCATCCAATTGGCTCACCGATATGGACATCCAGACAGCCGGATCATGAGAAATCATCTTCTTCAAAGTTGTAGATAAAAATGTCTTCTGTAAACTGTGAAATTTTGGCGTCTATTAGATTTATTGAGACAAAGTTATGGCGGTTTTAGTAAACAATATGGATCTGTCCATTTCAATACAGACGTTTTTGAAGTCCATAATGTGATTGGGTTTTTGAATAGGAATATGCCCTCAAATAAAAATAATTTCTTCAACAAAGTTGGCTTTCCGAATATCCTCTTGCACACTTAAAAATATCATCTAGAATGGATGTGTACATCATGATAAATTTCAATATTAGTGTGTTGTTTTTAATTCCCTCCCAGAATGGTGGGCTGGACTTCAATGCATCTGTTGGGCCCATTTTATTTGTGATTGGGTTCTGCAATTTTTATCATGGACTCCTTGAAATGTCCTCCGAACTTGGGAGTATAATTAAGGTATTTGGACTTCCGGATTTAGCCCATTAATTCAACATTCATATATGGTCCAGTTTCTTCACAGTTTCCTTGGGCCTTCTTGTGGGGTCCATATGACCCTCTTAATGGACGAATTTTCCAAAGGTGCCTTCTAATGAAATGTTGGAATTGCAATTTGGAACCCTAAAAAATAAGAATAATGAAATTTGGATAATTAGGGTGATAGTTATTATTAAAACATTAAACATACTTGAATCTGGATAAATTCAAATAGTGCTCAAAAATTATATTTAATATTTAAACATTAATATTTCACAAAAATTATGCACATTTCATATAAAATCAGTAAAAGGAGTATGTAAAAATATATTAAAATATTAATAATATAAAATCCCCCACACTTAGTCATGTTCATGTCCTCATGGGCAATAAATATAAAAATAAGACAAACTCATTTTCACTCACCAACAAATATTAAAATTTTGTTTTCCCAAATCAGGGGAGGTTTAGACTATTTAACTCATCCATATTGAATTCCACCAAAAATTGTTACAGAAATAATGTTCCAAAAACAATTCATTTTTTCATGCTCAACTTTAGACATAGAAAATGGTGGGACTCAAAACTTACTCCTCTCAAGATGATAAAATTCATTTTTGGAGGTTCACTCTTTCACCATCCAAAAGTGAAAATCTTAGAGATTAAAAAGAGATCTCAGCTTCCAATCCCTATCCAAAGTGAACAACAATAAAGAGGTATTTTTAATGGGTTTTTCTGTGGCTATGTGTTGGTAGGGATATAATTTCCAAGAGAGAGAAGAAGAGGGTTAAAATACCAACATAGAAAAATCAATGCACATTTTTTTGAAATAAAACATGGAAGGAAATGAAAACACATATTTATAAGGGAATGATTGTGTGAAGAAAGAAACAATATAGGAATAAAATTTGAAGGTAATTTGAAGATTAAATATTTAAAAAACAAAGAACTTCTCCCAATAATATAAGAATATAATGCAAGTGTTCTTTTTTTCTTTTTTTTCGAAAGTTGACCTTGAAACAGATCTCACACTCATATCCCAACCCATGTTTGATCTCTTCATGACACTAATTGTAATAGTTATAACAAGATAAAAGGTTGAGAAAGAACGATTTTTGACCTACCCAACACACAACCCATTTTTTCATTTTTTTTTTTTTTTGATTTTTTTTTTGATTTTGATTTTTTTTGATTTTTTTGAACACTTTTCAATATAATTTGTACAATACATTCCCAAGTCCCACTGAATGAAAACCTCCCCCCACACTAAAATGGATGATTTCCCTCAAGCATATGATAACACACCGGAAAGTAAGGAAATGATACCCAAAAATGATATCCATCCCCCCCCCCACAATTAAATTTCAAAAACTTATGCAATGAAAATCCATGTTGATATTGGGTGGGATAAGGTATTGGGCTTGTAATGTGGGTATCAAATAAAAGGTTTTCATAGGCTAGATGGGGCTTTCAAAAGGAATATTAATGTAAGGTAAATGAGAGGCTATTTGGCTATTGTGAATCTCATGTGGTTCAGAAAATGCCTGTATCATATTAATGCACACTAAGGTAGGAAATTCAGTTCGAAGGTCCACAAACTCAAGACTCAAAAATGGTGGTGAAAAACACACATTTTGAATAGATGTCCATAGGTGGCCTTGGAATGAAATAAAATGTTGTTCCTCACGGTTTGGGAAAACCATTTTCCAAATCAAAAATAGAGAATTCAAAATTTGTTGGTTTTGACACAAGATTCTTTTTCCAATTTTATGATGAAAACACAAATTTTTTGAAATGAAACATATCTATTGACTCCCCAAAATGGTTGGAAAAATTTTTAAAAATTAAATGGTGAGTAATTATTGGTCATTGTTTTTGTTTTTTATTTTTTTATGTTTTTTTATCATTTTTTATAAATACACACCCACACAAAAGAGAAAGAGTAAAAAGGAAAAAAATTGTAATGAGGAAAGTGGTAAGAAAAAAAATGAGAATGAGGGAGGAAGAAGAAATAGAGAGATAGGGAGAGAGTGAGAAGAAGAGTCAAAGGTAAATAGGTGCCCCCTAGTTTGGATTGGGTGGGTTGCCATCTCCATCTAGTGGTGGGTCTACTGTGGATCCAATGGAAGTTGATGTTGTTCCAGGATTGCATGTCCTCTCATGGTGATGTTTCAACCGATGTCCATTTACCGTGAATGTCCTTTTTGAAGAGGGGTCTTGGACTTTCATTGCACCAAATGGGTAAACATTTGTAATAACAAAAGGACCTTCCCAACAAGAATTAATCTTACCTAGGTGAAGCCAAAATTGAGAATTGAAGAGCATTACCTTTTCACCTTAATGAAATATATTTCTTAGGATGTTTTTTTCATGGAGTACCTTATCCTTCTCTTTGTATAGATTGGAATTATCATAGGATTCAATTCGAATCTCCTCTAGTTCAGCCAATTGCAACAATCTTTCTTCACTAGATTTTTCACAATCAAAATTACAGGTTTTCACAACCCAAAAAGACTTATGTTGGATTTCAACTGGTAGATGACATGCTTTACCAAAAACTATCCTAAAAGGAGACATCCTAATGGGTGTTTTATAGGTAGTTCCATAAGCCCAAAGTGCTTCACCAAGTCTTTCAGTCCAGTCTTTTCTGGTGGGTTTTACAATTATCTCAAGTACTCTTTTCACTTCTCTATTAGAAAGTTCAGCCATGCCATTTGTTTGGGGGAGATATGTAGTTGAAGTTTTATGAACAACCCCATTCTTTTTCAAAATAGATTCCATGGTTTTATTACAAAAATGGGTTCCTAAGTCACTTATCAAGGCACAAGGTGTGCCAAATCTATGGAATATGTGTGTCTTTAGGAACACACTAACAGTATGTGAATCATCCTTTCTAGTGGGTTTGGCCTCGACCCACCTTGAAACATAATCGACCACAAGAATAATGTATGAGAATCCATTGGAAGGGGGAAATGGTCCCATGAAATCGATGCCCCAAACATCGAATATTTCAAAAAAGATTAAGGGATTTTGGAGCATTTCATTTCTTTTGGAGATTGTGCCGATCTTTTGGCAAGTGGGACATGATTGACAGAACTCATGTGAGTCCTTGAAAAAGTGAAGGCCAAGAGAATCCAGAGTCTAGGTCCTTTCGGGAGGTATTTTGTGGTCCAAAGTGGCCACCTCCGGGAAGTGAGTGACAGAATTCTAAGATGGAAGAATGCTCATTTTCTTCAACACATCTCATAATTACAATGTCTGCCCCAGTTTTCCAAAGTTTATTTTCTTCACAAAAATATTATTTTGAATCACTTTTCAACTTCATTTTTTGTTCTTTTGAAAACATTTCAAGAAAAAACACAAGAAACCAAATAATTTACAATTGGGGCATACCATGGTAACTTTGGAGTCAGAGATGAAAGGTGCTCAGTGGGGAATTCAGGATTGATGATTTCAGAATGAGAAGAATTAGAAATTCTACTCAAGTGATCAGCCATGGGGTTTTCTTTTCCTGGTCTATCTTTTATTTCAAGGTCAAACTCTTGGAGCATTAGGATCCATTTTATTAGCCTAGATTTGGAATCACTTTTCTTTAGTAAGAACTTTATAGCAGAATGGTCTGTGAAGATGATGATTTTGGAACCTAAGAGATAGGACCAAAATTTATCTAAGGCAAAACCAACTGCTAAAAGTTCTTTTTCAGTAACAGTGTAGTGAGATTGAGTTTCATCCAATTTTTTTGAGGAATAATAGATGAAATGAGGAATTATTTCTCTTCTTTGACCAAGAACAGCCCCAACAGCTCTATCAGAAGCATCACACATCTATTCAAAGGGTAAGGACCAATCATGGGGTTGGATTATCGGGGCAGATGTGAGAGCAGTTTTGAGATCAATGAAGGCTCTCTTGCAAACCTCATTGAAATGGAAAGTGACATAATTTTGGAGCAAACGAGTGAGTGGGAGGAAAATTTTACTGAAGTTATGGATGAATCGTCGATAGAACCCAGCATGACTGATAAATGAATGGATGTCCCGAATAGAAGTGGGTTCAGGAAGTGATTAGGTGACTTCAATTTTGGCAAGATCAACTTCAATACCATCTTTTGAAACTATGTTCCTAAAACAATCCCATTTGCAACCATGAAGTGACATTTTTCAAAATTTAACACAAGGTTACACTTGACACACTTTTAAGGGACTAGAGAGAGTGAATGCAAGCATGACTCAAATGACTCACCATAAATGGTGAAGTCATCCATGAAGACATCCATGCAGTGTTCAATGAATTCGGAAAAGATACTCATCATACACCTCTGGAATGTTGCAGGAGCATTGCAAAGTCCAAAAGGAATTCTACTATATGCATATGTTCCAAAGGGGCATGTTAAAGTAGTATTTTCTTGATCGTGAGGTGCGATTGGGATTTTAAAATAGTCGGTGTATCCATCAAGAAAGCAATAGTGTGACTTTTCGACCAATATTTCTAGCATTTGATCAAGGAATGGAAGAGGGTAGTGATCTTTTCAGGTTTCAACATTCAATTTCCTATATTCGATGCACACACGCCATTTGTTCTTCACTCGAGTTGTGACTACCTCTACATGTTCATTTGTGACAACAGTTATCCCACCCTTCTTAGGTAAAACTTGAATTGTACTAACCCATTCACTATCAGAAATTGGGTAGATAATACCAGCTTGAAGAAGTTTGGTGATCTATTCCCTAACTACCTCAAGTATGAGTGGATTGAGTCTTCTTTGTAGTTGTCTAATTGGTTTGGATGACTCCTCCAGATGGATGTGATGCATGCAAAGGGTAAGGTTGATTCCTGGTATGTCATCTAGGGTCCAACCTAAGGCTTTTTTGTTTTCCTCTAACACTTGAACAATTTTGGACTCCTCTGTTTCAATAAGTGTAGTAGTGATAATGACAGGATATGAGTGATCATGGAAGAGGAATGCATATTCCAGGTGTGCAGGAAGAGGTTTTAGATCAGTCTCATCTTTCACTTTTGGGCTAGACAACGCAGGAATGGAAGAAGGGACTTCAGTTGCTTCAGATTCATTTTTCCCAATACTGTCCAAGGTGGAGCAGTTTTGATTAGAGTTGAGATGGGATTCAAGATAGTTTTAAATATCCTCTAAATTGATGGAGTCTATGAATGAAAGGTCCATATCAACTTCACCATTTATGACTTGGTTAATCCTAGTGCAGATTTCACAAGATCATATCTCTTCAGAACAGGATGAACATGATGGAATGGGGTTCAATTGACTCTTATAAGTGTCCTCATAAGCATGGATTAAGAATGTAGAGTGATCCTCAGATGTGTATCGCATGGCTTGGAAAATTTTGAACTTAACAAGTTGGTCACCGAATTCCATGGATAGAATGCCTGAATGGACATCAATCTTGGTCCTCGCAGTCATGATGAATGGTCTTCCTAGAATTAGGGGAGATCGAGAAGAGTTCATCTCACCTTCAATGTCAAGGACATAGAAATCAGCAGGGAAGATAACATCATTGACTCAGACAAGGACATCCTCAATTATTCCCTCAGGACTGGTTGTTCTTTGATTGGATAACTGAATGACAACACCCATTGGGTTTAATGGACCTAGACCAGGGTTGGATAATATGGATTTGGGCATGACATTAATTGAGGCTCCTAGGTCTATGAGTGCATCATCAAATTTGGAACTTCTAATTTGGCATGGAACTGTAATGGTCCCTGGATCTTTGCACTTTATGGGAATAGACTGCTGGGTGGAAACATTTTCAAAGGTCCTAAGTTGCCTCTTGTGGGTGCATAATTCCTTAAGAAACATGGAATAATTAGGAATTTGTTTGATGGCATCTAATAGAGGAATGTTGACTTCAACACGTATAAACATGTCGAGCATTTCAGGATCAGGTTCAAATGACTTCCTTGGCTTAGAGACATCTTTTGGGAAAGGAATTGGATTCCTAAGTGGAATGAAAGGTGGTGAGGCAATGGTTTCAGGTTTCTTTTCAAGTTTCTTTTTCTTTTCATTTTCTAGGTCAATATTCAAAGGAGGTTTGGAGGACTTATCTTGAGGAATAGCAATTTTCTTTCCCAATCTAAGTGCAATTGCAATTACATTACCCTTGTTGTTGGGTAATGGTTGAGCTTAGAGTTGGGAAGAATTGGATGGTTTCTGCTGACTAAGGTGGGATGCAAGTTGACCAATTTGGGTTTCAATGTTCTTGAGGCTTGAACGGGTGAAGGAGGAAAGATCTTCAACAACACTTTACCATGGTTTCTTGGAAGAAAAGGCTTGTCCCGTATTGGGATTTCCTTGATTTTGGTTCTTAGTAAATCGATTGATTTGGTTTGGGAATTGGGAAGGCTCACTAGGATAGTGGAATCCAGGAGGAGGAATAGTAGGATTGATCCTTTGAGGTTGAGCGACAAAAGGGTAAGGTTGTTGGAAGTTACCAACACCATGACTATATTGAAACTGGTTTGGGTTTTGAGGAGGGAATTGAGGGGGATGAGAGACAGGATTACCATACCTCAGGCCTTGGTTATAAGAAGAAGAAAAGGGCTCAGAGTGAGTTTGGTTGAAGTTTCTAACAAACTGACCTGATAGATGAGGATTGGTGTTCCGCTGAGCATATGCTGCATTGAGCTCCATTGGTCCAGATGAATTGTATTGATCCTCTTTAAGTTGTGGACATGTGTCAGTTGGATGAGATTGAGTGTTTCAGATTCCACATTTTTTGACAGGTCTAGGAAACATTGATTGCGGAGAATACGAGGTTGGGGATTTGGTAGCCACAACTAGTTGTCGCACAATACCTATAAGTTCACTCATCCACTCGGTCATTTTGTTCGGCTCAATTGATTGATTATCTTGGTCTTGTTTGACTTGATCATGTGCTCGAGTATGGAATTGTTGTTTGTTTGTATCCATTTTACTTATGAGATCTCTTGCAGATGCAGGGGTTTTATCAACAAGAGCACCGCCACTTGCGGAATCAATGAGAGTTCTCTCCATAGCCAATAATTTAAGAACCCGGTTCTTGTTTTAGAGGTACGGGATTCTTCTTTTCATTTCCTTAAGTGGTTTTGAGAAAATATGGAAAATGGGGAAAAATCCTAAATTTTGGAACTACACGCCGTGTACTTTATCCACACGCCATGTACTTTTGTCCATGTTGGGATGAGTACACGGGGCGTGTGGCCATGCCGGCGACGAAGGGTGTAGGAACCGACTACACGCCGTGTAGTGGTACCTTACACGCCGTGTAGTTAGTCGGCAGGCTTAAATAGTAAGGCAGTGGCGTTGCCGCCAGCTGGACGACAGTACACGTCGTGTACTCGAGAGTACATGTCGTGTACTCATGTCGACTGATGAACAGTGTGGCGGTGCCGCCAAGTGAATAGTTAAATGAAATAAGTACACGCCATGTACTTAGTATTACACGTCGTGTACTTTTTTTTTCGGCTTAAAAGAGGTAGTAGCCTCATAATTTGGCATAGGAGGCACTTGATCCATTTTGGAGCCAAAGGAGGAGGTCAGATCTTTGAAGATCCACCAGGCGTTCGTCTAGAATCTGTTTCGGCTTCATACGATCTCGTTGGAACTGCACGGGTGATTCCTCTCCCCTCCTGGTAACGTTCTTTCCAATTCTTCTCCCAACTTATGTTATTTACATTTGAATGGGTTTTGTTCTTCATCAGATTTACGTCATTCTTGGGCGTTTCTGGAATCGGCGTTCGGGTATAACGTTCGTTGGCGTATAAGGTAGGTGGCTTTGTGATCATTTTCCAACTGTCGTGCATTTTTGTTCGTTTTCGTGCCACGAACCCATGTTGGGGTGTCATGTGGCTAAGTTCATTTCTATATTTAATGACTAGAATTGCATAGGTGATTAAATTGTGATAATATAATGCTGTTTGGGATCGTTTCTTGGATCCAGGACCATCCTGAGGGGTGTGTTCCTCTGTTTAGTCGTTTGGCCAGGATGCCCGAGGGTATGCCTTAAATGTAGTAACTGTAGAATTTCCATGAGAGGAATTACTTGTTTACTACATTTTGATATGTTGGGCATTTCCCGGTTACCTGTTAGCCTAAGGGAATTTTTGTGATTAGCCTGAGGGTGTGAATGTTTTAGCCCGAGGGCTGTTGTTATTCCGCCTGAGGGCAACCTTTCGTGCCTGCGGGCTTGGCTTCTGTGCCTGAGGGCGACACTTCGTATGCCTGAGGGCAAGAATTTCTGTTACGCCTGAGGGAAATACCTGCGCATTGGATTCTGTATGGCCTGAGGGCAAGTCTGAGGGCGTGGTTTACTATTTTAGCCTGAGGGCACGGTTCTAGTTGGCCTGAGGCCTTGGTGCTGTTGAGCACAAGAATGTTACTAAATTAAAGGAATTAAATGAATAATAAAATGGCAATTTAACTGTTAAGTTAGTTACTTTTGAGTACTTCTTAGTTATTTCATTTTACTACTGCACACTTGTTGCATGTTTTACACACAGTTGAGCACGGGCCTTTGGTGGGTGCCTACTGAGATATATTTCTCACACCCTTTTTGGGTCACACTTTTCTACCCAAACAGATTACGTTGCTGCAGGTGTAGATAGGGGAAAGAGTCCCTATACAGGTACTTGACTGTTGCTGAGGAGTAGGATGGCATGGGACCGAGCCTAGGCTCGTGATGCCGCTGCTAGCTGTTTTTCTTGCTTTACTATACTCTGTTTTCTGCTGTACTGTATTGATGTATCATATGTTCTGGCTGTTTTCTTAGAACTTGAAACATGTAGCATCATCACTTATATACTGTTGGTTATATCCACTATTGTAGTTATTTCAGTTGTGTATGTTTACTGCTTCCGTTGTTTGTTGTATGTTTATTTTCGTATTCCGCTATGCTACATTTTGACAAATGAGGGCATATTTTCCCCACTATCAGACCTGGTCCCTCACTGCTAGTCGGCAGCCTCTAGTGTTTGGGGAAATGCGCTTGAGGTCACATGGCGAACCAGAATCGGGGCACCCATTGCGTGGCACCCGAGTCCGGGACGTTACAAAGTGGTATCAGAGGGTTTCTTTTCTTTGACTTACTATTTAGAGCCGTAGTCAGGGATAGGATAGAATGGTAGTTGGTAATAAGTTGTGCCCTGGTGTAGCTAACCCGTGTATAGGGAAAAGACAGTCTACCTCGTACTTTTCATTCTTTTCATCTTGCAATTTTACAGTTGATATGTTTTCACCGTTGGGTGACACACTTGGATTGTGCTATTTATATTTTATCTGTGGGTTCTATTTAGCTCCAACCCGATGAGATGAGGTTATGTCATCTCATGCATCATATAGGCACATGCTAGATATCACATGCCATGCATAGTTTCCATGCCATGTAGGTGCATTAGAATTTTCATGTTGTTGTGATAGTTGTTGTGCTAGTAAAGCATGATGTTGTGACAGCTGCTTGATAAATACCTGCCTTGTGATATGGTATTATTGTTTGATCTTGTTTATAGAATGGACACAAAAACTTTGGTTTTTGTGGAGTATGGACCCCCATTGACCGGAATTTGGTGGATCATTGACTGGTTATTGGTTATAACACAAATAAGATGTCAAACTTTGATTCGTGGGGTGTATGGGCCCCCACGGGTCAGAATTTGACACTTAGGTGTTGTTTTCAGTATTTTATGGGTTCCGGAGAAGTTTCTGAGGCATACTCTCCAGAAAACTCTGGATGCACGCCGTGTAGGACCTCATACACGTCGTTTATGTTCTTCTGTTTGGGAAGAAAAATGAAATTTTTGAGTACACGCCGTGTACCCTGAGTACACGTCGTGTAGTCTCTTCCCGTGTCACAAACCATGTGGGCGGCGACACGGGGTAGGGAAGGGCTTGGGTAAAACACGTCGTGTAGTTTTTGTACACGCCGTGTAGTGTTGACCCGGAGTCCGACCGTGTAACTAACAACACAGGTCGATGAACTCCTTGACAAAACACGTCGTGTCAGTTATGGACACGCCGTGTAGTGTGACCTGGGGACTCAGCCGTGTAACTAACAACACTGGCCGATGTCACCTCTCCGAGAAAATTCCGTGTACCTTTGGGACACGTCGGGTAGTCTGGTCCGAGGACAGACTGTGTGGAGTTAGCCGTGTGGCTGGGAAACGGGGTGGTGTACACGCCTTGTACTGGTGTAACACGCCGTGTGTGGTAAAGCCGAGTAGTCAGCCGTGTCACAGACGACACATGAAGTTGGAAAATAACACCATACATTCCGTGTAGATATTATACACGCCGTGTAGTTTTGTGAATGGAAGTCGTGTGGCTTAGCCGTGTAGAAGGACCCGGGCAGGGGAAAGGAAGTCAAGTACATGCCGTGTAGTTAGTGTACATGCCATGTAGTCTTGTTTTTCAAATTTTGAAGCACCTTAATCCTCTTGTTCCTTTGAGGTTCCTTCATTTCAGTCTTGATAATCTTGAATCGGAGGTGTGCTTTTGACCTTGTAGAGTCATGCCGCCTAAACGACTGCGAGTTGTTCACCAGGAGAGCGACAACAATTATACTCCAGAAATGGTAGGCCATGGGCTACTAGTTGATCCACCAGTAGATCCAGATGTGGAACTAGCTGTTATACCGAACACGGGTGCGGAGGCCCAGTTCCGTGAAGGATTATTGCGGTTCATGCAGACCTTTCAGGGATCACCGCAGGCTGCTACATCTATGGCCGAGCTGACGCGTATCTTTCAGCAACAGCATCCACCTATGTTTTCAAGGGATGGAGGACCACAGGCTGCAGAGTCTTGGCTAGGATCGATGTAGACTATTTTCGAGCATCTTGAGATGCCTCCAAGGCGGAGGGTCAAGCTTGCGACTTACATGCTGTGTGATTCCGCCAAGAGGTGGTGGGATGTTACCACCCAGTCATAGAATCATAGAGACATGGCGTGGGAGGATTTTCAGGAAGTCTTCTATGACTTCTTCTTTCCTGAGATGCTGAGGGCAGATAGATCTTGAGAGTTCATGAATCTACAGCAGGGCGCTATGTCAGTGATGGACTATTCTGCCCGTTTTACGGAACTTCAGTGCTTTGCACCTGTGCTGGTGGGTGATGAGACGTTGAGAGCTAGATGTTTTGAGGATGCTCTTCGGTATGACATCCGAGTGCTGGTGAATGTTTTCAGGTTACATACTGTACACACGATTGTGAACCAGACATTTATTATAGAGAGGAACCTGCGAGAATCAAGTGGTGTGGGCTAGGGCGGTTCAACACCAGTTACTAGTACTATTTCTGCTGGCAAGAGGAAGAGACAGATGGACTTCTCTCAGCGCAGCAGTACCAGCCAGGAAGCTTCTTCAGGTGGCCCAATTAGGTGCTACCAGTGTGGCAGAGAGGGGCAAAAGAGGCCGCAGTATCCACAAGACCCATTGGAGTGCCGATCTTGTGACAAGATGGGTCATCTGCAGCACTTTTGCAGGTCATTTCTACTAGTGGCTAGTGAGAGGGGTTCTGTGTAGACTCCGCGTGCGGGAGCAGGACCAATGGCTTCTTACCAGTCAAGGAACTGGAATACGTCAGGGTGTGCAGGAAGAGATGGTGGTCGTGGACATGGTAGCCAGACACCAGGATCTCAGAGGCAACAGGGTGGGACAACTCAGGGTAGCTAGGTTGTGTCGCAGGGCCGCAGCACTGGACATGCATATGCAGTGCAACAGACCCAGCAGGAGCAGGATCCCGGACCTTCGACATTCATAGGTACTATTCTAGTAGCTTCAGTCTTATCATCAGTACTTTTTGATAAGGTTGCTACACATAGTTTTATATCTTTACCCATTGTGGAGAGCCTTGGGCTCAGTGTTTCTACTTCTTCTGATATCTTGACACTAGACACTCCGTTGTGGACTAGGACGGTTGGTGTGCGTCAGTGCAAAGAGTGCCCCCTTGAGGTTGGTGGGTGTCACTTTCTTTGGGACCTCTATGTCCTGGAGATGACGAGCTATGACGTTATTCTCAGGATAGACTGGTTGGTTCCCTTTCGATCCTTTGTAGACTGCTATCGTCACAGGGTGCGTTTCACGTCACTAGATGGCGGGGAGTTTCTATACAAGGGAGAGTGGGATGTTCAGGCGATTCAAGCTAGACCAGAGTATCATGGGCACGGTGGAGTCACAGCCCAGATTGCGAGATTATATCTAGATGACCATGGGACTTGTCAGATGGATTTCCCTCTAGTTGTCGATCGTTTCAGGGATGTCTTCCCGGACAACTTTTCAGGTCTACCTCCAATGCGTGAGGTGGATTTCCCTATCAATATTGTGCCAAGAGCAGCATCAGTGTCCATTCCTCCTTATAGGATGGCCATTCCTAAGTTGTAGGAGCTCAATAGGTAGTTATAGGAGCTACAGGCAAAGGGTTTTATCCGACCCAGTACTTCTCCTTGGGGTTCTCTGTTCCTTTTTGCGAAGAAAGCGGATGGTACCCTTAGGCTTTGTGTGGATTATCAGAAGCTGAACCAGTTGACGGTTAAGAACCGATATCCCTTGCCGCGGATAGATGATCTGTTTGATCAGCTTCATGGAGAACGAGTGTTCTCGAAGATCGACTTGAGATCTAGATATCATCAAATGCAAGTGAGATCATCTGATATACCTCTCACAGCTTTTAGGAGCAGGTATGGTCTATATGAGTATACTATTATGCCGTTCGGACTCACGAACACGCCAGCTGTTTTCATGGATCTGATGAATCGTGTGTTCCATATGTATCTTGATTCATTTGTGGTAGTATTCATGGACAACATCTTGGTGTACTCTCACACTCGACACGACCATACCAACCATCTTGAGATCATATTGAGTACACTGAGAGAGCATCGGTTGTATGCTAAGCTCTCGAAGTGACACTTTTGGATGGACCAGATTCACTTCCTGGGTCATATCATCTCAGAGGCAGGAGTTGCAGTAGACCCAGAGAAGGTGAGAGCAGTAGTTTCCTGGGAGCATCCCAAGAACGTGTTTGAGATACGAAGTTTCTTAGGGATGGATAGTTACTACAGATGCTTTATACAAGACTTCTCCCGCTTAGCAGCACCGTTGACAGGTCTAACTAAGAAGGGTGTGAAGTTCGTTTGGTCAGAAGCTTGCGAGACAACTTTTCAGGACCTGAAGGGAAGACTGACATCAGCACTGATCCTGATACTCGTAGATCAGGGGAAGAGCTATACAGTTTATTGTGATGCATCAAGGATTGGGATGGGAGAAATTTTTATGAAGGGCGACCGAGTTATGGCGTACATGTCTCAGCAGTTGAGGCCACATGAGAGGAATTACCTGACGCATGATCTCGAGTTGGCTGCAGTTGTGCATGCATTGCGCTGTTGGAGATATTACCTATTGGGAGAGCATTTTGTGGTTTTCACCGACCACAAAAGCCTCAAGTATATCTTTACTCAGCATGACCTGAATCTGAGGCAGAGAAGGTGGGTCGAGTACCTACAGTACTTCGATTTTGAGCTTGCCTATACACCTGGTAAAGGTAATGCAGTAGCTGATGCACTGAGCAGGAAGACTCAGATACAGGAAGTGCAGAAAGCCAGTGGTGAGTGGCTGCTTATGGATTTGTTCCCTGAGATGCATCTAGAGGTGCATGACAATCAGGGGCGGACTTATCTTTCCTCGTTAGCTGTAACTTCTACCCTCTTGGAAAGAGTGAGGATGAGGCATCTATCAGATTTAGAAGGCCTAGTTCTATGGGAGTCGGTGGCAAGTGAGGACCCTCCTCCTGGTTGGACGATAGGTGATGATGAGGTTTTGCGTTTCCATAGACGCGTATGGGTTCCATGGGATATACGCGAGGAGATAATGCGGGAGTTTCAGGCTTCAACTTGGGCAGTTCATCCCGGGGTTACCAAGATGTTCCAAGACTTGAGACGTCAGTACTGGTGGCCGGGTATGAAGAGAGAGATAGCTGGTTTTGTTACGAGGTGTTCCACCTGTCAGCAGGTGAAGGCAGAGCATCAGACACCAGCTGGGTTGTTACAGCAGTTTCCCATTCCAGAGTGGAAATGGGATGATGTCGCAATGGATCTCGTGATGGATTTGCCGAAGTCACCTCGTGGCAATGACGCCGTATGGGTTGTTGTGGACAGACTCACAAAGTTAGCTCACTTTTTTCCGATCAAGGAGAACTTCGGCGTGGACGAGCTCGGAAGGATGTATATCCGAGAGATCGTACGTCTTCATGGGTTCCCTCGTTCTATCGTTTCAGATAGGGACACCCGCTTCATGTCTCGTTTCTGGCAGAGTTTTCAGAGGGCGCTGGGTACACAGGTGCTTCTGAGCACAACATACCATCCTCAGACAGATGGCCAGTCAGAGAGGACGATACAGGTTCTATAGGACATGTTGCGCACATGCGTCCTAGACTTTGGGGGCTCTTGGGAGAAGCATATACCCTTAGTCGAGTTTTCTTATAACAATAGTTTTCAGAAACTATTGAGATGGCACCATACGAGGCATTATATGGTAGGTCATTCCGATCACCTTTGTGCTGGTTAGAGGCAGGTGAGGTAGCTTTACTGGGGCCACATCTCATACAGGAGACATCTGAGCAGGTTCAGTTAATTCGGAAGCGGATGGCTACCGCACAGTCTCGTCATAAGTCTTATGCTGGTCGCCGCAGGCGACCTTTGGAGTTCGTGGTTGGGGATCAGGTTTTCTTGCATGTTTCGCCGAGGATGGGAGACAAATGGATCAGGAGATAGGGTAAGCTTTCACCGAGGTATGTGGGACCATTTTTGATTCTGGAGATAGTCGGGCTGGTTGCCTATCGGTTGCAGTTACCACAGCGGTACCGAGCCATGCCCGACGTCTTCCACGTGTCTCAGTTGCATTGCTACCATTCAGACCCATCTCACTCCTTTCAGCCAGAGGAGGTTGAGCTTCAGCATGATGCATCCTTTGAGGAGAATCCGATCTGTATCGTTGACAGGATCACGAAGGTTCTCTGAGGCCGGTCAGTTCCTCTCATACGGGTGCTATGGCAGCATGGCCGAGCGCAGGACGAGACCTGGGAGAGGGAGGCCGATGTATGTACTCAGTGGCCAGAGCTGTTCTGAGATTTCTCTTCTCCACCCTTGAAAGGGAAATTCAGGGACGAATTGCTATAAGGAGGGAAGTTTGTAAGAACCCGGTTCTTGTTTTAGTGGTACATGATTCTTCTTTTCCTTTCCTTAAGTGATTTTTAGAAAATATGGAAAATGGTGAAAAATCCTAAATTTTGGAACTACACGCCGTGTACTTTATCCACACGTTGTGTACTTTTGGCCGTGTCGGGATGAGTACACGGGGCGTGTGTCCATGCCAGCGATGAAGGGTGTATGAACCAACTACACGCCGTGTATTGGTACCTTACACGCCATGTAGTTAGTCAGTAGGCTTAAACAGTAAGGCGGTGGCGTCGCCGCCAGCTGGGTGACAGTACACGCCGTGTACTCGAGAGTACATTTCATGTACTCATGTCGACTGATTAACAGTGTGGCAGTGTTGCCAAGTGAACAGTTAAATGAAATAAGTACACATCGTGTACTCAGAAGTACACACCGTGTACTTTTTTTTCGACTTAAAACAGGCAGTAGCCTCCTCATTTGGCAGAGGAGGCACTTGATCCATTTTGGAGCCAAAGGAGGAGGCCGGATCTTTGAAGATCCACTGGGCGTTCGTCTGGAATCTGTTTCGGCTTCGGACGATCTCGTTGGAACCGCACGGGTGAGCCCTCTCCCCTCCAGGTACCGTTCTTTCCAATTCTTCTCCCAACGTAAGTTATTTATATTTGAATGGGTTTTGTTCTTCGTCAGATTTACGTAGTTCTTGGGCGTTTCTGGAATCGGCGTTCGGGTAAAACGTTTTTTGGCGTATAAGGTAGGTGGCTTTGTGATCATTTTCCAAGTGTCATGCATTTTTTTGCGTTTTCGTGCCACGAAGCCATGTTGGGGTGTCATGTAGCTGAGGTCGTTGCTATATTTAATGCCTATAATTGCATAGGTGATTAAATTGTGATAATAAAATGCTGTTTGGGATTTTTTCTTGGATCCAGGACCATCCCGAGGGGTGTGTTCCTCTGTTTAGCCGTTTGGCCAGGATACCTGAGGGTATGCCTTAAATGTAGTAACTGTAGAATTTCCTTGAGAGGAATTGCTTGTTTACTGCATTTTGATATGTTGGGCATTGCCCGATTTCCTTTTATCCTGAGGGCGTTGTTGTGATTAGCCTGAGGGCGTGACTGTTTTAGCCCGAGGGCTGTCATTATTCTACCTAAGGGAAACCTTTCGTCCCTGAGGGCTTGACTTCTGTGCCTAAGGGCGACACTTCGTATGCCTGAGGGAGAGAATTTCTGTTACGCCTGAGGGCAATACCTGCGGGTTGGATTGTGTATGGCCTAAGGGAAAGCCTGAGGGTGTGGTTTACTATTTTAGCCTGAGGGAACGGTTCTAGTTGGCCTGAGGGCTTGGTGCTGTTGAGAACAAGAATGTTACTAAATTAAAGGAATTAAATGAATAATAAAATGGCAATTTAACTATTAAGTTAGTTACTTTTGAGTACTGCTTAGTTATTTCATTTTACTACTGTACACTTCTTGCATGTTTTACACACAGTTGAGCACGGGCCCTTGGTGGGTGCCTACTGAGATATATTTCTCACACCCTATTTGGGTCATGCTTTTCGGCCCAAACAGATTACGTTGTTGCAGGTGTAGATAGGGGAAAGAGTCCCTATACAGGTACTTGACTGTTCCTGAGGAGTAGGAGGGCATGGGACCGAGCCTAGGGTCACGATGCCGCTGCTAGCTGTTTTTCTTGATTTTCTGTACTCTATTTTCTGTTGTACTGTATTGATGTATCACATGTTCTAGCTGTTTTCTTAGAACTTGAAACATGTAGCATCATCACTTATATACTGTTGGTTATATCTACTAATGTAGTTATTTCAGTTGTGTATCTTTACTACTTCCACTGTTTTTTGTATGTTTATTTTGGTATTCCGCTGCACTACACTTTGACAAATGAGGGCATAGTTTCCCCACTATCAGACCTAGGCCCTCACTGCTAGTCGGCAGCCTCTCACGTTTGGGGAAATGCGCTTGAGGTCACGAGGCGAACCGGGCTCGGGGCACCCGTTGTGTGGCACCTGGGTCCGGGACGTTACAAATAACCCCTCATAGAAGTATTGGATCAAGAGTTGGTTAGGGATTTGATGGTGTGGGCAGGTTGCAATAAGCTTTTTGAACCTCTCCTAGTACTCATGGAGTGATTCACTTGGGAATTGATGGATACCACTTATTTCCTTTCTGATAGAAGCGGTACGAGACGCAGGAAATAATTTCTCTAAGAAGAGTCGCTTCATGTCATTCCATGTGGTTTTGGAACCCGGAAGAAGGTAGTAGAGCCATGACATAGTAGTGTCATCTAGCGAGAAAGGGAATGCTCTAAGCTTGATTTGTTCTTCAGAAACCCCTTGAGGCTTCATGGTAGAGCACACCACTTGGAACTCTTTAAGGTGGAGATGTGGATCCTCACCGACTAGCCCATGGAAATGAGGAAGAAGATGAATCAAACCCGATTTGAGTTCGAAGTCAGCCTCTATGTTTGGATATTGAATACCAAGATGTTGGTAATTCATATCCGGGGTAGCATGTTTTTTAAGGGTTTGTTCTCTAGGATTGGCCATTTCTAATTCAACTGGTTGGACAAGGACTGGTTCTTGAATTATTTGATTATCTCTTAAGTTCCTCCTAAGTTGGTGAAGAGTTCGCTCAATTTTAGGGTTAAAAAATCTGAGGGATTGTTTGTAAGGCTACGGAGAATTCATAGAGATTTTGGAAGAAAGAGGAAGATGGGTTTTTCTTTGTATTTTTTCAGTTTATGAATTTTATGAGAAGACGGGTTTTTCTTTGTGTTTTTTTTCAATTTCTTTTTAAAATTTTGTTTTTTTGTATTTATTACAATAACCAGAAACTAAAAAATAATTAAATAACCATCCTTAGAAATGAAGCCATTTGAAATGCACATATGATTGTCGCCTATCGACCAGTCAAGGTTCTGGTTCTCTGCTAATGTATATAGCAGCACTCGGGTCGAATCCTCAGTGATGATACTTTGAAATAGTCATTTGTTTTTAGTTGATTGTATTCTGATTGGGAGTTTTTTTGCAAATCTTAATTGAAATGACTAATTGATTATGATTTATTTAACAAATCGACAATGATTGGGGTGAGTTCAACATTAGGTTAGTTAAGCTTGTGATATCCTTGAGCTTTTCTTTATATTGCATTTAAATTAACACCCATGTCACAAGTTGACGTTGATTTGAATTACAAAGTGTTAAGGATTTAATCCATGCCTTAACTTAACTTAGGGATCTAATCTTGATCATATCTTGTTTGTGGTAGTGTTTTTATGGTTCCAATAATCCATGGAAACCACACGTTAAACAAAACAAGTCATTAATCCATGACATGCTAAGTCCAACATACACAATGTTAATTAAACGAATACTCATCGAGCAAAATCTATAAATCACCTAACATACCAAAATTAAAACTCACACAAATGAGAGATTTACTCATCCATTATGATGTTTATTTATCTGGTAATATATTTTTATGGTGATGAATTATAAAGAGAATAAAAAGAAAGGGGCAAGATAAGAGTAGTGTGTTGAACACAGACATGAAATATTTTGAGAATCACAAATGGAATTTCGATTGAATAAGGGACTGTAATTGAAAATGATTCAAACTATTTTAAGACCATGAATATTATACTATAGAAGGTAGAGAAGAATAAGAGGAATTGAAGAATAAATAAGCACTAAAATTTGATTGAAATGAAAACAAAGTTACACAATTACAATTGAAAGCAAACATAAAAAAACACGAAAGAGAAGTGGAGGAGAGGTCTCTGTTGTTGAAACAAGATTAAATCATATCATCCCAGAACCTTGTCAAGGCTCTAGTAATGCCAAACCTCATCTTTAAGTGCTAAAGTGCCAACCCTTTTGAAAGGAGAGTAGGGGATGTATTTATAGCCCAAAGTGGTGGACTGTTTACATTCCAGAAATACCCCTCCACTTAGCTCGCCGATATGGACATTCAGACAACCTAATATTGAGAAATCTATTTCCTCAAATCTGTAGATAAAAATGTCTTCTGTATACTGTGAAAATTTTGCGGCCATTGGACTTATTGAGCCAATGTTATGGCGGTTTTAGTAAACAATTCTGATCTGTCCATTTCAATACAGACTTTTTTAAAGTTTATAATGTGAATGGGTTTTTTAATAGGAATATTCCCTCAAATAAAAATCATTTCTTCAATAACGTTGGTCATCCGAATCTCCTCTTTCACACCGAAAAATATCAGCTCGAATGGATGTCTACATCACGAGAAATTGCAATATTAGTGTGTTGTTTTTAATTCCCTGACAGAATGGTGGGCTGGACTTCAATGCATCAGTTGGGCCTCTTGTATTTGTTATTGGCTTCTGCAATTTTTATCATGGAGTCCTTGAAATGTCCTCCAAACATGGGAGGATAATTAAGGTATTTGGACTTCTGTATTGAGCCCAGTAATTCAACCTTCATATATGGTCCAGTTTCTTCACAGTTTCCTTGGGCCTTCTTGTGGGGTCCATATGACCCTCTAAATGGACGAATTTTCCAAAGTTGACTTCTAATGAAATGTTGGAATTGGAATTGGGAACCCTAAAAAACAAGAATCATTCCATTTGAATAAATAAGGTGATATTTATTGTTAAATCAGTAAACAAACTTGAATCTGGATAAATTCAAATAGTGCTCAAAAATTATATTTAATATTTAAACATTAAAATTTCACAAAAATTATTCACATTTCATATAAAATAAGTGAAGGGGGTATGTAAAAAGATATTAAAATATTAATAACATCAAATGCATAGGTCATAAAGGAACATCAATCATGATAAAATAGCATGGGAATAAAACATTTAATTGTGTAAAACAATTAATCACATGATATGATTTCCATAGTATCCAAGGCATTGCTGCCAAGAACATATTAGTGGACAATGTCCCTTTCTGAATCGAGTTCAGTCCTCGTTCCAGTCCTGTATCACTAAACTGGATTAGCTTTCCATTCCATCCATGTTTATCTAATAAGATAAAAATCTTTACCCAATGCATTGGAGGGAGATATAGTTCACACCAATCTCATAATGAAATCATTCTTTTCTGTGCCACAAAAATCATAAATCATACATCATAGCATAACCCATGTAATAAAATGGGATTCTTAAACATCATGTCATCATAACATAATCCATATAAAAAAATGGATATCATTTCATCATAAGAAAAATAAAACCATGTAGATAACAGAGACATTATACTAGAAACACAATCATCCTAAATAATTTCATCTTAGATGGAAAATGGTTTTGATAAAACACTTGAAATGAATTCTTGAGGAAAATATCCTTTCTTCTTCAAAATCAATTTATTTTCAAAAAATTCCATGGAATTTTAGAATAAAAGGATTTTTTTGAAAATAATCATCATATCCTGTAGAGTAATCTTCATAAAAATAAGGCATTATGAAATTGTAAAAATTCATTCACACTATATAAGTTAAAAAAACATTCTCCTCATACTTTTGTTGGAAAAGTCAAAAAGTGACTCATGTGGTAAAAAAAAGTAAGATTACTTTCATAACATGTGGTAAAATTAAAAAATGGGTAAAAAGGAGTTTAGACATACATGAAAACATTTTTATAAAACATGGGCATGGATGATAACAGTAACCTCAGTAAATACTTACGAATAAACAATCTCGGATAAAAACGAGATTGGAAAAGTTATCCCTTACCTTAGGTCCGATATGCTTCATATGTATCTGAAAATCCTGTATAATAATTTAAATAATTTCATTGACTTATTAAATAATCATATTAATTTTTATGATATCATATACGGTTCACTTATGACTTTATATTACCCGTTATTTTGTAAATTCCATGTTAAAGCAGCGTTTTGGGTAAAATCGTTTTATTTATCATACGTGTTTGGACTTATTGTTCATGATATTAATATTACTTATATCATGATTTACCTACTTAAAGAATTTAAATCATGATTTATATATCATATATACTCAGAATATATATATATATATATAATAGATAAATAAATGAAATGAAATACATCGTTCATGGAGACAGTAGGTCGTACGTATGCATGAATGTTGTTTTCCTTTCTTTATTGACTTGAATGGAAGTAAGTAGATGAAATATATATATACATAAATCCAGTAGATTTATAATGTCATATATTTCATTATTATTCATTATATATACTTTATAATCATTCTTGAATGGTTAGCATGGAGAATGAATCTAATCGCGTCGTGGAGATGGTAATCCGTACGTACGCACAAGCGATGATATCGTTCCCATAATTATTGAATTGAATTGGAGTGGATGATATAATATCTAATAATAGTTATTATGTTATAATAACTATATATAGTTATTCTTTACACCATTATACCCATCCAAGTAAGGTGGTGGTGGAAAAACAGATTACACCACGGTGTGGAGACAGTATTCCGTATGTACACACGCGCGATGATTTCGTTTTCCGTAGGATGGATAGAAGGTGAAATGGGGTTGTTTCATATTTATAATAACATATATTTATATTATTTATACCTATGTTATTACTTTATATTGAAACAAATAAAGAATAAGAAGTAGAAGAAGAAGAAAAACTTGAAAGAATCGGTAGAAGAGATTACCTCTTCTTCGACGCACCTCTTTTAAGCTTCCTCTTAAGGAACTAGATTTGATCTTTTGAGGAGACCATAGCCTCTATAATGTTTCTAGGGAAGTTGAGAAGGGAAATGGTCAGGGTTTTTCCGAGTGTGAAGGCTCAAAATTGTGTAAAGAGGAGAGGGAGGAGGTTCCCTTTTATAAGGGATGAGAGGGGCACCTTAAAAAATACATAAAATATTATTTTATAATAAAGTCATATTCAGTTTATAATAGCTCCAAATTGATATATTTCTAAGATAAAGTGGGTATGGGTAGAAATAATCTCAACAAATAGGTTTTAGACATGTTTAGGTTACTATTTTAACCTTATCATTTAGATTTAACTCTAAGTTAAATAATTTAACTTTTACCCTGTCTTCTTGTTTTCTTACACTATATGGTTAATAAACATACTATAACAAGCCAAAATAACCCCAAGTGGTTCATTATTAATATATATAACCTTATCTAAGTCATTGTTCAGAACCTTTAGATTTTTAGGAATAGAATAACAATTAATAATATAATATTTGTTTTAAAAACTATTTTATGTCAGTTTTGACACTATTTGTTAATTGATTTTTGTGAAAATCATAACAGCATGATTAGTTCAAAAATAGTTAAGTAAATCAATAATAACATGTCATATTAACCTATAAAATTATTTTAATTCATAAAAAGTCTGAAATTAGATTTATTTGGGTATTTATAATATCAATTATTTTAATATTTCATTAATAAGGTAATTACTGCATCATCATTGTGTCATAAATAAATTAAATTATTTAATGACTAAAAATTATAAATAAAATACCTTTATTTAGGAAATATTTTTATCTTTATAATTAATATTTATTGTCAAATTTATCTTATGTATAACCCTATATTAAAAATGTTTTAGTTACTAAATACTGATTTTAACTTTTTTAACTCTTCTTTAAATAAAATAATAATAAGTGTCCTAATCTAATCCAAGTTGACCTAAAGGGTAATATTTTATTCCTAAGGTTTCTTTTGGTTGAATTTCACTTATCCAATAGAATTAGGACATGTTTTAGGGTAATAATAATATCATTTTTACCCTTAATTACCCTATTTACTTTTAATTGTGGTAAATAAAAGTAAAAAGTTACTATTCACCAAAAAAATTATTTTTATCTTATTGAACCACATTTTACTCCTTGATATTAACTGTGTCTCTCAGAGTTTCGAAATTCAACTCATAGAAGCGGTAAAATTATGTTTTATGTATAATTGCAAATGCTCCTAGGAGATGGGTAAAAGACGATGAAAGTTCAATAAGATTTTTATATATCTAAAATTATTATAAAATGACTCTAATGAATTAAATTGAACTTATATAAGTATTATGTATCTATTTTTACCTAAAATAAATTTAAATAAAATAAACTATTATTTAAATAAAAATTCGGCTTTAACCAATAACTTAGTGTTTTCACTATTCATTAAAAATTAAAATTTTTCATAAAAATACCAAAATTTCACCTTAGGCTAATTTCAATATTCCGAATCCAAAAATGAAGTCCATTTTGAATGATAAAATTTATAAAATTTCAAGAAATTGGGTATTAATATTTATAACGGCTAGTTTATATAATATTTTAATAACATATCGTTGTTTAGTGAAACCCGGTATTGCGTACTACACACGCTATCAGGGAAGGTCATGATTTTGTGTAATGAAAGCCAAGTCAGGGATGGATGTAGTGAAAGATCCCTTTGGTGTTGCGTATAACATAATCAAAACTTATTTCATTTAAACATTAAACAAAATCTATACTTAATGTTGCGTAGAATAATTTCCACAAAAGGAACATGAAATTGTGTGTAACACAAGCCAAGAATAGTGTTGTGTATACTGCAATCTAATACAGTGTTGTGTATAGTACAATCTAATCTTGGTGTAGCATACAACACAAGACATCAATTAAATTAAATTAAAAATATATATGTCTCATAAAACATTAGGGTGTTACAGTCTTTCCCAATGAAATAGGCTAGCGTTTAGTTAAGTACCTACCTGTGAGATGAGATCTTTTCATTGTATTGTGTCAGATATATTTCACTTGATGAATCTATATATGGTTGAGAAGAAATAAGAAAACTAACTTATTAGGAAGTGGTATTGAGCGAGAAAATGGAAGGACGTGCTATCGAATCTGACTTCCTATTATAGTGGACCACCTAGAGACAACAAAAACTGCAACTATCAGAAAGAAAGATAGAGTAGTTCCTGGGATACAATACATGAATCATGAATGCCAAGTACTCAATGGGATAGGATACTTCACATATCCTAGTTCATCCTCATTATATTATAGGTATTATTCCATGCCCTTTTATAATATAGACTGGCCTGGATCATATCTTATAATCTATAGTATCCTACCTTGTTTGACTAGACCTAGGAGGACCTGTAATACATGAAGTATCCCAGACCTGGGAGGACCTATAATACCTGAAGTATCCCAGACATGGGGGGACCTGGTTTTCATTCAACAGGTGCTCACTGACCAAGGAGTTACTGGGATACCTAAATCAGGTATCCTAGTGAAGACCTGGGGAGATTAGGGTCTTTTTTCCTACCCTTGTTTGGACATTGATGTTATCATCAAGTCCAATGCATGAGTCAAATATACCTTTCTTCTCCACCCTATGTACCCCATTGAACGGGGGTGGGGGTGGATCAAGAGATCGTGGTACACAGTTTGGATTATGGTCAAATAGAGTGTGATTGTATTTTCAAAGCTAGAAGGAACCAACTGAGAATGGTTTTAAGAACAAAGTGGAGGTATGAACCCATTTTTGAACCATTATGGGACACAAAAACCACCATTTTCTCTATATTAAATTGATGGTGTACATGGCCATGCTCACTGACCCCAAGACCAACTGATTTATTCCCATCTGACCTGACCCCCATTGTTCCCTTTCAGATGACTGTGTTGACCCCAAAACCATGATTGTAGCGCCACATATGAACTATCTCTGTGAACCTTCGGATCCCCCATTTATCTTGGATGTTCTAGGAAAATGAAGTTGGTTGACTAGTCAACTTAATTGTGATAATAACACCACTCTGAACTCTACACTCTGGTCAGCCTGAAAACCTTTCCCCATTTCCTCACAAGTTATGGTGGTTGCATTTCACTCAATCACGAGTTGAAGGAATATGTAGTCATTTCACCATGAATTCAACAACAACTCAAAACCCTCACTCATCCTTTGGGTTGTGTTTTATATCATTTAAACTTGTCTCAATGTAGTGAGGTTAGAAACACCTGTATTCCAACTAGTGGCTAAGCCGATAGGGAAAATGATGGAACGTTTCATAGCAGTACAAAGAGAGAACAAGTTGTGTTGTATTGACTTATTCAAGTCCCATGGCCATTTAATCCACCCTGACCAATACTATTATAGTAGAGTACTGATCAACTAGATCAAGGTATTAGCCCCACAAAAATTTACCCTTCATACAGCTTCCCATCACAGATATACGCGTAAGGTTTTTTAATGACCTTGTCTTCTTCTTTGATACATGATTAATGAGTGTGTGCCTTCTAGAAGATTACACTCATGTCAGAAATGATATAATAGATATTGGATTCATATCAGTGGTGAAATGGGTTGGGAAAGGCTGTTTGGTGTGATAATGTACACATGGGTGAATTTTCGCTGTGCAGGGTACGCAAGAGGACCCATAGGCATGAGACTATTCGGAAAACCATCCGTCCAATATCAGGAGATGGTCAAAGCAGCAATGTTCAGTGCACGATGCTTCAGAGACTAAGGAATCAAGTCTACATGATTTGGTTTGGGTAAAGGGTCACTGAGTTAAAAAAAACTCGTCGATCAAACCCCCATGTCAATATGGATAAAGCAAGTGTATCTAATACACTCTCATCTGATAGTCATTCTGTGAAATGGGAAAAGTCGATGCCAATATCTAAATCGGTGTCTTGAAACTGGAACACTCTCATGTCATATATTATATTATAGTAGGATAGATGGTCAGGGGTGACAAGTTGCCTTAGGCTATCACTCTCGTTCACCTGGTTGGACATTGCAATTCTTCTCATAGTATATGTTCAAGTCCTTCCATTTCATAAAAACATCATGGTATCGCATATTAATATCCTCTTACCATAGTCTCATAAGGGAGGGGGTCTGGATCAATCTAATGAGAGCTATAGGTTTTGAAGCTTTAGTTTTTGACCGACTCTATCATTTCCTTATTCAGTGAAGAGTAGCCTAAAAGGACTCAAAGATCTCATCTAGTGGTCAATATTGCTGCTAGATTCTATACCAACGCATTCTCTCCATCAAAGAAGGATAGTAAAATTGCAAGGGCACAAAACATAGATATGAAAAGTAACCCCCCCCCCTATAAAAATTATACCCCTTTTGATTATTTCTTATTTTTGTTTCTTTTCACCTTTTATACTTGATTTTTTAGTGGTAATGCAAGAACAACAAGAGCTTGAGATTAGAGACTGGTTCACAATGATCATGGTTCTATCTACCCAATTGATACCCAAGAGACATTGAAATTAGAATAGTGAATCCAATTCCACACATAGAATTTTTCATTCATTACTTAGAAGAATGAATCCTTATAATAGTGAGACTTACTTATTATTTTAAGGACTGAATTATTTTAAGTCTTCACTACTTCAAACATACTAGTTGTTATAATAATATTATAGTATACAAGCTCCACATACCAACATGGTACCTTTTAGTGCCACCTTAGGGAGGCACCACACAAGTTTGGTAGTCTCATTCAAGATGACAAACCAATCGATAACACTTCTACACTGGTACTTATATATATTAGCACATGACATCTAACTTGAAAGAAATTTGGCATCATTGGCCTTCTAATAGGTTTTCCAATGTGATACAAAGGTCCATAGATATACTGTAATACCAGTGTAAATATTTTATCCATTATTCCATCCATATACGTTATAGTGACCACTCAAGGATATTGATAAAAAATGGGGTCATGAGGTCCGAAGAAAGTGCACCATGTCACCACTATATAGAGTAGAGTACCTAATAGATTGAGAGGTCATCCTTGAACAAGGCACCAATATCTTGTTAGGGTTTTTCATCACCACATCAACCATAATCTTCATCATGAATGCGACTATGGTTAAGAGGAGAGATGGGCAAGCACTCTATAACCAATACCACCAAATCGGCAAAAGGTACTCAACCTTTGTACCTGATATTTGAACCTCATGGCATGAACGTGGTCATATAATAAAAATAACTGATATTGAAATTGAGTCTCACAACAAATTTTTAATCAAGAACCACATGGAGAATTATGCCCAACTAATACTAGAAATCAAGGATTTTGATGATGATATTGAAACACTGAGCGAGATGATCTAGTACAGACGATGATGTCCACAATTAGGATATCATCACAAAATAATTTATATTTCAGATAGAAAACACCCTCAAAACCCACTATACAATTGAATGGTGAGGGATTGTGAACCATAGACAACCAAGAGGAGTAGTACCCCAAAGGATGACTAGACACAAAATAGACTTGTGCTTGTTTTCTTCTGAAAAAAGGCACAAGGAATATATGAACAAGTTCGGTAAGGGTTTCAAAACTCATCTTAATCCTTTGGTTATGAGATGCCAATGATGTAGTTATGAAATTTTGGGACCCTAGGCAGTACGCAATGTGGCTATAATGCATGTCATAACACTTTATATGCTAGAATAGGGTACCTACCTATATTATAAAGACCCAACTTGAGATGATTAGGTGTACTAGAATCCTCTAATGTTTTGACATAACTCACCTAAATTTATTTCATTCATGGATGTCTTTTTTGGAAACAATCCACTAGAATGGTACTTATATACATTTAAGGATATAACCACTTCATCCGGTTGAGGCAGCTACCCTTCCATCAATAGAGTTGGATTTAACATAACTATGTTGAAATCCTCCATTAGTTCCAAACCTTGACGGTTCCTATCCTAGTGAGTACCTAGATATTGTTCAAGTGGTTAAATAAAGATGGAGTCAGATAAGATTCAGTACTTAAACCTTATAAAAAATATTTATGTTGCTAAATCGCACACATGTCAGAACAACACTTAGATATCGAGAAGCACCGAGAATGGATAGATAATTTCAACTGTAAAGTTTCTCAGTATGAAACAACAGTTGATCTTCCACCAACCTAATATATTCTGATAGTTGAAATAGATTCAAAACCAATGATGATACTTGAAGAAGTGTAGTTTCCTTGCAGAGGAAGGGGTATAAATTATCCAAATTTTATGTGTAAATAATGAAATCTAATTGCTTAAAACTTCAAAAAATTATTTATGATTTGAAAACCATTTTTCATGGTCTCTTATAGAATTATTTTTGATTAATTAGAGTCAGGTGCACCTGAGGGAGTGACAAGGTAATCAGGTAGGAGCTATGGGACTATTAAAAGAGTACTGAAGTTGTGTTGAAAGAAAAACTAACCAGGGGAACCAAAAGTATCATAAATGAAGATATTTCATAGATGTAAACTATTAGAATATAATAGAAATCTTTTCTACTAATTTGAGAAATGAAATGTAAACTCTAAGAGGGTTGAAAAGGACATTTTCAGGACTCAAATAGGGCACTTTTTTATAAAATGAGGTCTTGAATTCTTGAATTGTAGGGAATCCCCACTTTCCAAGAAATAAATGAACGGAGAAGATAAGGGGAAAGGGATATGGAGAACACTATTATAAGAGTATTGACATCAGATGTGAATCCTACCAATGCCAATACCAAACCGAACAATATATATAAGTACCAGCCCTAGTTGACCTTCTTTCTCTTAGTTTTCTCTTAAAAGTGCCTTTCAGATCTTCATCAGGCCAACAAGTATGAGATAAATTCTCTCAAATTTTCACAGTTATTATAGCATATAATGTCAATTGGTGGTGAAAATACCAAGATATCTAGGACCAATCAATGATATTAGATTTCCCGGGATCTGACATCACCAAAGAAGGGAAGGAAAAGAGGCTAGTTCATGGATTTTAGTCTTAACTGACACACTATCCAACTTTATTGGATTGAAACATTCAGTTATCTTACTCAAATAGTCAGTATAATATAGATAGATCTAACTCTTCATTATATAAGGATATTTTTATCCAATATGGGGGAATAATCTTCCAATATATAAGTACCAGGACATCATATCTCTCAACTGGAATAAGATCAACTATATTGACATGCTCCAACTCAACTTTTAGCATTAGTTAGCTCCTTTTGGAGTTTAGAATCAGAAATAAATAAGAGAGACATACATTTTAAGTAAGGATGTGGAATAAATCCCAGTTTCTATAAGAAATATATATAAGTACCATCTTTCAGGTAAACCCCTTTTTACTAGAAAGTCAAATCTTAGTTTGAAACCCCAATACTTGATACTTTAGTAGAGGCATCTTCCTAGATTATAAAATATATACTCCTCAGACTTCTAGTTGATATCTTCTCTTTTTCCTATCCCAAAAAAATGTGCTAACCATAATAAGTTCATTTTCAAGATAAGGTATTCGTCTTTTCTTCTTTCTTCAATTCTTCTTAGTACCCTTTAATGAATGGGTAGAGGAAGTGGGAAGACCTCCCTACCCAACCAGTCAAGCAGTTTTGCAACTATGATCCCTAACCTAAAGGCATGATTGCTAGAATGCCACTAATACATGACTACTGGAATTAGCACCTCATATGTGATAGTAAACATATGACCATATCTTCAACCACTATTTCTTAATACTTATATATATTTTGGTATAAGAAAATTACCTGAGCCGCACTGAGTTCAGTTTTTTCCACTTCCCATGTTTTAGTGTGAGATGAGTTTTCCCTGAACTTCCGACAATCATTGGCCAGCTGCCTTGTTGGATTTGAAATAGTCTTGGTGGTCTCGTTAACTCCCCTGACTCAGTGTGGTATCATTTGTCTTAATCCCTTAGTACCATCTCCAAAAAGAGTCATCCTGGTGAATCTTAGTCTAGTTCATGACCTGGTGGAACTATTAGAGTAGAGTACTATAGTAAAACACCACATTCTATTGGAACCATTACATTAGGGCATACCGAGTATCCACACATGACTTTCCCTTGGTGCAAGGTGGAAACTAGTAGTAAAGGGACTTTCCAAGAACATCCACAAGCACCTATCATTCAATGAAAACACCTTGTTCTATAGGGTCCATTAGATCAACTCATCTCCCAAACGAACGACAATTCAACAGTGTGGGAATGAAATACCACCAATAACATGCGATTCATGCACGATGTCTTGGTAGTAGATATAGGTGCAGACCAACTTCCCATCGTGTGACATGATACCTTTCTCTAGTTGATTAGTACTCTACTCTAATAATTCCCCACCTTCGATATTATACCTCAAGACCTTTGGAAGGTTCATGGTCCAATAGTCCACTATCTATATTATACCAATTGTTTTGGGAATCGGGTTCAGTCATGAAGTTGGTACCATTATCTAGTTGATCAGTACAGTACTCTAACAGTTGATTAGTAATCTACTCTAATAGTCATTTCTACCATATATGCATTGGTTGATGGAATCTATGCTCTACCATGCAATCGTATTGGCCAGCTCCCTGGGCTCCTACCTCATTTCATAAGAATAAAGTTACAATGGATTTTTCCACACTAAATAGCTAAAAACATACAATATATCATAAATGTGGTGGTTTGGGTTCACCCCATCTATTTTTTCAAGTGATACTAGTTCTTGGTGGTCTTAAGCCACCATGGTTCGTTCAGTACTCTTAATATACCATATAGATATTATACCAAGATTCTACAATGGTGTTAGATGCTCGGTCCCCTTAATTCTACTGGCTAGTTGAGCTATGACTCTATAATGACTAAGTGAGTGTTGGGAAGTTGATGATAAAAATGGAAGAGGTACCTAGGGTGAAATATAGAACCAATCAACATCAAAGATTTCCTGCTCATTCCCCATTCCCTTGAATTTAGTTTGGTGAATGCACTTCCAACCTTCCTGCTAGCCCAAAAACTTCTCATATAAAATAAGTATTTTACTCTATATAGTGTGGTGTCCATATCAAACACTCAAATTACATCATCCACCATGCAGAACTATGGTGTGTTCTGGGATATGAGCTTGCGTTCCATCCACGATACTCCTATGTGGACTACTGAGGTGAAGGTCTACTATTTATATTATATCAAACCACTCAAGAATATTAGTGCACCGAAATGAGGGAATGGACCCTTTCCAAACAAGACACTCATCGAATGGGTGTTGGGTATAGTAGGTGTTGAACCTGCTACAATCCTGTTAAAATTCCAATGCTCTATTGGCTGAGCTATACACCCACCTCACCTCGGGGAACCGAGTGTCTAAGAAGGATGTCTTAGGTATACTACCTATATTATACTGAGGAAGACCATATAAAACCATTCTCATAAGAACCCTTTGGAGTGTATAGGCATATATGGGATGACCTCATGTTCCATTGGCACCACTTAGACCATTTCTATTTCAAAACTACTTGTTGTATCGATCACTCATATCAATCGTTGTTGATCAACGGTATGAAAATAGGACGATCCCGCTGGCAATTCAATATTCCTAGATGCCATCCATGGTCTATTAAAATGTATTTTCCTTTTCGACGAACCCAGTAGACATCTATCTAAACCACTTTGATCCTCAGTTTTTCACTCTAATAGCACCCCCATTCATCAATGCTCACTATGTGGTATGATTATTTGGATTCTCCATTCCCATAGTTGTAGCTCGCTATCCCCAGGTCTCAATGGCATCATTTATATTGCATGGTCCTGATCCAATTGATCATAATCTTTCCCAACCACTCCACCCATACTAAAATTCCCCCTTTAGGCCAGTAGTAGTTGGAGTGGAAGTATCTCATATGACAAAAACCATCACTCGGAGCCCCATATTATTCTTCATTGATATGGGGGAAAGTCGACCCACTCATTCATTTAATTCACCCAATCAGATTAATCAATGGTTTCAAAATATAATAGTACTCTAATCTAATAGTATACACTAGATGGGGGTTTACTTCCGGAGTGCACTACCAGAGAAACTAACATCAATTCCATATAAAAGAGTTGCCCTCTGATACCATTAATTTCCAGTCTCTTTGATCGTAAGAATCGGATCGATGATATCATACAATGAGTATAACAAATAAATGGAAGGGATAGTAATGAACATCAATATGATACTAGAAAATATGATCTGAAGTATCTCAATATTTGTTCCATGAACGATCCATCTGTTCAGTAGTCCCCAAGGAAAAAAAACAACCATAACACTCAAACCAACATTCGTCTAGTGAACCACAATATCAAAAATAATAAGTGATAGATATCATTATGTAACACAATGATCCCCGTCATGATTAGTGTGTCTACCTATTGAGATCCTAATTTCCATGGATGAGCTGCATCACAAATAGTATCTTGTTTGGTGACATCAATGTTCATTTATTTTTTTATAGTGTAAACAGAGAAAGGGTGCCTATCACTATTAGCTCATTGCACCTAGATACCTCAAATCGTACTGTTCCACCACTGGTATTGGGATTGATATTTCCATTTCCAATACCTGATTCAAGAACCAATATTATAATAATATACAAATTTGAGCTGCACGTGGTATGTGGAGTTGATTATTACAGCTTATTGTCCCAATATCCCTAGTCTGACCATTTCCTGGAATACATGATGTATCCCATACTTGGGAGGACCCGGATTTCATGAATTATCCTGGACCTGGTAGGACATAGAATACATGAAGTATCCCAGACCAAGGAGGACCTAGAATACATGATGTATCCTAGACCTGGGAGGACCTGTAATATAATAAGTTTCATATACCTTGTTTGATCATACCTAGGAGGACCTCAGATACGAGAATTATCTGACACTATGGAGGACCTAGTCATTCTGAGTGATCCCATCATCCCACTAGGTGTTTCTGACTTCATACCTTCCATGTTATGATTCTTACAACTGAAAATCATTGAAACCCCCATGGTTTGTCTCTCTATATTAACTTATTCAGTGGGAATTTTTAGGTCCGATCACTCTCAAGTGTTCCACACCCATCACCAAAAATCACATTCATCATATCCAAGAGTTGAGACATAACTCCACCAATCTATTAGAGTAGAGTACTGCAGCACCACCTTCATATTACCTCCCTAGTGAGCTTGGTGTTTAATAGAACATGGAAAAACCATCCCTTAATTTTTCAATCATTTCACTATCCCTTGAAGTCACTATGTCATCAAGTAGGTATAATATAGATAGTAGACATTGGTGAGAGTTGGTGGTACTATTAGAGTAGAGCAATCACTATTATAAGATTACGGAGAGCAGTAACCTTGAACTATTCCTTGATCAGTATAATATAGGTAGTAGAGTTTTTATCATCATAGTCAGTATAATATAGTTTGTAGAGGTGGTAATGATCATTTCACTAAGAATGAATAATCCAGCCATGAGTATCAGATCATTCACTGCATCACTGTACCCAGAGATTGAGTTATCCAGTTTCCATGTAATCTACTCTAAATAGTTAGGTAGCTTCCGCCAGTGAGTCGCAAAGTCGACCGGTTGAACGAAAAAGACCTTGAATAAATTATTATATTTATCTAGTTGATAAATGAAGATAATTCTTATAATAATTGACCAGTTTCCTTATTTACCTCAATTGTGAACACACTAAGCCAGTCCAGATTGAAAGGCCAACCATCTCTGAGGTGGTGTGTGATTGCTATCTCATATTGCGCTATTATATCAATAGGAATTCGATCAAATAAACCATTGATTGTGGCATATAGTACATGTAGTTATTGTTCAAGATCTAGTGCATGATGTAGTGGTTTTTTTGAAACATTTGTATGCTGGGACCCTTGATTTCAAAATATCTTGAGTTTCTTCATCCAGGTATGAACCAAATTGAGTAAGGGGTGCAAATTCTCGATATTTTCCCAATTCTATTATTGATGCACTACATACTTATTTCATAGATTTCACCTAATCAGATGAGCCAAATCTACTGACTGATAATCCAATGTTGATTTATAGGTGCATACCTTGATAAAATATCTCCATGTCTGAACATATTTGTTCATTAGTAATTGGGATCACAATGGTGGGAATATAGGCTAGGACATATGTCGCTAGTGTTTCTATAATAGGAAGGTATGTCAAACAAACTGAATCAGTATTGTCTAATAATTTAGCTAATCATTCTAATATATGGGAATGTAAATATAAAAAATCACCTAGGAATGCCTAATGGCTTGACGGTTGGCGTAACAATAATTCCATTTGTTGATAAGCCATTGCCGATTTTGAAATATCATCATATATGATCACAGCGTGCATTCCATGATCATGAAAATATTCCCCCATTTCACACCTGGAATACGGTCCAAGAAACTGAAGTGGAGCAGGTTCCAAAGTGGTCGAAGCCACCATAATGGAATACCACATACTGGAAGCATCCAAGAGTAATTTAATGACTTGTGAAACTATTGAGTGTTTCTATCCTATAGCTACATAAACACAATAGAGCTTGTCCCATTCCCAAGAAGTGGTGTTCACCTTCTTTTTGGAAATCATGGTACTGAAACCAATGCTAGTTTTCTCATTTATTGGTCCCCAATGATGAGTTCTCATTTCCCATGAGCGATAGGCATCAGGCTATCCACCACTTTGAGACTAGTCTACATTGGCTAAACCTTTCAGTTCGTCACATCTAGTCTGGAATTCCCAATGCGTATTAGGGGGTATTTTCAATTGGAACACCCAAAGAGTGAACAACACATCCGAACTGTCACATACCCTAGGGCACATCCATGATCGAACCGGTGCACGTTACCTAATTTACTTTCTTCACGGTGGTATCCAACCCCAAAACCACTATACAGACAAGCTCAGGCTCCATATTTAATGTTATACCTTTCACACATCTAGAAAATTGGACCATTTCACCACATTTAGATTGATTAAACCCAAATACACATGCAATTCCATCCCCATAGACCATGACTAGCCCGTTTGTTTCCACCATTTGGGTACCCGTTGTGTCCAGTAGGGTCATTCGACTCTCTAATACACTTTTTAATTTAGAATAATGGGTTGGATGGACTCCCATGGAACATTCCAAAGATATATGACCCTTATCTTTAAGTTATTGGTCCTTCTATGACAATAAATGAATATCTACATGTTCCATTTGATGGGTCGAGGCCAGATGTTTGAGTCGAGTCAATGGCTAACGACTATCACGCAAGGTCGGGAATGACTCAAATCAAGCACGACATGTCCAAAATTTTTATTAGGATATCATATGAGACCAATTCATCCAAACATGTTCCAATTGTCATTTAAAGTAGATATAATGAATTAGAATCATGACCATGTGGACCATTCCCACCATTCTTCCAGTGGTTGAGAATATGTCGCAACCTTGTCAATGTGTGTATTCTTCAAACCAAGAGACCCAAAATCCATTAACTATAGATGTTGTGGTGTAAAGGATGGCTGGAATAGAAATAGTGGTTGGATATAGGGCCACTGGTACCAACAAGAAAGGATGCTTCCATCCCCTGGCCATTCACGGGTTTGACCACACTCCAACTCACTCCAACCATTCTGTTCTATAGCCATCGAGAGTTTGACCACACATTGACTTGCTCTGTCTTGGTTACCAACTCTGATTTGAACTCCAAAAAAGGGATTTGGATCTAATGATGTATATCTTTATGTATGAAAACTAATATGAGATATTACCAATACAATAAGTACGACAATTCCTTTTAATGATTCTAGTAGGAAGGTGGTTCCTAACAAGGATGTATATGTTAGTATATTAAAAAATGTAATGATGAAAGCTGAAAAATATGATAAATCATTAATATCATGTATATAAATTTGATTTTATTATGTAGTTAGTATGAATAAAGAGTTACCTCTTAGATATGATGTTTGTTATTTAATTAAAGCTGGCATTTGTGGCATAGGTGAACCACCATAAGTTCAAGATATGGGTGCTAGGAAGCGTTTTTATTGCCCGAATAGACCAAAGACCTTCCTTCTTAGTGGTTAACCCAAATGAAGACAAATCTAGATAATTAAATTGAATCATATTTCATTGAAGATATAATAGATTACATAATTGAATTTGAATAACATTGTAATACAATGATGTACAACTTTCTAGAGAATTTAGTAGTGGTTGCTGCTAAAACATTGATTTGAACAGTTTATTTCCATAACATATCACGATTTGATGGTATTATATTAATGAAATATTATTATTCTCATGGGGACCATCAAAGAAAATATGAGGAACTATAGGATTTTCAAGTTAGTAGTGTATTGGGAAAAGAAATAGGTGTTCCATATAAGAGATTCATATAATCTCAGCTTCGGCTCATTCCTAAAGTGCGAGGAGAGTCAAAGTTTCTGGAAAGATGAGGAGATTGACTTTAATGGTTAACCCTATCAAGAGATTTCATGTCAATTTACTCAAAGATGAAAAAAATTATTTTAGAACTTGAGTTTAAACATGAGGAGCTAGTCAAGAATGAGGGATTAAATAAAGGGAATTTCTCTTATGCCTACCATGGCTACTAAATCTGCAGATGCATCTGCTACTAAGGGATTAGGGTTTCCAACTAAAATGGTATCTGTATATGTAATGTCTATAAAGACTGGAAGGGATGTCGTGTGCTATGGAACAAGATCTGTGCTTGTCCAGGTCGAGATCCAAATCCATCACCTATAGGGGCGCCATTCCTTTTCCATATCCAGTTGGATTTTGAGTAGCATGAGGAAAGGAAGAGACTTAATAGGAAATGGTTTTCTAGGTTTATTTAATTTAAGGAAGAGGAATCATATAAATGAGAAATAGTTTACTCAGTTGAAGCAATAGAAGATTAGATAGAGCTATAGGTAGACCTCATGGAAAAGATATAAGTAAAAAATTCAATAGAGGATCTTGTGCTTGCATACAGGAGAAGCTTACCCCATAGATTAAGAGTGGGAAACACTAATGGAAGTTGATCCAGAACCACCAATAGATATATAATTGGGATGGAAGGTAGCAGTAGTTCAAGATGTTGCTGACAAAGTTCCAACTATGGATTCAATTGAAAGGTCTCTAGGAAAATATCTATATTCAGTAGATATTTGAGAGCATGGATTAATGCTATAAGAAAAGGTAGATATAGTGGGTTCATCCATTGATTCAGAACCAACTATAGTTTCTTGTATACCTTATTTACTCAGATTTAGTTGGAGTTCATAAGTTTGTTCTAACATCCGAGACAATTCAAGTGCTGGAGCTTGTGGCATATCCTATTGAAAAGGTAGAGTTTTCGGTTCCATTTGCAGTTGTAGTTCAAGAAACAATGCTAGTGGATCCCATAACGGTAATGGGTGGATCAAATATGGCAGAAACTAGAGCATAGTAGGTAGCTAGATCATAGGTAGATACAAACTCTAGTAAACCACTTTCCTCCTATCTTCTTTTTTTTCATTCCATTTTGAGTATTCCTATACCGAAGGATAGTCCAAAGCAACCAATCAGGTCATAGAACCTCCAAATAAGACAAAAAATAGTCATATTTATATCCTTTTGGGTGATATTATAATTCCATACTAGGACCTTGGTCTCGAAGAAGCTGTCAACCCAGCACAAAGTGGTACCATAGTACTAGTGATTATATGGGATCCAATCCTGAATCCACAATCTCAAGTAGGTAATATTCTATATATTCTCTAGGAATTATTCTTTTGTTTGGAAAAGAGATCATCGAGTATCAAACATAACTTTTTTGGGCACATTGTTTCACGTAGGAAATAGATTATATGAGTATGGAGATAGGGGATGAGAGGGCAACCCCATCCAAGACACCAGTCCAGGTTTAGCCTAAACAGAGGCTTATTGACTATGATATAGACCCAATAAACAAGGAAAAGAAGAGAGATTTATTTTTAGTGGGATCCAATGCTTCAACGAAATATCTTTCCTCTATTCATTTGGAAGGGATAGGTTCCTCTATTTTTTCTCTTGGGGCCTTTGGAGCCCACATGTTCCTTATTAGATGAATATAAATATCTAGATTTGTTCAATTGATCTGATTCTTCTACCTAGAATAAATTAATTACATATGATTATGATCCAATGCCTTAACCTTTTGAGAAACTAATCATTATGATTCAAGCCCATAAAATCAATTCTCAATACATATTCTACTAAGACAAAATGGGAAGAACCTAACTATGATCTCTCTACTCTATATCCAAGTCTATCATTAGAATCCCCATCTCCTGCTCTTGGTATAGGTTCAGTACTATACTCAAATAGTCCTGAAGGAACTCTATTAATTTTTTCCAACTTGATGCAATTCAATATCAATAATGGGATAAAATAACGTTACTCAAAGGAGTTTCTATTGGGTCAGGTGCTCCAGGTAGATGCCTTGGAGGGAGGAGAGAAATACATTGGATTGAGAGTACATTCATCTCCTGTTCTGGAGTCATCTGGTGGTTTTGAGCTTGGTTCAGAATCAACGGTTGTTATGAATTTTGATCTTGGTAATTTAGTTTAGTCATATCCCACAGGTTTGGATAGAGGGTTTAAAATAATTGAAAAGGATTATTAGAAGCTTATCGATTTGAGTCACCATTGAATAAAGGCATAGCGTCCGAAGTAGAGCCAGTACACTACTCTAATAGTTCGCTCCCCTAAGATAGTTGGTTCTTAGCCACTAGGTTCATATTAAAAATATTGAAATGCAGATGTAGGGAGGAATCAAAAGCATTAGTTGGGTAGTCACTGCTGGAGAAAGTAGAACACCTAAGACTAGAAGTGAAGTAATTAGCTAGGTATTTACGGGCCTCTTGGGTATAGGTTGAACAAAATATGATGGTTCCGCACCTACATTATTAGGTTCAGGATGCCTATTTGATATGTCATAACAAGTGGGCCTCCCAGATTTCAACAGAAATCTTTAGAAGAAAATGAATTAGGAATGGTGATGCTGAAAGATATGGACATGTAAAAGTGGTCTCACTAGCAGAGGAAAGTTTATCTGGATGATTCAATCCTATAAAATGGATTAGTTGAGATCACAGATGGTGTCGACCACTATTGGGTCTATTTTTTCCCCACGAGATGGCTCGTTGTTGTTATATGGGTATCTAGGTTGGTGGAACTAAAAGGAATTGTAGTTCTGCATTCAATCCTCAATGGTATTTTAGTTAGCTAAAGATGGACCATTGATACCGATACAAGGGGTTCAGAATGAAAGCTTTAGATTGATTGGATTACTCTCCTATCATCTGAGAGATGGAATGGGATTGATAGATGTACATGGGAAGTTTCATAGTTAGGATTATCCATCCCCTAATCTCCACCTATAATGGGATTAGTTGTACTCTCTCCACTTGGGAATGGATATGGATTAAATTTATCGAAGATCTGGGGGTTGGGTTCTAAATCCTTGAAATCCCCAAGTAAGGGTGTATATATAATCAATACAGATGATGTCATCTTCTTTCTAGAATAATTGGAATCAAATTGATCAAAATTCATTATTTGAGGTCCATATTTTTTCCTAACACCCACATGTGAATGAACCTATGAGATTGGTTACCATAATCATATAATGAACATTAATAGATAAAAAAATATCCATGTAATAGATGTTCTCTACATATAGAAGTGCATGGCCTGGTTATCCTTGTCTGTGATTTAGTCCACCCTAGGTTGACAGATTGATTGGGTTCAATCCTACTCAACGATGTGGCTTCCTTTCTCCAATCTGTTCATTTAACTTGATTGAACAACACAATATTGAGGGTAAAGGAGTTCGAGCTCAATTATGTGTTTTTTTATTACTCTTCTTAGTAATAATAGTAGTTTGGGTTTTTTAAAAAGAAGAGTCTTAAAATAGTTGTTACAAGTGGACTTCAAAACATGCATTCTTTAGGGCTGGTACTTATATATATTAAGTCAAAAACCTTCAAGGGTTCATTTCAGATCTGTGAACAAAATATGTAGCAGATAGTTCTTTATTTGATCTGGAAAAATTCGAGTTCTTTTTAATAAGTTCCTTCTACTGATCAAAACATACAACATATTGAAGAATGAAATTAAATAAATCTAGTAAATACACTAAAAAGTATAATTTGGTTATTAATGCTAGTCACCAGTTTTCATCTAATTTGGAGAGATGGAGTAGGGAAAAAAGATTTTTATTCTCAACAATCATCTTGTGTGATAGAATTTAAGAAGTCATGTTTGGTAAATCCACTAATCGTCGAATATAGGGCTAGGAAATAGAAAGAGGCATAAAAGGGATGGTGTAAAATATTGGGAAAAGTCCCTTAATAAATGTAATTGGGATATAATTCTTGTGATAAATTATTCAGAAATTGTTTCCACATCGAGCTCTAAAACAGGTGATTTCTCATTCCAAAATCCAATCACCACTCAATGAAAAAAAGTGATTTCCAATCATCAATAAAATGGGAATATGTAGCCAGGAAATCAAGAATCTATGAGAGGTGTACTATATAATGCATGTGTGTCTACTGTTTATGTTCATTCTTTACCTATTATAGTCTCTAAATTGAACGTTTTTGAGAAGCCAAAAAATAAGAAATTGGGCATGAAGGATGAAAAAGAATCTCACTTATTGAGCAAGATGTGCGGGGCATAGTTCTCACATGGAAAATGAATCCAAGACTGGGGGTATCAGAATAACTCAAAACCCCTTATTTATATGATATGATATCTTGGTTTTAAGATTATTCATTGAACTATCTTTCTCTGATTTCTTATTTTTATATAATGATGAGAAGAACCATTATCACACTAAGATTCTTTAAATATAATTGTCGTGAACTAATTTGAATCCTGGAATTTTCACTTGGTTTGAATTCTTCCATGAGATTGAGTTTTATGGCTTACCAGGAGGGTTTAACTCTAACAAGGTCATGCTAGAAGTTCATTTCATGGTGTCTTTCCCACTTTCTCTTAGTTTCCATCTTGAATGCATTTTGAGTCCCCCAATTCGTAATAGAATAAGAGAGGCACACTAAATCGAGAAAGCATGTGGATTTTCTTGCCTTCCTTTGAACAATTTGGGTGTCAATCAAAAGAAGAAAATCAACTTTTATAGAGGAAGTATGAGCTGAAATTAGTAGTCACACTTCTACTATTAAAGAGATTTTTTAAGTAAATATAAAGACAGTATGTCTCTTGGAATGTTATATCATACAAAAAATCCTATTTATTTTTCTCTCTTTGTTCAATATCAAATATTTATATTTCTCCTTTGAATTACTTAGAACTATAAAATCACTTTACTCAAATGATACTAGATGTAAAACTCCCTTTAACTAAATTTTTTCTTATAGGTCTTTCTGTATTTTTAATTTGACAGAAAAAAATTTGAAAATCAGAAATGCCAGATAGAAACCCTCCCTATCATGAGCTCCAGTGGTACCAATACTAGTGAGAATAGTAAAAAATGATGATGATAATATTCTATGGGATGAGATCAAACACTCTCTTATAAAGAGAATGATGAACCTGGTAGGTAAAGAGATAACCTCTATGTCCTATGAAATTCCACAACGGTTGGTACGAGACGTGTCTCAGAATGATGGTCAGAATTGACAACAACTTTTTAACTTATAATCAAATCCTTAGTATGGATATAGAGATATGGTTCTTCAAATATGTGATTAAAGTAATGAGAGAGATCTGGAGAGGTGGTAAGGTGTATCAACCTACCTTATCAATTTTACTCTACTCTAATTTCCTTCAGGGATCACCCTTGTTTGTTAACCGAAAAAAAATAAATTAGCTCTAGCCCTTAGCCACACTCGTGGTCGGAGAGAAAAATATTAAGATGACTTCTCTAAAATATAATCCTTCATTTAGGGAGCTATACCTATCGGAGTACTTCAATATAATTGAATTTTATAAACCTTGGGGTTAAACCCCTCATCTCAACTTAGATTAAATCTGGCATCTAGAATGAAAAATCCAACTCCTATACACTGGATGATACTATATCTAAGAGCAGAAGTTGTACAACTCCATTTTATCATACATATAATACCATATAGATGATGAATAATAAATAGATATAATGTTTGGATCATATGATTCCTATGATTAGGATGGAATTCCAGACATGCATAGTCATCTTATACTTCTATCTACCACATCACCTGATCTTATACTAGCTAATAGAAGAGGAATCACTTGAGTTAGGCACCTAGACTATGGTTGAAAAATAATTTGGGATCAGATATAATCAAGATATCATTTTAAACTAACCCAAAGGCAAATATAAATAACCCTTAATTAAAATAAGAGGTAATGAAGGAGAATAATTCCCTTAACCAAGGGGAAGATCTATTCATATTATTCCACATATACTATAGATCTGGATTGGATACACTAGAAGAGTCAAAGTATAATGCCTCTATTTATGCCAATATTTATATATTTATGCCTTTAGGAGGTTTGGCAAGAAGACCGACCTGATATCTTGATCCTAGGAGTGATAATCGAACTCACTTAAGAATCTAAAAGCATAGGAAAGTGATTAGTTCCACCTAGGAATGAAAGATCAGTAGAATGGGAAATGAACTCTCTATAGTAAGAAATTAATGACTTGGTTAGAGGAGGGATCCCTATGCATAGAAAGGGGTACGCCCTTTCAAAGTGACAAATAAGAAAAGAGAATATATGGTTATTTTGTTACAATAAAATGATATTTTAAAAGTAATCAGATGATGTGGACTATACCTTTCTTATCAATTGTTATCTATCATCCTCTATTTGTCATGTCTATGAATTCATTGGATTGTAGACTACTTTTATGTTGTTGGTTACCTGCATATTGTGTATTAGATACTACATTTTGACTAGATCAGTAGTTTACTTAGAAAAACACTTATGAACATAGTAGGAGTACCATGAAGTAAACAATCCCATCTTATAACGCAATGTGTATTCAGATTTGAATCTAAAAAGGTCCATTTAAAACCTAAGAACCAAAAGACATGATTGTATAAAATAGGGTTTCCACCACCAGCTAGATCAGAAAACTTAGTATTGACGTTTAGATCTATTAATAAAATTGTCAGTCCCAAAAAAAGTATGTGAAGATCCAACACTATGGGGTAGGTAGTAATAGGGATGGACCAAACCAAGAGGGGTGATCTATGAATTGTCATTCCATGGCCATGCATGTTCGATATCATTGAAATAAAATTGATCCCACCTAAAATGGAAGATAACCCACTAAGCTGCAAACTGGAAGTTACTAAATCAACCTTGCATCTTGAATGTATGGTGATCCCACTTAGGGGTGGGTAGACTATCCAACCAGTTCCACTACCAAATTCTACTATTACTGGGCACAATAGGAGAAATAAACTCAGAGCGAACAACCCAAATGATATTTTATTTATGCATGGAAAGGAAAATTCAGGGGACTTAATAAGAATCAGAACAATCTAATTTCTATAACCACTAATAATATCTTGTATCCCCATAATAAAATATCATGATTATAGTGTGTGTGTGTTTAAGGTCCTAGAAACATTGAAAAGGGAAGAAAATTGGACCACAATCACTTTTTAGAAGGAATAAAGCATTCCTACAAGTGTAGTAAATAGAATGGAGTCAAATTGAGTGGAATAATTTAGAATAAACTTGAAGGAATTGAATTTATAAAATATTCTTAAGTGACCTATGTACTATCACCGAGAAGGGTTCACGAGCTGCATGAACTGTAAACCACCAGTATGCGGAATAACCCATGAAATTCTAGCCCAAATAGCAATGTCCAACGAACCCAGTAATATGATAACCACATCACTGGGGGAATCAAGTGTGTGAAGGTTGTCGGCATACCATCTTGTAAACTCATCAGTCTGTGGATAAAGAAAATTGGTAGGGTTCCACAAACCATAAATCGTGAACCACAGCCTTTGTAAACCCTGGATGACTGATTATTCAGCAGATCAAGATATCTCTTCATGGGTTTCCACAAATGGTGTCACATGCCTATAGATATGATTGAACCAATGATCTATAATAGGATAACATAATGAATTGAGAGTGGATGGACGAATAAATAATGGAGGAGACCCTAGAGGTTGGAAGAATGAATTTGGAGAGGATTCCAACTTCGATCTCAAATAATTGACGAAGTCCAAATCTCCAACCATGCATCCACTGGTATAACCAGCCACGAACCATAAAATAAAGGAACTTAATAATAATGGAAAGATCACAAACCTAATTGGTGTAATCATGAACCACACATTCCTCACGGATGAACTCCCCATAAACGATAGGTTATGATACCCTCATTCAAAATGGTGTTCCATGTAGTGTATCACTATATAGATTGAGCCTAGCATCGCGTACTGCATCAGTACACATATGGAACCCAAAGCTGTGTGGCAGACCGAATCTAGGACTGCACACCACTATGGTACGTAGTGGTCCATGTCTATGTGCATGCACTACTTTGATACACAGATGACCCATCTACCCACATACCACTATGGTGTGCAGAGCTCCCCCATCATGCACAAGAAAACAGTTCATGGAATGGGGAATCTTCAGGTGTTTTCCCCTCTGGCACCAATATCACCCCTCTATTACCATCCAGTCCTCCATAGTCCCTCCACAAACCATTCCCCCGACATTTGGCCAAAGCCTCCTCCAAAGTCACCAGACCCAAATGAAAAGATCAACGAGTGCATTGGTGTGACCCTTTGAGTCTATGTACCCATGGTAAGCAGAGTCAAGAAGGCTCTCCCCACAACGTTTCAGACTCCAAGGATGTTTGTAGGTCTACATTACTATGGTAACATGGATTCCAAACTTGGGATGCTAACATGAACCTCCCCATTCTAGGAATTTAGGGTAATCACTTGATTTTCCATTCATTAAGGAATGGGGATCAGTCAATGAATCATTTTTGCTTCTCCTTTTTATGAGAGGCAACATTCCTCCTCTTTCCCAGAACGTGTTATGGGGTGCTCCCACTAAGGTTAATCCCTACTATTCCAAGGTTCAAGCTACATGAACTCTAATTTCATCCCACAATTAAGGTTTCATTGCCCCTCACCCTCTTCCAAGGTTTCCATAGCCTCTTCCATTGTAGTCCCACCCTCTCCCATCAGTGGGAGATGAGGTGTGTGGCTGGTTGAATCTCTCACATCCTCTTGTTTATCACACCAAGAATTAATCACATGGTCGTAGAGATTTTTTATGATACCAAGGTCCACACAACCACCCAAATTAACTATGAGAACTCTAATTCTTAGTTAGACTAGGATACATAGGATTCCTGCTTGAAGGGTCGAGCACAAAAGGGGTGACCTACCAAAAGGGTTCACCCAATCAAGACCTCCCAAACAGGAAGCTCTCATGAATAAGCCTCAACCCATCTAAACTATGGGGGCTCTGATTCCTCCCCTGAGGATACTTAGGAAGCCCATCTTATGGGTCTGATTCCAACATCAAGTCACCTTCTACCCCTGGATGATGATAAACTCTAGAACACCTTATTACATGGATTAAGTCAGCATTTCCTCTGTAGTATCAAATCTATGTATTCCTATGATGATCCTATAAACTAGGTGTAGCCAATGGAAACATTGTTCGATAATTAACCAAGGAATCATGAACATATGAACATGGAATAAATATATAAGATAGTCCCATAATAGGCAATAATTCCCCAACAAAAAGGGTGCGATGAGCTCGACCTCCCATCCTCTTGACCAATGGAGTCCTTGAGTGTTGTTGGTAAAATCATCATCCAATGAGTTCCTTCCATTGGAAAGCAGGTCCATGAATCTTGGATATCAGTGCCATTAGTTATTTATGAATATATGAATAATCCCATTGGAGACCATTTGAGGAAATAATATCCTAATAGGAATGATTGCACAAATACTTGACCCCATTCAATTGCTCCCTGGGACCATTTGACTGTGGCACCTTCTTCTCAATATAGAAGGAATAAACTTCTCAGTCCCTATGGAGTCAATCCAATCCCCACTTAATGGATAACGACGTGGATCAGGCTGAAACAAAGATGGTGACTTGAACGTTTCTATAATAACGGACAAATGTTTGTCACCCAACAGACCATTTTTCATTTTACCCAACCACACACCCACGTCTCATTGGAGGTGAAAAAAACTGAACCCAACATGAATCCATCACCAAGGTGGAGAACTTACCCCACTCAAGACACTTCTCCTCACAACAAAAAAAGGTGGGGAAGGAGGATGACCTGAATCATAAATTATGCATATGTTCAAGAGATATTACTTTGACAGGGTCTTTTTGTCCATAATAGTCATATATATATATATATATATATATATCAAAGGTTCCCATAGAGAAACCATTGATCCAAATGACATCCCGATGACCGATGCAGACACACGCCTCAGTGATCCCGCAGGCGACCAGTGCCCCGATGAAAAGTAAGACCCCCTCGCCTACCCAGTGTCTTCAATGCTAGGTATCCAACATGATGATTAAGGAGTACCACAGAAATGGAACTCTCCCTATAGTGGAGGCCACAGGACAACCCTCTAGTCTACAAAAGCTCGCTAGTCACCTCCTTATCTGTGACCGGAACCCCATCACAAGGTGGCACTGGAGGCTGTCTCGAATCATTTTGGGAGCCTATCCCTAGATTGTGACAATGAGTGCCTCCCTTATCTTAGGGAGGCAGATGAAGTCAATGATGAAGACTTCATGTCAACTGTATAAGGGTCCTACTCATAGGACGCTTCCAGAGAGTGTCATCGCCGACACCGGGTGACCAAGTCACCTCATGATAAAGAGGAACTTATGCCAAGGGCACCTGCTGATGTCCAGAAAAACTGGCCCACTCGGGATTCCCACTGAGGGCGTAAAATATATAATCAGTAACAGGATAACACCCTGGTTCTTGATGAAAAACTCCATCATACAAACTCATCAGCATTCAATGGGCCGACATACAACTCTGTCCCTTCCACTCAAGACCACCACCAAAATAGGGTGGCGCAATACGAGCATGTGCACATTCATGATAGTGCTAGCCGGTCCTACTATGTAGACAGAGTAGAAAATTAATTGTAGATATAGATATCTTGTAATGAACAAGATTTCCGTCATCCAAATAGGATGGAAATCCGCTACATGGAGTCACAAATACCTACTGATCTAAATCAAGTATGTCATCAAAATTGGGTGGCAAGAAAATATTATCATATTCAAATTCCTACGGATGTATACAAATACTGTGACACAAATATAGTTGAAAGTGACTAGATAAAAATCCTCAATTGTCAATATGAATCCCACCAGTCAAATATGGTGCAAACTAGAGAAGATAACTAGTGGTAGGCTCATTCCTCTATCATGACATTGGATAATCGACAATATCTACTAGACACTCATGGGAGACCGAATTAGGCACAAACTCCTACTCTGACATTAGAATGGGACTTCATACCCATTACATCCAAAGATGTATCTCAGAACATTCAGAAAAATATGGAATATCATACATCAATTCCAAACCATATCCTCCAAACATGCCAAGATATCATTGCATCGGCGGAAAAGGTGAGAAACCAGGCCCACAACCTGATTTCTTTAGGAATAATGGCTTAATTGCAAAATGGGTTAGTCACTATAGAGTATTTATGCATCCATATTCCAGTTATAATGTGTTGATGATAATATACTAAAATACATGGACAACCAGATTAGGAACAAATACTCATTAAAATTGGGGGATGTCGGTCCAATGTGGTGGCTACTCTAGGGCAGGCTTATATCCCTGCCAAAAATCAAGACGTCTGTTGGCGTATCTTGATGTAATCATGGGAACTAACAAGATATGGAACCATATATAAAGGTTTTTACCAATAGTAGGTGTCCCCAGTTACCTGCAAGAGAGTTCTTGGAAATGAAATGAGCTATAGGAAACTAAAAAATGAAGATCACATACATGATCCTGCTCTGCTGGAAGCTGGGGTTCATGAATCCCTCAAACATATATCAATAAATTCTTGAGACCCTATTATTCCATTACCAAATTATTTAAGTGGCAGTAGAAGTCACAAAGGCACTCCCCTCAATGTTGCTACCAGCAGCTCTGAAGGTCCTCCCCAGATCATCCACGAAAGCTTACTCTGTGGGATAAGAATGATCGATCATGAAATATTATCTCCTAATGCATGTCAAGGTCTCCCTCCCCTTCACCTGAATATTAGATAGAAAGAAGGTCATCCCCTCACTTTTGTCTTCCCAAATGGTCCTCCCTAGGGTATATGCTACATATATGATTTTCCCTTTAGTCGGACGTAAAGTTGTGATGGTAGTCATCACCATGATTACAGTAAATAAAAAGGCCCTCCCCGAAATGGTAGTTGCTTTGAAGGACCTCCACATAGTAATATCAAGAAAATAGAAGTTCCTCCCCTCATTTCATTACTTCCTGAAGGCCCTCCCCAGAATGTACACTACAGAAATTCTCCCTGCAGCCTGGTATCAAGCTGTGATAGTAGTCCTTTACATCATAGTAGTCATTTAGAAGGTCCTCCCCTCAGTGAAATCAAGTAGAAAGAAGGTTCTTCTCTCATGGTAGACCAACCTGAAGATCCTTCCAAGGGTATGCACCATAAGGAAATTCCACACGGTTGGGAATCAAGTTGCAATGTTAGCACTCACCATTGTGGCACTGATCGCAAAGGTCCTCCCCACAATCAAAATTCATACTGGAAAGAAGGACCTCCCCTTTCCAGAATAAATGTGACAAATCCCTCATATATTGAGGAGATTGAAAATATAGATTCAAACATATCAAGAACTCCGTCTATGACGGGTGATATCCTTCCTCAACCAGAGGATGGTTCAGGGCCATACCCATCTTTTGATCTACCCCTGCACCATTAAATTATCAACAAGTCTCCCAACATCCAAAATTCTTAGAAAAAAATTATAATGAAGTAGTCAAGATAGGAATATCAAGTAGAGGATTCCCTTGAAGAACAAAAGTAGGATATATTTCTCATGAGAAGGCAACTAGAAAAGGATAATATACTAGTGATGTATTGGCCTAAGGTCACTTCTCACTTCGACATACCAATGGAGTTGTCTGATGAATGTATTCATGACATTCGCCTCATTTTGTAGACAACTCTTCTCCAGTTAAACAAAATTTTCTTGCCCTATGAAGGGTATAAAGACCATTTCAACATGTTATGGGATCTTCACCATCTAATTGACATGGATTCCCTACCATATGCACTAAATCCATGATTAGAAAGACCAAAGAAAAATATTGAACTTTCTTGCCTCCATGCACTACACAAGTTAAGTTTCCTCATTAGCGACACCTCGAATGGATTTCATATTTAGGGATGGAGAGAACATGGATCTCTACACTTCACCCCACATCCAATCCAAAAAACCTCATTAGAAATGAAATCTTGCAATGTCATTACCCAAAAGAAGCAATAAAATGAAATCTATTCTTAGGAAATATGGAACACTCCACAAAAACTGGCCCAGAGTAAGTCTCAAAAGCATCAGGTCTGCAGAGATCAAGCCATCAAAAATCTTCTGATCTAGGAAACTGAGAACATCTAGAAGGCTTCCCACCTCATGGAATCCAACCAGTAAGTAGTACTCACACCTTCAAAATCCCATAAATTAATTGCAGGTCCAACTCCATACTTATCTCACACCCATGCGAGAGTGCGTAAAATAAAAAAGGTGGAAATAGCAGCAGCTACTTCCAAAATATGGGAACGGTCGTAGCCCATAGGGCTGGGGTAATTTTTAACTCAAAATGCCCCTATAATACCAACAAATCCAAGATGTAGCGCATCAACGAAAGAATGAGAGCAACCTCAACCTATAGGGCTGGGGGCATTTTCACGTCAAGACCCCGCATAGCAAGACCCTGTCTTCTCCCTTATGGGATGAATGATGAGAAGAGAAGCCACTCATTTCACCCTTCCCCATGGTTCATACCCTCTGAGACGAAGTCACATTTCATGGTCAGATCAGGGCTCCCTTTGGTTAAATCATCACCAAGAAACCCAAAGAATACCACATAATAGAAGGAGGAAGTCCAACAAAGGATGAAGAAAGCCTTCATACCATTCAACACTAGGTACACCTACCCCAATAAGGTATTCATTAGTGAACGTGGTAAACATAAACCCCACGTATCTCAAAGTAAATGATACAAAGGGATAGGATGCAAGAGAAGATGGTTCCCTCTAGGAGGCATCCCACATCGAGGTTGATGGTGTGCATACCGAAAACTAGTGAGTGGTTATAAATTTAGGTGCCTCCTCAATTAATCCGACATTACCTCCCTTGTGAAACCCCAAAAGGAGAAGAATAAATCCTAGTTCTTCTATGACCCACATCCTCCTCCCCCAAATAATGTTTTACTCACCGTCATGGAATGATCCGCCATGCAGGAGAATGAAATTAAATAGATCAGGAAAATTGATGTCGAGTTGTGTCGAGGATGCTATCTTACTAGATGTGTTACCTCTATAGAACATCAAAAAGTATTCCCAAAAGAGGTTCCCATACCACATGCAATCATATAGGTAAATAAAGTCATGCTCATATTTCCATCCAACCCAGCACCGAGATCGTCAACCTACGTAAATACAACCCCAGAAGGACATCAAGACTTCCCTTTAATGGGAAGGCAACCATAGTATACTCAAGTCAACCCAAAAAGGATACCCTTGGCTGGGTATCCAACCCAAATTACAGTATAATCGACACATCTATATTTGACCCCTACATCACCCACCCAATCTCATGTCTGGAAGGATACACATCAAGGGATATTGAATACCTTTGAGAAACTAACATCTCAACTAAAACCCATATAGGGGAAACACGCTCTAATACAACCAGAGTGAAAAAATTTCCCTAATTGGGTGAGCAATTTTCTGTCACATCTAGACTTTAGAAACACCATATTCCTAGTGTTAAATTTCTTGGGGGACCCAGAACAGCATCTGATGCACTATGCCTCTTACTGTTACCCCATAATGGTCACTCTGAAGCAGTAAGAAGTGGTAAAACTCATGTTCTTCATGAAAACCCTTCAGGGTTTGGAATTAATATGGTTTACTAGCTTTCCAGCTAACTGAATCATAGGATGGGAGGACATATAGAAATAATTTATCTTCTAGTTCAGTTCGACATTTATTAAGATGATAATCAGCGATCTCATGAACTACAAGTAGAGATAGAATAAAAGAGTTTCAAACTTCATTGTCAAATGGAAAGGTATGACTTATTACTTGAACCAACCACTCCCCCAATATGAAATTATCTCCATGTAAATCGATAACCTTTAGGATGAATTGCGAGACACCGCTCATCCCAGTGAAGTACACAAGTGGGTTCTGACTATGTAATTGCCCGAAGGATAGAATACTCCATGTAGTAGACCAATCTCAAGTCCCGAGTGGCCCTATCAGCCCAAGGAAAAATAGTGGGAAATGCGGGAGTGGATTCTATCACACATAATCAACCCCTGACACCAGCTCCAGTCGTGAGGCCTCCACTGAACCATGCAGGACCCCCTGGACACCAACAACTACCCCCACCATAGTAAGATGAGCAAAGGGTTGATAAAATAAAGAAATTATAGGAACAGAGAAATAAAGTCTACTCATTCTGAGATGACCAAGTCTGTGGATACTTCATAGCCTCCATGAATTTCAACATGATCTGGACACTAGATCCAAAGTGATCTGATTAATTGGGTCTCGAAGATCGTCCAAATTATTGTACCTATCACCAGATACTGGGGCACACCATCAAGTGATTCTTCTTATTCAAGGTTCTCCTAAAAAATATGGTGGATTCCAAGAATTCAAGTTGGGTCTTCCACCATCACAAGTGGCATATGTCTCCACCTCAGACTCAAGAGAGGAAGAGGAATGGAAAACATTCGCCAGTAAAAAGGATAAAAAATTTGACAATTGGGTGACTGGGAAAAGAATCAGATGAGCTCATGGTATACTCCAGGTGTAGTTGAAACAATAGACCATGCCCCCAACAGCTCCAAATGCAACACAACCTTCATCCTCAGCCCTGCAGCCCTCTAAGGGATAGAAGGGAAGAAAGTAGAAACAAGAATATGAACTAAAACCAAAGGAAAATATATTCTTGATGCTTTTGGACTTCATGATGGAAGACTTGGTACAAAGGGAACCACCTCGCCAAATGGAATAATGGGCACCACCACACAAAATGGCCCCATCATAAGAAGATATTCAGACATAAGAATTATCTGATCAACAACTGATCTATGGATCCATTAATGTAATTCACTTTATGGACCCCTTCTCTGATAGAGACTATGTCCACAAACCCAAATTACCCATACCCAACTAGAGAGATGGAGGAAAAGGTCGTAGCGGTCAAAGGTTTTATGGAAGGAATGATCATGGAAGGAGTCAAATTCCCTACCACATATTAACTCAAATCATTAAAATTGTGGAAAATTGAGGAAGGACCCTCCGACAGACACAACAAGAACCAGAATGTTTATCCTCCCTCACAAAAACAAATACGAACCATGTCATCTTATAATATCTGTCAGAGGAAGAACAAATATCCAATTGCCCAAGGAATACATGCAGACCAGTTCGAATGATCATGGAATGACCACATCACCACCAGCTCTAGTCACAGAGGTTGGACCATCTGTGTCCAAAGATTAAACCCCTAAAGTATCTTTGGAAGAGAACACTTGAGCCAGGAAAAGATGACCTTTATAGCAGAAATATGATATTCTAAAGTATCTAGCTTCATTACCAAAAAAGTTATCAATCCTAGATTCCTTGAGTCTATCATCATACCTTAGGGTGGCACCCATAGAATCCTTACTAAGTCCCTAGTAATTAGAATATGAATTATCCACAACCAATGTTTATCAGATAAAGATAAATCACGAATAATTACACACCTTAATCTCCTTCACAAACAAGGATGAAGATTCCATTATACAGGGTCACATCAAACCCTTATATGTGTCTGGAAGGATTAATTGCATTTATGTCCATAGTATTTTCATCGACAATGGCTATGGAGTCAACCTATTCTGATAGTGAACACTTCATCGACTGGGCTATGATGAGGTCAGTTTAACACCCTACACCATGACTCTGCAGGGATATTAAAAAAGTGAGAAGAATTCATTGGGATGAATCAAGCTTAAAACATGGATTGGATGACTCATGTTTGATTCTAGGATTATAGTAGTGCAGCAAAGTATGACCTTCAATGTCCTGTTAGGGAGGCCTTGGCTTCATCGGAATACTACAATTTCGTCATCATACCATCAGTGTTCCAAATATTATACTAATGGGAAAAATATACATTGCATGCCAATAAATCCTCATTCGAATCATGTGAGTCACATTATAATAATGTAGGGTTCTATGAACCGAAATAGAAGAAGTCTTTGGCTGATGATGTTGACTAGATCACTACACCAAATGGATTGGAAATGGATCCTGCCAATCCCCTCCAATAGCTCGGGGAAGAGTATGTATTTCTCATCAAACAAGTTAAAATAATGAGTTCAAGCTTGGATACATAATCAATCTTTTACATGATTTACATTGTGACCACCATGTACAAATACACTGAAGAGTGGTCTGACTCATATGATGTCAGGAAAGGCCCTAATAAAGATTCTCCTGACCCATCCTCTGGACCCCAAACCGTTCTTCCCTTACTCACTAAGGCAGAAAACTATTTCCCTCCCAACATCAAAGAGTTAAACTCAAAAATACTCTCTCTATTAGAATAGGAAGAACCAGATGAAGAAGAATAAGAAGAAGAAGAATAATAAGAACTCAAAGATTCCCCTCCTTCATTCAAAGTAGGTGTCTCCACCATAATCGATGAACATGGGGAGATAAACACGGGTACCGAAGATGAACCGCAGACCACTCTAATTAGTGTGGATATGCCTGTCAAGGAGAAAAAGTCATATACCGACATCCTAAAAAGTAATTTAGATTTTTTTTCCTAAAACTACATAGAAATTCCAGGCCTTGATCCTGAGGCCACCACTCATCATCTGGGTTTCCCAGAAGATCACTGGGGCTATATGTAGGCAACTAGAAAGAGCCACTCGACTAATGCAGCCATAAGAGAGGTTGAAGTTGACAAGATAATCAAAGCCAACATTATAAGTGAAGTCCAATATCTGATCTGGATGAAAACATTTTCCCTTCCAAAAAGAAGAACATACATATTATAGTGTGCATCGACTTCAGGGACCTTAATCGGAAATGCTCAAAATATGATTTCCCAATCCCGATCACAGAATTGTTGATCAATGTGACTGACAGATATGAGGACCTCTATTTCATGGATAGCTATTTTTGAAAAAACCTGATCCAAATGGCCCGAATAGATGAAGAATATACTACATTCAGGGACCCTTAGAGAGTGTTCTATTATAAGGATATTCCCTTTGGTTTAAAAAATTTCAGTGCTACATATCAGCGCTCCATGCATATCATTTTCAAGACCTTCATAGGAATGTTTGTTGAGTGCTATGTCAATGATCTTGTGATTAAATCATGACATCACTCAAACCACCTGACCAATCTTGAAACTGTCTTAAAAAACTACGACAACACAGGATAATTATAAATCCCCTAAAGTGTGCCTTCAACATTACCTATGGGAAATTCACTGGCTTCTTCATATGCAATCGTGGAATCTATATTAACCCTGTGAATAAAAAATACATCCTTGGAATGTCTCCACCTCGCAACCTCACCAAGTTGAGAGGTGTCTAGGGGCACCTGGCCCACATCCGACGCTTCATAGCCATCCTTGTGAGTAAATGTTTACCTTTCACTAGGTTAATGAAGAAATAGGTTACATATGAGTGGGATAATGATTTTCAAAAATCATTTGATAATCTCAAAATATATCTCCTAATACCAGAAGTTATAATGATGCCAGTTTAGGGGAGGCCACTCATTTTGTATGTAACTGCCTTGGAACGGTCATTAAGCTCCTTCATCACACAAAATAATGATGCCAGCAATGAGAAAAACCTCTATTACCTCATCTGAACAATTTTTGATGATGAGAACTTATATTCAATAATTGAAAACAACTACTTAGGCCTAATTTTCATGGATAAAGAATTCAATAATTACATGCATCACCACAAGGTCCACTTGGTCTCCCACTGCAACCCACTCAAATATATCATCAATTGTCTCATGCTAACTGGACACCTATCATGATTGTTAGTAATCCTGCAATAGTTGACATAAAATATGTGCCCTCAAATTCTATCAAAGGTTAGGCATTATCATAGTTCCTAGTAGAGCACCCCTCAAAAGAAACAACCTCGTTGGATGATGAACTTTCGGATGAAGAAGTGATCTTCATCCAAGAGGACCCCTAGACATTGGAAATTTACTTCGATGGTGCTTCTAGATACCAGATAGGAATATGGATGGAGGATCTCAATATCAACAAAGTGGGGCTAGGGTTTATTCTTGTATCCCCTGAGAGAGTTGTTTTTATTTTAACCTTCCTACTTTCAGATGGATTTAAAAATAATGAAGCAAAATAACAGGCCCTCATTGCAGGCCTAGAGATGGAACCTCATGCATTATCCAAACACCTGGAGATAAAAGGTGATTCATTGATAGTTATCAAGAATGTCAATGATGACTATGCCATTAAGAATGAAGTCTTGGTCTCCTTGATGAACCATGTTTGAGAACTGATGGTAGAATTACCAGCAGAACCAACACTAGCCTATATCCCCCAGACACAAAATGCTCAAGCCTATGCATTGGAAAACGCAGTCACAACCCTAGATAAACCAAACTAGGATGAAAAAATTATTATAATTTCCCACCGTACGATGGTCTTTCCATTTATTTAGAACAATATGGAGAAAATCAATGAGATTAGTCCCGTTTCTGAGCCTTAGGGTCACACCATCGGCTAGATAACTCCCATTTAAAATTACTTATAGAGGGGGGAAATCCCACTAGATAGGGATGGAAGAGAACATATCTGGAGATAGGCATTAAAATTTGTCTTTTACAATGTCATAAATCAAGAAAAAGTTTCTCTACAAATGAGTCCTTGAAAGATCCTTTCTCGGGTGCATCGATGGAGAAAATATTGTTGTCGTCATGAAAGAAGTGCACACCGGATCTTATAGAGCACACCAAACAACAACCAAGATCTCCCATAAAATTTTAAGGATTGGATACTATCATAACACTATGATATAGCTAAGTACTCCTAGAAATTTTCAGTCTGGGGGATGGATGTTGTGGGACCATATACCCCTACCACATCCAGAAAATTCAAGATCATTCTCACACCAACCAACTTCTTTTTCAAATGGGCCAAAGCCACGCCCCTTAAAGAAGTCAGGGTGAAAATAATTGTTATCTTTATGAAGGCCAACATCATTACTAGATTTTGTGTCCCACACACAATACTGATGGACAATGGCACCAACTTCTGCTATGCTGAGTTGGACAAGTTATACATGGAGTACAAAATCAAAGTTAACTATTCATCCCACTACCATGTGGTGGCCAACGAGAAGATAGAGTCTTTAATCAAGACATTGTCTAACATAATCCAAAATATAATAGATAAGGATAAGAAATTGTGGACAGACAAGATCCTTCATGCTTTATATGATTATCGGACCACGACCTACACTGCCACCCAAACAACCCCATACTCACTAGTATATGGGGAATATGAGGTTTTTTCTATCGAAATTTAAGTTCCATCCCTCCATGTGTCCATTTTCAATCAACTATCCATGGATGAGAAATCACAGAGATGGTTTGATGTGTTAGAGTAGTTAGATGAGAGATGATTGCACACTTTGCACCATTATGAAGTCTACTAAAATCAGATCATGTGAGATTTCATCAAAAATTTCTACCTTTTATCTTTCCTCAAAGGAGAGATGGTGTTGGTCCTCATAACCCTGATGATACTCGAGAAGAATCCCCCAAATCATTAGCTAATGTGGGAGTGACCATATGTCATACATAGGGTCTATTCCAATGGAGCATGATCCTTTATATGAATGGATGGATAACTCATCATGGCTCCCACAAATGCAAGGTTTCGGAAGAAGTACTTCACATAACAATGACACCCATTAACGGTCCAAACTCTATGTCCCTAAACTATGAGTTATCATCCTGACCACATGAAAATAAATTGTATGGTATTAGTCCTTTCAAAATGACATTAAACTAGTATTCTATTTTCTTTTCTGCATGACTCTAAACTACATATCATAGTGTCCTAGATACAAGTTATTAAACCAAGTAGCATAAATAATCTTAATCAAACGATGGTAAACTGCACAGTCCCTAAAGAACTATGTACAACTTGATTCCCATTAATCAGGGGGATATGTAGAGATGCCTTGACCCTTGATCTGGGACCAACCCCCACAAAAACTTCCTCTATCATATCCTTGATCTCTTCATATTTATGACGGAAACACTTTTCACTCCTTTTTTCTCACATCGAGTATAACTTACGTGAGTTTAGGATTGGTGGTAAGTATTCCCTTACGTGAAAAAACTACAAAGGAATATGGTCGACCCGACACCTTTAGTAGATGAAACCAACATACCCCTACTCCTATGTCCAAGCCTGATTGGTATGGGGAACGTTCAGAACTACGTATGTCTTGATTCCTACCATTGCGGGATATGTAGTGATGCCCGGATTTGGAATCTCAGCCCTGCCACCAACCAAAAAAAAGAAGCTCCCTCTCACGTCCCAACACGTGTACTAAACCTTTGTAGGGAACATTCAGAACTATATATGGCTGGATTCATGTCCTCGTAGGATACGTAGTGACACCAAGATCTGGAATCCTGACCCAACCACCATTAAAAAAATTCCCTTTCCCTCGTGTATAGGTCAAACTTATACAGGGAATCCATGAGAGGTCCTAACTGCATGAAAATAAATTGCGAGATTCCTCAAGAGTAACGTGCGGCCCGATTCCAAATGTTATGAGATCCTGCACATGCCCCCCACTCATAAGGAGTTAAAAGATCATGCTTTCCTCCTACATATGAGTCAGATCTATGTGGAAGATCCATTAGTTCACGACTAATCAGGGTCTGGATACTTCTTACATTCCTAGACACATCTTTCCCATTTTTCAAACTCCATACTCTAAGAAAGATTGGAACCCATAAACATTCATGGACATCAGATATGGAAGGACAGTTTCATGCATACCCCTTTAATTGAATATTCACATCATGCCCCTATGGCTCTGCATATGTCGCCGACAAAACGACCATCGATTAAAGGAAAATTATTCCTTAGGAGAGTCCCCTCCTACCTCGGTATTCCTAATGGCTTCCAAGCCCCATGTAATTAATCATGATCCATGTTTCCCCTTGGGACTATATTTTACACCTTCTATATTCACTCATTTATAAGGAATGCTAGAACATCCCAACCAAAATTACCTCAAATTTATTAATTATCTTTATGACAACATAATGTCTTCACTGAATGAATCTAAACTGTACAACATAATTTCCTCACTACACAATGCAAAACTAAAAGGATAGGATCATCCTTGATGTATGAAGATAAATTGAATAGTATTGGCTCAAGCCTAAATTGATTCCCTTTTTTTATTTTTCTATTCTTAAGTAGTGATTCAGAATCCTTGTAACCCCTTATTTCTCACACCAAGCATAGATCACGTGAGCATAGGGGTCTCAGTGAGAGATCCACCATGAAATCATGGAAAATTAATCTAGGAATTAGGTCCTAGTAGCGCAATCCTAAAAGGCATGTCATGGTTTCATTCCCCATAATTAAACCCAAGTCCTGGTTATACGATGTTAAAATATAGGGTACCCCAAATATGGAACGAATGCATCACCCTATGTTTGAGTCAGATCTACCTAGAAGATACCTGATCCCACGAGTGAATCACAACCTAAATGTCACTTATGTATCTAGATACACTCCTTCCCTACCTTAAACTCTACACTTTGAGTAATCTTGAATTATCATAATCTTCCATGGCCATCAGAGATGGACGGACAATGTCCTGTAGACACCTTTGTTTGACTATACAAATCAATCCCTAGTGGTTCTGCATATGATTCCTACGAGATGGTCATCAATCAAATGAAAATTTGTCCCCAGGAGATTCCTCTCCTATCTTAGTATTCTTAATGGCTTCCAAGACTTTTGAAATCACTTATGACTCAATAACCCTTAGAATCATGGTTTACATTCTCCTTCCTACCCACATACAAGATATATCAGAACATGATGGCTTGACTCACTTTTGGTCTCTCTTAAGGCTTCTGTAAAATAAATATACCCCATCTATATGCGTGAAGTTGATCTGAATATAAGAGAAAAAAATTCCCCCAATTATTTCCGAGTTTACTAGAAAAGTTTAGCTAAAAGAAATGTATATTTCCATGCTAAGGAGAACCCCTTGTCAAAGGTCATATGCCATGTTCAGAAAGGTCCCAATCTCTATAATCCTTCATAGCCATCAGAGATGAAATCCCAATGTCCTACGAAAACCTTTGATTGACTATTCACATCATGCCATAGTGGATCTTCATATAATTCCTACAAAATGACCGTAAATCAAAGGCAAATTCATCCAATTGATAGTCATTTCCATATTATGTATGATATTTTGAAATCCATATCCCATCTCACCCCCACGATTTGGAAAACCCCTCTGGATAATGGCTTACATATCGTCCCCTTTTCAAATGACCAGGCATGAAAAATATTTTTAATTAAACTGACCGTTTTTTGGATTTCTCTTACGAAAGTAAGAATCACATGGGAGTGGTTTCCCATTCAAAGATGATATTAATGTTCCTAATAAATTCATACATCATCACATAGACATTCCATCCGCTTTGGCCCCATCATAAAAACAATTTAAAAGTTTTTTAAATCCTCCTAGGCCATCAGATATGGAGGGACAGTGTCCCGTAAACACCTTTTTCTTACTATGCACATCATGGACCAGTGGCTCTGCATATGAATCCTATAAAATGGCCATAAATAAAAGTAAAATTAAGCCTCATGAGAGTCCTATCCTACCTCCATACTCCTGAAATGGATCCTGAGCCTTATATATGTCAAAAAGTCAGAAATTTATGGTCATGAAAAATCCATCATTCATGTTTGAAAGTAATTGAGAAAATCCCAGCAACGAATACCAAATTAGGGCCCCTACCTCGTCATGTTTGGTCAATGCACTTTGACCTAAAATGATAGTTATCAGTCTGATTGGTAGGACGATGAACTGCTAGTGAAAAAAATGTAATACTCACTGAAGTGAAAACCCTCAAAAGGGAACCCATGGACAAAAATTTAGTGTTAGATCATTAAACCTATATCATGTATGGTTTAGAAAAAAAAATTGTTGAGCTATCAAAAAATATTTAAATCTTGTTAGGTAGAAAACCTCTAAAGGGTGTTCTAAGAAAAAGTCATGTGATACCCGCTAAGCCCATATCAAGTAGTATTAGGAAAAAATTAGGGTAACAATTAAAAAGACAAAAAAGTTCTTATGATTTTTCATGAAACCTTATAAATAGTTGATTTATTCTTGTTGAGTCTCATGGATCAGGAAAAAATTAGATCCTGATTCGATTATTTAAATTTATTGGTTTTGAACTGTGGTTTAAAATTAAAGCCTGAATGAAATGATGTTTATATGATTGACTGTGATCAATTGATATGAAAAAAATGAAAAGAATAAGAATTTGAATTAAAATTAGTTTCATTGTGTTCAAAAAATATAGTGGAGGAACACCCCCAGTTTGGAGTCTCTTCGTAGTATCAAAGGAAAACGAGTACACACAATGATTTGGGGAAAAGTTACAACAAGGATTGACTCACCCATTCTAGGAAAATGGCAAGTGACTATCATGGGACATAAAGAGTTTTTTCCAAATAATATCTCTCATCCCCTTCATCCTTTGCCATTGGGTGCGTGCGTTCAATAACGGCTTTAAGTTCCTTCCCTTTATTCTAGATATCTTCATAATTGGCACACAAATAGTCGATTTGAGACTTCAACCTTACTATACGAGCCTCAAACTCTTTTAGATATTCCTTTTGGGTGACCACAAAATCATGATCCTTTACCTCTTCTGTCGTTAGGTGATAGAGTTCCTCCAAAACATCAAAGAAGGTATTCACCTGATGATGGGAAGAATTGAACTTGGCAAGTTTATCCTCTCAAGAAGCGAGGAATTCTTGGGCTATGACGATCTGGTAGATAATGATATGTAGATGTCGATAATCAAATCCATTAGAACCCATCTTGGTGAATAACCTCCGAAATTTATCAGTCTCTTCATTAAATCTAGACAAAGGTGTTTCCATGGAAAGAGCACATAATTGATGTCATTCCTGATTTCGCACTGCCTGATGCCTCCCTGCGGCACCGGGGACTTGGTCCCACCCTACCTCAATGGGTATATAGGAAAGAAGTATCATTATGGGAGTAGGAAGGGACCTAAGATAAGTTACCCATGATAGGGGGCTCTCTTTACCCTCATATGGTTCGACCATTGGATCCAGATGCAGAGGACTAGATGTGACTTCTGGGCTATATGGTGATACTCTGCTAAGGACAACCTCATTAGGGTCATGGAAAGTATCCACTGGAGTGGAGTAGTCTGAATCACTCCCCAGAGAGATATGCCGCACTAATGAAACCCCTTCGAGATGCTTTTGACGGAGAATCGAGCATCTTCTTACCAAAAGGGTGGGAACAGATGGTGTATCCATCATGGATACTGTAGGAACAGGAATAGAAGACGTATCTATCATACTCATCACAGAATAAAGAATATATGGAATGGAAATCTAGGTCAAGACAGGTTGAATAATGTTTATAGGTTTTTGGGCCCGTAGAACTTGTCTTCTATGAACCCCGTTATGGTAACAACCCACCCATAGTTGGGAATATTTAAGCGACGGAAAAGTGGATCCCATCATATTGGGGATGATAACTTCCATTGGAGCACCTTCATTCACCCTCATAATCCATAATTGGTGAAGAATTATGGTATGATATTCTCCCCTTAAATCAATAGTAGTAAGAGGCACAGTTTTTTTAAGGCACCGAAATTTCCGGGAGAACCAGTAAAGGAGGTATGGCTCACAAATGGCCACTCGATCTATGAAAGTAGTGAAAATCTCATCCCGAAGTGAGATAATGTATGAGTTTTCCTCTGAGGAACCTCCTGTGTCACCTCTTAATGACCCGTGAGGTGTAGGGTGTGGTGAAAATGAGAAGAAAGAAGCATCATTATGTAGCCTGACTGCATCACTAACGCTTAAAGTCCTGGGATGAATAACATAAATGCCGAGAAGGGATTTCTAAAATTTAGAGTAGGGAACCCTCGTAGTGTGTCGATATTCATAAAAATGGAAGTTTTCTACCATCCACGCCTACAAAAATTGAAATGTTCCACTAAGATGGTGTGGAGGTATACCTTCTTGTATTTTTTCAAACAACTCATAAAGACATGTTATAGTAGTAGTGGCCAGATTGATGGGTCAACCCTCTTTCAGCACAACTGCAATCATGAGAGTGCAATCCCTGACCCCGATACATACATCAAAGGATCGGAAAATCCATCCACTCAAAAACATGGAAAAGAAACTTGTTAATCTAAGATCATGTGAAACATATGGTTGAAGCTCATATCCTCAGGTAGTATATCACCCCACTTCGAGGGTTGTGCAATATGGCCCTAGAGTCTGTCGAGACTGACAGGATGGATGAGTTCGACTATGGAGAGCTCTCAGCATAGTCCTGTTCACCTAAAAAATAACCCTATCCCTACCTTAAATGTGATAAGAGAGTGATATTGTAGGGGCTAATCAAGTAATCCCTCTGCCATTACCAGTAGGATCCTTGTCAATGGCGACACATGGTTGGTATTATCCCAATTAGTGGATTCCAGAAGAAACTCTTCATAAATAATATCCAAGTATGGGGAGTCTTATAATCTAGTGTATGTCCCATAAGCTAATTCCTACCTCCCCATGTGACAAATAGAAGGTGTTGGTGCTTGAACACAAACTTCTTAGCAGTTCAAGAATGATCTTGCCTGGAGAGAAAGATGCAAACTGAGGAACTCAGGCTTCTTGATATAAGTTAACCAACTCCAACTAGTTAGGGGAATCTAAATAGGTTGGATGTACCTAGAATTCCCAGACCCATTCATCAGATAAGATTCCTCCAGATTGCAGGTCCTATTTGGTGCTCCACTTGTTGTTAGTGTTTTCTTGGGAAATGTTGATAATAGATGAGTACTCTCATGCGACAGTCTCTAGGTAGTGTTGTGACACCTGCGATCACCCTAATTCGATTCCAAGACTTCTAATATGAAAACAATTTTCAGAATTAGATTATCTAATACTTCTCCTACTAAGGAAGTATTGGATAGATCATGTCCTTATGGTGCTTTTAAGATAATGAAAAGAGTATTGGGGTCAACCAATGGCAGAATAACATCATCAGGAAGACCAATGTTTTAATGTAGAAATTGTACGGAAAACGGGTAAGCTATGAACTTTGGCATGAGGAGATATTTTAAGAAGTTGTCATGAAGAAAAATGTAGGATCAAATATGGTCTTCACTATCCCCCACCATGGTTTCCCATTTCATCGTCAATTTTGCCAAATCCTGTGAAAGAGCCATTGCAGCCCGCACAGAAAGATCTGAAAGCCCATAAAAAGTTAGTCTAATAAAAATGATTGGATAAAGGCCACAAAAAATGGATAAAGGGGTTAAAGGAGTGTCTATTTGAGACTCCACATACCGCTCCAAGGAACGGTATGTGGTATCCATTTCCATTGTGTTTAATGATACGTGGAAGAAATCCCCACATACTACTGCAGCATGTGGAAGCATTATACAGAGTACAACCACTATATGTGAACCATTAGCAAGGCACTGGCCTATAGAGAATTGGCTAGAAAATATAAGAATTCATGGAAAGAAAAAACCATGAACCAAGACCTCTCCAAGCCTATATTAAAATTTGTTGTTTAAAAGTTTAATTTTTGATTATTAAGTTTTAAAGTTCAGTTTTCCGGTTCAAGTTCAGTGTGAGAAACACGCAAACCTCATAGTTTTATCCTACATAGAGGTATGAATTTTAGTTTTAAATTCCACAATGTAGTTCAAAAAATCCAAAATCAGGTTTCCGAGCAGAGGCAATTGTGAATATTTCGATTCATGAAATGTACAAATCGGTTCACGAATATAGATTTTGCAAAAAAAATAGATGGTACACAAATGCAGAGAAAGCTGAGAGAGAGTCGAGAGCATTTTTCACCACAAGAAATGGTAAAATAAAAATGACTTGGTCCCCTATATATATGTGTGGTCCCCTTCTACCGGACCTATTTGTTCTACCAGGAACCACTTTAGTTCAAGACTGCTTCTATATCAAAATAGTCTTCTATTCATTCCAAAAAATCCTCATTCTGATGGGGAAAATTGGTGGGTCATAAAAACTTTTCAAAGGAAATAAATTAGTCCCAAAATCAATTTTTAGAAGGAAGAAAGATTTCATAAAAGTCAAGTAAAGAAAATAAACTCAAATTGAGTTGAAAACATTGGATGAAACTTGAAGGAATTGAATTTACCAAAGAGTTTTAAGTGACATGCGTACCATCGCCAGGAAGGGTTTGTAGACTGCGTGAATCATGAATCACCAGTACCTAGAATGACCCGTGAAATGATGGATCACATAGAAATGGAAAATGAACCAAAGAATCCACAAACCACATTGCTATGGGAATCAAGCACACAAAGGACGTCTATATACCATCTTACGAACTCAACAATCCATAGACGAATCAAATTGTTAGGGTTCTGCGACCCATTACTCACGAACCATAGAATCTACAAACCCTAGTTGACCAAGTCTTCTGCTGATTAAGATATCTCTTTATGGGATTCTAAAATGTGGCAGCATTCCCATATTTATGATTGCCCTGATACTCTATAAAAGGATCACAAAAGGAATTGAGAGGGGACAGATGAAGAAATCACAGAGGAGACCCTAGAGGTTGGAAGAATGAATTCGTAGAGGATTTAGGCTTTGGTCTCAAATCATTGGAAAAGTAAAAATCTACAACCACATTTCCACAGGTATAACTAGCCGCGAACCATAAAGTGAAGGAGCTTCATAATAATGGGAATATTGTGGATCTAATTGGTGTAATCTCAAACCATACATTCTTTGTGGATTATCTCCCTGTAAATGATCGGTTTCAGGACCCTCCTTCAAAATTGTGTTCCACGTAGTGTATCACTATGTGGAATGAGCTCGGTGCCATATATTGAATTGGTACGTGGATGGAACCCAAAGCAGCATGGAAGAATGCATCTAGGACCATGTACCACTGTGGTGTAAGGTGGTCCATACCCATGCCCACGTACTGCTTTGGTATGCAGAAAACCCCTCTACCCACATACTAATATGGTATGTAGAGATCCCCCTATCCCGCATAAGAAAACAGTATGTGGAATGGGGCGTCTTTAGGGGTTATTGCCTCTGGATCCAATCTCATCCCTCTGTTACCATTCAGTCCACTGTAGTTTCTCCGCAAACCATTCCCCCAGCATCAGGCCAAGGCATCCTCTAAATCCCATATGATCATATCATCAGGTGCATCATTGCACCCATTTGATTCTACATACCCATGGTATGTTGAGTCACAAAGGATCTCCCCACAATGGTTTTGACTCCAAGGATGTCTATAAGTCTACATTCCCATGGTAGCCTAAATTCCAACCTTGGGAGACTGATGTGAACCTTCCCATTATAGGGATTAATGTTGATCACTTGCTTTTTCATTCAATGAATAATGGTGATCAATCGAAGGAATCATGTACCCTTATCCTTTTGACGATAGGAGACATTCCTCCCCATTCTCAGAATGTGATTCGGGGTGCTCCCACTAAGGTAAGTCCATGATCTTCCAAGGGTCAAGCCACATGACCTCCAATTTCATCCCACATTTAATGGTTCATTGCCTTGTGCCATCTTCCATGGTCGCCCCAACCCCTTTTGTCATAGGCCTGCCCTCTCCCATCAGTGGGAGAGGAGGTGTGTAGCTAGTTGGATCTCTCACATGCTCTTGTTTCTCACACTGAGTATGACTCAAGTGGACTTAGAGATTTTTGATGATCCCCATTTCCACACAACCAACCCATCAGAACTATGATAACATTGATTCCTAGTCAAACCATGATATGTAGGTTGCCTTCTTGAAGGTCCGAGCTCAAAAGGGGATCCCTTACAAAAAGGGTTCACCCAATCATGACCTCCTAAATAATAAGATCTCATGTGTAATACCCAACCCATCTAAACTATGTGGGCTTTGATTCCTCCCCTGAGGATATATAGGAATCCCATCTTATGGTTCTGATCCTAACATCAAGCCACCTTATGTCCCCCGAGGATGACGATAAAATCCAGAGTGTTTGCATGGATTAAGTCTGCATTTCCATAGTAGTATCGAATCCATGTATGCCTATGATGATTGTGCAAACCAAGGGTATCCTGTTGACAAACTCTTCAATAATGAACCAAGTATTCACAAACATATTAACACTACTTAAATCTATAAGAGTCCTAAAATAGGAAATAATCCCCCCCAAAGGGTGCGATGAGCCCGACCTACTATCCTCTCAACCAATGGAATCTTTAAGTGTCATTAGACAAATCATCATTAAACAAGCACCAGAATTTGGAAATAAAGTCCACTAATCATGGATCTTAGTGTAGTTGGGTGTTTTTGGATCCACGAATAAACCCGTTGGAGACTATCCAAGGATTTTGTATCCTAAGAGGACTAATTGAAAAAATAATTGAACCCATGAAATCACCCCCTGGGAAAATTTGACTATGGAACCTCCTTCTCAGTATAGAAGGGATAAACTACCCAGTCCTTGTAGGTTCAATCCACCCCATAAAGAATAACGATGTGGATCGAGCAGAAACAAAGTTGGTGACTTGAAATATTCTATAATAATTGACAAGTTTTTATCACCCTTCGAACTATTTTTCACTTTCCCCCACTTCACACCTACAACACCTCAGAGGAAAAATAGTGTTCCATACAAAAAACATTATATAGTTGACAGTTCCCACCTAGAATTTGATCACCTGGGGTTAATAATTCCATATGAATCAAAACTGAAAATCATGTTCCAATCTGTGCCAAAAATGACATAAAGAGGAAATATATAGTTTTAATATCCTTTTGGTTTGTCGATAAAAGCCATTGTTTCATTTTAGTTGATTTAGTTTTGTTATGATTGCCTACCAACTTAACTAGTTCTTCCAATTCCAAGGAAAACTCTAAACCACCACATGACCTTTGACTCCCCTCAAACCAATCCATCTTTTACACTTCACTACCCATTCCAGCACCATATTTTACCTTCTATCACCTCATAATTTTATGAAGCTAAATAAGATATCAAAAAGTGGTACTTATATAGATTGTGGGTCTAGCTCAAATCATTTTTCAATTAATATGGTTTAAAATTCATTAGTTTATCTAGGGTTTCCTTCTTTATGTTGTACCTTTGGTAGTAATTCCCTATATCTCTGCTACTCAACTAGGCTTATCCTTAGTACTGTACTCTAATAGTCGATTGATTATTAATATGTGACCTATGTTCAATCATATGATAATATAATCCATCAATATATGTAATTATCAACCTTCCTAACCCCCCTAAAGGTTTAGATATTTTAGAACCTTCCCCTGAGCCATTATTCTTCTATAATATTTCTAGATTGAATGAATGGATAAAAAGTTCCTCTCCTATTGGCTTCATCATATTGATCTTCTTTGTCACTGGTAAAGGAATGGGAATCAGAGCTTGACTACACCTTCTTCATCTATCAAATTTCTATATTTCTTGATTTTCTGGGAGGGAGTAGAGATTCAAGGTTCATTGGAAAGTACTTCCTTTCTATTAGTGACATCATAAAGGATTAAAAGAGATAATATGTTAGTGGTTAGCCTACCCATGACTCATAATTGATAGTTTCTGATGAACAAATATGGATATGGGGCCTACCTATGACTGATTTCCCATACAATTTTGAAAGGCATCTTATTCCAGGGCACATATCCAACTTTGGTGTTGGGATAGATGGATATAATGTATAATAATGTTCAATGGTAGAAAAAAAGGAAAAAACTGAAAGTGACACCCACAAAATAATAAATATGTGGAATTAAGCATCCATCAACACTCACATGTCTATGTTCCCTATGTTAGTATTATTTTTAAGAATCCTTCCAAAATATATTATTAATTAAGAAAACATACTCATGGAATCACACATATATATTCCAAGTGTGTCATGAGTGGAATTACCAACCATAAAATCATTCCAAAGGAAATCGATAACTTAACTAGAAACTAGGAAATCTATAAGTAAGATCAAGGATCGTATAAAATATTCTAAAAGCCTTTGTTTGTGGTTTAGTGTAGTTAGGGTATTAGCTACATTTTATAGTTAGGTAAGGCCAGGGTTAATGAGTACATAATATATTTACCACTCATCAATATGGTGGGAACCCGATTAAATAGTGATAAACCTAGGTGGATAAATAATTGTTGTTCTCATAGGGAAAGAAAGATGATTTACCCAGGGAGTCCCTAAGTATATATTCTAAAGTTCAATGTGTTGAATGATAGGCCAGAATATTTTTAACAACCTGTATTTTTTGTAAAAAATATATAACCTAGATAACATATTATACATTATCGAGCCAGTTCAAGGTATTTCCATAAATCCTAACTAACCTCTTCAATTTTTAATGTCGTACTTGGTAGAATGAGTGGAAATTCTAGATGGAGGTCTCTTGGATCTTTTATCTATCTCCCTTCTAATAAATCGATTGTCAGTTCTTTTCAGACGTCTATTACATCCCTTAAGTCAATCTTATGGGTAGATAACACAATAGTATAATGATAAGATTCATCAACTAAATATTAAATAAAATTATATTTAGTACTTAGTCGATACTTGTTTTTTCAGATAATTAGCCTACTATCTTGATTATACCGACTTCAATTTAAAGGGAGTTGTTGGAGTGATTTGATAAATCCTATTGGAGTTCTATAAAATTTACTTGAATGATAAGAAAATATAAGTCTTACATTTTGTTTTTAGGGGAAGGAAGTTCTCATTTTGAAACATATGATCTCTATAGAAAAAAAATAAGAAATCTAGGGATAGAGTGGCTGGATAGTCATAAACCTATAGAGAGCTTAAGAAATATTGAAAACTGGAATATTGAAAGATAGAAGTCTATTATAAAAAATATATTTTTCGAATATTCAAATAATTTTTTAAGTGTATGGATGAACCCCTTAGTTTTAGTGTTAATAATTAATTAATTAATGTGTGATTGGTTAATTTTTCTCTCCATAAAAGTTGGGTTTCAAGCCTATAAATGAATTCTCTGACTCGCATTCAGTACTCTACTCTAATAGACATTCCATTTTCAGTTCACTCTGATCTAACTCTTATACCCCCTACCAAATGTGTTTAACTAAGGAGCACAATGAATTGTGCCCTATGTGAATACTATTCATAGATGTATACCCAGCTTGGTGGGTTTCGTTCTGTCTTCTTCTCCAAATAAGAAGTAATGGGGAATATGATTGAATTGGGTCCCTATGAGTTCTTCGTGAGTTACTTGAAGGAATTTTTTAACAATATGCATAAATATGTAAGGGATAGTCTGGTGAGGAAGGTATAAGCTAGGTGGATTTCCTAAGGAAGCGATCTAAATGATAGAAGGAATTTTCCTTTGATGGGTACCTTCCTATAGCAGATTCATTGACAGACGATTCAATAGAAACCCCTTATTCTCTTGTAGAAATATGGTATTAAAGAAAAATCTCCTCTAGAGATGAATGTGTTGTTGATTCAATATAAGCTTATACGATTATAGTAATATTATCAATGCCAACAAAGAAAACTCTCACAAAATATAGGAAATGGTTTCTGAAATAGCTATCTAAAGAAGAACACCAGTTACTAAATCAATAAATGTTCCAACAAAAATAGGTATTTTAACAATAGTATTATAAACCTTACCATCTTATGAAGGAAACTCACTCACTTGAATATTCTGAATAACCATCTATTCATTATTACTTGGTTAGAATACCCAATAGATCCCACTAGATAAGGCATATTCCATACTCTTAAATTAACAGTTTAAGTTCATTTTTTATTATTGTCATATTCATATTGTAATAGACTATATAATAGAGTAAATGGATTATGATATGATTCACTTTAAAAAGGTACTCTTTTATAACTATATATAAGAGTACCTGTATGGTAGAGTACTAACCTTTCAGTCTTCCAACTCCTTCTTTCTAACATATGGTTCTAACCTACTTAGAATGAAGACTTGTCTTACCACATACCAGTTGCATGTGGGAATACCAAAAGTCGGGTGAAGAATAAATAATGGGAAAATGATCACATCTTTTGATAGCTAAATGGATAGTACATGGCTAACCTGAATCTCTTCACTTCTCATCTCACTCACTCACTTGATGACCGACTGAATGTGGACATTAGCATCTTGTAGTCTTTGACATAATTACTCTATAATAATAGTCAATACTCTACTCTAATAATATTTATTTCTTAATCCAAAAGCACCAAGAGATGTTACTCCAAAAACAGAAGAAAAGGCACCAATATCGGTGGCTAGTAGGGATCAGTTCTAGTTCAGGCATCATCATAATCATCATACAAGGAAGTCGAGATCCTCTACTTATTTCTCATAAGTGAAATAATAATTATTTCTATTTTTTATCTAGATTCTTTCTTTCTCACCTTACATTCTTTTTAGTTCGAAAAAATATAATTCAAATCTTGATCTCTAGAATCGAAACCAAGACCAAAAATACACATTCCTTAACCTTAGGCAAGCGAAAGACTTACAACATTGAATTGAGGTTGAATACTAAGAAAGCACTTTCATGTCATATAGGTAGATAGGAAATACACAACTTTGTATCTCTTTAGTGATAAATCTTTTCTACTCTTAATAGAGAGAATTGTTCTAGAAAATTCCTAATCAGACTATCGCTCATACCTAATCACTGTTTATACCCTCAATGAAACTGTCTCAACTCGACTACAGAGCCTATCTATATCTATACAGGGATATAACACCTATGAACAAAATCACATTCTAACTTTTTTTGGCACAAAATAATGTCTTCTATTAAATCAAATTCACCTTCTATGTGGTTGTGAATTGTAAAGTCTCTATTACTTCTTGACTTTCCTTCAGGATCCTAGCTTCTTAAACAGGATTTCTCAATATAATAAGAGTAATGAGAGGTACAAGATGACACATGAATCAAGAGTAAATAGGTATAGGCAGGATGAATAATAAAATATAATGAAGGTGTACAAGATTCCAATATCATAAGGAAGGTGGCAGTGAGGTTCAAATATTTATCAAATAGCCACAACCTATATTACAATGAGAACCATGCCAAGCTATAAGCATAGAGAGTTAGGCATCATAAGGTTTAAGGAACAAATTTTAACTACTAGAATCAGCAGTTAGCCTATTTTTTATCAAAGTATGGGTTGGCGGCCCCTAGTTATAGACTGACTTTCTCCTTTTATTTTTCTATCCATTAGAGTGTTTGGAGACGTCCTCTTATTTGAAAAAATGTCATACCCTTTGTGTGTTCATGATACAAGGTCAGGGAACATATTCCATAAAAAGGTTTTACTATGAGTTTGTTTATTTTGTAACCTTCAACTCTATCTACATAGTTTCATTTCTATGTCTTTGATGAGCAAGACTGATATGGTGTGAGGTTTAAACAGGGGAAGCATAGATTCTCCATGTGACACCCTAAACATTTTCAATATGTAATAATAAATTTTTATTATTTAGTCATTCAAACATTGGTTCTCAAAATAAAACAGGATACATGCTATTAATAAACCACTGAAATATTTACATCTCAAAAGGGTAGAAAACCATAGTTAGCCTATTAAACTAATAGCAAATCTGAGAAGCTCCATTGGGATACCTGATAACACCATAAAGAGGCCAAGCAGGTATCCCTCGTCGCTTGGACCAACCATAATGAAAAATGTGATAACCAGGAGAATTGCACAAGTACTAAGCACAAAAGGAATGTAGAGAACCATCCTGTTAAATTGAACCAACATATATATGAGATACCGTAAACATGTATTTATAAGGGGTTTTCTGACTGTTAGAAATAATTGTGGCCATTTTTTAAGCTGTTGGAGTTCAAAATGATGTAACTATTGGAGTTTTATGTCAAATGATCATTAGTGTTTTATTAAATGGATATAGTTATAACATAAAAATAGTTTCATGTAAAATAAAAAATAAAAAATTTATATTTTTAATTTATAAGTACATTTTAAAATAACTATTTTATTTTTTCTGAATTATTCATTAATAGAATATTTTAATAATAATTATACTAACATAAGAATACAACTAATTTGTTTCTTGTTTTTAAATATGACACACACACAGATATATATATATATATTGATAGGTAAACAAGATTTGATTTATAATTATATAAAACTAATAGTATAAATTTATATATGACATTGAGAATTATTTCAATGAAATATTTTAACGCCAATACGTATGCAAACTAATATCAAATCTATTATATGAATAATTACATGGGTTTTATATATTTTATAATTATTATAAATTTTGTTTAGATTAATTTTTAATAACATTATTAATATTTTGGATTTTGTTTAATAAAATTATAAATATTAAATATCACTATTTTAATTGAATGACTAAAATTATACATATTAATACTCAATAAAAAAATTATTTGTAATTTAAATCATATCATAATAACATTTTTTTTAACAAGATACAAAATTAAAAATAATTAATACAAATAATGATAATTATTATTTTGATAACACATTTTCAATTTTCAATTATTAATTTAATTTATAATAACATTAAGAGTATATAGTATAATATATATAAATATATGTTTTATAGAAGAATTTATTAATAATGGATTTTACTTTTAATAGGTTATTAATTAACTTTAGTGGGTTATTAGTTTAATATATATAAATTTTTGACTTCTTTAAAAGTTAAGATAATAATTGAGATATAATAATAATATATTATTAAAAAAACAAAAAAAATAGAAGGAAATATCATAAGGGATTTTTGATCCACATAGGAGGGTCCTGTTTTTTATGGGAACCCATTTTAGGGTTTTGGTGCCGATTTAGAAGAGGGAAACAGACAAAAAAGAAAGAATGAAAGAAGAAGGGAATTTAGTGAGGTTCGTGAAGAAGGGAGACCGAGCCTCAGGGGTGCATCGTGATTCAGATGCAGGTCGTGGGTCCAGGCCGTGTCTAGGATTTCAACCGAGTGGGGAGATCTCAGTGGTGGAGTAACACAGGGTCTGACGTCGGGTGTCGGGTCGCGAGGCATACAGTCTGGGTCAAGTAGGCCACCCGGGTTTTTGTTTCAGTTTGTGTCTTTAGAGATCCAGGTAGGGGTTTGGACTTGTGGTGAGAAAGGTTCCCTATTCATAACTCAGATATTTTTCATTAATCTAAAATTATGTCTGACCCCCCCCCCCCCCCCCCGCACATCGCATTACCTATTTTCGGTCAATGTTTGGGTGTGAATCGGATCTCTAATGAGATTTATTTTCATTATTTAATCACCACTATTTCCACAAAGCTTCTCGGTTAATCTTTATTGAGTTTATATATTTATACACACCAGTGAACCCATTTTCCACTGTCAACCTATAATCGAATTCAGTGCTTCATTTGGGTGTTTTATTTTAGCACCCTATGGTTTTCATAATACTTGTGGCTGAGGGTATCACATACCCTATTTAAACTTCTTAGATTGGGGTTTCCAAGCATCGAAAAAAATTGTAAGGGTTAAATATTTGTCTTAAATATTTATTTTACGATCTTATGTCTTGTAAGGGATTAGTCTCTTGTAAGGGTTTAATACACTTTGTATTGTTTTTGAAAACTTTAATATACACTTTTTGTTTTCTAGAATATATTTTATATATACATTCAGATATTTTTAATCTACCTAGTTTTAAATTTGCTAGGTGTTGATTTGCAATAATGTTTTAAAATATAAGGGTGAAAATTATATTTTCAATTATGGTATTTTATTTTTTTGGATATGAGATGGGAATTATCAATTTTGTCTTCATCCATAATGATTTAATTTAAAATTTTACAAGTCATGTTTCATTTAAGGTTGTGTATGTGATGGTTTGATTTTATCCCCTATGAAAGTTTAGTTTCAATGTTATATTGAAAGGGTCTAATTTTCTTAAGTTTCTATTCGTAGTTTGATTGATGCAATAAATATTGAATGTGTGATATAAAATTTTTTGAGTTTGGAAATACCACAATTTGTAAGGAATAAATTTATTTACAATTACGATTTGTGATTTGAGAGTCTGATGTAAGGGAAAATACGGTTTATTTTCAAACGACTATTTATCAAAAATTTATTCATACAATGGAAACAGTTTTCTTCACTTCTTCTATTGGAAATCACATAAGGAGATTATATGTTTTATTTAATGTTAAGTTTTAATTAATGTTTTTAATGGTTATTTTAATTTATAATTATTTTTTTGTTATACACTTGGTGTATATTCATACATAGACATATAATTCAATCAGTTTCTGTTTTATTTTATTAAAGATGATTTAAAATCTTTAAATAAAGGCTTGGATGCGAATGAATTTTTGGGTTCAAATGGGTTGGTATATTTATTACATATACACCCATATAATTTTAATCCACCCAATTTTAATTCTATCATGTTTTGATTACAAATTATTTTTTAAAATATAATGGAAATTTATTTATTACATTATACAATCTCTATTTTCTGGTTCTTGTAAGGAAGTTAATTTTCTTAAAATGTTAATTAATTTTATGATTCTAAGGGTTTGTTATTATTAAAAAAATTACATTTCTTTTAAGGTGTTAATATATATATATATATATGTAATTTTTAGTTTTTAGAAAATATAAAGTAAGGGTGCGACATATACATATTTTATGGATATATATATGGTTATATGTATGCACCTATAAGTTTGAACCATAATCCGAAATAGGTTGGCCTAAAACAAACTTTGGTGGTTAAAGTATGTTGTTGATATACTTAATTAAATTCTCATAAATTTATTTAGTACATAGAACAGATGTGGCACTACAAATCATTTGACTATATATGCTATGCAACATAGGGTATGACCATTTATTAAGACATGACCATTTATCGGTGCATTCTTGTGTACAAATGACATCTGTCTTAATTTAAAATATGTCATTTTAATCTATAAATATTCATTTCCATGAATCAAGGATTTTGAAAATTAAGGAACTATCATTTTATGTGGTAACCCCATCCATTCATTATTTTCATGTTTTAAATTAATATCACATGCGCAAAGAATGTTTACTAGTTTATGCATGTCATTGGAAAAGTTATTATTTAAATAATTATAGACATATTATGATTTAATCCAGTGTCATTTCCATTAATCAGTGCATGAATTGAGCATGAATAATACCTATCTGACGTTATAAACATGCAACTTAATGCATTGATAGTTTTTTGGAAGTGTTGCAAAGTTATTATTTTATGTGATAAATCAGACTCTTTATTACTTATCAGTTATGTAATGAATTAAGAATTTAATTATTTGGAGTTGTATGGGAAACCCCAAATAAAATACATGGAATTAGGTATTCATAGTGGTATGGAAAACTTTTCATACATGGCATTTTTAAACATATGAGGAATGTATTGAAATAGTATGTTCCGGGTTGGGGTCCAGTTACAGCAGACCCTCCGGGATAGAGTCTGGTTACAGAGGCTCTCTAGGATGGAGTCTAGTTACATAGGCTTTCTGGGTTGGGTTCCAGTTACAGTTTTCCCCTAGATCTTGGCAGGAGGCCTTGACACAAAGATTAAAGTTTGACATTGTACATTCCCTCATTATGTGTATGATAATTAATTAACCAAATGGATATTTGACTAGTAGAATATCCATGGTTAAGAGCCAGTACTTATGATTAGCAGAAAAGTAAATGTTGATGGCATGACATATGCACTCAATAAATTAGTATTCAGTGTATGAAATTTAAGTTATTACCTTTAAACGCAACTCTAATTATTCATTACTCTTAGTCGTTTAATTTTTACTCTCATATGCATATATCAAACATGTTTATAATGTCTTTTATTTATTACTCAAAATTAGAATGACTATAATTGAATCACGTATCCTTATAATTCTGTTAGCATGTTTTTAATTGAGCACTTTTATGATATGTTACATGTGTTATAGCTTTTCATAAAGAGAAACATTTTATGGAATGTTTTAAATAATGTTTTCAAAAGTTATATTGGTTTATTTTAAAACCCCTTACTGGGCATTCTTATGCTCATCCTACACTTTTGAAATAAAATTTTAAGGTATCAACTTTTAGTAGAAGAAGATTTTCATAAGTAGCTGGTTTCCCAGAACCTTAACCGAATCGATACTATGTATGGAACTGGATATAAGTATTAGAGAGCTGGGGAATGATAGTTGGTATCTAAGGATTCAGTTTAGTTAACTCTAGAAAACCTGAATTGAACAAATAAAAATTTATTTAAGCATTACTAAGTATGATGTTTTCTTGGAAAAAATACACGTCTTATGACTCTTCGAAGACATACGATAATATTAGAAAAATACTGAAAACTTGGTTATGTGTTACTAAGTATTAGTTTCATTAAATTTTCATATGGTTATCGAATCACGCCTTTTGACTCTCCCAACGGAGATAGTAGAAATCATAGTGGCCAATCCTTGTTCAAGGGGCTACAAGACTTTTGAAAACATTCGATTGTCTTGTAAACATCCCCATCGGGTGTTGAACTACCCAAACATCCTCCATCCTTACCAAGGAAGCAATATGGACTATTACAGTATCTCAATTGCACACTTTTAAGCTTATATGCATAGAGGAAAGTTTCATGAAGCTCTTTTTCTATGTTTCGCTTTGGCTGATAACTATCGAGCTGTAGGTAAATTTCTAGAAGCTTCTTTGGATGGTGACCATCAAGAGACCTACCTATTCCAGGTCCTGAGTTTTAGTATGTATGGAGAACTCTACGAAAGCAATATTTTCAAGAATGATGTGGTTCGTGGGACTTATAGGGATTTAGTCCACTCTGAACTTTCCAACCTTCACACTACTCGTGCATCTTTATAGATGGATGAGTGCTTCAGGCACATGTTCGACCCCAGATATTCACAGTGTTTCTGAGCCAAAAAAATCAAGCAATGGAATACTACCTTAGGAATCCACCTAAGGTCATTAGTACCCTACCATCGATGGCGTTCTCAGTAAAGGGGAACTTGGGAGTGACGTGTTTCTGATGTTGCAGTGGTTTTTGTAAAAATATTCTAGAATTGCAAGGACACAATTCTTCAAATGGGGGAATAATGTGATGCCCTGAACATTTTTAATGTTTAATAATGTCTTTTTATTATTTAGTCATTGAAATAATTGTTCTCAAAATAAAACAAAATACATGCTATTATTAAACCACTAAAATGTTTACATCTCAAAAGGGGAGAAAACAATAGTTAGCCTAAGAAACTAATAGAAAATTTGAGAAGCACCATTGGGAGACCTGCTAACACCGTGAAGAGGCTGAGTAGGTAGACCTCATCTCTTGGACCAACCATAATGAAGAATGTGATTTCCAGGAGAATTACACAAGTACTAATCATAAAAGGAATGTAGAGAACCATCCTGTTAAATCAAACCATCTTAGATATGAGATACCATAAACATGTATTTATAAGTGTTTTCCTGACCGTTAAAAATACTTGTCACTATTTTATAAGCCATTGGTGTTCAAAATGAAGTAACTATTAGTGTTTTATGTCTAATGACCATTACTGTTTTATTAAATTGATATAGTTATAATATAAAAACAATTTCTTGTAAAATAAAACAATATGAAATTTATATTGTTAATTTAGATGTACATTTTAAAATAAATATTTTATTCTTTTTGAATTATTTATTAATATAATATTTTAGTAATAATTATAATAACATAGGAATACAACTAATTTTTTGATTTTTTCCAATATGATACATATATATATATATATTTGTGTGTGTGTGTGTTCATATGTAAACAAGATTTGATTTATAACTATATAAAACTAATACTATTATATTATATATGACATTGGGAATTATTACATTGAAATATTTTAATGCCATTACGTATGCGAACTAATATTGAATCTATTATATGAATAATTACATGGGTTTTATATATTGTATACTTTTTATAAATTTTGATTAGATTAATGTTTAATAACATTATAAACATTTTGGATTTTGTTTAAAAATTATAAATATGAAATATCACTATTTTAATTGAATGATTAAAATTATACATAGGAACATTCAACAAAAAAATTATTGTTAATTTAAATCATATCATATTAACAATTTTTTAACAAGTTTCAAAATTACAAATAATTTGTACAAATTATGACAATTATTATTTTGATAACACATTTTCAATTGTCAATTGTTAATTTCATTTATAATAACATTAAGAGTATATAATATAATATATATAAATAAATGTTTTATAAAATAATTTATCAATAATGAATTTTACTTTTGATAGGTTATTAGATAACTTTAGTGGGTTATTAGTTTAATATATTTATCTTTTTTAATTCTTTAAAAGTTAAGATAAAAATTGAGATATAATAATAATATATTATTAAAATAACAGAAAAGGAGAAAAGGAAATCCCATAAGGGATTTGTGATCTGCATATGACGGTCCAATTTTTTATGGGAACCCAATTTGGGATTTAGGTGCCAATTTAGAGGAGGGAAATAGATGAAAAAAATAAATAAGAAAGAATAAGGGAATCTAGTGAGGTCCGTGAAGAAGGGAGACTGCAACTCAGGGGTGTGTCACGCTTCTTCTACAGGTCGCGGGTCTAGACTATGTCTAGGGTTTCAGTAAGGTGGGGTGAGCTCAGTGGTGGAGTCATGCGGGGTCCGACGTCAGGTGTCGGGTCATGAAGAATGCAGTATGGGTCGAGTAGGCCCCCTAGGTTTTTATTGCAGTCTGTGTATTTAGAGATCTAGGTGGGGGTTTAGACTTGCAGCGAGACAGGTTCCCTATTAATAACTTCGATATTTTTGGTTAATCTCAAATTAAGTCTGACACCCCCTACACATTGCATTCCCTATTTTCTGTCAATGTTTGGGTGTGAATCGGATCTCTCATGAGATTTATTTTCATTCTTTAATCACCACTGTTTCCACAAATATTTTCGGTTAAGATTCACTGAGTTTATATATTTATACACACCAGTGAACCCATTTCCCTCTGTCAACCTATAATCTAATTCATCACTACATTCTGGAGTTTTATTTTAGTACCTTTTGGTTTTTTTAATACTTGTTGTTGAGGGTATCTCATACCCTGTTTCTAATTCCTGGCTTAGTGTTTGCAAGCATCGAAAAAAAATATTGTGAGATTTAAATATTTGTCTCTAATATTTATTTTATGATCTTATTTCTTGTAAGGGATTATTTTCTTGTAAGGGTTCAATACACTTTGTATTATTATTTCAAACTTGAATATAGAAATTGTGTTTACTAGTATATATTTTATATATACATTCACATAGTTTTAATCTACTTAGTTTTCAATCTTCTAGGTGTTGATTTGAAAAGAAGTTATAAAATATAAGGGTGAAAATTATATTTTCAATTATAGTATTTTATTTTTTTGGTGATGAGATGAGGATTATCAACTTTGTCTTCCGCCGTAAGGATTTATTTTAAAATTTTACAAGTCATGTTTCATTTAAGGTTGTGTACGAGATGGTTTGATTTTATCCACTATGAAAATTTAGTTTCAAAGTTATATTGAAAGGGTCTAACTTTCATAAGTTTCTATTCACAGTTTGATTGATGAAATAAATATTGAAAGTGTGATATAAAATTATTTGATTTTGAAAATACCACAATTTTTAAGGAATACATTTATTTACAATTATGATTTTGATTTGAGAGTCTTCTGTAAGGGAAAATACAATTTATTTTCAAACATATATTTATCAAAAATTTATTCATGCAATGGAAATAGTTTTCTTCACTTTTTCAATTACAAATCGCATAAAAAGATTATATTTTGTTATTTAATGTTAAGTTTTAATTTATGTTTTTTTAAGGGTTGTTTTAATTTATAATTATTTTCTATTATACACTTAGTGTATATTCAGACATACACCTATTTCTATTTTATGTTGTTAAAGACGATTTACAATCTATAAATAAATACATGTATGTGAATGAAGTTTTGGGTTCAAATGGATTGATATATTTATTACACATACACCCATATAATTTTAATCCATCCAGTTTTAATTCTATAAATTGTTGATTTGAAATTATTTTTTTTTTAAATTTAAGGGAAATTTATTTATTACTTTATACAATCTCTATTTTCTAGTTCTTGTAAGGAAGTTAATTTGCTTAAAATGAGAATTAATTTTAGGATGATAAGGGTTTGTTATTATTAAACAAATTACTTTTCTTGTAAGGTGTTCATATATATATATATATATATATATGAAATTTTGAGTTTTTAGAATATATAAAGTAAGGGTTCGACATATACATATTTTATGTATATATATATATGGTTATATGTATACACCTATAAGTTTGAACCATAATCTGAAATAGGTTATCCTAAAACAAAATTTGGTGTTTAAAGTATGTTGTCAATATTCTTAATTAAATTCTCATGAATGTATGTCGTACATAGAACAAATGTTTCACTAAAACTTTGTTGACCATATATGCTATGAAACATAGGGTATGACCATTTATTAAGAGATGACCATTTATCGACACATGCTTGTGTACAAATGAAATCTGTATTAATTTAAAATAAGTCATTTTAAACTATAAATATTCATTTCCATGAATAAAGGGTTTTGAAAATTAAATTACAATAATTTTATTTGGTAACCCAATCCATTAATTACTTGCATGTTTTAAATTAATATCACATGTAGAAAGAATGTTTACTAGTTTATGCATGTCATTGGGAAAATTATAATTTAAATAATAAAAGAAATATAATGATTTAGTCCAATGTCATTTCCATTTATCAGTGCCTGAATTGAGATTGAATATTACCTATCCGAAGTTATAAACATGCAATGTAATGCATTAAAAGTTTATGTAAGAGTTGTAAAGATATTAATTTATGTGATAAATCATACTATTTATTATTTATCACTTAAGATAATGAAGTAAGAGTTTAATTATTTGGAGTGGTATGGGACAACCCAAATAAAAACATGGAATTAGGTATTCAAAGTGGAATGGGACACTTTGGATACATTTCCTTATTAAACATATGTGGAATGTATTGGACTAGTATGTTCTTGGTTGGGGTTTGTTTACAGAAGACCCTCCGGGTTGGAGTCCGGTTACTGAGGATCTCTGGGATGGAGTCCGTTTACATAGGCTCTCCGGGTTGGGGTCTGATTATAGTTTTCCCCTAGGTCTTGGCACGAGGCCCTGACACCGAAATTAAAGTCCAACATTATAAATACCCTCATTATGTGTATGATAATTACTTAACCAATTTGATATTTGACTAGTATAATATCCATGGTTATGATCCAGTGATTATGAGTATCAGAAACGTAAATGCTTATGCCATGACATATGCACTCTATGAATTAGTATTCAGTGTATGAAATTGAAGTTATTACCTTTTCACACAACTCTGATTATTCATTACTCTTATACATTTAATTTCTACACTCATATGCATATGTCATACATGTTTAGATCTTCTCTTATTTATTACTCCAAATGATCATGACTATAATTGAATCATGTATCCTTATAATTATGTTAGCATTTTTTAATTGATCACTATTATGATATGTTACATGTGTTATAGCTTTTCTTAAAGAGAAAAGTTTTATGGAAAGTTTTAAATAATGTTTTCAAAAGTTATATTGGTTTATTTTAAAACCCCTTACTGGGGAATCTAATGCTCACCCTAAGTTTTTGAAATAAATTTTTTAGGTACCATATTTTAGTAGAATAAGATTTTCAGAAGTAGCTGGTTTCCCAGAACCAGAACCGAATCAATCCTCTGTATGGCACCAGCTCTGGGGTATTCAAGAGATAGGACATGACAATGAAAACTACTATCATCTATGATATACTCAACTTCTTCTTTTCACATCCCTCTTCGTGACCTTTACAAAATATCAAGTCATCTGGTCGAGTTGGAAAACAACCAATTAGACCTAAAAGGTCCTAAAGCAATGAACAAAATAGACTGAGATAGATGAGGGCATCTTGATACCCTCTCCCTATGGTCGAGTTACCCCATGACCTCACGATCAAGAAGATCCATCCATACAGATAAGATAAGGGCTCGAACAAATGAATGTATCATTCTGAGATTGAATCTGGTTGTCCATCTATGGAACATGGTAATAAAGACCACTAGAATACCTACAATAATAAACACAAAACCACTTGGATAGGGGGACAAAACCATTTGGAGGAAGATGCATATGATGGATTGGGTTACTTTTTAAAGAACTAGCTAAAGGGAACCATCACAGTTGGGGTGGTGGATGACAGGCTATATCACTAACAACATCAGGAGAGGTTGGGGAAGACTTGGTTGTGGAAAGGAGTCAAGGGATTGTAGAAATAATTCCAATCAATCAGAATACAAAGATGTTCCAGGAATTCAGGGAACTAGGATTTCCAAAAGAATAGTCCTTGAAGGAAGGAATAAACGAGAGATGAAAGATATGCTACACGGTTGAATTTCTCCACTAAAATTCAACATGATTTTAGTGAAGTGTTCAATTTAAGAACTTAGGAAATCAAATATAGGTAATTTTATACTCTAATAGATAAATATAACTTCATGTAAAAATAAATTATCCATATATAAGTCATCCATCCAATACAGATAGATCTTCATATACAATGACTCTATCCTTTGGAAACCACCTATCCTTATCCTCTACTACCTTCACTAGGGTCAAGATTCATGGTATTCTAAGTGTTGGAGAAAGGTATTACTTTTGAATCTTTATTTTCGGTTGGAATGTAATTTGTTGTTAAGATTCTTTGGATAAATTGATACACACTATTATAAGAGTATTGATGCTATAATTCTCTTGATTTTCATGCCAGTGGGCTCTTCACACAGCTTTAGGACTTATTAGCTTCATTAATGAAGTGGGCATGATGTACGATCAGTACCTCTGATAGTATCTCCAACTGTATCTCATTTTTTTGTCAAAGATACTAAGAAAACGTCTTTCATGATGAAAGTAGAAACTAAGGATTCATTATTGAGAAATAAGCAAAGAACAATTGGAGATGAATCTATTATAGGTGGTGTAGGGTATGATCCTTGGATAGATTGACTAGATTAAGCTAATGAACCATCTTATACCATTGAAGCGCTAATTTGGACTATGCCTAACTAGAGTTGAAGAATAAAATAAATTCTTGACATATTTTGAATGGGAATCCTATATATGGAATGAAATGGATATTTGGATACTTGAAGTTAATAAGAAAGATCTCACTCGACCCAAATAGGGAGGTTCCAAAATGCTCTTAGTTTGAGTGGACAATATGCTGTTAGATTGGGTCAAAATTACCTTATGGTTAGGGATCAGAGTTTCAAATTGCTTGACCAGTTGGGTAGGGAGGTCTTCCCACATACTCTTCCCATTGATTAAAGGGTACTAAGAAGAACTAAGATGAAGAGAGGAGTCAGAGACCTTCTCTTGAGAAAAAACTTATTAAGGTTACCCCATCTACTGGGATAGGAGAAAGATAATATCTTGAATAGAAGTCTGAGGAGCGAGTATTTTCTAAGCCAAGAAGATGCATCTGCTGAAGTAGAAAGTATTGGAGTTTCAAACTGATATTTGACATTCTAATAAAAATGGGTTTAGCTAAAATTTGATACATATATATATTGACTGTATAAAATAGGGTTTCTTCCACTTCCTTACTATTAAGAAAATCCCTCTTATCTCTTACTGATTCTGAACTCCAGGAGGAGCCAACTAAAGATAAATGTAGAAATGGATTTTGGAAATGCGTTTGATATTCTTGTAGCTAAGAGAGATGTTGTCCTGGTACGTATATATGTATTTGAATATGATTCCCATGTATTGGATAAAAATAACCATATATAATGATGATTCATATCTATTTATATTATACTAACTAGTCGAGTAATATAACGGAATGTTTTAAAATAGTAATTTCTTATAGTGTGTTAGTTAAGAATAAAACCTAGGAACCAGCCTCTTTTTCTTACCTTATATGTTGAAATTATAGGTGGGGAAATCAAATATCATCGATGGGTCCCAAATATCTTTGTCTTTTCACCACCACTCGACTTTATATGCTAGAATACCCATGTGCATTTGATATCATCTATCTCATACTTGTTGTCCTATCATAGATCTGAAAGGAACTATTAAGTGAAAACTAAGATAAAAAAGGTCAACTAAGGTTGGTACTTATATATATTGTTTGGTTTGGTATTGGAATCTGTAGGATTCACATCTGATGTTAGTACTCTTATAATAGTGTGTTTCTTCTTCTCTTCCCCTGAACTTCTTCTTTTGTTTATGTCATGAAAAGAGAGGATTCCCTACAATTCATGAATTCAAGACCTCATTTTATAAAAAATATCCCTCCTAAATTCTAAAAAAGGGAATGTTCAAACCTCTTTGAGCCCTCATTACAGGTCTCAAATCATTATAAAATAGTCACATTATATTCTAACAGTTGACATATATGAAATGTATTCATTTATGATAATTCAGGTTCCCTTGTTTACATTTTCATTCCACAAGGATTCAATACTCTTCTAATAGTCCCACAACTACCACCCGATTACCTTATCTCACCCTCAAGTGAACTTGACTATAATTAATTAAAAAAAATCTATGAGAGACCAGAAAAAGGTTTTAAACTCATAAATAAGGTTTTAAAGGTGGAATCAAACAACTTTCTTTACATTATATACAAATTTTGGAGAAGTTATAACCATTCCTAGACAAGTAAACTAATATTATTCAAGTATCATCGTTGGTTTTGAATCTATTTCAACTATTAGAATATATTAGGTTGGTGTAATTTCAGCTGCTCTTCCATACCAAGAAACATTACTCCTGAACTTGTATATCCATTACTGATATCTATGTTTTGTTTTTACATCTCTGAGATTTAGCAACATAAATATTTTCCATAAGGATTAAGTACCGAATCCACTCTGACTCCATAATTATTTAACCACTTGACCTATAATTAGGTACTCACTGGCACAAGAATCATCATGGTTTGGACATAATGGGGTGGTCTTCTTAGGCCTGCTGGATCCAATTCTATTGATGGAAGGGAATCTTCTTCAACTGGATTAATTGGTTATATCCTTCAATATATATAAGTAACAGTCAAGAAAATTGTATCCTAAAAATACATCCATTAATGAAAACAATTTAGGTGAGTTATGTAAAAGAATTAGAGTATTTAGGTTCCCCTTCTCATCTCGAGTTGAGTCCGTATAATACAGATAGGTCCGCACCTTTAACCGCTTTTAGAAGTGGATTCGAACAACTGGAAATATATTTGAGTATCATTTTCTAAGGATATATTGATTCTGTTCAGCCATTACCATTCTATATTCTATTTTTTCCTTAAACCCCATATCCTAGATATGAAATGTTAGAAAATGATGTAGTAATAGATGTTGAGTGATTCAGTAAGTTTGTACTCTATTGATAATCGTATTAGAGTAGAGTACTAATGACTAGTTTGTTTCCTAAATGTTGGCTGATTAGCTCGTAAAATTGAGATAGATAATAAGCATTCCATTCAAGGGTTGGTTTTCCTATTTATTTGAATTATTTAAAAATAGTATGTGCCATTCGATAAGAGTGATTTCCTTTTTTGATTTTCTTTGTAAGGTATGAGGGTTTCAGATAATATTTTGAAAAGGGAACAAAATAAATTTCATAAAATAAGGCTTTTATTAAATATAAAAGTAGGGGAGGTGGAGGAAGTAGCTGTAACAATAGGAGGGATAGGTAAGTAACATAAATATCAGAATGATTAGGAGTAGAAGACTTTGAGTACTCCAATACAAATTATGATTCATGAGGTCGAACTTCGAATTATCTATACACTCTATGAGAAATAATCTATACCTACTGTGTAGTCACCGGATGATGTTATAAATATATTCATAACATTTTATATACTCCTTTTATGGATTTTATATGAAATGTTCATAATTTGTGTGAAATATTAATGTTTAAATATTAATTGTAATTTTTGAGCACTATTTGAATTCATCTATATTCAAGTCTGTTTAACGTTTTAATAATAAATATAATCTAAATTATCCAAATTTCATTATTATTTATTTTTAGGGTTCCTTACTTAAATACTAACATTTCATTAGAAGTAACCTTTGGCCAAATCATCTATTTGGAGGGTCATATGGTCCACAAAAGAAGACCCAAAGAAACTGGAACAGTCATGATGACTGAATTATTGGTCTAAATCCCATAGCCCAAATTTTATGAAACTACTCCACCATATGTTCTTGACTATCCAAAAGAATCATGGATAAAAATTTTAAGGTCTAACTACACCAAAAGAGGCCCAACTAATGCATTGAAGTCAAGTCCAACATTATTTCTAAAAATTAAAATTCAGACACTATTTATGAAATAACACATGATGTAATCATCAAATAAAGATGATATTTTTTAGTGTGAAGTATGAGATATATTCGGCCGACTATTTTTAAGAATTTTTTTAGATTTGAAGGAATATTACTATTGATAAACCCATTCACATGTCAGAATTATAAAAAGTTTGGATTGAAATGGATAGATTAACATTGTTTAATCAACGGACAAAAATTTGGCTCATTAAGTAAAAATTAATAAATTTTTTGAGATTAGTATGAAAAAATTATTATATAAAACTTTTAAGAAGGTGATATCTCGAGATTCAGATTTCTGGAAGTCCAAATCATCGACCCAAGTGGAGGGGTAGTTTCGGAATGCAAATAGTCAACCACCTTGGGCTATAAATACATCCCCTCCTCTCCTTTCATAATAGTTGGCATTTCAGAAGTGAAGAGAATCAATTGGAACGACCAAAGCCTTAAAAAAATGCTTGGTATGACCTTCCATACTCATGCTTTCACTTGAGAGACCCTTTCTCCTCTCTGTGTTTTCATTTACTTTTTTGTTCTTCTTTGTTGTAATCTTGTAAGTCTTTGTTTTTATAATTCTATTTTAATGCAAGTTTCTTCTTATTAATCTATTATTCTCCTCCACATTTTGTTAAATATTATTATTGGCCTTAAAATAGTTTAAATATTGTTGAATCCCCTTCCCTTATTGTGCTTTCTCATTCAATCTAAAGTTAGTATTTAATTCCCTTCACTGTTTGTGTGTGTGTGTTCGACACACAACCCTTTTCTTATCCCTTTATTTTTATTTTATTTATGATTCATTATCATAAACATTACAACTAGATTATTAAACAAAAAATTGGCTGAGTAGATCTACCTTTGGGGTGAGTTATAATTTTGGGATGTTAAGTGATTGGGAGTATTTTCTCGATGGATATTCTTTAAATTAACATTGACTATGTTAAACTTAGATTGTCATAGATTAATGGCATGATTTGGTTAACGTGTGGTTTCCATGGATTATTGGAACCATAAATACACTACCATCAACAATATATTATTGATATTATAACCCTAAGATAAGTTAAGGCTTGTATTAAATCCTTAACACTTGGAATTCCAGTCAACATTATATTGTGAAGTGGGTGTTACTTTAATTACAATATAAAGAAAAGATCAAGAATATCTTAAGATTAAATCAATGATAATGAACTAATCCCAATCTTTATCAAATTTTTAAATCAATATTAATCAATCAATTGTTTTATAAGCTACGCAAAAAAACCCTTCAATCAGAATACAATAAACTAAAAACAATCGACTATTAATAAGTATCATCACCGAGTGTTTGACCCGAGTGATACTATACACATTATCAGATCACCGAAACCCTGACCAGTCGATAGGCGACAATCTTTACACTTTCAAATGGTGTCGTTACTATGGATGGTGCAATTAAGTAGTCGTTATTTTTTGGTTATTGCAAAAAAATAATTAAAAAAAATTGTAAAAAATCCAAAGAAAACCTTGTCTTCCTCTTTCTTCCAACATATCTCTGAATTCCCCGTAACCTCCTAAAAAATCCCTCGGATTTGTTTGACCCTGAAATTGAGGGAAATATTCACCAACTTAGGAGGATCATTAGGTATAATCATATAATTCAAGAACAAGTCCTTGTCCAACAAGTTCAATTAGAAATAACCAATCCTAGGGAACAAACACTTAAAGAACTCGCTTCCCCTGATATGAATTACCAACCCCTTGGTATTGAATATCTAAACATAAAGGCTGACTTCAAACTCAAATCAGATTTGATTCATCTTCTTCCTCATTTCCATGGGCTAGCCGGTGATGTTCCACATCTCCACCTTAAAGAGTTCCATGTGGCATTCTCTACCATGAAGCCTCAAGGGGTTTCTGAGTAACAAATAAAACTTGAGGAATTCCATTTCTCTATAGATGATACTTCTAAGTCACGTCTTTACTACCTCCCTCCTGGTTCCATAACCACATGGAATGACATAAAGAAAATCTTCTTAGAGAAATTCTTTCACGCTTCTCACATTGCTTCTATCCGAAAGGAAATAAGTGGTATCTATCAATTCTCAAATGAATCACTCCATGAGTATTGGGAGAGTATCAAAAAGCTTGTGAAAACCTAACCACATCACCAAATATCGGACCAACTCTTGATACAATAATTCTATGATGGGATATTGGCTATGGAGAGAACTCTCAATGATGCCACAAGTAGCGGTGATCTTGTTGATAAAATTCCCGTAGCATCAAGAGATCTCATAAGAAACATGGATGCAAACACACAACAATTCCATACTCAAGCACACGCTCAATTAAAAAAAGTCCAAGATAATCAATACATAGATCTGAAAAAGATGGAAAAGTGGATGAGTGAACATAAAGGTCTTGTGCGACAACTAGTTGTGGCATCCAAAGCCCAAACCTCATCTTCTCCATAATCATTTTATCCCTGGACATATCAATAACTTTGGAATCTGTAGCTCCCCATATCATCCAACTGACATATGTCCACAACATCAAGGGGATCCCTCTTATTCATCTAGACCAATGAAGGTCAATGTAGTATATTCTCAGTGGAACCCCAACCCTCAACAATCAGGTCAGTTTGTTAGAAACTTCAACCAACCCCACTCTGAGCTATTCTCATCTACCTATAAAACTAACTTGAGAAATGGGAATACCATTTCTCCTCCACCTCCATACCATCATAAAACCCCAAACTAATTATAATATGGTCATGGTGGTGGTAACTTCCATAAACCTTATCCTTTTGTTCCTGATCCTCAAAGAAACAATCCTCCACCTAGATTCCACTATCTCAGTGAGCCTTACCAATTCCCAAACCAATAAAATCACTTTCCCAAGAACCAAAATCAAGGTAATTCCAATCCAGGACAAGCATCTTCTTAAACATAATCAAGAGAAAGTGAAGTTGGAGATAATTCCTCCTTCACTTGTTCCATCCTTAAAAACAATGAAACCCAAATTGGTCAACTTGCATCCCACCTGAGCCAGCTACAACAATCAAATTATTCCCAACTCCCAGCTCAACCATTACCTAAACCCAAAGGTAATATAAGTTAAATTTAACTTAGACCGGGGAAGAAAATTTCTATTCCCCAATAAATGTCCTCCACCCCTTTAAATGTTGACCTAGAAAAAGAAACGAATAAGAAACATGAAAAGGAATCTACATATATTCCCTCACCTACTTCTATTTCAATTAGGAACTCAATTACTTTTCCTCAAGAAATTTCTAAGACAAAGAAGTCCTTTGTAACCTGTACTAAAATTATTGACATGATTAGACATTTTTAAGTCATCATTCCCCTCTTATATGTCATAAAACAAATCACTAAGTATGCCATGTTTCTTAAGGAATCGTGCACCCACAAGAGGCAACTTAGGACCTTTGAAAATGTTTCCACCCAACAATCTATTCCCATAATGTGTGATAAAATACTATTTTTTTTAATATTTTATTGATAATAAATGACATAATTTCCTCACAGTGTGCTAAATATATTAATTTATGAAATATTTGGGATTAGATCATTCATTTGAAAATTTGATGAAAATTCAAGTTTTACCCTTTTAAAATGAACTGTAGTATTTCGTACATAAATATTCAAATATGACTTATTTGAACTAAAAATTTTGTAAAAGTGTCCCTAACATAATTTTTTACATCTTTTATTGATGACATTAGAGATAAAGAGTGCATTTAGATGGAGAAAATGGGCCATTAATTCAAAGGTGGGCTGGACTAGCAAGAATGGACATGGGTTCTGTATTTAGGATATAACTTCTTCATCCTTTCATTTATTAGGCCCAAATTTTGAGAGTAGATCGAAGATTCAATTTTTCACAAATCATTGTTCTGGAAGGAGTGCAGATTCACGCGTTTTCATGGTCAAATTTGCGCTTCAAGTTGGATTAAAATATTTGGCCGGATTTTCCCATTCATACTTGAAACCACTTGTAACCTAGCCTCTCATCCAATCTATAAATTAGTGTTTGTATAATTTGGATGGGTTGGGTCATGAATAATGAGATTGGAGGTAGAGTAAAATTGGTTTCACCCAAATTCTAAAACCATTGTAAGATGGGTAGCTCTTGAAGCAAGGATCCTCTCATCAAAGCCTTCTTCTCTTCATCATGTTGTAATGTTTTCATTTGTGTAATAAACTTCTTTGTTATTATTTTATTTATTCTCTTTTATTCTGTTTTGTTCAAATTTATTCTTCTCATAATCTTCCTAATTGGTTTTGAATCAATTATGGAGATGATATTGGGTTCTACCCTTTTAATCCTTTGCTCATGCAAAATGTCTCCACAATGACCACACCGCCCATGGAAGAGTAGTTTTCTAGCGATTTATCTATCTTGTACCCTCTTCATTTAATTACTTTTAACCATTGAACTAATGTAATTCACATAATATTATCCATGAATTTTGTTATTAAATTATAATAAACTAAGAATACAATTGAACAATTAACACAAAAACACGCGAGGTCGAGGTTTTGTTTAAATTGTGAGAGTGAAAACTTAATCCGTAATACAAGACCACACAGGATAAGTTTGTAGAGTTAAAATATTTTCTCTAAACACAATTCATACTCATTATATAGAATGGAAATGTGTATTAATTTACCACTGAACATAAGCTAACCTTAGAACATCAATCAAAGAAGGGTGTTGTGATTGCATGTTCTGAAGTTATCCTAGGGTTAAATTCACTTCATCTTTGTGGTAAAGTTAATTCTCATAGGGTTCGAGATTTAACAAATTAAGGGATAATAATATAGTGAATGTTAATTTAAATGATAATGATAAATAATTGGGTGAATAGGTATAGTTATATCGATTAATCCTTTTAAATATTGTCTAAAAAATCTTATTGTTTTCTATTTTTAATCGAACTTCATTTCAAAAATAAAAACAAAAAAAATGAAATATTCTTCCAGAAAACTTCTTATAGATTCATAAATGATAAAAAACTCCCCATAATTACAAGTAGTGAATTTATTCTCTTTTATTTTATTTTTAGAATACCTTTATGAATTTTTTATAATTTTTTTCCTCCTTTGAGAGACGACTTTGGTCAGCCACTCTACTGCACCTAAGTAACCCGAAACCAAACATCATTTGAAAGCGCCCATGATAGGCCTTTCAAATTAGCATAATTTCAGGGGATGCATTTAATTTATTCAAATAATTAGAGGTATTTATTTTATTTTTCATTTAATTCTTTTCTTCTCCTCTTTTTTTCTTATTTCCCTTTTCTCAAGTTTTTTTTTCTCTTACTCTCTTCTTATATTTTTATTGGACCAACTCAAACATCTTTTCATTTTATTATGGACCACTTTTCTTCATTTAATTTTTACCTTTAATTGATTTATGACATGAACTATTCCTAATGATCTCTTAGATCTTGACCCAGATATTGAATTCCACCTTAGGGCTCAAATCAAACATTCTCAGTCTGCTGGATGTTTCAACATTCAACCATTAGGAGAATTCCTCCACTCAATGATCATTGAAATTGGAAGAAATTTAAATTCAAACATAAAATAATAACCAATGGATGAAAATAATGTAAATTAACTTAATAGAACCATTAAATAATTGGATACAACTAATATTAATTATCAACCAAATTGTATTGCACACCCAAATCTCAAATCGAACATTGAACTAAAATTTGGATTAATTCACCTGCATCAAAAATTTCATGGCCTCTATGGTGAGTATCCCAGTAAAAAACTTACAGAATTTAATGTGGTTTTCTAAAACCTAAAACCAAGAAATTTATCTAAAGACCAAATCAAACTAAGAGAATTCCCTTTTTCAATTAGTGGAGCTGTTAAAGATTGGATGTATTATTTACAACCCGAAGATGTAACTTGTTAGAACGATTTGAAACCTCTTTTCTTACAGATATTTTTTCCGAAATCAAGGACCACTTCCATTCGTAAAGAGACATCTAGGATAAAGAAACCCCAAGGGGAGTCAATGTATGAGTACTGGGAGCGATTCCAGAAGTTGTGTGCAAGATGCCCACATCACCAAATTAGATAGAAATTCCCCATCCAGTACTTCTATGAAGGACTCACACCTATGGAGAGAAGCATAAAGGATGTTTTTGATGGAGGAGAATTGGTGGAAAAGAAACCAGTAGATGAACATGCATTGATTGAGAAGATGGCCCAAAACTATAAACAATTTGGTGATCGAGTTACACCGCATGTTAGAGGAGTACATCAGCTAAGTCTATCTTATCTGGAATGTAATTTGATTGATAAAAATTTGGATGAATTGAAAACTATGGTGAGACAGATTGCATTGGCTCAAAATACATACCACCCCCCTCCTTCAAGGCCTTGTGGCATTTTTACTGAGACAATCCACCCAAATGACTTTTTCCCACAACCACAAGAGATAGAGGATTGTGAAGCCGTATTCCCAAGGAGACCATATCAGAAACAACAACAAACATATCCCCAAAAGAATCTTGATTCCTTTTAAACAACATACAACAAAGGATGGAAAGATCAATCAAACATGAGGTGTAGCTCTGGACAACAACAAAGGCCCCCTTTTCAACAAAACATCCAACAACCTCTGCCTTACTAGCAGGGTTTCCAACAACCCCAATGGAGTCTTGAAAACCCAACATAAATAAGCCAACAACAAGGGAATCCCCCATACAAGGTAGGTTCTAAAATTGATGGGATTTTGAAAAAAATTCTTAATCAACAGAATGAGCTGAAGATTCATGGTTCAGACCAGAGGGAGTTGAAGAATCAAATGAGTCATATTTCTACTACCCTCCATGAACTGGTAAGTAAGAATTATGTAAACATACCATCCAAGCTTACTCCAAATCCCAAGGGGAATGTCAGTGCCATCACATTGAGAAGTGGGAAGAAAACAACTGATACATCTGCACCTATCGTTCCACCGGGATTCACCTCAAATCTGGAGAAGCCACATTCCATACCAACTAATGAGAAATCCAAGGAGACAGATAAATTTAAGAAAATATTGATGATGTTCCTCCTAAACCCCTTCTATTTCCAAATTGAGTTTCACAAACCAAGAATATGGATAAAGAGGCGATACAAAAAGAAGTTTTGGATACATTCAATCATGTGGAGATCAACATCCCTATACTTGAATCCATCAAGAAAATTCCAAGGTATGATAAATTCCTAAATGAACTTTATACCAATAGAAGAGGTATCAAGGGAAATGAGAGGATAAATCATGGAAGGAATGTTTTAGCACTCATTACACAAACTCTAGAAATGCCAACGAAGTGTAAGGAACCATGGACATTCACCATACCATGCACCATAGGGGAGTTGCACTTTTCTGATGCTCTCTATGATTTGGGAGCTTCCTTAAATGCTATGCCTCACTCTATATTCTCTTCTTTGCAGGTTGGCGAGCTGAAACCGATGAGAGTTGTGGTGAAATTGGAAAATAGAGCTACAACATATTCAGCGGGAGTCCTTGAGGATGTACTTGTTTGGGTGAGAGACATGATTTTTCCCACAGATTTCTACGTTCTAAACATGGAGGATGATCCAATAAGTTATCATTCCCCCATTATCATAGGTAGACCCTTCGATAAATCAAAAAAAACAATCATAAATGTTAACGATGGTACATGTTCCATGTAATTTGTGGGTGAAGATGTGATATTTAATGTTATGGATTCCAAGAAGTACCCCTTAGAGGACCATTATGCATTTTTTATCTCCCATTTTGAACCACCAAATAAAAACCCCATGGAATTTTATTTTCCTATGATTATGGAGATTATGAGTATTGTTTCTAGTTTTATGTTTAAGAGTAAATCCACACCAATTTCTAATGCACAAAGCTCTCTTAGATTTTATTTTAAAATGGAATCATATTCAGGTGATTTTAATTCTGATTATGACATGACAATTGAGTATGCTGATGGATTTGATGCTTTATTCTCTAATTGTGATTATTTCTATTCTAATACTAATTCTATTTGTACACATATTTTAGTTCCTTCAATGTCTCCATCCATACATCACCCACCTTCATTGGAGCTAAAGCCATTTCCACCAAATCTCAAATACTCATACTTATTGAGTGGTGAGATATTACCTTTTATAATTACTAATAATATTCCTTTTGAACATGAAGAAAAACTTTTGAATCTTTTGAGGGAGAGAATTAAGTAAATTGGGTGGACCTTAGCTAACATATCAGTTATTAGCCCCTCTAATTTCATGCATAGGATTATTTTGGAGGATGGGGCTAAACCAGTTAGGTAGCCACAAAGGAGACTCAATCCCACACTTTTGGTGGTTGTTAAAAAAGAGGTTGAAAATTTTCTCGAGGCAGGTATAATCTATCCCATTTTAGATTCCCAGTGGTTGTGTCCTATTCAGGTTGTGCCTATGAAAAGAGGTGTTACAGTTGTAAAAAATGATAAAGAGGAGTTAGTTACTATGAGGGTACGAAACCGTTGGCATGTTTGTATTGATTATAGGAAACTAAATCATTCCACTCGCAAAGACCATTTCCCCCTCCCATTTATTGATCGGATGCTTGAGAGACTAGCTGGGAAGACAAAATATTGTTTATTGGATGGATTTTATGGATATTTTCATGTTTCTATAGCTCTAAAGGATCATTAGAAGACTACATTCGCCTATCCCTTTGGAACGTTTTCATACCAAAGGATTCCATTTGGACTTTGCAACACCCCAGGTACCTTCCAGAGATGCATGGTGATTGTTTTTTCTGAATTTATTGAGACTCGAATCGAGGTATTTAAGGATGATTTTACAGTGTACGGGTCTTAATTTTATGATTTTATCTATAGTTTGGGAAAGGTGTTGAATCGTTGTATTGAGAAAAATCTGGTCTTGAACTTTGAAAAGTGTCATTTCATGGTAGAGCATGACATTTTCTTAGGGCATGTAGTGTCAAAACATGGGATAGAGGTTGATATATCTAAGGTAGATATTATTTCATCCTTAACATAGACTTCATGTGTGCATGATGTTAGATATTTCCTAGGGAATGTAGGATTTTATCAGTGCATCATCAAAGATTTTAGTAAGATTTCTCTTCCTATGTCACGATTACTTCAAAAGGATTCTGATTTTATGTTTGATGATTTTTGTAGGACATACTTTGATGATCTAAAGAAGTGTCTAACCACTCCACTAATCATATAGCCCCCACGGTGGGAGATTCCTTTTGAGCTTATGTGTGACACCTCCAACATTGAAGTTGGAGTTGTCTTATCTCAGAGGGTCTAGGGACATTGACATGTGACTACCTATCCATCTAGGACACTAGATTAAAATCAATCAAACTACACATCCACAGAAAAAAAGTTTCTTGCTATTATATTATATTTAGATAAATTCTGTTCATATTTAGTGGGCACTAAAGTAGTTTTTGTTTTCTAACCATGCAACTCTGAGGTACCTCTTGAAGAAGCCAAATGCAAAGCCCAGGATAATCTGATGAATTCTCCTTTAGGAATTTGACATTGAGATAAAGGAAAAAAATGGGTCAAAAAACTTAGTGGTGCACCCCATGAGTAGGCTTACTCACACACTAGAGGATGACACCTAATACCAGGTACCACTTCAGGACACTTTCTCCGATGAGCATATTTATTCCATCTCAGGTATGCATCCTTGGTATGCGGATTTAGTGAACTACCTTGTTACATCCGAAATCCCTGCAAAGTTTAAGAAACATCAAGTCCAAAAGTTAAAGAGTGAGCCTAGATTTTATGTGTGGGATGATCCCTACTTATGGAGCATGTGTAGTGACCAAGTTATTAAGAGGTGTGTTTTGGATCATGAGTTTGAGTCTATTCTGAAATTATGTCATACACTTGCTTGTGGTGGACACTTTGGACCCCAATGGACAGCTAGTAATTTTTTGGACTCTGCATTATATTGGACTATCTTATTCCATCATGCCCATGTGTTTTGTAAGTTGTGCTCACATTTCCACCACACGGGAAACATTTCTGGGAGACACAAGATTCCCCAAAAACCTATAATATATTGTGAAATTTTTTATATATGCGGAATAGATTTTATGGGTCCTTTTCCTATTTCATTTGGTTTCCTATATATTTTGGTTTCTATTGATTATGTGAGTGAATGGGTGGAGTCTAAGGCCACCAGGACTGATGATTCCCATGTTATTGTGAAATCTGTCAAAGTGTAGATTTTTTGCAGGTTTGGAGTACTGAAGGCCATCATCAATGAACAAGGGACACACTTATGCAATTAGAATTTGGATTCCATCCTTCAGATGTATGGTGTGACACAAAAAAATTCAACACCGTACCACCCCCAAACAAATGGCCAGGCTAAGGTTTCAAATCATGAGTTGAAATAGATTTTGGAGAAAACTGTGCAGCCAAATAGGAAGGATTGGAGTAAGAACTTTGATGATATACTATGGTCATATAGGATAGCATACAAAACTCCCATCGGAATGTCCCCATTTTAGATTGTTTTTGGGAAAGTGTGTCATCTCCCCGTGGAATTTGAGAATTAGGCTTATTCGGCTATTAATAAATGTAACATGGATTTGGACCAAGCTGGAATCCAAAGGAAGCTACAAATTCAAGAGCTTGGGGAGATTTTATTTCCTTCATATGAGAACTCAAGGCTTTAAAAGGAAAGATAAAAAGCATATCAGGACAAAATGATCTTGAAAATAGAGTTTTGTGTTAGAGATAAAGTTTTTCTCTATAGTTCATGACTGAATCTGATGCCTGGTAAGTTGAGTTCTATGTGGTTAGGTCCTTATGTTGTGACTAATGTTTTTCCTTATAGTGTATTTGAGATCACACAACAGAACACTGAAAGGAGCTTTACAATTAATGGGAATTATTTGAAGAAATATATTGAGGGACTTCCTACTGATGCAATGGATTTCATCACACTTCATAACCCCATTATCACTTGAGCATATCAGACTATTCCTAACCGTTTCAGTTTTTTATTCTTTGTCCTATTTAAAATTATACATTTCATGTGCATATATCATCTAATGGTTTCACGTTAAGTAAAATACAATATTTTAAGTTTGGTGGACGGAAACTTTTAGTTTAATAATTTCAATTATTTTCCCGTTTTTCAATGATTTTCCAAAAAAAAATGTGTTTTTCAAATTTTGTGTGCTTATTTTTAAGTTTTTTGTGTGTTTTTGAATATTTTCAGTTTAAATGATTATTATTACCATTTTGAAATCCATATCAATAATTGAAACAATTTATCCCTTGAAACCGGTCTTAAATGAATGCTACATATAAATTTGTTTCAAGTTCAAATCTTTAGTAATTTCAAGAAAAGTAATCTGAATTTTGAATCTCAAGCCACATCTCACTGTCTTTATATTTGAAATCAATTTCCTATGAGGCTTCTGGACCATTATTCTATTATTCTTCATATTTACCTCACTTCTTGAGAGAACCAAACCAGGCTTTATTTAACCAAAATTTGATTTATTCCTGTCAAAACATGAGGGTTTAATGTACTTATGTTTTAAATGATTGAGGAATTTGTTTGGTATTAAAGCCCCTATTTCAAAGAATCCTTTTTTATAATGGAATAACTTGAACATTTAATCATTTTAGCCCTTAGAATCCATGAACATCCATTTAGGTTAGCCACATTACAAGCCAATTTTCCCTATCCAATAAACTCTTGAAGTGAAATTTCATAATCTAGTTGAACTTAAGTGTGGGGGAATCTATCTTGTATTGTGCTACCACATTTTTTGATACTTCATATGGAAAATTAAATTCCGGAGAGATTTGTTTGCTGCTAAAGAAAATCATTAAATTGAAAGTTGTGCCTCTTCTGGAGCTTTCATGATAACTGATGTTGTGCATTTCTGGAGCTTCTAATAGAGGAAGAAAGTTGTGGCTATCTGGAGCTTTCAAAAAATAATTCTTGAAGATATTGACATTTTTCTGCTGAAATATTGATCGGTGTGAACATTCATGATGATGAAAAAGAATTTATGTTATGGGGATTGAGGAGGAGACAATATTTAATTGAAAATTAGATTAATTCAATTTTTATTCAAAAAGATTCAAGCCCCCCTCATTCAGCCTCATAATTTTTGACATCTTAATCCTACCAACCGAATTACACAGAACAACCCTAAAAATTCCTCATGATAAAAATATGTCCTTGAATCACATCTGGTGGGAATGTAGGAATTTATCAAGCCTATGGTGACCCTTCTATGAGTTTGGATGAGAAAGACATTGCTAAAAAACTGACATTTGTCTGATAAGAGAAATTCAAGTGAGGTAAGTGTTTTGTGCATGGGAGGATAAATGAAGTGAAAATATATTGAAAAATATAAATATAGAAATTGAAATAAGGATATTTTATGAGGCATGATATCTTTTTTTCTTCATGTGGAATTGTTGGATCTCAAGGATATGTGTTTTTAATTTTTTTTGATTTGATATTGATGTTTACTTGATATGAGGTTTTTCCCAAGAGTGCAAAAGGGTAAGTGTGGGGGAGTTGATAAAACACTATTTTGTAAAATATTTTATTGATAATAAATGATATAATTTCCTAAAATTGTGCTAAATATATTCATTTATGAAATATTTTGGATTATATTATTTATTTGAAAATTTGATGAAAATTCCAGTTTTACCCTTTCAAAATGCACTGTAGTATTTCACACATAAATATTTTACTATGAATTATTTGAATGTAAATTTTTTAATAGTGTTCCTAACATAACTTTCTAAAAATTTTATTCAGGACACTAGATCTAAAGAGTGCATTTGGATGGAGTAAATGGGTCATTAAATCAATGGTGGGATGGACTTGCCAGAATAGAAATGGGTTCTGTATTTGGGTCATAACGTCTTCATCCATGAATTTATTAGGCCCAAATTTTGAGAGGTTCTCTAAGATGAAATTTTACACAAATAATCCTTCTGAAAGTATCATTTATTCACGTGTTTTGGCTGTCAAATTTCAAGTTCAAGTTGGATTAAAATATTTTTCCAAATTTCCCCATTCACACTTGAAACCACTTGTTACCTAGCCTCTTCTCCACTCTATAAATTAGTGTTTTTCACATTTTTATGGGTTAGGACGTGCATTAAGATATTGGAGGAAGAGGAGAATTGGTTTCACCCAAATTATCCAACCATTTTTGGAGGAGTATCTCTTGAATCAAGGATCCCCTCATCGAAGCCTTCTTCTCTTAATCATGTTGTAATGTTTTCATTTGTGTAATAAACTTCTTTGTTCTTCTTTTATTTATTCACTTTTTTTTATGTTTTGTTCAAATTTATTCTTCTCCTAATCTTCCTAATTGGGTTGGAATCAAAAGTGTAGATGATATTGGGTTCTACCCTTTCAATCCTTTGCTCATGCAAAACGTCTCCACGATGACCACACCACCCATGGAAGAGTATATTTCTAGTGATCGATCTATCTTCTACCCTCTTCATTTACTTATTTGGAATCATTGAGCCACTATAATTCACATAATATGATCCATTAATTGTGTTCTTAAATTAATGTAAACTAATAAAGAAATTGAACAATTAACACAAAAACATGCGTGGTTGAGGTTTTGTTTAAATTGTGAGAGCGCAAACTTAATCGGTAATACAAGACCACATGGGATAAGTTTGTAGAGTTAAAATATTTTCCCTAAAAAAAATTCATTATCATTATCCAGAATTTAAGTGTGACTCAATTTAACACTGACCATAGGCTAACCTTAGAACATAAATCAAAGTAGGGTGTTGCGATTGCATGTTCCGAAGTTAGGCTTGGGTTAAATTTACTTCATATTTGTGGTAAAGTTAATTATCGTAGGCTTCAGGATTTAAAAAAATAAGGGATAATAATTAAGTGAATGTTAATTTAAATGATAATGATAAATAATTGAGTGAATATATAGAGTTAGATCGATTACACCTTTTAAATATTATCTAAAAAACATCTTATTGTTGTGTATTTTTAATCGAACTTCATTTCAAAAAAAATGCAATCTTCTTCCAGCAAACTTCATCTAGTTTATAAATGAAAAAAATACCCATCCTTACAAGTAGTGTTTTTATTATATTTTATTTTATTTTTATAATAACTTTAAGAAGTTGTTATAATTTTCTTCCTCCTTTGAGAGATGACCTTGGTCAGCCACTCTTCTGCACCTAAGTAACCCGAAATCGAACATCATTTGTAATCACCCATGATAGAACCATTCAAAGTGAAAAGATCCAGGTACCTTTATGGTTCCATGACAAATTGGAGGTTACAACTTTGATGTTTCACTCAAAGACCTAAGATCCTCAATTAATTTCATGCCCAAATCCATCATCTCCAACCTTGTTCTAGGTCCCTTGCACCCAACGGGTTTTGTAATTCAGTTAGCCAATCAAAGCACAACCATTATTGAGGGTATAATCGAAGATGTCCTTGTTCATGTTAATGATAATATATTTCCAGATAATTTCTATGTCCTCAACATGTAAGGTGAGACAAACTCTTATCAATCTCCCTTAATTCTAGGAATACCATTCCTAATGACTGCGAGAACCAAATTTGATGTCCATTCGGGCATCTTATCCAATGAATTTGGTGACCAATTGGTAAAGTTCAATATTTTCCAAGCCATGTGATACCCATCTGAGGATCACTCTTCATTCTCAATACATGCTTCCAATGACACTTCTAAGATTCAATTGAACCCCAATCCATCATGTTCTTCATGTTCTAATGACAAAGGATCTTCTGAAATCTGCACCATGATTAACCAAGTCATAAATGGTAAAGTTGATGTGGACCTCTCATTCATAGACTCCATCAATCTATAGAATCTTGAAAACTCTCTTGAATCCAACATCAACTTTGATCTCTAATACTCCACCTTGTACAGTATTAGGGAAAATAAATCTAAAGCATCTGATGTCCCTTCCTCCATTCTAGATTTTTCTAACCCACAAATGAGAGATGATACTGATCTAAAACCACTTCCCGAACACCTAAAATATGCATTCCTTTTCCATGATCATTCATATCCTGTCATTATATCTTCTTCACTTACTAAAATTTAGGAGTCCAAACTTGTTCAGGTGTTAGAGGAAAAAAAAGGCCTTAGGTTTAACCGTATATGACATACCAAAAATCAACCCTACCCTTTGCATGCATAATATCCATATTGAGGAGTCATCCAAACCAATTGGACAACCACAAAGAAGACTCAATCCACTCATTTTTGAATTATTTAGGAAATAGATCACCAATATTCTTCAAGCTGGTATTAGCTCCCCAATTTCTAATAGTGAATGGGTTAGTCCAATTAAAGTTGTACCTAATAAGGGTGGGATAACTGTTGTCACAAATGAACATGCTGAGGGAGTCACAATTAGAGTGAAGAAAACATGGCATGTGTGCATCGACTATAGGAAATTGAATGTTGAAACAAGAAAATATCACTACCCTCTTCCATTCCTTGATCAGATTCTAGAACGATTAACTGGAAAGTCACACTATTGCTTTCTTGATGGATACACTGACTACTTCCAAATCCCAATCGCACCTCAGGACTAATAAAAGACTATTTTAACTTGCCCCTTCAGAACATATACATATATGAGAATGCCTTTTATCCTTTTCAATGCTCCTGCAACATTCCATAGGTGTATGATGAGTATCTTTTCATAATTCCTTGAAAACTACATGGAAGTATTCATGGATGACTTTACCATTTATGGTGAGTCATTTGAATATTTCTTTAATTAACTCTCTCTAGTCCTCCAAAACTGTGCCAAGTATAAATTTGTGTTAAATTTTGAAAAATGTGACTTCATGGTGGAAAATGGGATTGTCCTAGGTCACATTGTTTCACAAGATGGTATTGAAGTTGATCCTGCAAAAATTGAAGTGATCCAATCACTTCCTGAACCCACTTCTATTCGAGACATCCATTAAATGCTTGTTCATGTCTGTTTCTATCAGCGATTCATCCATAACTTCAGTAGGATTTCCCTCCCACTCAATTGGTTTCTCCAAAATGATGTCACATTCCATTTTTATGAGGTTTGCAGGAGAGCCTTCATTGAACTCAAAATTTTTCTTACATCTGCCCTGATAATCCAACCCTCATATTGGTTCATACCCTTTGAGTTGATGTGTGATGCTTCTTATAGGGCCATTGGGGCCGTTCTTGGTCAAAGAAAAGAATAAATTCCTCATTTCATTTATTATTCCTAAAAAACATTGGATGAAACTCAATCTCAGTACTCTATCACTGAAAAGGAACCTTTTGTATTGGTTTTTTCCTTAGATAAATTCCAGTCCTATCTCTTATGTTCCAAAAATCATCATCTTCACATACAATTATGCTATAATGTTTTTTCCTACGAAAAGTGATTCCAAGCCAAGTCTAATAAGATGGATCCTAATTCTATAAGAGTATGACCTTGAAATCAAAGATAGAACATGAAAATAAAACCCTGTGGTTTATCACTTGAGCATAATTTTTAATTCATCTTATTCTAAAATAATTGGTCCTGAATTTCCAACTGAGTCCCTTTCATCTCTCACTCCAAAAATACCATGGTATGTTACAATTGTAAATTACTTAGTTTTTTTTGTTTTTAATGAATGTTTTTCAAAAGAACAAAAAATGAAGTTGAAAATTGTTTCAAAATAGTATTTTTGAGAAGAAAATAAAAATTAGAAAAATGGGGAAGATGTGGTAATTGGGATATGTATTGATGAAAATGAACATTCTTCCATCTTAGAATTTTTTCACTCAATGCTAGGTGGTGGCCATTTTGGACCACAAAGGACCTCCCAAAAAGTTCTAGACTCTGGATTCTTCTGGCCTTCACTCTTCAAGAACTCAAATGATTTCTGTCAATCATTTCTCACATTCCAAAAGTTTGTAACAATTTCAAAGAGAAATAAAATTTCCTAAAAGCCTTTAATTTTTAGTGAGATATTCAATGTTTGGGGCATCAATTTCATGGGACCATTTCCCCATTCCGATAGATTCTCATACATCTTTCTTGCAGTTGATTATGTTTCTAGGTGGGTCAAGGACAAACCCACTAGAAAGAATGGTTCACTTACTGTTAGTGAGTTCCTAAAGACACACATATTCTACTGATTTGGCACACCATGTGCTTTGATAAGTGACTTAGGAACACATTTTTGTAATAGAAAAATGGAATCTATTTTGAAAAATAATGGTGTTCTATGTAAAACTTCTACTGCATATCACCCCAAAACAAATGGCATGGCTACACTATCAAATAGAGAAGTGAAGAGTGTTTGAGAGAATTATAAAATCCACCAGAATAGAGTGCCCAGAAAGACTTGGTGAAGCATGTTGGGATTATCAAACTACTTATAAAACACCCATTGGGATGTCTCCATTTAGGCTAGTTTTTGGTAAATCATGTCATTTTCCAGTTGAAATCCAACATAAGTCATTTTGGGATATGTAAACCTGTAATTTTGATTGTGAAAATTCTGGTGAAGAATGGTTGTTTCAATTGGTTAAACTAGAGGAGCTTTGACTAGATTCCTATGAGAATTCCATTATCTATAAAGAAAAGTCCATGTTACTCCATGAAAAAAAATCATGAGAAAGGTATATCATGAAGGTGAAAATGTAATGCTCTTCAATTATTGATTTCAACATCACCTAGGTAAGCTTAATTCTCATTTGTAAGTTCCTTTTGTTATTACTAATGTTTACTCATTTGGTGAAATGCAAGTCCAAGACCCCTCTTCCAAAAGTACATTCATAGTTAATGGACATCAGTTAAAGAATCAACATGAGAGGACACACAATCCTGGAACCACATCGACTTTCATCAGATCCACAACATATACAGTAAACACACCACTAGATGGAGATGGAGACCCACCAAATCTAAACCAGGGGCACCTCTTTCCCTTTAACTCCTCTTCTCTCTCTCTCTCTCACTTTCTTCTTTTTCCTCCCTCATTATCATTTTTTAGCCACTTTACTCATCACATTTTTTATTTAACCTTCTTATTTTGTGTGGGTGTGTCTTTATTAAAAACTAAAAAAACCTAAAAAAACTAAAAACAAAAAAACAATAATTTAAAAAAAATATACGAAAAATGAAGATTCATGTTTACTCACCTTCCAATTTTAAAATTTTTTCCAACCATTTTGGGGATTCAAAATACATTGTTTCATCTAAAAAATTTTGTAGTTTCTTCATAAATTTGGATAAAGAATATTCTGTCAAAAACCAAAAAATTTTGAATGATAATTTTTTTATTTGGAAAATGATTTTCCCCGCCCGTGAGGAACAACATTAGCTTTCATGCTATGGTCACCTATGGAAATCTTTTCAAAATGTGTTTTTACCCCCATTTGTGATTCTTGTGTTTTTAAACCATTAATCTGAATTTCCTACTTTTGTGTGCATTAATATGATAGATTAATTTTCTAACTATATGAGAATTATAATAGCCAAATAGCCTCCCATTAACCGTACATTAATACTCCTTTGAAATCCCCTTCAAGACTATGAAAAAATTTTATTTGATAGACACATTACAAGCCCAATACCTTATCCCACCCAATATCAACATGGATTTTCATTGCCTAATTTTTTGAAATTTAAGTGTGTGGGGAATGGATTTCATTTTGGGTACCCTTTTTTTGGTTTTTACCATGTTATCATATGCTTTAGGGAAAGAATCAATTTAGGTGTGGGGGATATTTTGTCATTAAGTGTGGTTTTGGAATGTATATATGTTAATCTTGTATAAATTATATTCAAAAGTGTTCAAAAAAATATCAAATAGAATCAAATATATATATATATATAATGAAATTAAGAATCGGTTGTGTCTTGGGTGGGTCAAAAATAACTCTTGCTAAACCTTTTATCTTGTTATAAATATAGTAATTAGTGTCGTGAGGAGATCAATCATTGGTTGGGAGATGAGTGTGATATCTTTTTCAAGTTCAACTATTCAAAAAATAAAAAAAAGGAAAAAAATGAACACTTATGTCATTGGGAGATGTTTTGTGTTTTTTAAATATTTAATCTTCTAATACCCTTAATATTTTATTACTCTCTTGTGTCTTTATTCAAACAATCATTCCCTTGTAAATATGTGTTTCCATTTCCTTCCATGTTTCATTCCAAAACAATTGTTCATTGTTTACCCATGTTAGTTCTTTACCCCTCTTCTTCTCTCTCTTGGACATTAAATTTCTACCATCCCCTATCCATAAAACACCCTTAAAAAAACCTCTTGATTCTTGTTCACTTCAGGATAGGGATTGGAAGTTGAGATCTCTTACAAACTCTAAGATTTTCACTTTTGGTTGGAGAATTAGTGAAGCTCCATAAATTAATTTTATCATCTTGAGAGTATTATGCTTTGTGTGCCACCATTTTCCATTTCTAAATTTGAGCATGAAAAAATGAATTGTTTTTGGATCATTGTTTCTATAAAAAATTGTGGTGGAATTCAATTTGGATGAGTGCAATTGTATAAACATACCCTAAGTGAGGAAAACATATTTTTAATATTTGTTGGTGAGTGAAAATGATTTTGTAATGTTTTTTATATTTGTTGCACATGAGGACATTAACAAGACTATGTGTGGGTGATTTGATGTTATTAATATTTTCTCAACATTTTTATATATTACTTTACTGATTTTATAGGAAATTTGCATAATTTGTGTGAAATATTAATGTTTAAATATTAATTATAATTTCTGAGAACTATTTGAATTCATCTAGATTCAAGTATGTTTAATGTTTTAATAATAAATCTCACGAAACTTATCCAAATTTCATGATTCTTATTTCCAAGGATTCCTTACTCAAATTAAAAAATTTAATTAGAAAGAACCTCTTGCCAAATCGTCAATTTGAAGGGACATATGGTCCACACAAGAATACCCAAAGAAACTATGATGAAAATAGATCATCTGTGATGATTGAGTTACTGGTCTAAATACAGAAGCTCACATTTTATTAAACTCCACCATATGTTCTTTATTATCCAAAATAAGCATGGAAAAATATTTAAGGTCCAAATACACAAACAAGGGGCCCAACTGATGCTTTGAAGTCCATCCCACCATTCTGGATGGAAATTAAAATCCAGACACTATTCATGACATAGCTCATGATGTAATAATCAAATCAAGATGAGATATTGTATTGTGGAAGAGGAGATTAAGGCAAAAAACTTTGTTTAAGAAAGAGTTTGGATATGAAGGGATATTCTTATTGATAAACCCATTCACATTTCGTCCTTCTAATAAGTATGGATTGAAATGGGAAGGTTAACATTGTATAATAAAACAGCCAAGTCATTGGATCTATAAGTCCAAATTCCTCAAAAATTTTAGATTTTTTACAAAATAGTATTATCTAAAAATTTAAAGAAAAATATATCTCTAGATTCAACTATCTAGATGTCCAAATCGTTGATCCATGTGGAGGGTAGTTTCGGAATGAAAACAGTCCACCACCTTGGGCTATAAATACATCACATCCTCTCCTTTCAAAAGAGTTCGTATTTAAGAAGAGAGGAGAATAAATTGGCACGACCAAAGCCTTTCCAAAGTCTTGGTAGAACCTTACATACTCATTTTTTCAATTGAGAGACCATTCCTCCTCTCTTTTTTTTTCATTTACTTTTGTGTTCTTTTTTATTGTAATCTTGTAAGTCTTTGTTTATATAATTCTATTTTAATGAAAGTTTCTTCTTCTTCATATATTATTCACATCCACCTTATATTAAATAGTATTGATGGTCTTAAAATAATTTAAATAAAGCTTAATCCACTTCCCTTATTGTGCTTTCTCATTCAATCTAATGTCAGTATTTAATTCCCTTCACTGTTTGTGTGTGTGTGTTCGACGCACAACTCATTTATTATCCATTTATTTTTATTCTATTTATAATTAATCATCATAAAAGTTACAACCAGATTATTAACCAAAACAATTTTTGAGTAAATCTATGTTTGGGGTGAGTTATAATTTGGGTATGTTATGTTATTGATAGTATTTGCTCGATGCATATTCTTTAAATTACCATTGTTTATATTAAACTTAAAATGTCATGGAATAATGACATGATTTGTTTAACATGTGGTTTCCATGGATAATTGGAACCATAAATACACTACCATAAACAAGATCTGATTGATATTAGAACCCTATGATATGTTAAGGCTTGTATTAAAGACTTAATACATATGAATTCCAATAAACATTAACTTGTGAAGTGTGTGTTAATTTAAATGCAATATAAAGCAAAGCTCAAGAATATCATAAGATTAACTCCCTAATAATGAACTCAACCTAATATTTATCAATTTGTTAAATCAATATTAATTAATCAATCATTTCATAATATCTGCAAACAAACCCCCCAATCAGAATACAATCAGCGAAAACAATCGACTATTAAAAAGTATCATTGCATATGATTCAACCCGAGTGCTACTATACACTTTAGCAGAGCACCAAAACCTTGACCGATTGATAGGAGACAATCATCTATCCTTTCATAGGCGTTTAAAAGTAATTTCCATGCTCTCTCTAGTGAGTTAAGTTGTATGATTAGGCCTCCTATATGGTATCCTTACCTTACATCAATTCGATATGATATCACTATGTAATCGAAGATAAATAGGAAACCACTTCTTCTCTTTCCTCCGAAAGAAAAATCCAAGAGTTTTGTTAATGGGGAGAGCCTATGTCCTCTTTTATACCCCATATTTACTTTTTAGTAGTTGATCCTAGTCTTTGTGTGAGTTTTAGTGGATTACATGGCTCGACGGAGGTTCCTCATCATCTTTTGTTTGAATTACTACTTTTTTCTTATACTATATCTATATAGTCAGTCATTTTTTCCAAATTTCATTTTTCTGAATATCAAATAACATACCATCTAGGTATTATCTCGTATTCCCAAAAGATAAAAGTGCTCCTTCTTCTACATACTCATAGGAGAATGAATCTTTTAAATATTGGATCTGACCACTATTTGGTATAACATGCTATGTTGGTTTCCAAGAGATCACTGATAAATAGGTACACCCAGATAGAAGTTACATATCAAATATATAATTATATTTTGCAATGAGAGAAACATCTAACCACTGAACATACATTAGAAATGATGGGTGAGCTTTTCACTCACACACATAGCCTTCGAACCATTATCCTACCTAATACACTAGAAGCATAGTCTGGGAAACCACCACTAGTCACTACCTAGCTATCTGGATACTACTCTTACTCATAGTTGTATAATATAGGTAGTATATTTATAGGATAGATTTATTTAACTGACTTTGAATAAACATACCCCACTTCCACAAGAGGGTGACCCTGCTATAATGGGTAGATTTTATGGATTAAGGGGATATGGTATGGATGGTACTTCATTTAAACAGTGACATTGCTCATGGATTTGAAAAAAATATGAAATCACACCTATATGAATCATTACTGGATATGTAACTTCCTATCACATCATCCTTGGTATAATATAGGTAGTATACCACCCTAACCTAATGGATAAGATTGTTGAGCCACTCTCTACAGGTTCACTCTGGTTGGATAGTCAAAATACACATGTTATAATATGATACTTCATATATCCTGGGATTTATTAACATCAAATTCAGAAGCTTCGCCCATTGGTGTCTTTTTTTATTATCCTCTGTGAATCCTTATGTGTGAATTATTATGACCTCAATAACTCTTTTTATAGTTGATCACCGAACAAGCCCCAAACTTCTACTTCAAGAGCTTACCATGAGGTGAAGGTACTATGATGATCTTATTCTGAATGAATGCCTATGGGTGAAAGGATCTTCTGACCACATGTCTGTCTCTGGTGACGATCGATCCCTAAGTCATATAAGATATTAGGAATGTAAAGACAATTTCATTATAGATTCTTACCACCATTTCCCTTTACTAGTAGTTTTTATATGGTTCTTCTGGGAAAAATAAGGATCTGGGGTAAAGAAAATGGGGATATTCTCGGATTAGCGGATAAAACATTTGAAAAGGGGATTTGGTAAGGAATTTCAGGAAGGCACACAACCAGATAGGGTCAAGAACAAAAGTTTTGGGTAAGGGGGTTCCATAATGGACTACTGGCATACCAAAATAGTTGGCCTCCCCTAAACTCTTATCCTTGCTGGATGAATTCCCTATGTGCGGAGATACAGAGGCCAAAGAAGAAAAATAGTTTCATCGACTCCGCTTGCCACTCAACTTGGAACTATATAGATAGAGTACCTAACTATACTCTAATAGTGAGGAGTAGGTAGAGCTATACTCTTTTAATTGGGTTTTTATGATTATGGGTAAAAAATTCCATCATGGATCAAACAAGGGTCATTCTAGGACAACAAATCTCATATCAGTAAGTGTTATTAGCATCTCAATAGATCCTATGGTTCAATAAAAATCATTGAATAATGTATTCTCTTAGTTTAGTCATTTAACCCAGGATACGAATCTCACACTCTCCCTCTCCCCTAAATCAAAAGCTTTGAATCCATACCATTATCAAAGTAAAATCACTTTCACAAAGTGAAGTAACATTTCCTAAAACTCAAAAGGATGGGATGTTAATATGTTAGGATAAGGCACCTCTCATCACAGAATGTCAAAATCTTTCCATCAAATTAATTATTGAAATCCTTATAAAAGTATCATGCATAGGGAGAAAAAACACTTATGATCCCAAATAATGGTGGTATGGAGATAAAGGTTGTATTATGAGTGATCACCCTCCACAACTAGAAATATAATAAGAGTGGAAAGAGTGATTAAATTAAAATAGTACTACAGGTTCTATAACTTCATGTCCCAATCCATATTAAGTCTTTGATTTGAAATGCTAGATAAATGGTTAACACATGAAATTTGAATGAAGTGATCTTGGGCGAGTCTTTGATATTTCGTAAGTAATTATGTCAGTGAGGTTGGTAAACCCAACTCTATTTTTTGTCTTCCCAACCCCTTACGAAGGTTCAAATCTTTTAAAACATTAATTAGGAAAGAGCAGAAGAGAGCAGAGCTAGCTATTGAACATAAATCCCTTTCAATGATGAGACTTTATGGTAATCCTGATCTAAGATTTATTCATAGTGATATGTTCCCTTCTTGTAGTAGTAAAATTATGGCATATTGTCTCTTATCGACCGATCAATGTTCTGATGCTCTACTAACGTGTATAGCAGCACTCGGGTCAAATCCTCAACAATGATAATTTTTATTAGTCTATTTTTTTAGTTTATTTTATTTTGATTGGGGGGGGTTTGTTTGTAGAGCATAAATTAATTGATTAATGGTTGGTGTTTGATTTATAAATTTGATAAATATTTGGGTAAGTTCATTATTAGGGAGTTATGTTCATGATATCCTTGACCTTTTCTTTATATTGCATTAAATTAACACCCACTTCACAAGATGATTTTGATTGGAATTCCTAAGTGTTAGGACTTTAATCCAAGCCTTAAATTAACTTATAGTTCTAATATCAGTCATTAAATGTTTATGTTAGTGTATTTATGGTTCCAATAATCCATTGAAAAGGCACGTTAAACAAAGAAAGTCATTAATCCATGACATGTTAAGTCCAACATACACAATGTTAATTTTAAGAATATTCATCGAGAAAATACTATAACTCACTTATCATCCCTAAATTTTGACTCACCCAAATGGTAGATTTACTCATACATTAAGATATTTATAAATATTTCAATATGTTTTTATAATGATTAATTATAAATATAATGAAATTAATGGGATAAGAAAAGAGTTGTGCGTCGAACACACACACACACAAACAATGAGAATAATTAAAAATAGTCTTTTGATTGACTGAGGAAGCAAAAGAAGAAAAGTGATTTTAACTTGATTTCAAAAATTTTAAGAGAATTTATATTTAATAATAGAGGGTGGATTATTAAAAAAATATGAATAAGAAACTTGCATTAAAATTCAAATGAAATTGAAAACAACTTATAAAATTACAAATGAAAGAAACACAAACGTAAATGAAAACATAGAGAGAAGGAAGGGTCTATCAAGTGAAAATTTGAGTATAGAAGGTCATCCCATGCATTTGGAAATGCTTTGTTCATGGTAATGTTTTCTCCTCTCTTCTAAAATTCCAACCACATTCAAGTAGAATAGGGGGTTGTATTTATATCCCAAGGAGATGGACTATTTGCATTACAAATATTCCCCACCATTTTCATTGCCAATTTGGCCAACCAGACAACTGAATATTGAGATATACTCTTCTAAAAGGTTGTAGATAATAATTTTTTCTAGATAATTTCAAAAAAATTAGGCATTTAGAATTATGGATCCAATGTTATGGAGGTTTGTGTAAATAATTTTAATCTATCCATTTCAATCCAGTCTTTTTAGAAGGCCAAAATGTGAATGGTTTTATGAATAGGAATATGCACTCAAATAAAAATAATTTATTATAAAAACATGTCCATATATATCTTATATTTAACACTGAAAAATACTATCTTTATTTGATGAATATTTCAGGATAAATGTCATGAATAGTTTCCTTATTTTAATTCCTGGACAGAATGGTGGGATTGACTTCAATGCATCGATTGGGCCCCTTGAAGTTGTAGTTGGACCTTGAAATTTTTATCCATGATTACTTTGGATAATCAAGAACATATGGGTGAGTTTTATAAAATTTTTTCTTCACTATTTATCCCAGTAACTCAATCATTATTGCTAGTCCAGTTTCTTCACAGATTCTTTGGGACTTTTTGTGTGGATCATATGACCCTCCAAATGAACGATTTGGCCAAAGGCCCATTATAATGGAATGTTTTAATTTTAATAAAGAACCCTAAAAAATAAGAATAATTCAATTTGGATAAGTAGGATGATAGTTATATTTTAAAAATTAAACAGACTTGAATCTAGATGAATTCAAATAATGCTCTAAAATTATATGTAATATTTAAAAATTAATATTTCTCACAAAATATGAAAATTTCATATAAAATCAGTAATGGGAGTATATAATTAGTTATGAAAATATTAAAAACATCAAATCCCCCACACTTAGGTTTGTTCATTTTGAAACAAATATAAAAAACATTACAAAATCATTCTCTCTCACCAACAAATATTAAAATCTTGTTTTCCCCAATCAGGGGAGGTTTAGATAATTTCACTCTTCTTTATTGACTTCCACCACAAACTGTTATAGAAACAATGTTCCAAAAACCATTCAATTTTCAATATCAAATTTTGAGATGGAAAATGTGGATGCTCAAAATTCACACCTCTTAAGATGATAAAATTCATTAACGGAGGTTAACTCTTTCACCAACCAAAAGTGAAAATCTTAGAGTTTGAAAGAGCTCTTAGCTTCCATTACCCATCCTAAAGTTCACAATAATCAAGAGGTGTTTTAAAGTTATTTTTCTATGGATATGCTATGGTAAGAATTTAGTATTAAAAAGTGTAGAAAGAGGGGTAAAACACCAACAGGAAAAAGAAATGTAGAATATTTTTGAAATAAAATATAGAATGAAATGGAAAAACATATTTACAGGGGAACAATTGCGTGAATAAAGAAACAAAAGCGGAATAAAATTTGAACGTAATGAGAATATTATATATTTGAAAAACACAAAACTTCTCAAAATGACACAATAATATATGTGGAAGGTGTTCTTTTTTTCTTTTTTTTTTCTTTTTTTGAAAGATGAACATGAAAAAAATATCACACTCATATCCCAACCCATGATTGATCTCCTCACGACACTAATTTTAATAGTTATAACAAGATAAAAGTTTTAGGAAGAGCGATTTTTGAACCACCCAAGACACAACCCATGTTTTTCCTTTTTTTTCTTTTATCAAATATTTTAAATTTTTTTAACACTTTCCATTATCATTTTTATAATATGTGTGAAAAATATATACATTCCCAAACCTCATTGAATGAAAACCTCTCCCCCACACTAAAATGGATGATTAACCTCAAGTATATGAAAACACATTAAAAAACAAGGAAATGATACCCAAAATGAAATCCACCCCCCCCCCCCCACACACACACTTAAATTTCAATAAACAATGACATGTAAATCCATTTAGATGTTGGGTGGGATAACATATTGGGATTTTAATGTGGATATCGAAGAAAAGATTTTCATAGGATCAAAGGGGATTTCAAAATAGGATTAATGTAAGATTATTGGGAGGATATTTTTCTATTATTATTCTCATGACGTTCAAAAAATGCCACTATCATATTAATTCACAAAAAAGTAGGAAATTCAACTCGAAGGACCAAAAACTCAAGACTAACAATTGAGAGTGAAAAACACACAAAATGAAAAGAGGGTAATATGTTACCTTGGAATTAAAGATAATTTTAATCCTCACAGTTGGGGAAAATAATTTTCCAACGAGCATTCAAAATTTTTTGGTTTTGAATTAATATTATTTATCTAAATTCATGATGAAAATACAAAATTGTTTAGATGAAAACAGGTATTTTCACTCCACAAAATGGTTGGAAAAAATTTCAAAATTTGACTGTGCGTAAGTATGACTCCTTTAGTATTTTTCAATTTTCATTTATTTATTTTTTGTAGTATTTTTTATTGTTTTTAAAATACACACCCAAACAAAAGAGAAAGATAAAAAAAGGGTTTGATGAAGAAAGTGGTAAAAAAATGAAAGAGAGAGGAAGAAGAAGAAAAAGGTATAGGAAGAGAGAGAGAGTGAAAGGGAAATAGGTGCCCCTAGTTTAGATTTGGTGGGTCACCATATCTATCTAGTGGTGGCTTTGTGTAAGTTGATGTGCCTCATGTGGGATGTTACCTAAAAAAGAAAAATCATTATTCACTTAATGAAAAACTAAAAAGAAATTAAAATTTCATAAAAGTAAAAAAGAAAACATGGGTTTCCTACCAAGAAGCGTTGTATTTATTTTGTCTACAAATATACAACATTAGTGGAATACCCATATTCTGATGGTGGCCACCATGTTTTCTCAACTCCAGTGTGCTTCCAAAAAAACAGATTCTTCAGGATGCCTGATTGTTCATTGGATAATTTATCCCCTTCCTTGATTGTTTTCTTGAAATTAAATGGGGGTGGAAAGAGAATATGACTATCCTACATTTGGTATTTAATGTGAGGAATGATTTTATCCCCAAATTTATGGTTTTATATTCTTGAAAATTTAGGAAGATGTCTCAATTTTGATGGTTCATTAATGTAAGGTTTAGATAACACAGAACCAGAGCCTGTGATCCCAATTGTTTTTGAATCATTTATTTCATCATATACTGATGTAGAGTAATGAGGATCAGTAAAGTCATAAGATTGAATAATTTTTTCAATTTTCTTTATATCAACGTTGTTCACCAATTAATGGTGAATTTCAATATCACCAGTGATCATTTTTTTAATTAGGAAACAAATATCACAAACATCACTACCATAGGGACAATATTAACACATTGGTTCAGGTTTCACCTCACATATAATTGAATTTTTAGAATCATTAATAGGAAATGATTAATGTTGTATAATCATATATGAATCAAAAAATGAACATGCTTGTTTGTTTTCCCCATTACCATCCAAGTTGGAGAAGTGGAGGCCAGAGGTGAGTTGGGATTCCAATGAGTTTTCAAGATCCTTTAGATCAATGAAGTTTTCATTCGTAATGTCAACATCAAATTATCCATTTATGACTTGGTTAATGAGGATGCAATATTCACAAACTCCCCTATTAATAGAACAAGAAGAACATGATGGATTTGAATTCAACACACTCTCAGAGAGAGTTTCATATGAATAGATAGAGAATACAGATTCCACTACTGGAATTCTTGGTAATTGCGATGACCTATTTGTGATGGGATCCAGTCGCAAATAGGCTTTAGCGACGGGCCCATCGCAAAAAATCTTATTTGTGATGGGAAACATCATCATCACAAATAAGCCTCTGATTATATGTATTATATATACATAAACGTTTTCACGACGGGCCTGTCGCAAAAACTATATGCGACGGGCCCTTTTCCCATCGTAAAAAAATATATATATATATATATATATATAAAACTTTCTACGATGGGCTCGTCGCAACAAAGTATTTGTGACGGGAAATTAGTCTCATCGCAAATATGTGTTTAAAAATATTTAGTTAGACTATTTGCAATGGGAACCTGTCACAAACAGTCCCATCACAAATAACAAATTAATTTGAAAAAAATAAAATTTAATGAAATTATTATTAATGAAAAAATAATATTACTATTATTAAAACAATAAAAAAATTATAAATATTAAAATTATAAATATTCAAAAAAAAATATAATAAAATAAAAAAAAATATTAAAAATTAAATTTTGTAATATTTTCACCGATATAAAAGATAGAAAATGTAAATAATTCATATTACAATGTTAAATTCAAATTTTTGTAACATAAAAAAAATCACTGGGGGGTCGTCTTCTGGAGGAGGTGGAGGAGCTGAAAGAGCTGGTGGAAGAAAATCCATCCCTAAACTACGAATCAGATGGCGTATGTACTACATCTTCTCGTGATGATGTTGTTGCCATCGATGTGTCTCCTCCTCATGCTGTTGCTACTACTGCTACCATCGACACATCTTCTCCTCGTAATGCTGCTCCTGCTGCTGCTGCCGCCGACACATCTCTTCTTGTTGCTTCTGCAAAGTCTCTATAAGCTCAGCCAGAGCTCACAACTGCTCCTGATACTGTGAGCCAGAAGATGATGCCTCTCCACGAGATCCTCTCGAGCTGGACGCCAACATTGCAGCAGTACCATAATAAGTACCAGGAGTCAAATGAGAGTCGATACCAACTACTCTTCCCTTCTCAAAGCCATATTGAGTCGCCTGCATCCATGTCGCCTCATCGAAATGGTGAGCACTGGTCTGCTCAGTTATCTCACCCTGACCCTCAACCTATGTCTGAGAGGTCATAGCCTCATATGACTCCTTCAATTCCAATTTAAAATTAAAATTGTGAAAATATTATATGCAGTTAATTGTCAAACTGAAAAAATAATATTGACCACAATCTGATGCTGGCGATCACCTCTAATCTCTCCAGTGGCTGGATCACTGTACATCCTCCGATAAACGTCGAACTCCGTAATATTGGGATTCTCTACTGCCTACAGAAATATAAAATAAACTTTCTATATTTAAATTTATATAAAATATTTAAAAAATATACTTACCAGATGCTCTCTATGCGAACTGAATGTACGACTACAAGTTCGATGTGTCACCTCCTATCTCCCCCGATTCTGTCGTCCCACTAAAGATCTCCTCTGAAATACACCACCCAACCAGTGTAAACATAATTCATCCCAAACATGAGATGAAATGTACTCTGGTTGGTGGTATCTACGCGACTCATCAAATTCTGTCACCCATGCTTTCTAAATGGTTGTCCTTCTCAAATTGTGCAAAAACTGACAGAAAGGGTTACGCATAGAATCTTGTCATGCCACATGGATAACATCGTGCATGCTATCATCGATAGGATACCATAAACCCTAAAAATAATTTATAATATCATTTTGTTAATAAAATAAATTTCAAAATAAATATTATTTATTTACGTACTAGCCAATGATGTAACATGTCGTGTCACACATCAATGGGAATCTGTTTCCATGTGATCCATGGCTGAGAAAAATAATTGCATAAGATAGTGCTCCCCTGTCCAATAGCTACATGCGCAAAACTATGAAAAATGAATAAATAATCAAACAATTAGTATATATATAAATAAATTAATGAAATCTAACTAAAGTATATAGGTTACCATACCTCCGTGTGCATGGATCGAAACCAAGATGTGGACATCGCTCGGGGATAGGGTCAGAAATCATCAGTTGTGTAAGACCATGCCCCATCCACATACCCCCTGAATCGCCAGTAGGCTGAGGGTCAGATGATCCAAAATCCCCCTCATCCAACGGTAGGTCAGCCTCCTGTAACTCGAGAAATAACTCAGGGTCCATCTGAAACACAAAATGATTATTGTTAGCATATAGTTGAAAATAACTATTATATATAGATATATATTAGTTATGATTATAATCAGAATTTAACTATGTCAATGTTCATCTTTATCCTCTTCTCCATAGCTATCAATGTCAATGTCTTCATCTTACTCCTCAGCTTCATCAATATCCATATGAGTTTCAGTTTCATCATCTCTTGTCATTTAAAATTCATTTGTAACATCATTAACATATTCATCACCATCGATCCTTAATTGTGGGGTGTCATCATCGATATTCACGTCACTTTGTGAATCAGATGGATTTTGATCAGTCTCTTGAAAAATTTCAATTTCTTCCACTTCAGCGGAACCACATTAATTTTGAGTAAACTGATTTTCCCGAGATTTCATTTTTATTATGCCCCACTAATCTCTCAAGTCTCTTAACGTAACACAGTACTTTGCATAATAAATTTGATATGCCTGTTGAGCTAGTAAAAATGGTTCATTTACTGCAAGACGACATTTATATTTAATATCGACGATTCCATGAGTCGGATGAACACGCAAGCCTCTCTTAGTATCCAAACACTGACATTTAAACATTATTATGTAATTTTGTCCTAGATAACACAGCTCAATAATTTCATCCAAAATGCCATAAAAGTCAACTTCAGTTTCTCTGTGATGTGATCCTCTCAATCAAACTCCGATGTTCATTGTTTTTTTATTCCCTGTATGCATGTGTATGAAATCGAAAACCATTAACCACATATGCATTATAAGATTTAACCATTTTGGATGGTGGGTTACACCATAAACACAGTCGCTTATCAATTTTATCATCATATTGAGACACCTTAAAATTTGTAAAACAATTATCAATATAATAAATAATAAATGGAATTTATCTTAAACCATCAATAATTTATGTTACCAGTTTCTGAAACCATTGAGAGAAAAAAAAATTGTTTGCATTCTTCAAGAGAAGCTACTGTAATTTGTGGAAGTTGTTTCTTAATATGGTTATCATATAACCTACAAATAAAATAAGTTTAAATACTATAACATAAATTATATAATAAGTGATAGAAGCACTCATAGGATAAATGAATTCATTTCTTCACAGTTGAGCAGAATGTGTGTATGAGCTCTGTGGTGTTCATCATATGAAATCCATCATTCATGAACTCCACCAAAACCAAGATTTGGATTATTAAAAACTGTTAATTGATTGTCAATTTCATCATTAACATTCCCCTCATTTCATCACAGGAGATTGTGTTTTGAGGGATATTGAGATTCAAAATAATGAGAGAAGAAAAAAGAAATTTCCTCTTGCAAATAAGCTTCAGCAATTGAGGCTTAAACTGATGCTTTGTTACGTATTTTTTTCTTCAATTTCTACATTCATCTATCGAATGGGTACATCCATAGAAACGGTACTGGACGTCCACATTTAGCTTCATGTGGCAAATGTAATACCAGATGTTCCATTGAGTCAATGAAATCCGGTAGAAAGATTTTTTCCAGTTTATATATAATTACTGCCACATCTTCTTCCAGTTTGATTAGTGCATCGTAGTCTTTTTTCGATGCACAAATGTCTCAAAAAAATATGATATGTCTGTTATCGAATACCAAATCATATAATTCAAAAAACCCCTGAATCCAATCTGCATAATTCTTTCCATTATAACATGAAAATCATGACTTTTTAATCCAGTAACATAACCATTTTTAACACATCAGCCCACATTAGAAGAATAGCCATCTGGAAGTCTTAAATCTAAAATCCACTAACAAAATAATAAGAGACTCTCTTTGGACAGTGTTTAAGATACTTCTGGCTTCATTGACCTCTATGATCTGACATTTCCAAATAGTTAAAGTTCTGGTCACCTATAAATTTTGGCAAGATCTAATCGTCCCTTTATAGTATCATTGGTCTTACCTGGTGTATCCAAAACTATATGAAATAAATTATCAAAATTGTTCTTCTCAATATGCATAACATCCAACATGTGATAGACCAACAAGTCAGACCAATATGGAAGATCCCAAAAAATGATCCGTTTTATCCAATTATGTTCTTTCCCAAAGCCATGAATTTTTTGTTGGTTTACTATTGGTCCAAATGTGATGGGGGGTAATGAAAATACAACTAATTTAAACTCTGTACCTGAGATCATCTTTGGAGGTTCATCCCTTTCAATTGTACCTTTTCAAAAATGAGATTTGTTATTCCTAAAAGGATAACCGGTTGGAAGAAATCTACAGTGACAATCAAAATAGTAAGGTTTTTTTTCCATTTATGAGCATAAAGGATTTGTTTTCTTTCATACAGTAAGGATGTGATTTCGGACTATGTGTACTCCAACCAGATAACATGTCATATGCCGGAAAGTCACTAATCGTCCAAATCAATGCAGCTTTTAATATGAAATTTTTTTTGCACCAACATCATATGTATTAACACCATCACTCCACAATGCATTTATCAATAAATGGTTTCAAATAAACATAAATATTATTTTTCAGATTTCCTAGGATTAATAGAGTCAAAAATATATAAGGCTCCTTCATCAACATCCATGGAGGAAAATTGTATAGAGTTATAAAGATATGACAACATGAATACTTACTACCATAAGAACCAAACGGACATAAGCCATTAGTAGAAAGACCCAATCGCATGTTTCGGGCTTCTATAGCAAAAGACGGATGCAGATGGTCAAATTTTTTTCGATGAATCACCATCAGATGGATGATTAAAGATTTTATCAGTTGAAATCTTGGTTTTGTGCCATGACATCATTGATGTTGTGTTCTGAGACATAAATAAATGGTGCAACCTGGGTGTAAGGGGGAAATATCTCAACTGTTTTACTAGAATCGATCTAGACTTCCCTGGTTGAGATTCTTTATACCTCGATTGTCCACATGTGGGAAAACTATCCAATGACTCATTTTCTCCAGAATATAAGATGCAATCTTTTGGAAATGCATGAATCATCCGATACCTAAGGCCCAGATTATGAATCTTCCTCTTGCTCTCATAGTAATTTTCATGCAAAACATTTCAGTCAGGTAATAGTGTTTTAACCAAAGAAAATATCTGATCAAAACATTTGTTTGAAATTGCATTATCTGATTTAATAGCCATAAATTTTTCAACTGCTTCAAATTTTCTTATCTTGCAACCAGGATATAATGCATCCTCAGAAGTCCTGAACAACTCATAAAATTCGGATGGTGCCAACTCAGGAGTTAAATAAATATCATCGTGAGTTTCAGTTTGTTGCACAGATGGACATTCAACATCATGTACTAAATTTTTAAATTGTGATGGACCCAGAATCAATTTATTAGGATCTTCTCTAGAACTGCATTCACCGTGTTGATACCAAAAAACATAATCTGGTTGAAAACCAAACCGCAAGAGATGTCCCCTAACCTTGTCAAATGTGTCAAACGTTCTCAGAGCACATTTTTTACAAGGACACTTAATTGTGACTTCTGAAACATATTTTGGTTTTGATGATGAAAATTATAAGAAAGCTTCAACACCCTCAATATATAGAGGATTTATACCAGAAACATTTGGATTTCTGCACTGATTTATCCAAGCTCGATCATCTATTAATTACTGATGTCGACTTCCTTATTCCATATTTTTCTACATAAAATATAAAATCATCACTCTTTTTGAATAATATGAAATTATAAAAACACTATCTGAAAAAAGAAGATAAATAATTACAACTACTTAATAATTACCATTAATTAAGGGCGACACAATTTCCAGTGGATTGACGGCTACTCTTTTGTCCGACGGCTCATTTAATTACATCTTTATCACACTTATTATTGCTAATTATTTCTAATTATTGCTAATTATTCCTAATTATTGCTAATTATTACAAATTATTACTAACTCTTACAAATTATTACTAATTGTTACTAATTAGTACTAATTATTACTAATTATTACAATTAATTACTAATTATTATGATTTATTACTAATTATTACTAATTATTACTATTTATTACTCATTTATAAATACATAGCAATACTTCGAAAAATGAAAACTCCTTGAATAATGGAAGGAAATTTGGTAATCATCATTGTGGAGATGATTACAAATTTTCCCTCTATTATCCAAGCATATTTCATTTACTAATTATTACTAATAAAAAAATTATATTGTCAATATTTAAGAAAAAATAATATTAATATTATTAAAATAATAAAATATTTATAAAAATTTAAAATTATCAATATTCGCAACAGAATTTTCTCTATTCTTAACATGTTCAAATCTCAAAGGTTCGCCAATTGTCAAGTCATTAGCAATAAAAAGTTTGTGTTAGTCATGTCCAATGTAAACTCTATAATTGTACTTACATGGTTGATCACCTCGCAAGTTTTGTTGCAATAGGACGACCAATGTAATGACGTTCTGATCTCTAAGAATCATCTCACATGACACTTTACATAGATCATTTTTCCTTAAAAAATTGAGGGGATATCAGTATCTTTCCCTTAAATTTTCAAGGAATAATGGTCTATGTAAAGGTTCATGTGAGATAATTCTTATAGATAAGAAGGGAAAGACTTGGGTTGTCCTATTGCAACACTACTTGTAAGGTGATCAACCATGCAAGGACAATTATAGAGTTTACATTGGACATGGCTGACACAAAATTTTTATTGCACATGACCTGACAATTGGCGACCCATTGATATTTGAACATTTTAAGAATAGAGAAAATCCTGTTGCGAATATTGATAAGTTTAATATTTTAAAAAAAATCATTATTTTAATAATATTAATATTGTTTTTTGTAAATATTGATAATATAATTTTTTTTATTGCTAATTATTGCCAATTATTGTTAATTATTACTAATTATTGTTAATTATTGCTAATTATTGCTAATCATTGCTAATTATTGCTAATTATTTATAATTATATATATTTATTTCTATTTATTGCTATTTAGTGTTATTTATTGCTAATTATTGCTAATTATTGCTAATTATTACTGATCATTACTAATCATATCTACTCATATCTAATTATATCTAATTATATCTAATTATTACTAATTATTACTAATTATTACTAATTATTTCTAATTATTACTAATTATTAATAATTATTACAAATTCTTACTAATTCTTACTAATTATTACTAATTATTACTAATTATTACTATTTATTACTATTTATTACTATTTATTACTATTTATTACTATTTATTACTAATTTTTACTATTTATTACTATTTATTACTAATTATTACTAATTATTACTAATTATTACTAATTATTACTAATTATTACTAATTATTGCTAATTATTCCTAATTATTACTAATTATTTCTAATTATTTCTAATTATAGCTAATTATTTCTAATTATTTCTAATTATAGCTAATTATTCTTAATTATAGCTAATTATTTCTAATTATAGCTAACTATAGCTAATTATAGCTAATTATAGCTATTTATAACTAATTATAACTAATTATAGATAATTATAGCTAATTATATCTAATTATAGAAAATTATTACTAATTATTACTAATTATTACTAATTATTACTAATTATTAATAATTATCACTGATTATTACTAATTATTACTAATTATTACCATTTATTACAAATTATTACTAATTATTACCAATTATTAATAATTATTACAAATTATTACGAATTATTACTAATTATTACTAATTATTACTAATTATTACTAATTATTACTAAGTATTACTAATTATTACTAATTATTACTAATTATTACTAACTATTACTAATTATATCTAACTATTACTAATTATATCTATTTATTACTAATTAAATCTATTTATTAATAATTATATTTAACTATTACTAATTATATCTAGCTATTACTAATTATATCTAACTATTACTAATTATATATAACTATTACTAATTATTTCTATTTATTTCTAATTATAACTATTTATTGCTAATTATATCTATTTATTGCTAATTATATCTATTTATTGCTAATTATATCTATTTATTGCTAATTATATCTATTTATTTCTAATTATATATATTTATTGCTAATTATATATATTTATTGCAAATTATATCTATTTATTCCTAATTATATCTATTTATTACTAATTATATCTAATTATATCTAATTAAGATTAATTACAACTAATTATTTATAATTATCACTAACAATGTCAATTTCTTAGTAGAAATAAATATAAATAAAAATCAATTGAAATCTAATTAAATTACAACTAATAAACAACAGTTAAAATTAACATAAAAAAATAAAATATAAATACCTTAAACTTTGATATTCTGAAGATATTGATGCCCTTCGATTGATCTCGTATAAAAAAATCAACTAAAAGAAATTTTTTCTTTGAAACTAAAGAAAGAAAAGAAGGAGAAAGAAAGGTCTGAATGATTTAGGAAAAACAGATGGGGGTATATATAGGTTAGATTAGTTGCGACGGGGTTATTAGTGACAGGTTTCCCGTCGCAAATGGTGGTATTTGCGACGGGTCCCGTCGCAAATACCCTCGCCCGCATTAATTACAGTCAGTGGTTAAAAGGTTATTTGCGACGGGACCCGTCACAAATAGTTCCTGCCGATAGTCCTTTTGCGACGGGACGACATCCCGTCGCAAAAACTTATTAACCGCCGCCGGGTATTTGCGACGGGATCCCGTCACAAATACCCCAGCGCGGTTTGGCGCGCAAGCCGCGCGGTTTGGCACGCAAGTCGTGCCAAACTATTTGGGACGGGAGATGGAAACCCGTCGCAAATAATTGGTTATTTGCGAAGGTGAAATTTCCCCGTCACAAAAAGCTTCCTGGATGGGTTATTTGGGACGGAATTTCTTCCTATCGCAAATAACCCGTCGCAAATAGTGATTTTTCCCGTAGTGTTCAGTCTCAGATAGGTATCACATGGATTAAAAAATATTGAACTTAACCAGTTGGTCACCAAATTCCACAGATAAGATGCCTGAATTAATATCCATATTGTTTCTCGTTGTCATTAGGAATGGTCTTCCTAGAATTAGGGTATATCGAGAAGAGTTTGTCTCCCCTTCCATGTCAAGGACATAGAAATCAGTAGGGAAGATAAGATCATTCACACGAACAAGGGCATCCTCGTTTATACCCTTAGGACTAGCAGTGCTTCGATTGGCCAATTGAATGAAAACACTTTTTGGATGTAAGGGGACCAAGACAATGGTTGGAGAAGATATATTTGGGCATGACATTAATTGAGGCCCCTAAGTCTATGAGTGCATCATTGAATCTTGAACATCCTATTTGGAATGAAACAGTAAATGTCCCATGATCTTTTCACTTTATGGAAATAGACTGTTGGGTGGAAACATTTTTGAGGGTCCTAAGTTGCCTCTTGTAGGTGAAATTTTCCTTGATAAACTTTTCATACTTGGGTATTTGTTTGATGGCATATAAGATAGGTATGTTGACTTCAACAAGAATAAAAATGTCAAGAATTTTAGGATCGGGTTCAAAGGACTTCCTTGGTTTAGAAACAGCTTTATAAAAAGGAATTGGATTCCATTGTGGAATGAAAGGAGGTGACGGGATGGCTTGAGGTTCCTTTTCATGTTTCATTTTCTTTTCATTTTCTAGGTCAACATTTAAAGGGGAGTTGGAGGACTCATCATGAATCATAGTAATTTTCTTTCCTGATCTAAGTGAAATTTCACTTACATAACCCTTGGGGTTGGGTAATGGTTGAGTTGGGAGTTTGGAATAATTTGATTGTTGTTGTTGGCTTAGGGGGGATGCAAGTTGACCAATTTGGGTTTCAATGTTTTTGAGGCTGGAATGGGTGAAGGAGGTATGATATTCCACTACACTTTCCCATGATTTCTTGGAATAATAGGCTTGTCCTAAATAGAGATTTCCTTGATTTTGGTTCTTGGAAAAGGGATTGTATTGGTTTTGGAATTGGGAAGTTTCACTAGGATAGTGGAATCCAGGAGGAGCAAGGGAATGATTGATCCTTTGTGGTTGAGGAACAAAAGGGTGTGGTTATTGGAAGTCACCAACAGCGTGACCATATTGTAATTGGGTTGGGTTTTGAGGAGGGAATTGAGGGGAATGAGAAATGGGATTCCCATACCTCAAGCCTTGGTTAAAGGTAGAAGAGAAGGGATCAGATATGGTTTGGTTGATGTTTCTAACAAACTGAACTGATTGTTGAGTGTTGGAGTTCTGCTGAGCTTATGCTGCTTTGTGCTCCATTGGTCCAGATGAATCGAATTGATCCTCTTGAAGTTGTGGACCTGTGTCAGTTGGATGAGATGGGAAGCTGCATATTCCACAGTTCTTTATATGTCCATGGAATATAGATTTTGGAGAGGATGAGGTTGGGGATTTGGATCCCACAACTAGTTTTCACACAAGACCTGTAAGTTCACTCATCCACTCTGTCATATTGTTCGGATCTATCGACTAACTATCTTGGGATTGTTTTACCTGAGCATGTGCTCGAGTATTAAATTGTTGTGTGTTTGCATCCATGTTTCTTATGATATATCTTACAACTGCAAAAGTTTTATCAATAAGAGAACCACCACTTTCGGCATTAGTGAGAGTTATCTCCATAGAAAATAACCCCTTATAGAAGTATTGGATCAAGAGTTGGTCACAAATTTGGTGGTGTGGGCAATATGAGAAGCAGGAAATAATTTCTCTAAGAAAAGTCGTTTCATGTCAATACATGAGTTTATGGAACTAGGAAGAAGGTAGTAGAGACATGAATTTGCAGTGTCATCTAAGAATAAAGTAAATTCTTGAATTTTAATTTGTTCCTCAGAAACCCCTAGAGGCTTCATGGTAGAACACCCCACTTGGAACTCTTTAAGATAAAGATTTTAATCCTGACAGGCTAGCCCGTGGAAATGAAGAAGAATATGAATCAAAACTGATTTGAGTTGAATGTTCACCTCTATGTTTTGATGTTTAATACCAAGGGTTTGGTAATTCATATTAGGGGAATCAAGTTCTTTAAGTGTTTGTTCAGTAGTATTGGTCATTTAGAATTCAATTGGTTGGACAAAGACCAGTTCTTGAATTATTTGATTATCCCTAATGTTTCTCCTAAATTGGTGAATTGTTCGCTCAATTTCAGGGTCAAATAAATTCAAGGGATTGTTTGGGAGGATACAGGTCATTCAAAGAGATTTTGGATGAAAGAGGAAGACGTGTTTTTCTTTGTTTTTTTTCAATTTTTTTTAAAAAAAATAGTTTTTTAGTTTTTTTTACAATAAAAAAATCTAAAAACTACTTAATTGCACCATCCCTGGAAACAAAGCCATTTGAAAGCATGACCGGTTTTCATCTATCAACCGTTCAAGGTTCTGATTCTCTACTAATGTGTATAGAAGCACTCGGGTCGAATCCTCAGCAATGATACTTTTTAATAGTCGATTGTTTTTAGTTGATTGTATTTTGATTGGGGGGACTGGTTTTTAGACCTTAAAATAAGTGATTAATGGTTGGTTTTTGATTTAACAATTTGATAAAAATTTGGGCGAGTTCATTATTAGTGTGTTAATCTTGTGATATCCATGGGCTCTATTTTACATTGCATTAAATTTACACCCACTTCACAAGATGACATTGATTGGAATTCCTAAGTGTTAAGCCTTTAATCCAAGACTTAACATAACTTAGGGTTCTAATCTCAATCAGTGCATGTTGATGGTAGTCTATTTATGGTTCAAATAATCAATGAAAACCACACTTTAAACAAAACAAGTCATTAATCCATGACATGTTAAGTCCAACATACAAAATGTTAATTTGAAGAATATTCATTGAGAAAATACTCTCAATCAATTAACATCCAAAAATCTTGACTCACCCAAATGGTAAATGTAATCATCCATTAATATAGATATTAATATGGTAATATGTTATTATAGATATTAATTATAAATAGAATGAAAGGAACATGATAAAAAAAGAGTTGTGCGTCGAACACACACACACAAACAATGATGAGAATTAAAAACGATCTTTAGATTGAATGAGGAAGAAGAATAAGGGAAGGGATTTCAACTTGATTTCAATAATTTTAAGATAATTAATATTTAATGATATAGGTTAGATGATTTTAAATAGAATATGAAGAAGAAACTTTTATTAAAATTCAAATGAAATTGAAAACAACATACCCAATTACAAATGAAAGGAACACAAAAGTAAATGAAAACAGAGAGAGGAGGAAGGGTCTCTCAAGTGAAAAAATGAGTATGTAAGGTCCTCCTAAGCCTTCAGAAAATATTTGGTTGTTCCAATGTATTCTATTCTATTTTCAAATTCCAACCACATGCAAGTAAAAGAGTGGGGTAGTATTTATATCCCAAGAAGGTGGACTGTTTGCATTACAAATCATTCCCTCCACTTTCATGGGATATTTGGACATTCATACAGACTAATATCGAGATATCCTCTTATTAAAAGTTTTATATAATAATGTTTTCTAACTACTCTCAAAATTTAGAGGCATTTGGACTTATGGATCCAAAGTTATATCGGGTTAACTAAAAAACATTAATCTGTCCATTTCAATAAAAACTTTTTATAAGGACGAAATGTGAATGGGTTTATGAATAGGAATATTACCTCAAATAAAAATTATTTCTTCTAACAATTTGGACACACATATCAAAGATTTCACACTGAAAATTCCAAGATTTATTTGATGAATATATCATGAGGAATGTCATGAATAGTTTCAGGATTTTAATTCCTGAACAGAATGGTGAGCTGGACTTCAAAGCATAAGTTGGTCCCTTTTTTGTTGTATTTGTACCTTAAAATTTTTCTCCATTATCACATTGGATAATTACGAACATATGGGGGAGTTTATTAAGATTTGGGCTTTGGTATTTATCCCAGTAACTCAATCATCATGGCAGATCCTGTTTCTTCATAGATTCATTGGGTCATCTTGTGTGGATCATATGAACCTCCAAATGGACGATTTGGTCAAAGGTCCCTTATAATGGAATGGTGTAATATGAATAATAAACCCTAAAAAATAAGAATCGTTCAATTTTGATATGTATTATGAGATTTATTATTAAAATATTAAACAGACATGAATCAATATGAATTCAAATAATGATCTAAAATTATATATAATATTTAAACATTAATATTTCATAGAAATTGTGAACATTTAATATTAAATCATTAAAGGGAGTATATAATAAGTTATGAAAATATTAATAACATCAATTATCTCCTCTAATAAATCCTCAACTAGGTTGGATGTGAAAATTTCTCCACATGAGTTCAAGCAATTACTTGATTGGATCTATGATGAATACAAAAAGTGGGTGGGGGGAATCAGGAGGCAATTACCTACTGAATGGACGGTTCCCAAACTTGTTCGGTTAGTTATTCCTAAAGTCATATTGATAGTACTGAATTTATCAAAAGGGAATTTTATGATGTAATGTTAAATAGAAAAATTTATTTATTAATCTAGGATCATTGTAACTTTATTGATTTGATAAACTATGGAATTCAGTATGAAGGAACATTGTGCAGTTTTCTCCACAACTCCAAGTTATTACACCAAGCTGGCTTGAAGTACCTGAGTTTTCCAGTGAGCTATGTTGAACTAGTGCTCTAAATTGAGTTTGATGTCTTACCTGAACCAATCTAACTAGTGCATAAATGAACTACCTTGCAACCCAAGATACTTCTTTATTTTTTTATGAGCCATAGCTCACCTCTATCTTTCCTATTGTCCATTGAGTGTCGGGTGCATTCCATGAAATTGGGTTGATGGTGGTTTATATTAATTGTAAAATAGGGAATATATTCATGACCCTTTAGAAAGGTCCATATCTTTTAAAACCTCACCCTAATGGGTCATATCTTTTATAACCTTCTTCCATATCAATCGCCATGGATTTGGTGGTTCATTTCATCAACGTTGACTCTCGAGTGAAAAAAAAAATTAGTTTGGTGTGTGGCCTAGAGGGTGCGCTTGAAAATGCATTCATCTACTAGTGTTCCACTAAGAATAGTGTTCTACTGGAAGTTCAACCTCCAACTCAATGCAAATAGGTTTCACGAATTCACTAAACCATTTTGGATATATGATTGGAGACCACTCTAGTCCTAGGGAAGCCTCCTACATTTTTTGTGAAAGTCATTCATAGGGCACTCATAGATCATCTAGGTACCCATATCCATCAAATGATGGGATTTGTTGGGCAACATAGTTTATATCACAAACCAACCAAAATTTTGATCCTTTGTATCAATACCTAAAAAGATTGATGGGTATAGAGGCTTTAATGACTATAAGGAGAGACTATATATAAGAGTACTTGTTCTTGTTGTAGGCTCTAGATATTATAATCTTCTAAACCCAAATATGATATCACTGATATACTCTAATAGTGTAGCCTCATTTCATCACCAATAAAAAAGGTTTTAGTCTCTTATGTATCAAAAACATTCTTCTTTGTGATCTCCATTGGGAGTAAAACCTCATGGCCATAGGTTTAGGAAAATGAAATAACTTTGAGTGATAGACTGACAAATCTTATCTAGTTGACACCCCTTTTCAAATAAATAATTATGAACCTTGTGGGAACACTACCATGGGATGTATCTTTTTGTTTTATACAGTTATATCCAGTTTGTGTCATGATTTTTATTCACTTGACCCCTTCCTTTTTTACCTCAATCACTGCATACAAACATGCACCTATCCCATGGTCTTGATCACATTTCTCCTGGTATTTTCATTTAAAGAAAATGGGATATTCATTTAGAGAAAAGATTTTTGCATCTTCCTTCCTCTAATGGCTATGTCCATGTTTCCTTTTTCCAGTTCCTTCTTCTTATGCTTGAACTGAAACTGACTCTGAAAATATCCCATGGGACTAACTAAAACAGAGCTAGGGATATCTTATCTAGTTAGATGAATAGAACCTTCCTGGTTCACTAGCACTCTAAAAAGGGACTAATTCATTCTCATTATAACATAGTTATTAGACACTAGGTTACATAATGTATTGTATCATTGTGATACATGAAGTATTCTAGGTCCTCCTTGGTATAATATAGGTTGTAGACCCTTCCCTCTTATAATCTGAAATAACCTAGAGCACCTGGTCCATTACTGGGATACCTGATTTAGGTATCCTATGTTTGGTCATACATTGTCAGACCAGGTCCTCCCAGGAACTCCTTACCCTCTTATAATATAGAGTATCTCAGATCACCAGTTCCTCCCATGTCTGGGACACTTCATGTATTCCAGGTCCTCCCAGGTCTGGGATACTTAATATGTTATAGGTCCTCCCAGGTCTAGGATACATCATGTATTCTAGGTCCCCCAAGATCTGGTATACTTAATATATCCTAGAAAAGGACCAGTTACTCCCTGAGATACATCATGAAACCCAAGGAATGAATTTATTCTTCCTTTGGATCTTGTGGAACCGGTTGAACAACCTCCTTAGGATCAACAAGGGTCTTTCATTCATTCTCACCAACTCCCTTTTTGATAAAATGATTTAGGGTTTTGATGTGGTAGAATATGATTCCAAGAGCTATTTGACTATTAGGGTCACTAGTGAAAGAACTACCCCTTATTTGGTGAAATCCTTTTGAATGTGGACCTGACTTTGCTTACTCATTTTCATGGGATCATAATGACATATCTATAGCACTATTTTTTATTCTTACCTTTTTCTAATCTCCAAAGTTGACCAGAATAGGACATTATATCTAGAATACTGCATTTAAATTCTTATTTACTTTCTTTGTTCCATCATTACAGCTTCTTTAAAAATATTTGTTGTAATCCTCAGAAGAAAATTTTTGAATCAAGAAAATAATTCTTACTATTATGACTCATGAACTGAGATAGCCACCACATATGAATAAGGAAAGGAAAGGTGATACGACCTTCTATGATGTTTTTCCTCTGGACTTTGATGCTTCCATCCCCTGAACTTCCCTAATCAGTATAAAGTTCCACCCACTTTTTTATCCCCGAACATGGGTTAATCTGGTAAAATGGATAGACTATTAGAGTATAGTTCAATAATTTACCCTATATAGTTCCATGAATAGAAAATATGGAATGAAAGACTAAAAAGAGAGGTTTTTATGAGATGTATCTCATTTGGTGGCATATTCAGTCATTTGAAATGATCTTATATGAATCATTTAACAATTGTTTGAGAACCTAGTATGTGATAAAATATACGATTAGTCATAAGCAGCACTAAATTTCTATATGAGCTTAGCGTGTTCATTCATACCAACTTTTTATAGGTCTATAGGCCACCTATCTTTACTCACAATCCATTGCTACTTAGCCAAAATTGCATTCTCGCATGTTAGACCACTATAGGTACCACTATAGGTGGTTATTTACCTATAGTGGAGCCTATAGACTATATAGAAGAGTACTTGGATATATTATACTAATAACATATGTTGATATAGCTTTATTGGCTCTACTGCAGATATGATATAGATTTGGAAACTTGACTTGGAAGGGCTTCTTGGTATTCCATCAATCTGATCTGATAATGAATACGAAAAAATATCACTGTATTTTCTCCTCCATTCATCTAATGAGGTTTTTCCAAATGTGATCCATGAATGATAACACTTCAAAGAAAGTTATGACTCCAATTATAACTTCCATTTAGGAGAGGGGTTGGATTCCCGCTCCAGTAGTAGGCCCTTGGATCAGCTGCTCAGTACGGGTAGTGGTTGCAATATCATTTGTGATGTAGTATTCCATAGTAGTCACCAGGCATTGAGACGAATGACATCATTTATAGTTAGTGTTCTTGATCTGATTTATGGTAGTGAGGAGGGATCATGGAGGTTGAGTATCAAACTATCAATCAAGTTGATACTTATAAATCAGGTACTCTTCTATAATTATATATAAGAGTACCGTAGAGTAGATTATTGAGATTACTAATATTTCGGCCCCTATATCTCTATGTAATATTGTAAATGGAATATAATAAGGAAATATGATTCTTCAGCTATGGTATATCTAGTATATGAATTAAATTGATTAAAGAAACCTTTATTCAAAATAGGTTGATATTTGACTGAGAAAGAATACTCATAGGGGAAAGATATTTTTGTATGTTATTCTTCCAAAGCTAAAATTTCAATAATACTCTACTCTAATAGTGGTGATTCTTGACTATTAGAGTAGATGACTAATTGTGACTATTATGGGTAGAGTATGGTCCAGGTACTTATATATATTGAGTGTTTCAAGATGGCATGACATCTCCAAATCACATAGATATGAACAAAGTGACAGTAAGAAGAGATGTTGTTTTTTTCATGTCTCACCATTAACTGAGATGGACCTGTAACATCAATGAGATATCTTGTTCCCGTCTCCCAATACTTTATCAATATACCCCATGGAAGAGTCGATACCTTGCTACTACCTTGTAGTGAGATGTTTTTCTTTCCCTCGCTATCTGCCTCATCCACCCTACCACCCTTCAATTGATCACTTCTGGTATTTCTCAAATAGTGATCCCAGTGAGTGATATATGATATTGTATAGATCATGTCGTGTATTGTATATAATGATTGAAAGGGATTCCATCTGGTCCATACCATTCTATGGGATGTTGAGGTTTGAGTCATGTCCCCACCTCATCACTAGAGATGAAGGGGATACTCACTCCTTTGAGAACTTTTATTATATAATAACTCAATAGTTGAGAGATTCACCATTTAGTACACCATCCTACTACATGGTACCCACCTTCAGTAGCCTAGTCTCCAAGTGGAAATGACATTCTAGTTATACAAGTGGTGTACAATTCATATCGTCACCTACTGAAAACCAAGAATACCACGGGTACTGGAACGGTATTATAGTGGGGTCAGATAGAATCAATTGAGTAGTACACTATTAGAAGAGTAATGATAGTAAGATAGTATCTATCAATCATTGAATTAGAATATGAGTTTGATCATGGGGATGTGGAATTCCAGCTTGATGTCATTGATGGTGGCATGAATTGACTATGGATTTACTTGGATGACAAAATCAATTGAGTAGCAGGAGAGTTGGTGGGATCTCTTTGGTTTGGTAGTTTATGTCCCAACACGACTATTATAGTAGAGTACTAACAATATATATATGTACCAAAGGGTATGGAATGCGTTCCACTAGTGCCCCTTCGGAATTGGAGGGATCGACTATAAGAATATATTAGTATCATTCATATGACATGACTAAGTTGGCCATATGTTAGTAAATATAAGTAAAATCCCCTACCACTTCTCAAGAGAAAACATTATGTTTGGTATTGTCGAAGAGATGATGGCCATATCCACTAGCATCATTCTTAAACCAGAGCTAGAAATAAGACAAGAAGGGGCAGGAAAATGGGCAAATGGATGTGAGTGGTTCAAAAACAGTGAAATAGATCAAGGTCCCTGGAATTCATGACTATCACGGGGGAAACTATTGAAACATTTGAGTAGAGTACTAAGGGGAAAGGTAAATATATATAAGTACCATTTGGTTGGATGGTTCCATTAAACTGCCCTTCGATGATAAATTGTGTATGCATTGATGACGCAGTAATGATGGAATAGTTTCATTATTCATTTTTTCCAGTAGCATTCCTAACTACTCGAAGTGATGAGTTTGGAAACACCTATTATTTTTGGATACTACAGTTTTCTTATTTTGGTTATTGATTTCATAAGTCAATGAATCACAGGACTGGTCAATTCCACTTATCCTCTAATATATTGATTCTCTTTCAACTCTCAGGTATTTGGGAGACTCACAATGGTAGTATACTATATGGGTTTCTTCTCCTACAGTCAATTGGATTCCTTTCTTGTTTTTACAATGTCTACCTAAATGTTAGAACACCAGCATCTATCTTACATATTGGGGAACAAGATGGTTGAAGTATACCAGCAATTGGATCGAGCTGCAGTATTTCAGTGGCCTCTATTTAATAAATTTCCATTTTCTACCCTTGGGTTCTAGGAAAGAGAGTTCGGACTAGATTGTTTTTAAATGGACATATGGTACTAGAGTGAATGGAAAAAAGGAATTCCATTTGTTCCTCATTTTTTGTTGTTTGGGGTTTCAAAATTAGATAGTCTAACTCGGTTCTTGGGAATTTGGAACTATCATCTCACTCTACCTACATATCGAAAGTGGGTTTGGGGAATGGATTGGTTGGTGTTCACTCCCATGTTGACTATAATAAAGGATTTGTTTCTAGTTGGAATCTGGGGTGATCATACCGAGCTGCTTGTAGCATCAAATCATGTGCCACTTGATCTGGTATCAACAATCTATCCTCAAAGCATCTATTAGGTTTCCCTCTCTAGTTTTTTCATGGATGAAATCATGATATCTGACTAATGGGAATGGAATTAACATCATGTTATCTTCAATATAAAAGATAGAGTGGAGTTGAATTGATGCTATGGCTACTCATTCTGTATGGTCAGATGTCGCTCAGAATAGAACTGGAGGCCTTGGGACCATCCATACAATATACCAATGAGTAAAAAAATAATATTGATTCCTCAATAACAAGTCCTGGTCATTTCATGTCCACATGTTCACTTACCAGGTCCTCTAAAGACCAGGCCATCCCTAGCCAAAAGACCCACTAGGTCATTACCAGGTCTGACTAGGGATATGTGAAGTATCCCAGTGAGTGCCTGGGATAAGTGAATTATCCCAGTGAGTGCCTGGGATAAGTGAATTATCCCAGTGAGTTACTAGGATACGTAAAGTATCCCAGTGAATATCTGGGACACCTGATGTATCTCTGTGCTTAACCAGTATATTTAAAGTATCCTGATGATCACCTAGGAAAACCTGGTCATGACATATAGTTAGGTACCCCATTGAAGTGTGTTCAGACCTAAGAATATGAAAAGTAAAAACCTAGACCCATATCTCATCTCATCTCATCATCATCAAACCACCAACTACACTCAAAGATACCTCAAATCAAAGAGACCAACTCAACGGAAACAATAGGCGTGATGTAGGTGCAAGGGAATGGGTGGAGTGCTCAGAAGTGGGTTCAGACCAGTCAATGTTGGAATTGGCTATTTGGACATGTCGGTAATTTCACACTGTGGGAATCATGCCATGATGTTTTTGGGATCATCATTAAATAGGTTGGGATGGATGGTGGTTTCAGGATCCCATAAAAATGAATCCTTCTATTCTCATCTTACTTGTACCTCTTCTCTTCGTGCAAAGAATTAGCCCTTTCTTGCTTACTGGTCCTTACTGCTCAACATATGGAAATGGGTGGTCTATCTCATCAATTAGTTCTCAATTTGGTCTGTAATTTTTTCTACTATTCATAGCTTTGAAATGGATTGAGGGTTCATGAGAGGCATTCATGTCATACTACTATAGGTAAAGAACCATCTATAGTAGGCTATAGGCACCATTATAGTCACCTTATTAGGTAGATAACCACCTATAGAGGTACCTATAGTGGTCCAATTGGTATGTTGGTAATGTAGTTGATAAGGTCATAAGAGAGATAGAAAAAAAATGGATGAGAAAGGCAATAGCGATGTTAACATTGGACTTTTGGAACTCCAACTCACTCACCTTTCATCGCCAATCAAATGTTAGGCCCAAAGGGTTGGACATTAAAGTATGTTTGATTTCATGACTCCAGGGGGTTTTGAAGGCCATGTGACAAGTAACAGTTGCATGGATGGTCTCAAATGTTTTGGACGTTCAACAATATTTCCAACACCATTCCCTTGGTATATCCACCCAGGCACTTGAATCGTTGGGCAGAAAGAAGAAGAGTGCAACCCTCAACATAATATAGGTAGTAGGCCCTAGTCATTAGATCTTGGTATAATATAGTCAGGCCACTATAGGTAAAAATATAGTTAAATAAACGCCTATAGTGGTGCCTATAGTGGTATGCCTATAGACTATATAGAAGAGTACCTGGCTAGATTATACCGACATATACTTATAGTAGCCTGGAGCACCAGGAACTCAAAGTCCCCTTATCCAATTATGGTGTCTTGGGGTGTGGATAAAACTGGTGATATCAGATAACAAAACCCCGAAAAGGGTACCTCATGCTGATACTAACTAGGAATAACTCTACTGACATGGAAATCCACTAATATGTCTATTGATATGATGGTTCTGGTGGATTTGTTCCATAGGGGTGATTGAGTGTGTTGATGTTTTAAAGAGGCCACAAGTTTTGGGGTCTATGGATATGGGTATGTCCAATTAAAGGAAAGGCAATTCACAATCTATTGTATTGGGGTTTTATGAAATTTATGGAATCAATTTTGAAGTCAACATCAATTGTAAATGAGGAAATCATAATCTCTCTAGTATCATATTGCATCTATTTGTTCCTGAGATGGAATGGTTACTTTTTTACTTGGTCAATAGAGGTTAGAATATAAAAACAAAGTGATGAAAGTTTTCAATTCAAAAAACAGTTCATCAAGAACTATATGAAACAATAAATTGATCAACGAATCTCTTTCCCTGTTAGCTCAAGGATGGATCTGGTGGTCGAGGCATTCCCAATGGAAACGATGCCATTTCAAAATGGTGGCGGTGTGGGTGGAGTTCCTTTTAATATTTTCCAATGTCACCATATCCAATAAGAATAATTATTGATTTGGTGTTCACCTAGTGCTTCCTGTCGACTCAAAAATAACTTTCAACTACTCCCTTCATTGATGTTTGGCTTACTCACTTTTCAGTGAGCTAAGGAAATGGGTGGATGTGAGTGTCTAGGAAATGACCTTCAGCCATGGGTCTTAGTTGGAAACTATTATTTCATCCCTAAGGCCTATTCTAGCTATTCAATTTCAAGCAATGAATATGGTGTCAAACAATCAACTCAATTGTGATAGTAGCACAACTCTTGCATGATCGATTTTCCCAGCACCCTGAACACCACAATGTCAAGCGATTAGAGATTTATAAATTTCCTTCCCTTTGTGCCACCTAGAGGAAACAGATGCCCAGTTCATGGATATATATGGCTGAACCCCCATGGTCCATGAGGTGCAAGATACCGATTCTAATGTGGTGACATATTAAACTTGATATTGTGCATATATGGAATTTAGGGTTAAATATGGGTGACATAGATCCACCAACCACTCCATTTATGATGGTCACTTGAATTGTTCTACCACCCCCTTGATGATAGAATGAAAGGTCCCTTTGGACTCAATCCACGACGTCCTAGCCTCTATGGCCAAATAGCCATATGGTTACCACTAGTACTATAAGAACAACTCAATCATAGTTGTAGGACAATCATAGGGTTTATGACCACTAGAGAACCACTCCACTCATTCAACATGTGCCTTTGGGGTTTAATTGATGGTACTAGGACCAGGGTAGATTTATTAATTGGAAAAGAATACACCACCATGAGCTACGACCAAGAGAAAGGGTATCAAGACAGGTAGGCCCAATAGTGTAGAGCAAGTAGTGGAGCTGGGGTGTTGGGTCATGATGGTTTTGATTGATGGTGTAATGGTGGTTTTATTAGTGTGTCACTTGATGAATATGATATATCATGTATGTATCACCAAATAGGATGATGACTGTCAATAGAAATGAACCCATTTTATGAATTCTAATAGTAGTGTGGATGAGAATGTCACTTATTTCAACCATTAGAGTTCAATTGGATCAATATGATGATCATAGTTTTGGCTCAATTACATTCCTAGTCCAAGTACTCCATTTTATAGTGTGTTCACTCACCAAGTTCAGAGGTGGTAGTTGACTTGGGCCAGAAGACTCACCAGGTCTAACTGACTATAGGGAAAACATGTTCATTCCAAGGTGCTCTAAGATACTCTATATTATAATAGATAAGGTTCTAATACATATATTATACCGAGGAAGACCTGGAATACTTCATGTATCCCATAGATACATGATGTATCCTATTGTAGTGAGTACCTGGGTTACTTCATGTATCCTAGTGAGTAGCTGGAATTTCTAAAAGATTTCTATATTTACCCTAACTCATTAGATTACTCAACACTCTAGATGAGTTTTATAAATCCTTTTCCTCTCACCTTTCTTGCCTATAGATTGTATGGGGGCGACAGTATGGGGGTGGGTTTTTTCCCCCATACTGCCACCCCCATAATACCACCCCTATATTGTCTTCTTGATCTACTGGGATGAAGAACCTTTGGAACCTAGGTTAGCTGATTTTCTTCATGAAAACATGATGCTTCCCAACTCTAACTCTATAACTAATAGCACAAGGGAGCACCTAGATCTACTTCAGCATTTTAGTAGGGTTTTGTGGAATGAGAGGCATCAATTCAACTCGAACTATGATATCTAATTGCTTGCACCTATGGGTGTTGGGGTAGTAAAACAAGGGTATTCATTACGAGAGGTTCAACTAGGTGAGTGGGTCTACTACCCATAGTATACCAACAGTAGATTCATTTTTTAATCATGCAAATTGGGGAGTTCCATGGGTTGATTATGTGGTACGAACTGGAAGTGGTATTCTCTATTGAAACCTTTGGGTTAGTATTGAGGTTAGTGAACTGTTCTCTCATAATGTATACTAACTATATTATATCGAGAACCATCACTATTACATATAAGTATTATCCCCCATATTGGGTGATATGCAATAGAGTGCCGAAGAAAGTATGGGGGATGATACTTATATATATTGGCGAATGGTGGTATGTTGGTGTCTACTATGGTGGGAAAATATGCGATTGGGGTTGACATTATGGGGCATGGTACTTATATATATATGTGAAAAAATATCTAACCCATTCATGCCCCTTCTAGCTTCACCATTTTGTGCAGTGAATGTCATTACTCTTCTAATAGTTGATATGGGGTTCGTATTCCAGGAACCTATTCAATTTTCGGTTGATATTTTCTACCTATGGAAAAAATAACCTTGTGAATATGAGATGATGGGGGAACGAGAGAAGGCATTGGAAAAGTTTTAGTTGGGTTTCTAAATGATCGGATGATAGAAAAAAAATGTAAATGGAGGTGTTAAATAGAGACAATGTTCTTAAGTGGAGTTAAAAATCAAATCAAATCAGAGATAAGCGACCAACAAAAAAATTCGACTATATATGGATGGGGCAGTTGTGAACGTGACAGATGGGAACATGCACCAATAAGGTAGGGGAATTGGAGGTTGATTCTAGGATTTACTATGAACAACTAATTCCTCAAACTAGCTTGGGCCTAGATCCTCGGCACAAGATCTCCCAATATGAGTTCAAAGACACCTATAGGAAAATGCGAAACCAGTGGCTAGATAAACAATAATTATTTCTAGGATTGGAACACAGAGGTTGGAAGGTCCAGGTAATCCAAGGTTTGGGATACTAACTATATCTCATGTCTTCCATCACCTGGTCAGATAAGGTAAGCTAATCTAAATTACAAGGGGAAAAGTGACAATACAAATTATATTGTACAGTTTGGTCTGTATTGATTTTTAAGATGCCTATACCAACCCCACCACCAAGCATTCACTCCCATATTCCAATTGTCACACACTAATACCCCTAAATCATCATCCTATTGGAATTATCCCCCTTCAGTCGTGTCGAAAGACCTACCATTCATTTGGAAGAATTCATGAGTGCATAGTTCACCATATGTAGGAATTAATCAGTATAATATAGGTAATAGTACTATTATACTAGAGTACTGAGGGGCATAAAACAAAAAGATATGGAAGTGGAGTGGATATATTGGAGTTTTTTTAATTTGGAAGGGGTGATGATTGAATAGAAAATGGGGCTACGGAGCTGGGTAAGGTATCTTATAGAAACATGAGTTCCAATGTTGTGATTGATCATCAAGTTGCATACACCGGGATGAGATATCTGTTGATCTACCCCATCTTTCTAGCTCAATGAGGAAATGGTATAGATCTCAGTATAATATAGGTAGTAGACTACGAGTTGACACCACCATGCCTTTAGTCAGGTATGGCTCATTGCACCATTGGGGGTGGAATTCTCTACTACCAATATTATACCTTTTCCTTGCTATGGAGAAAGGGAGGAATATTAGAGTAGATTACAAACGTTTCACCCAACCTACCCACTGGAATCACAATTTCCTAGCAACCCACAAGAACACCATCACTAGAACAAGAGTAGTGGGGAAAAAATTCCAATGACTACACTAAATTAGAAAAGGGGATAGCATGGATTGAAAGAGGGACTGCCTATTCTATATATTCGGAGAATTGATGTGGAAAGAGGCAACCCAATACCTTCCAAAATGGAACAATATCTCAACCAGGTTAGGAAAGGAGCTCATACCCAAATTCAGTCATTCCTAACCACTACTCTAGCCTTGTGCACCTGGATAACCTAATGCTGAATGGGTAAAATAAAGGCCAGTGGGATGTCGAGTCTTTACTCTACTCCAATAATCCCATAGATAGATCCAATAATACAAGGGGGTTGGGAACAAATCTACCCCCAATACATTTTAAAAAAATCATCATCTATTTGAGGTCATTTCGTAGGGTGTTCATCATTGTTATTACTCAATGATAATATTAGCCATCATCGGGAGTCTGAAACCCCAATCATCCATTGTGGAATAGGGTTTGTGAGACAAATCTTGCATTCATGATACTAGGAAGGGGGTTGAAGATCCAAGGTTATGCCCCAATTGACTATATAGAAAAAAGGTGGGGTATCCTACTGTGTACTCTGTCTTGTGAACTACAGTACTCAATCGAAATATACTTCCCAATGGTTCTTTAGTGGATGGTGGTTGACTGATTCATCAATATACTACTTAGATTTTGGATTTAGATAGTACTAATTCTCATCCAACTAGTCATATTCTCCCTTTCATGTGTGATCCCTTATTCGATTGTCTCATTTCCCCTTAGCAATTGAGGCCTGTAGACATTACTATTTCATAATCTTGAGGACTATATATACATTCTGATATGGTGTTATTGGATACATCGACATCATGCTCAACGTCATGAGTAGTGATGCTTATGAATTTCATGTGGGGTTTTATAGTTGGGGGAACTGGAATTGGGTCGGATCACCTTGTGAATTGATTCATTCCCGCACGAAAAAGAAGCAGCAAGACAGTTCATGGGAAACATCCAGCTATCTAATGGACCATTATGCCATGGGGATAATGGGTCAAAAGAATGGTCATGTTTTTTGAATGCATCTCTTATTATTAAGGGCATGTCGTGTTTCAAGATGTGAATTGGATATCCTCTGTGGGTTCGATACGGACCTGTTTTGGCTCTCATCTATTTACATTGATTCCACTCTAAAGTCCCAAAAGAACCTTGCTTCAAATTCTTTTCCCTAGAAACTACTACGAATCACTCTACCTTTTTTATTTGATAGTAAATATCATCATTCCTATGATGTTTCTATCAAACATGGTAGAGCTTCGGGAGACAACAGAATTCCCTATATTATACCAACCCTTTGATTGAAATGGACTTCTATCTGGGGGAATAGAAGGACTTAAAACAATACATCGTGGGGGATAGAAATGGAACAACTTGAGACGATAGGGAGGACATCCAAATTCAACACTACTACCATTGGGTTGGTTCAAACACAACACAATGTATTGTTTTCCATTGTCCATCTCCATATCTCAATTATCCAGTTTAACATACCAATAATTTATTGTTCATCCTACCCCTATAGGAACCCAGTAGTTCTCAATTAAATTTGTTATTTGGTCCTAAACTACATATTTAATAACATTAACCACTTGTTTCATGTATTCACAACGGCTATGATTGTACCACACCTTGAACATGGCCTAGTTGTAGTGTTGGAAATGGCCACTACACTAGAAATCATAGAGGGAATCACAAAGCATATACGATATTGAATCAATATTGGGATAGAATGCATTCTATCAGTTGAATGGGTGGTACTACTCCAGGGGTGGAAGAACCGCCAAATCAACTCCAAGAGAGTGGGAACAAAAAGAACATTTGCTTTCTTCGAAGCTCAAGCCATCACTCGAGAAGCACTCCTTGATGAACCCATCATTATAGCATGGGGTTTAGTATACAAGGAAATGGTAGTGAACCTCATGGAAAAGGATACAGTTTGGGAATGGATAGTTCAATGCATTGGATGAGTTGGTTTGATGGACTGATTGACGATGGGAATCGATCAGCTATCGAGCATCCTGAAGATATGATTACACTCTAGGAAGTCATTTTTGCACTACTGGAATTTGTGTCTCTTGGTGTATCAAAACCTATCTACTATTTCGCTATTGGACTTGGTCGAGATCCAATCAGAAAATCAAAGTACAAAATTCATCACTCAAGATGCCTCTCTTCTCCCACGATAGAAAAATTGTCCCATTTATTCAATCACTACTATAATCTCTCATTCTCTCTTCAGCAGGAATGCATTGAAGAGGATCGAGTGGTTCTATCTCTAGTGTGATGGTTGATTTCATGGGGATTCCATAGCTTGAAATGAAATCCTCATAGTGTGAAAACAAATAATAGGGTTTGTCAATTCCAATGTCAATTATGTTGTTGTTTTTGTATCGACTTGATATGGCATGCTTGGGGTGAAAGTGTGGATTGCATTCAAACAGCATCCACCCAGGTCATATTCATGGCCAACCAAGTGACCATCCCAACCACTATGACTATATATCAACATATCTATATGACCAAGAACAAGGAAATCACCCACCAAGGAATTATGGAAGATATGCTAATACTACTACTCATTTTTCTCGAATATCATTTCAGTCATTAGAAGAAGCTTCTAGTTCGATCATCCACTATTTCCCGAAGGAGAAGAGATGGTATCGAGTGTGAGTAGTGACTCCATTAACATGGAAACCCCAAGACATAAATTTGGGAAGAGGAAAAGGGATACCAAATGGAGTGATGGATATTGTCTCCCTTGGAAAACTTCTATTTGAACTGGATGGTCGGTTGTCAATATCTATTCGAGCTGCTAGCATATCAGCACAAAAACTATAATCAAAAACTTAGTTGGTTCAATGGTCAAATTCATTCCTTGAATAGATCTTGTGGTTACATGCTCAGACCCAGTCTCCACCTGTTTCTCCCATTCAACCCATGAAACATTCTTCTCAGATCACCTAGATGATGTTCATTCCACAAATCTAATAATGTAGTCCCACCGCTTTGATACGACACATACTATTTCACCCACTTGGCTGCCATTAATACTCCTATAATGGCTTGAATATTCTAACCTGTATTCTGTGGCGTTGCTTAAACCTATGGTGCTCCCCCTACTTCCTAACTTCCCCCTCCAACCCCCAATAGTACCTAATCACCTCTTCCCTTGAACTACTGCTACTGTGTCTAGTACATGACCGTTCCCAACCTATTAGGCTATCGAATCCAAAGGGTACCTCCGGTTTTGGGATAGAACATCATGAAATGAGCATTGGTACAAGATAAGATAGTCGATAGTGGAGTGTGGGGCATATATTATTTAAGACTATCTCCCTTGTATTCAAAATAAAGATTTGTCTTGATGCCTATGTCAACATTAATCAACCTATCATATTGACTAGTACCTCTGTTTGAGACTCCAGGTCAATGTATTTTCTATTTTAATGTTGTAAGTCAACTTATTCATGTACAAATATACCTAGATTCCACTCATACAGGCCCTTATTTTTGAGTGGTGAAAAGTCGTACTTCAATTAGTACTCTACTCTAACAATTTGATCCTGAGTGGTGATGTAGGGATCTACTAACCAATGAAACCTTTATATAATTCCATATTCCTTCATCATTTTGTTTTTCTTTAAGGTCTCTTTGTGCATAATGTTTTGGTTTTTCGGGTCTTACTAGTATTACATAAATATTAGTGATGTTTTTGAAATACTAAAAGGGAACATTGGAACCCTTAGTATAAATCAGTTAAGATCATTTTTGTATGAGTGAACGGTGAAATGGGAAAAATCTACTTTCCTTACCCTAAAGGGTATGATCTTTTAGAACATGTCCCTTTGTTTAATCCTCTAAAAATCTCTCTTGATATTCGAGTGGATCACAATCCTATTAGACCAATGGAAGACTCATTTTTGACACAATTATATATCACACTATTAGAAGAGTAATTAGATAGTACATGTACTTAGGCACTAGTTAGGTATGCAATCACATCTCAAAAAAACCACTTTCTTAATAGTCCTTGTATACTAATAACAAATATCATACCTTTTATATTAGCTTGTCTTCATAGCCCCTGCCTAATGACTTTCATACATACAAGAGTGTTTGGAAAAGTACTCGACCACTTCTCACTTCATTCATTTGAAAGGTCGATCATAGTGGAGAAAATCCTAAATAAGGTGACTCTTCCATACTACTTCAAACTATTTTGTCTTTCCCCCTTGAATCAGTGAATCTAGATGATACTTTATTGAAACTGCTATGAGAAAATATAAGATTTTTCTCTTCTTTTCCACATCCTTATTCCTCCTTCATATCCAAATACCGCCCGATAACCCAAATTATTCTTCTATGAATGAAGTAAAACAAACCAATATTCTTATATTTCTCTACACCTACTCCACTTATCCTCAGTTCAATAATAGGGAGAAAAAGGAGAAATGTTATAAAAGATCTTACCCTTTGGGTAAGGTTCTAAAAGGTATTACCCTTTCTATAGGGTAAGGATATGAACAAGTTCCTCTTCCTTAAAACTATGTAACACAATGAATCAATTCGACAAATTTTTAGAATAAATAGAAACATTAAAAATAAAGAACACAAGCCAATATGCGCAAGCATATAAGGTCCCCAAATAATTCCAAGCCTTAGGTTACTACTTCCTATATTATACTAAAAGGATATGGAACTACTCCTCACCTCAGTGAACTATGTTTACTATAGATTCTTAACCTTGTATCATTCCATCTTCTTTGAATATTTTGGATATTGGATTATTCCCGATGAGATATTGCCTTCAATATTCCCAAGATCAACCTATTAGAGTAGAGTAATGATCTTTCTCCAAGACCATATACTGTAACACATGGTTATGTTCATAGATTCCCAAAGAAAATATAGTCCCACACCTTCAGTACTCTACCCTAATAGGTATAAAATTCAAGATTAAGTAGGTTGGTCAGTCACACAAAAAGGAGTAGTGAAGGGTTCAGTTTCCTTAACATCTACAGATAGGAGGGAGAACTAACAATTCTTAATACTAAGACTACATCCCATGCATAAACTTACTAAAATGTAGATAATACTGAATGGACATAGGTAATTTTCAAGTGGTGCCAATATTTTCATTAAATAAGAATGTATTCATTTTTTTTTTGCTCGTAGGTGCTAACAAATAAGTAAGAAGTAGGTCCGATGGTGAAGGGAGAACATTTTCTGGGTACAAATCTCATATTGATGTCCTACTTAATAAAAGAATCCAGTAGAAAATAACACAATAGGTAGAGGATATTAGTCAATCCCCTTAGGAATTCTGTGAATATGATATATTCTATTCTATTGATATGGAATTAGTCCAATAAGATTGACAAGTCTTCACATTTTCAGGAAAAGTTCTAGAAAAAATCCTCTATACACGTGTGGACTAGATTGTTAGTACTCTTCTAATAGTGGGATTAGAAGGCTAGGTACGGAAACAAATACTAGTATTACTCTCTTAGAAGAATGGATGTGTCAAAGAATCTTGATTATTTTATACTGGTAAAACAAAAGGATTTTGGATGCTCTGATTGTACATAAGAAGTCGAATCCATCATGTGTGCCTTTTTCTTATTAAGAACAAGTACTATTTTTGGATGATCATAGCCCCTTAGATAATGATTATGTCAGTTCATGATGACCCGAAGTCTTAGTGGAGATTATAAAGGGGCTTATAAGATCGTTTTACTCTCCTAGAAATTTTGATCTAGATTGCATGGAAAAGAGAAATATTTAGTAACAAATAAAGTGATAATATCGTATTCAACTACTAAGAAGTGATATAGAGATGTGTAAATCATGAGTTAGCAACCCCTCCAAAAAAGGATTTAGCTGTGGTGATTTGTTCCTTATATTATTAACGAATATGAATAAATGAATGACTTTACAAACTTGATGTGGGTTCAGTTATCATTTAATATATAGGGTGTGAAGTGAAGATACTTTCATAAATATGGAATTCCAATGTATAAGATAATACCATTCTGATATGTCAAAAAAGGAATCCAATATAAAGGAAGAATGTGCCCCATCACTATCCAAGAGGTGGTGTTCATCAATCCCTCTCTGTAATAATAGATGCAAGTATGTACTAGCTATGATCTTAACATATATAGTAATTAAGAGAGAATATAGAGTGAAAAAAACCTTTATTTGGTATTTCAATGTATAAAATTCAAACCTATGATGTTATGAATAAACTTGGAATGTCTTATGACCATTATTTCTTGAAATACTCCCTACACATGGTCGGGGTGTATCAACGTAGAAATCAGATTCCCTTATAATATTGTTTAAGAAGCCATCATTGGATGAGAAACTAACCCCCATATAGAGGGGAATGACCACCATTGACCAGTTTCATTTTGCACTTTTTATTTCTCATTTCCCCTTTCCTTGTGGTTTTTGTGTGAAACTGATGATTTGAAGGTAGCCTCATCTGTATCCTTTCACATTTTCAGGGATTATCTTAAGGCATCATTGAAAGAATTCATTGTAAAGTCCCTTTTTCTAATTGATATGATTCTGTGATGGTAGGATTTGTGGAAGTAATAGTTTCATTTCTCTCCTCTTTCTATTTATGGTAATAAAATTAATCTATGTGCTTACACAAAGTTGACTAATAGTGGGACCTATATCCTTTGGATTTTCTTTACAATGTAGATTCATGATTTTCTATCTATAGAGATATAGAATTCTCATTCTATGGTTTATCTTTCTCTTATGGTAGTCTTGGACAACCTATCCAACTGAACAAATTGCTGGTCACTTTGGGTGGGGACTTGATCTAGAAACAATGGGCAGTTCATGAGCAATGTACCCATTCTCTATTCCCCCTTTATCTTCCTAACGCCCATGCACAACAAGAGAAAGGTTGTGAAAACTCAGAAGAAGCAACATTTTTTCCATTTCCATATGTTCTATATTTTATTGCATTCTCATCATGGTATAATTGAAATAAATTTGTTCCTATCTGATCGAAAGTGAATAAGATTGCATGTTTCTTTGAAATGTTTTTATCTATTGTATCTTATCCATGACCCAATGCTTCATATCTTGTTTTTTTTTTGTAGATGAAATTTTTCTAGGAATCTATTTATCAAATTAAGTATCAATTTATGGGGTATCACTATGCTTTAGATATAGTCATATCTCAAAACTCCCCTGCAAATGAGGTAAAAATAGAATGAATAGTTGTTCGGGCAATGATTCTGTTTGAAGTAAATCCACCCTATGCCTTATTATTCTCTATAACACATTGAGATATTTTCTTCCTTTCACCCCTCATAATTAGTTTCAAAAAGAACTGTAATTAACACCATATAGAGCTATGTCTAAAAGTATATTAATGTAGGTATTTTTAGAACTTTCTAGTTTAGGATCATAATTTGTATTATAGTAGTTCCAAAACAAACTTCTAAAGCAGGGTCACTTTTCATAGGGTTTCCTTCTTAACCCTAAAAGGTCAAATCTTATAGAACCTAATCAAAAATCCATGTTCTTTCAAACTAACATCTCTAGTTTATAATAAAAGGAAATGGGTTAGCCCGACAATAATATGTGAAAATGATTATGCAATTGTTGTTCAAAGAACTCAAGATTCACATCTTCCCTCAAATAGATTGGAAAGGATGACACTAAATCTTCTTCATTATTTTATAAATAAATGGGGGATTTCTCACTTATTTTTCCATTCAATGGGTGGGGTCCCTTTCTTGCTTTCTAGTTAGGAAATAGCTTCCTCAACAATCTTCCTCATTGCATGAGGAAGGAACCAGAGAAACCATTGGAAGGAAGCTTAATGGTATGAAATCACATGTAATTGGGAAGAAGAGATATAGATCAGTTTACTTTAGAATTTCTCATATCCATTTTTTACAGGTAAATTAAGTACTCATTATAGGGTAATTCTATAAAGGGATAGATCTTTAGGGGAGAAAATAATTGAAAAAGGAAGGAAGGGTCGAGGCACTGCTCACTTTCTTATGCCAAAAGAGAATGAAAGGTTCTAAAAGATATGATCCTTTCTAAAGGGCTTAGAAATGAGTGGAATAAAAAAGTTATTGTAAGGTTCCCATGATGTGGATTCGAACCACTCTAGAGTAAATTTACTTTTATTAGTCATGATTACATGTTCAATGAAAGAAGTCCTTGGTTTGGAAACACCTGAACCGAAGGATGGAACATCTTTTTCGAGAGATCTATAAGGATACAAGAGCTTCAAGGACTAAAAAAGTGATAGAAAGAAGTGACTTTTGGTCATGGATGGTAGAATACAATGCAGATTCTTTCTTAAGTGATTTTAATATATTTCTATATCTTTCCTGATTACTATATTCTTCAATCTTCTCTTTAATAAGGAATAAACCTTCGGTATATTATAGGTAGTAGGATATTCCTCTCCAATAACAAGATGTCGAAGAATGTTAACTCATCCCTAAATCCTCTAAAAAGATTCTTTCTTCCCATTATTTATGGAAAAGATAGAATCAAGGGCTTAAAGATCATCCATTGATTGATGTGTCTTTATGAAATAATTATTTAAAAGCTTCATAATTTTAAAGGATGAAGGATTCTTATATCATTCGATTCAGGTTATGTCCCTTTCTTCTTCCCTCTAAGATAAAAAAATTTCTTCCAAATATTTTTCATTTTACAAAAGTAAATAATGATATCTGTTAGTCAATTCATTCCCTATAGAAATCATGATATCCACTACTAATTTGAATGAACTTCCAAATCATAAAAATAATTTTCTGATTATCTACAACAATATGGAATTTCCCATCAAATGTCATGCTTAGACATAATGGAATGGGATTGCTGAAGGCAAACATAGGCACATTACTAAGTCTGGACACTCTATGATAAAAAAACCCAAAAATATATATGGAATGAATCCTTAGAAATATATCTCATAAAAAAGGAAATATTATCTTCTAGGAGAGTAATATTAGCAGGTGACATCTGAGTTATAGGCACCTAAATTTTCTATCCTACCACACCAGATCATGTTGTTTTTTCTGCCTGTTTTTTTAATATGTTAGCGGAGTTCGTGAAAATTCCAAAATGGATGATAAGACTTATTCTAAGGGTGTAATATCTCAAACTAAATTAGAGGAAAACCATAGTGCTATGTTTGATAAAATATATATCATATAAATCAAGGACAAAATTTCTGAGAGGATGGTAGTTCCGGAGGAGCATACCATGACTGTTATGGATCTCACAAAGCATGAGTATTTTCATATTAAGCCTACTGAAAAAGAGATAAGTGATCTCCTATTACAACTATTAGTGGACTCTATAAAGGTTCTTCATGGTATGATGTTGTCTCTAGAGGTGGATTCTTTTTTTCGTGATGCGGGAAGGATCTCTATTGAGAAAACATCCAGGTGTTAGAATATATAAGAAGAGTTGAGGTCTAAAGCTATCAAGATTACTAATTTAAAGATATGTGAGAGCTAGAGGTTAGATTTGGTAAATTAATCAATCACTATAGTTACTCATGCAATTCACTTCTTCTCATTTGCAGTGCTACTCTCACCACAACGTTTTTAGCCTATTTGGTTCCTACCCTACCACCTTCCATTCTCTTGGCTTACCCAAATCAATATCCTTATCAGATAAGGTTACTTCATCACCTCCAATATCAAAGTGGTCATTTCTGTTATTGACTGAAATCTTTGTCTCATCTTCATGAGCATCCACCAAAAAACTACTTTTCCAAAAAGTAGTCACTAATATATTCATCTATAAAATCACCAATATACTCATCAATGGAAAGTTTAAGGTCTTTAGTACTCTTTTAATAGTGTTCCCTTATTATGCTTAATTATTGGGACCATCATGCTCTTTTAAGATATATATGTTTTCCATAGTGGTCAATGTACATGTAATTGTGGAGTATGAATTTAATTTCTTTCTAAATCCCCAACTAACCTCATAATCCGACTAGTTATAACCCTAGAAATCAAGATCTTGGGAGAAGATAAATAGAAAAATGTTTATAGGTAATGAAGGAGATGGAGTTCTATCATTGATGAGATGGTTCTGATTGCTGAAACAAGAGGTTTAATGAGTTGAATAAGTCATAAAAGAAGAAAATAAGTCTCACATGTTCCATTAAAATGAAATGGTTTCTTAAATATGTCAAGTCGTGAATTATCATAGTGGTAAAATGAACATTTGTGTTCTTATGATTCTTGGGGTTGTGGGTTTTCTGAGTGACTTGGTTTATCCTCCAATTTAGTGTAGCGATGTCAATAATCACCATCAGGCCACCTTTGAATGGGATAACATATTGGATTTCTTGAATGCTGAAAATCTATCATTGGTTATTGTCCATTGGTATATTTTGGGGGGATCCATCTCAAAGGGTACAATGTCTGATTGGCATCTCTAATTTGAGCTAGTACCAAGGGATACCATCAGGGCCAAGATGGTGTCTTCTCACACCTTTTTGATTCCATCAGTACTCTACTCTAATAGTATCGATCTTGAAGCCAGACCATACTGTCTCATGGGTGATCGATGTCTGGTCTATATACAGTCAAAGAGAAATCGATCTCACAAAAAATTTCGAGAAGGGATGGGATGATTTCAATGCACAAGAAATCCAATGGGGTCATTTTTCCTATAGATGCATATGGGTACTCGACAGGATAACATATAATCCATATAAACAGAAAGAGATCTAAAAAATATAACCAAAATAGTCTTTGGGCTATAGGACGAAAATTGGAACTACGTACAACCATGGGAAAAAAAGAAAGTGAAAATAGAGAGAGAAACTCAAGTGAAATTGTGATGAAACCATCACCTTTGGAATAGATACTATACATCACAACATTATGGGGTAGAAAATATCATTCATAATCAATATTGGTTGGGTTCGGAATAATATTAGCAGTGATATAATTTTCAAGATACAATTAGAAATGGGGGGTCAAAAAACACAACCAGCACGAGCCCAAGGGAACAAGTAACAAATCCTACTAGATTCTTCACATAGAAATAGGGGAAAGATGCTATTTTACCAATATCTAAATACACACATAATGAATTATTAGATCCAAATTGATGAAATGGGTCTAGATGAATTAGAGTGGATCCTACTATCAGAAATAGAAGTTCAAGATGCAAACTATTAAAATGCGTTAATGGTGGATTTTCAACGGAAAACCCACCCCATATCCAAGAGATGATGGTGTTTCCCACAACTGGTATGGCACTCATGATGTTATTTATGTTAGTTCCTCCCCCAAAAAATGGATTCTTCTCTTCTAGGAGAGTAATATAAGTAGGTGACATATGACTTACATGCACTTGAATTTTCTATTCTACCATATCGAATCATGTTTTTTTCATTCCTGCTTGCTTCAATCCATTGGAAAATTTGGTACACCATAAAAAACAAACACTGAGATTTATTCTATGAGAAGCATATCTCAAACTAAATTAGAGGAAAACCAGAGTGCTAGGTACGAAGAAGTAAATAACACGTAACTAAAGGCCAAAAATGTAGAGATGTTGGTAGATCTGGAAGATCATACCAAAGTCATTATGGCTCTCGTGAATCCTGAGAATTTTCATATTAAGGATGCTGACAATGAGATAATTTATTTCCTAGTATAACCAGTGGTGGAATCTATAAAGGTGTTCCATAATAGGATGTTGGTTATAGAGGTGGAGTCTCTATTGGCTATTGTGGGAAGCATCTCTGCTGAGTAGGAATCCGAGTGTCAGAATATATAAGAATAGTTTAGGTCCAAAGTGGCCAAGATTACTAAAATAAAGAAATTAGAAATATAGAGGGTGGATTTGGAATATCAATAAATCACCATAGGAACTCATGCAATGCGCTTCATATCCTTTACAACACTACTCTCACCACCACTTTTTTAGCCTCTTTGAATCCTACCCTACCACATTCCTTTCTCTTGGCCTATCCAAATAAATATCCTTATCAGACAAGGTTACTCTGACACCTCAAATCTCAAATACGTCATTTCTTATACTGATATAAATATTTGTCTCAATTTCACGAGCATCCAAAAAAAATAATTTGCAAAAAAATTGTCCCTGGGAGATTCTTCAATCAAATAACCAATATAATCATCAACAGGAAGTTCAAGGTCTTTAGTACTCTTGTAATAGTGTGGACCTATGATGATTAAGGTCTGGTCCCATCATACTATTTTAACATATATATATTTTCCACAGTGGTCAAACTACTTGTAATTTTTGAGTAAGAATTAAAATTTATTTTTAAATCACCAACCAACCTTGTAATATGACTGGTTAAAACCCTAAAAAAATATAACTAGGGGAAAGATAAATATAAATATGGTTGGAGGTAATAAAGGATAGGTAGTTCTATAATTGACGAGACGGTTCTGATTGCTGAACATAGAGGATGAGTGGGTCGAATAAGTCATAAAAGGAGAAAATAGATCTCACAGGTTCCATTGAAAATAAATGGTTTCTTAAATAGGTCATGTTGTGAAAGATCATAGTGGTAAAATTACCATGCATGTTATTCCAATTCGTGGGGTTTTGGATTTCCTGAGTGACCTAGGTTATCCTCCAATTTAGTGTAGCGATGTCGATTATCACCATCAGGCCAGATTTGAATTGGATGACACATTGGATTTCTTGAATGATGGAAATATATCATTGGGTATTGTCCATTGGTGGATATAGTGGGATCAAACTTGAAGGGTACAACGCATTATTGGAATCTTTGATTTCAGCTAGCATCAAGGGTTGTTATCGTGTCCAAGGTGGTGTTTTCTCGAGCCTTGTTGATACCATTAGTACTCTACTATAATAGTATATCTCCTAAATCCAAATTATGTTATTAATATTTTAATGACTTATTATATAATCCATTTACTTATTTTATATTAAATGATCATAATTTGTGTGAAATATTAATGTTTTAATACTAAGTATAATTTTTTGGCATTTTTAGAAGTAGTCCAATTCAGTCAATTTAATATTTTATTTATAACTCTCACCCTACAGATTCATATTGTGTTTTTTTTATTTTTTTGGATTCCTTATTCAATTTCTCACATATCATTAGAAGGATTCATGGGACAATTCTGCCATTTTAGGGCTCATATGGTCAACACAAGAAGACCCAAAGAATTTGTGATGAAACTAGACCATCAATAATGATTGAGTTATTGGTCTAAATCCCATATCCCAAATTTTATGAAACTCCACCATATGTTCTGAATTATCCAACTCAATCTTGGATAAAAATTTTATGGTCCAACTACAAGATCAATGGTCCCAACTAATATCTTGAATTCCAGCCCACCATTCTGGTCGGGAATTAAAATCCAGACACTATGCATGACATATCTCATGATGTAATCATCAAATCAAGCGGAGATTTTTCAGTGTGAAAGAGGGGATATAGGAGGAATACTTTTTTGAAGAAATAATTCGGTTTTGAAGGAATTTTACTATTCAAAAACCATTTCACATTTTGGACTTCAAAAAGACTGGATTGAAATGGATAGATTAAAATTGTTTAATCAACTGGCCATAACATTGGATCCATAGGTCCAAATGCCTCAAAATTTTGAGATTAGTCATCCAAAATTATTATCTACAATTTTGAAGAAGGATATATCTCGATATTATGATTTCTGGATGTCCAAATCGTCAATCCAAGTGGAGGCACAGATTGAGAATGCAAACAATACAATTCCTTGGGCTATAAATACATCCACCTTCTATCCTTCAAAGGGGTTGAAATTTCAGAAGAGTGGATCACATATTGGAACGAAAAAATCCTTGAAAAATTCTTGGGAGTACCTTCCATACTCATGTTTTCACTTGAGATACCCTTCCTCCTCTCTTTGTTTCCTTTCACTTTTGTGTTGTTCTTCGTTTGTAATCTTGTAAGTTTGTGTTTTGTAATTCTGTTTTAATGCAAGTTTCTTCTTCAATATCTCTTATTCTTATTCAAATTATGTAGTTTAATATTAATGTTCTTAAAATAGTTTAAATACAGTTTAATCCCCTTCCCTTCTTTTTCATCCTCATTCAATCGAATGTTCATTTTTAATTATCACCATTGTCCGTGTGTGTGTGTTGACGCACCACTCTTTTCGTATCCCTTTCTTTTTCTTCTCTTATTAATTTATCATCATAATAATTATTACCAGATTATTAAACACCAAAATGGATGAGTAAATCTATTTTTGGGGTGATTTATAATTTATTTATGTTAATTGATTAAGAGATTTTTCTCGATAATATTATTTGAATTAACATTGTGTATGTTGGACTTAACATATAATGGATTAATGACTTGTTTTGTTTAACTTGTGGTTTCCATGGATTATTAGAACCATAAATACAAAACCATAAACAATATATGATTGATATTATAACCTTATGTTAAGTCAAGTCTTGGATTAAAGCCTTAACACTTAGGAATTCCAATCAACATTAACTTGTGACATTGGTGTTAATTTAATACAATATAAAGAAAGGCTCAATGACTTCACAAGCTTAACTGCCTATTGATTAAATCACCACAATATTTATCAATTTGTTAAATCAATCATAATCAATAAATAATTTAAATTAACCTCTGCAAATAAACCCCCCTAATCAAAATACAATTATCTAAAAAAATCGACTATTTAAAAAGTATCATCACTGAGGATTTGACCCGAGTGCTGCTATACACATTAGCAGAGCATTAGAACATTTATTTCTCGATAGGCAAAAATATTACGCGCATTTAAAATGGAACCATTTTCAGGGATGGTGCTTTAAGTAGAAATTTGTTTCTAATTATTGTAAAAAAAAGAAAAAAAAACAATCTTTAAAAAACTGATTAAAAAAACACAAAGAAAAACTCATCTTCTCATAAAAATCATAAACAGAAAAAAACACAAAGAAAAACCCATCTTCCTTTTCCTTCAAACATCTCTCTAAATTCCCTGTATCCTCCCAAAAAATCCCCTGTATTTTTTGACCTTGAAATTGAGTGAACACTTCGCCAACTTAGGAGTAACATAAGAGAAAATAAAATAATTCAAGAACCAGTCATTGTCCAACCAATTGAATTAGATATGGACAATCCTAGGAAATAAACACTTAAAGAACTTGCTTCCCCAGATATGAATTACCAACCTCTTGGTATTAAATATCCAAACATAGAGGCTGAATTTGAACTCAAATCGGGTTTGATTCATCTTCTCCCTCATTTCCACGGGCTAGCCGGTGATGATCCACATCATCACCTTAAAGAGTTCCAAGTGGTGTGCTCTACCATGAATCCTCAAGGGGTTTTTGAGTAACAAATCAAACTCTGAGCATTCCCTTTCTCCCTATCGGACATGGTTATTTCATGGATCTACTACCTTCCTCCTGGTTCAATAACCACATGGAATGACATAAAGCGAATCTTCTTAGAGAAATTATTTCCAGCTTCTCATACTGCTTCTATCCGAAAGGAAATAATTGGTATCCATCAGTTCCCAAGTGAATCCCTCCATGAATACTCGGAGAGGTTCACAAAGCTTGTTGAAACTTGCCCACATCACTAAATCCCTGGTCAACTCTTGATCCAATTATTCTATGAGGGGTTATTGGCTATGGATAGAACTCTCATTAATGCCGCAAGTGGCGGTTATCTTGTTGATAAAACTCTTGCAGCTACAAGAGATCACATAAGAAACATGGATGCAAACACACAACAATTCCCTACTCGAGCACATGATTAAGTCAAAAAATCCCAAGATAATCAATCAATTGAGCTGAACTAGATGACTGAGTGGATGAATGAACTTACAGGTCTTGTGCAACAACTAGTTGTGGCTACAAAATCCATAACCTCATCTTCTCTGCAATCAATGTTTCATGGACCTGTCAAAAACTGTGGAGTCTGCAACTCTTAATCTCATCCAACTGACACATGTCCACAACTTCAAGAGGATCAATCTAATTCTTTTAGACCAATGGATCTCAATGCAGCATATGATCAGTGGAACACCAACCCTCAACTATCAGTTCAGTTTGTTAGAAACTTCATCCAACCTCACTCCGAGCCCTTTTCTTCTTAATATAACCAATGCCTAGGGTATGGTAATCCAATCTCTCATCCCCCTCAATTCCCTCCTCAAAACCCAAAACAGTTTCAACATGGCCAAGGTGTTGATAATCTCCAATAACCTTATCCTTTTATTCCTCAACCTCAAAGGAACAATCCTCCTCCTGGATTCCATTATCCTAGTGAGCCTTCCCAATTCCAAAACCAATACAATCGATTTCCCAAGAACCAAAAACTAGGTAATCCTAATCTGGGACAAGCCTCTTCTTCCATGTATCCATGGTAAAGTTTAGTGGAAGATCTTGCCTCCTTCACTCATTCCATCCTCAAGAACATTGAAACCCAAATCGGTCAACTTGAATCCAACCTTAGTCAGCAGCAACCATCCAATTCTTCCCAACTTTCAGCTCAACCATAACACAACCCCAAGGGTAATGTAAGTGAAATTGAACTTAGATCGGGAAAGAAAATTTTTATACCTCAAGATAATTCATATAAACCACCTTTAAATGTTGACCCAGAAAACAAAAAAAAGAAACTTTAAAAGGAACCTAAAACCATTCCCTCACCTCCTTCAATTCTACTTAGGAACCCAATTCCTTTTCCTCAAGTCATTTATAAGCTAAAGAAGTCCTTTGAACCTGATCCTAAAATGCTCGACATGTTTAGATGTGTTGAAGTCAAAATTCCCCTCTTAGATTCCATAAAACAAATTCCTAAGTGTTCCAAGTTTCTCAAGGAGTTGTGTACCCACAAAAGGAAACTTAGGACCTTCGAAAATGTTTCCACCATATAGTCTATTCCCATAAAGTGAAAAGATCTAGGGACCTTTACAGTTCCATGCCAAATTAGAAGTTCCAACTTTGATGATGCACTCATAGACCTAGGAGCCTCAATTAATGTCATGACCAAATCCATATTCTCAAACCTTGGTATAGGTCCTTTACATCCAATGGGTGTTGTCATTCAACTGGCCAATCGAAGAACAGCCAGTACTGAGGGAATAATTGAGGATGTCCTTGTCTGAGTCAATGATCTTATCTTCCCTGCTGATTTATATGTCCTTGACATGGAAGGTGATACAAACACTTCTCGATCTCCCCTAATTCTAGGAAGACCATTCATCATGACTGTGAGAACCAAGATTGATGTCCATTCAGGCATTTTATCCATGGAATTCGGTGACCAACTGGTCAAGTTCAACATTTTCCAAGCCATGTGATACCCATCTGAGGTTCACTCTGCATTATCAATCTATGCATCTGAGGACACTTATAAGAGTCAATAAAACCCCAATTCACCATGTTCATCATCTTTTAATGATAAAGGATCTTGTGAAATATTCACCATGATTAACCAAGTCATAAATGGTGAAGTTGATGTGGACCTCTCATTCATAGACTCCATCAATCTAGAGAAACTTGAAAACTCTCTTGAATCCCACATCAACTCTAATCTCAACTACTTCACATTGGATAGTATTAAGAATAATGAATATGAAGAAATCAAAGTCCCTTCCTCCATTCCTGAGTTTTCTAACCCACAAATGAAATATGATACTGATCTGAAACCTCTACCTAAACACCTAAAATATGTATTCCTTTTCCATGATCACTCTTATCCTATCATTATATCTTCTTCACTTACCAAAACTGAGGAGTCCAAACTTGTTAAAGTATTAGAGGAAAACAAAAAGTCCTTAGGGTGGACCCTAGATGACATACCAGGAATCAAACTTGCCCTTTTAATGCATCACATCCATCTTGAGGAGTCACCCAAACAAATTATACAACCAAAAAGAAGACTCAATCCACTCATACTTGAGGTAGTTACGGAAGAGATCACCAAGCTTCTTCAAGATGGTATTATCTACACAATTCCTGATAGTGAATGGGTTAGTCCAATTCAAGTTGTACCTAAGAAGGGTGGGATAACTGTTGTCATAAATGAACATGGAGAGGTAGTCAAAACTCGAGTGAAGAGAAAATGGCGTGTGTGCATCGACTATAGGAAATTGAATGTTGAAACAAGAAAAGATCACCACCCTTTTCCATTCCTTGATCAAATTCTGGATCGAATAGCTAGAAAGGCACACTATTTCTTTCTTGATGGATACACCGGCTACATCAAAATCCCAATCACACCTCAGGACCAAGAAAATACTACTTTCACAGGCCCCTTTGGAACATATGCATATAGAAGAATAACTTTTGGCCTTTTAAATGATCCTGAAACATTCTAGAGGCTTATGATGACTATCATTTCTGAATTCATTGAACACTGTATGGAAGTCTTCATGGATGACTTCACCATTTATAGTGAGTCACTTGAATCTTGTTTTAATTCACTCTCTCTAGTCCTCCAAATGTGTGTCAAGTGTAACCTTGTGTTAAATTTTGAAAAATGTCACTTCATGGTTGAAAATGGGATTTTTCTGGGGAACATAGTATCAAAAGATGGTATTGAAGTCGATCCTTCAAAAATTGAAGTGATCCAATCACTTCCTCAACCCACTTCTGTTCGATACATCAGTTCACCTCTCGTTCATGCTGGTTTCTATCAGAGAGTCATCCATAAATTCAGTAGGATTTCCCTCCCACTCACTCGTTTTCTCCAAAATGATGTCACTTTACATTTTGATGAGGTTTGAAAGAGAGCCTTTGTTGAACTCAAAACTACTCTAACATCCTCCCCAATAATCCAACCCCTAGATTGGTCCTTACCCTTTGAGTGGATGTGTGATGCTTCTAATAGATCCATTGGGGCTATTCTTGGTCAATGAATAGAAAATATTCATCATGTTATCTATTATGCCTCAAAAACATTGGATGAAACTAAATATCACTACACTATCACTGAAAAGGAACTTTTAGAAGGGGTTTTTGCTTTAGATAAATTCCAGCCCTATCTCTTAGGTTCCAAAATCATCATCTTCACAGACCATTCTACTATAAAGTTCTTACTCAAGAAAAGGGATTCCAAACCAAGGCTAATAATATGGATCCTAATGCTCTAAGAGTTTGACCTTGAAATAAAAGATATACCAGGAAAAGAAAACCCTATGGCTGATCACTTGAGTAGAATTTCTAATTCTTCTCATTCTGATATAATTGATCCAGAATTTCCAACTGAGAACCTTTCATCTTTCACTCCAAAAATACCATGGTATTCCCCAATTGAAAATTAATTGGTTTTTGGAGTTTTTTTGGAATAATTCTCAAAAGAAAAAAAATGATGTTGAAAAGTGATTCAAAATACTATTTTCATGAAGAAAATTAACATTGAAAAACTGGGGCTGACATGGTAATAAGAATACGTGTCAATGAAAATGAAAATTCTTCCATCTTAGAATTATGTCACTCAATACCTGGTGGTGGCCACTTTGGACCACAAAGGACCACCCAAAAGGTTCTAGACACTTGATTCTCTTTTACTTCACTCTTCAAGGAGTCACATGAGTTTTGTCAATCATGTCCCACTTGAAAAAAGTTTAGCACAATTTCAAAGGGAAATGAAATGCCCCAAAAACCATTAATTTTCTATGAGATCTTAGATGTTTGGGGAATCAATTTCATGGGACCATTTTCCCCTTCAAATGGATTCTCATACATCCTTCTTGCGGTTGATTATGTTTCTAGGTGGGTCAAGTCCAAACCCACTAGAATGGATGATCCACATACTGTTAGTGAGTTTCTAAAGACACAAAACTTCCACCTATTTGGCACACCATGTGCCTTGATCAGTGAATTAGGAACCCATTTTTGTAATAGAAATACGAAATCTCTTTTGAAAAATATAGGGGTCATACATAAAACTCCAACTGTATATCATCCCCAAACAAATTTCATGGAAAAAATTTCTAATAGAGAAGTGAAAAGAGTTCTTGAGAGAATTGTAAAACCCACCAGAAAAGACTGGCCTGAAATACTTGGTGAACCACTTTGGGATTATCAAACTGCCTATAAAACACCCATTGGGATGTCTCCTTTTAGGATAGTTTTTTCTAAAGCATGTCATTTTCCAGTTGAAATCCAACATAAGTCATTTTGGGCAGTGAAAACATGTAATTTTGATCTTGAAAAATCCGGTGAAGAAATATTGTTACAATTGGATGAACTGAAGGAGCTTCGACTTGATTCTTATGAGAATTATAATATCTAAAAAGAAAAATCCAAGGAACTCCATGATAAACACATCCTAAGAAAGGTATTTCATGAAGGAGAAAAGGTAATGCTCTTCAATTCTCAATTTCGGCTTCACCCAAGTAAGCTTAATTCTCGTTGGGAAGGTCCTTTTCTTATTACTAATGTTTACCCATTTGGTGCAGTGCAAGTCCAAGACCCCTCTTCCAAAAGGACATTCATGGTTAATGGAAATCAGTTAAAGCATCACCATGAGAGGATGCACAATCCTGGATCAACACTGACTTCCACTGGATCCCCAACTTCTGCAGTCGACCCACCACTAGATGGAGATGGTGACCCACTAAATCCAAACCAGGGGGCACCTCTTTCCCTTTAACTCTCCCTATCTCTTCCTCTCTCTCTCTCACTATTTCTTATTTTTCCTATCTATTTCATTTTTTTACGACTTTCTTCATCAAACCCGTTATTTTTATCTTTCTCTTTTTTGTGGGTGTGTATTTTAAAGAACACTTAAAAAACTAAAAAAAATAAAAAAAATGTAAAAAAACCAAAAGAGTCATACTTACTCACATTCAATTTTAAAATTTTTTCCAACCATTTTAGGGAGTCAAAAGACATGGTTTGATCTCAAAATTTTTGTGTTTTAAACATATATTTGGATAAATAATTTTGTGTCAAGAATAATACATTTTGAATGCTCAGTTATTGATTTAGAAAATTCTTTTCCCCAACCATGAGAACCAACACTGGATTTCATGTCAAGGCTACCTATGGCCATCTTTTCGAAAGGTGTGTTTTCACCCCCATTTGTTAGTCTTGAGTTTGTGGACCTTCGATCTGATTTTTCTACTTTAGTGTACATTAATATGATAAAGGAATTTTCTGAACCACATGAGAATCACAATATCCAGATATCTTCCCTTTTCACTTACATTAATCCTCCTTTTGAAATCCCCTTCGAGCCTATGAAAACCTTTTCTTTGATAGCCACATTACAATCCCAATACCTTTTCCCACCCAATATCAACATGGATTCTCATTGAATAATTGTTTTTGAAATTTAAGTGTTGGGGGATGGATTTCATTCTAGGTACCCTTTGTTGATCTCACCATGTTATCATATGCTTAAGGGAAAGCATCCATTCTAGTGTGGGAGAGAGGTTGTCATTTAGTGTGTTTTGGGGAATGTAATGTACTTTCATTTATGTAATTTTGTAAATGTTATTGACAAGTGTTCAAAAAAATCAAAAATAAAATTTGGGTTGTTTCTTGGGTAGGTCAAAAATCACCCTTCCTCGGTGATTTACATCGTGGTTGGACACTCTCATGGAGGCGCGATGTCGGCCGCGACCGAGATCCAGCTTCTGCGGCTTTAGTTTCGCTGCCTCACCCCTGGTGTGTGAGGTGGGAGGTTGCAACGTTCTTCGTGAGTGATTCGGACGGTGACTATGGGATCTGGTTTTTCGCGGTCTTCCTCCCGGCGGAATGGTGATGTTTCTCTGATATTTGTTTTTCTTTTTCGCAATGTTTATTATTTTGGAGTAGTTTCGGTTCATGGAGCTTTGTTCGTGCGTCGGCACTCAGGCTTTGATTTGGTCTTCTATTGGATTCGTGTTTGTTTGAGGTTTTTCTATTGGATGGGCAATTAAGTCCTTGGTATTGCAAAGGGCATACGGTTCTGCTTCGTGTGCCGGAAGTGGCTAGTTTGAAGGCTGGGTTATGCTTTTTTGGATGTATGGTTCATGAATTTCGATTCCTGTTGCGTTTTCTGAGGGTTTATCAACGCGAATCAGTGGAAATAGTGGTTGTGTTGGTTGAATTTGAACCGGTGGTAATTTCTGATCGTGATGAACTCTGGAATTTTAGATGTGTAACCGTTGCAGCACCGGTGTGAGGTTTGAAATTGTTTGGTCTCTCTACTGTGGCCTTGATTAATGGGACATTTCATTCTATTTACTTGCAAGGGATTATCCCGGATGAGTTTTAGAGCTGCGAGTGTTCTCCTTCTAATCGCTATTTGGATTTGGAAGATCGAGAGGGTATGGCGTTTGCCAACGGTACCGGGCCCGTGCATTCTTGCATGGGACAGATAGCCGAGCAGCGTCGAGAAGGTGAACGTTGATTGTATTGTTTATATTCTAGGGTGGGGCTTTTCCTCTCTCTTGAATTGGAGTGTATTTGTTCTTGATGGTCCTAGCCCATGGAGGCATGGTTGTTCATGAAGTCTTTGATGTCGTTATGGTTTTCCACTTTTTCCTCAAAAGTGGTTTGGAAATAAAAATTTAATTTTCAGTCAGTCGTGAGGAGATCAATCATGGATTGGGATATGAGTGTGATATATTTTCCAAGTTCAAATTTAGAAAAAAGAGAAAAGAAAAGAAAGAAAAGAACACTTGCATTATATTCTTATGTCATTTGGAGAAGTTTTGTGGTTTTTAAATATTTCATCTTCACATCCCCTTCAAATTTTCATCCTCTATTGTGTCTTTCTTCACACAATCATTCCCTTGTAAATATGTGTTTTCATTTCCTTTCATGTTATATTTCAAAAAAAATGTGCACTACTTTTTCTATGTTGGTGTTTTACCCCTCTTCTTATCTCTCCTAGACATTATATTCCTACCGTCCCATAGCCATAGAAAAAACCCTTAAAAATTCTTCTTGATTTTTGTACACTTCAGAGGGATTGGAAGCTGATATCTCTTTCAAACTCTATGATTTTCACATTTGGTTGGTGAAAGAGTGAACCTCCCCAGATTAATTTTATCATCTTGAGAGGTGTGAGTCTTGATTGTCCACATTTTCCATTTCTAAATTTGAGCCTGAAAAAATGAATTAGTTTTGGAACATTGTTTCTGTAACAACTTGTGGTGGAATTCAAAATTGATGACTGAAATAGTCTATACATCCCCTGATTGGAGAAAACAAATTTTACTATTTGTTGTTGAGTGAAAATGATTTTGTTATGTTTTTATATTCATTGCACATGAGGAAATGCACAATAATAAGTGCGGGGAGTTGATGTTATTAATATTTTCAAGACTTATTATATACTCCCTTTAGCTATTTTATATAAAATGTGCATAATTTGTGTGAAATATTAATGTTTTAAAACTAAGTATAATTTTTGAGCATTTTTAGTAGTCCAATTGAGTCTGTTTACTATTTTATTTATAACTCTCACCCTAATGATTAAAATTGTGTGGTTTATGTATTTTAGGAATCCCTATTCAATTTCTCACATATCATGGATTAGTTCTGCCATTTGAGGGCTCATATGGTCAACACAAGAAGACCCATAGAATTTGTGATAAAACTAGACCATCAATGATGATGGAGTTATTGGTCTAAATACTGAAGCCCAAATTTTATGAAACTCCACCATATGTTATAGATTATCCAAATGAATCGTGGATAAAAATTTTACGGTCCAACTACAAGGACAAGGGGCACAACTAATTCCTTGAAGTCCAACCCAACATTTTTACCGGGAATTAAAATACAGAAACGATTCATAACATATCTCATGATGTAATCATAAAATATAGAATATATTTTTCAGTGTGAACGAGGTGATATAGCTTGCCGACTTTGTTGAAGAAAGAATTCAGTTTTCAAGGCATATTCATATTCAAAAACCCTTTTACATTTTGGACTTCAAAAATAATGGATTGAAATGGATAGATTAAATGTTTTTAATAAACCGACAATAACTTCGGATCCATAGGTCCAAATGACTCAAAATATTGAGAGTATTCAGACCTCATTATTATATAAAACTTTTAAGAAGGATATATCTTGAGATTCTGCTGTATACATGTCCAAATCGTCGATCCAAGTGGAGGGATAGATTGGGAATGAAAACAGTCCACTTACTTGGGCTATAAATACATCCCCCTCTTATCTTTCAAAGGGGTTGGCATTTCAGAAGAGAGGAGCACATATTGGCGTGACCAAAGAAATTCCCAAGGCTTGGGATTACCTTCCATACTCAAGTTTTAACTTGATATACCCTTCCTATTCTCTTTGTTTCCTTTCACTTTTGTGTTGTTCTTCTTTTGTAATCTTGTAAGTTTGTGTTTTTAAATTTTGTTTTAATGTAAGTTTATTATTCAATATCTCTTATTCTCATCCACCTTCTGTATTTTAATATTAATTTTCTTAAAATAGTTTAAATAATGTTGAATCCCTTCCCTTATTTTGCTTCCTCATTCAATCGAAAGTTCGTTTTTAATTATCATCATTGTTCATGTGTGTGTGTCAACGCACCACTCTTTTCATATCCCTTTATTTTTCTTCTCTTCCTAATTTATCATCATAATAATTATATCCAGATTATTAAACACCCAAATGGATGAGTAAATCTATTATTTGGGTGAGTTATAATTTATGTATGTTAAGTGATTAAGAGCTTTTATTCGATGAATATTCTTTGAATTAACATTGTGTATGTTTGACTTAACATGTCATGGATTAATGACTTGTTTTGTTTAACATGTAGTTTCCATGGATTATTGGAACCATAAATACAACACCATAAACAAGCTCTGATTGAGATTAGAACCTTATCTTAAGTTAAGGCTTGGATTAAATCCTTAACACTTAGGAATTTTAATCAACGTTAACTTGTGACATGGGTGTTAATTTAAAGAAATATAAAACAAGTCTCAATAATTTCACAAGATTTTGTACCTAATGATGAACTCACCCAAATATTTATCAATTTGTTAAATCAATCATAATAAATAAATCATTTAAATTAAGCTCTGCAAACAAACCCCATAATCAGAATACAATCAACTAAAAACAATTGACTATTTAAAAAAGTATCATCATCGAGGATTCGACCCGAGTGCTGATATACACATTAGAAGAGCATCGGAACTTTGACCGGTCGATAGGTAAAAATTGGTTGTGTTTTTCACCAAATAATACTATCTCGTGGGTGAATGATGTCTGGTCCATATGCAGGAAAATATAAATCAACCTCACCAACAATTCCGATAAGGGATAGGGTGATTGCAATGAAAAAGAATTCCAATGGGGTCATTTGTCCAATAAAAACATATGAGTATATGATAGGTTGACATGTGATCCATATGAGCAGCAAGATATCTGAAAAAATCAAACAAAATAGTACTTGGGATACATGGAGAAAACTGATACTACATAGATCCATGGGAAAAAAAGCAAGCAAAAATAGAGAGGGAAAACATATGCTATTGCAGCCACAAAACCATCTTTGGAAGGGATACTATACAACATGGCATAAATCCATAAGAAATACTATTCAAGAACTATATGGGTTGTGTTCGAAATCAAATTAGTAGTGAAATAATTATCATGATGCAATAAGAAATAGGGGTTAAAAAACACAACTAGTGTGAGCCCAAAGGAACAAGAAACCAATCCTACTAGATCCTTCACATAGAAATAGGGAAAATTTGTTATTTTATCCATCTATGAATACAAATCCAAGGGATTATTGGAGAAAAATTGATGAAATGAGTGAAGATGAATCATTTTTCAATCCTACTATCAGAAATGGAAGTACAAGATGCTAACTATAAAAACACGTTAAGGATGGATTGTCAATGGAGAAACCAACCCATATCCAAGAGATGAGGGTGTTTCCCAAAACTAGTATAGCACTCATAATGATGGTTATGATAGTTTCTCCCCAAAATTTCATCTTCTCCTAACGAAGAACATATACCAGAAATGTTGTCTCAATCAATAATAGTAGTATAAGAACACTGAAACCCCAAACCCATTCTTGAGGACTGCTAAAACTAGCATGATAGAGACCATGAAAAAGATGTAGGTGAACAAAAAAGAGAAACATAATCACTCCATTCAAATGAAAATGTCATAGAAACCACCCCCATCAATATCTCTCATTATGGTTTCCACACTAGAGAACGTGAGATCAACATTCAGTGTATGATGCATCGATAAAAAAATGCTAGAGACCATGTCACAACCCATCCACTGGGGCCCAAGCTGTGACTACCCCAAGCCAGCCTCCTAAAGGACAGGTGTTGGAGGCTAGCATCGAAGGAATTATACCATTATTAGGAGGCATTTTTTTGATTACCTGTATGCACACACACACACACAACCACATCCAAAAATAACTTGAAAGGAAAACATGCATGACACTAAACAACCATTAAGTAAAGGTAAAAGCTATAAGTAAAATGGGATAGAATACAAACTCAAAAAAATACAAATATAAAATAGAAAAGTAAAAAATATCTCTATAAGACATCTGCAGAATACCCAAATTTAAGGGTAGGCAAGGAGTGGCTGTCAAAAGATGTGGAAGTACATCCTGCATGTCGTATCTCAATAGGCACCACCTGGTCCTGGGAACTTGAGGTCTCTATCGAAGAACCTATCATCTACACCAAACACAAAACATGTGGGAGAATCCCGTACAGAGGTGAGTAACAAAATACTCAGTAGGGATCCCAAAACACAAGGGAAATATCACAAAGGAGAGTATACACAAGGTATTGTCAGATCAGACATATATAGTTTAAATTATAGAAAGAAAGACTATCATTCGTAACCCTGAACACCTTGGACTGTTGAGGTACACATCGTTGATAATTACCATGGCTATGCTGGGTCACACAGAGCTGCTCCCCACCGTGGCCCTTCAGGGTCACACAGAGTTACTTCGCACTTAGAGGATTGTATTGAGGTACTCATCCCTGGTTAGTATCGTGGGTCTATCGGGTCTCATAGATCTTCTACCCACTATGGGCCTATCGGGTCACACATAGCCTCTTACCACATAGGCCATCGTAGCTAATCCACACATGGACTCTTGAAGATGATCCACACAGGGTCTCTTTTCAGTAGTCTTCAAGACTTAGCCAGCTGTAGGATTCCCGCACACAGTGTGCCTGATTCTGGGAAAATACACTCCTCAAACCATCAGTCACATCTCAAATTCTACAAAATATCACTTAGAGAATTCCAAAATAACCACAAAATTGCGAGGATTACAATGCTATAAACACCTTGTCAATCAAACTCCTGTTTTGAAAGATAATGGCATTTTAGTAAATAGGGGTTGGTTGTGTACAGACCTGATCCGACCCAGTTGGATCGACCTGATCAACCTGGCCTGGGGGCCCCACATTCCCTAGCCTTGTTTGACAGACTCGAACCAACCCAGTTTAGGTCTGGGTAATTGAACAAGCCCAGTTCAGGCGTGGGTCCAACATGCCAGGTCACCCAGTGACCCGGTTTAATCTAGCCCAGCCCGCAACAGGTGGGATGGTTCTCTTCCACCATGGCCTGTCTAGCATCCTAGTTTTATCCTACTAGATTAATGATACACCAGCCACTCAGTGGCATGGTTCACACCCCACCGACCCAGCTAGAAACTGGTGGGCCGGTCTCCTCTAGCCCAAACACCACATAGGGACTAGTTCATTGACCAATGGCCAGATGAGCCGACCATGTCTTGGTCCCGCACATAGTGCCCACTGTACTATGTTCCAGCCAGTCGCTACAGCCCACACAGTGCGGGTTTCTATGACATACATGGCGTGGTTCACCCACTAACATGGCTGGGTGGTCGCATCCCTATCCACCAGCCATCAAATCGCCGCCGGTGTCGGCATTCCGGTGGTGCCTTCCTTGGACCATAGGTTCTGCTCTGGAGGTCCATTCTACGAACCGTCTATGACCCAGGATTCCTTGGGACGTCTTTTTTTCTGCTATGGAATTGGTGCTTCCATTTCATCAAATTGATAGTTTAGTCAAAGACATTACAAGAACACCCAAAGATAGAGGAATTAGGGGATTGTCCATGTTAGCCCGATTCCTCCACATTAGATGTTTTGAAACACAGGAAAGGGAAATTTAGTTTTTATCATAAAAAATAAATGATCCCAAAGCAACACCCCAGTGCTATGAATTCTCCCACAATATTAATGACTCAAAAATCAACCTGTTCATGGGTTTATTCACATTCAATGGTTTTATAATGAAGAATGATCAATGAAAAAAATTATCCCCTACTTGGAGAAGGTTCTATTAGAGGTAAAATCATTGTCGATGGCAATCCGTTGTGGGGGTTGGTGTTCGTCACTCTACAGTATTGAACCCATTCTTTGAGGCCATCATTATTGCTAGGGATTCACTAACATTCATCATTTGAAATTATTATTCACCGTTTATTTGTCAAAGTAAATCCAATATTTCTCTATGTTTCTCCTACCCGTTATTCCATTAAAAGATAAATGGATCACAATGTTTCCGTTATGCTGTGTCGTTGTGTTGTTACACTCTTTCATTTATGAAACAACATTTTTATTATGGTTCAAATTAAAGATTCGTTACGTTGCACAATTACTAGCCTTGTTAATGGGATTCATTGTTTCCTTGTCACCACACCACAGTCCTAATGTGCCACTTCTAAAAGGTGAAGAAAAACAAATAAAATAACTTTTTTAGTTATTTTATTTTTCTTCTGGAACTCTAAAAAAAATATTTTCTGGTCTACCCTCTCTAGTTGAAGTTAAGTAATTTCTAAAAGAATCCCAATGTTCTAAGTTAAATAGTTCCCTAAGATTTTTGATTCATAAACCAGTTTAAAAGGTAGAAAAACCCATTTTCATGTCTATTTAAACAAACATAAAAAAATTAAAATTATATTCCGGTCCCACCAGAACTCAGATCCAGGTTCTTTCAAATAATCTAGTTTAAAAATAATTCCATATAATTAAAAAAAATACATGTAATTTTTGGTACATTACAATACCCCCACCTTTAGGGTTTCAAGTCCCCATAATCCAAAATATGGATAAACAAACAAATGAGGGTATTGAGCATGAATATGCTCCTCCCGCTCCCATGTTCTCTCTTGGAGGTTCATGTGTTACCACTGAACATGCACCATAGTAATCAACCATCTTTGAAGGACCCACTCTTTTCAATCCTCTATATCCACCAAGAACTCCACAAATATCACCCCATCGTCAATGTCCAGCTCACTCCAGTCAATGACGTGTGATGGATAATGCACATACCTCCTCAGTTGCGACACGTGAAAAACATTGTGCACTTTTTGCATCTATAAGGTAAGATTTAGGTGGTATTCCACCTCACAAAATCTCATCAGAATATGAAAAAGTCCGATGAACCTCAATGATAACTTGCCGCCTCGGCCAAATCTCTGCAATCCTCATTGGGGTGAGACCCGAAGGAAAACATGGTCTCCCTCCTCGAAATCCAAGGTCATCTATCTAATTTTTGAATAATATTTATGGATACTCTCTGTAGTTCTCATCCTCTCCTGGATGATATGAACCTTATCATTGGTATCCCATACCAACTGTGGACCCATGAGTGCTGACTCCCCTAGTTCTATTTGATATAGAGGTGATATGCAAGGTTTCCCGTACAAATACTTTAATGGTTCCATGCTAATGGTGGATTTATAGATGTTGTTTTATGAAAAATACACCAGTGGCAGGTGGTCCTCCCAACTAAAAAAAAATAAAGAAAACAAGCATGAAGAATTTCCTATAGGTTTTATATTGTCTTCTCTGTCTGACCATCAGTCTGTGGGTGAAAGTTTGTGCTTAATCACAGGTGAGTCCCAAATACCTCATGTAATCCCTTCCAGAGATAGGTTGTGAAGCAATCATCATGGTTTGAGATGATCATCGAATGAACCCTGTGTGGTCACACTATCTCGTGGATGTAGAGGTGTCCTAAGTTGTCTACTGATCCCTACTCCCGGATGGGTAGGAAGTGAGACTACATGGTGAGTTTTTCAATGATCACCCAGATATAATTGTGGCCATTGGACGTGTGTGGTAGTCCCATCATGAATTCCATCTAGATACCATCCTACTTCCACTCCAGTACCTCATGTGGCAAGGAAAAGCCTGCTAGAATCCGATGCTCAACTTTTACTTGCTGACAAGTGAGGTACTGTGAAACAAACTTGGCCACCGCTTTCTTCATACATGTCCACTAGTACTAACGTCAGAGGTCCTGGTACATATTTTCCACTCCAGGATGTACCGAAAAGGGGAGGTATATAAATCCCTCAAAATATCCTCTCTCAATGCCACTGGTACTACTGTGCATCCTATAAAAATGATGACGTTCTCACCTCCTATAAAAAATTCATCAGGAGCCTATCTTGAGGATAACTAATCACGTCGGGCCTCACGGTCAACATCCACAAGTTGTTCCTACTTAACTCATTATAAGAGTGGGAGAGTGACGGTCATTGAATGAAGTTAAACTACACCATCATCATCCATAAACGATATATGAGTCATAACTAGTTTCTCTGTCTCCTCACTCAGCAGCTGCAAACTGGATATTCTGCTGAGCGTGTCTACCACAGCGTTCCCCTTCCCAAGAGTATAGAATATCTCCAAGTCATAGTCTTGTAGGAAATCTATCCATCACCATTGCCTCATGTTCAGTTCCTTCTAGGAGAAGATATACCTGAGACTAATTTGGTCGGATTGGATAGTAAAATGTTCACCTATGAAGTAGTTCTACCACATATTCAAAGAAAAGACCACTACTGTGAGCTCTAGGTCATGGTTTGTGTAGACCTATTCATGATACCTCAAATTTAGTGAAATATAGATGATAAATTCTCACTCTTGAATCACGACACAACCCAATCCAGTCCCTGATGCATCACAGGAAACTACATACCCAATCCCTCCTCTAGTAGTCTCAAGACGGGGGCACTCTTCAGTCTCCGTATCAACTCCTGGAAACTCTGCTAGCACATCTCCGTCCACATAAAGGGTTGTCCCTTCCATGAAAAATCCAATAAGGGTGCTTCTACTCTAGAAAAGTCAGGAATGAACCTATGGTAGTATCCATCCAACCCCAAGAAACTATGCACCTCAGTCACACTCCTTGGTGGATCCCAAGCAAGCACTGCCTCTATTTTCACCGGATCCACTGCAACTCTAGCCTCCAAGATGGAGTTTCCCAAAAAGTGGACCTTCTGAATATTGAACTAGAACTTCAAGAGATTCCCATAAATATGGTTCTATCATAGTGTATCCAGGACTATCCAAAGGTGTGTAGCGTGCTCCTCTACTGACGTCGAGTACACCAAGATGTCATCATTGAAGACCACTAAGAAGTGGTCAAGGTACGGCTGGAAGATCCAATTTATGATTCCGATGAACATTTTTGGGGCATTGGTCACACCAAATGAAATCCCCATGAACTCATACTGACCATACCAGTATCTAAAGTCTATCTTTGGTACATCCTCATCCTGTACCTGAGGCTGATTATATCCAGACCTGAGGTCTATCTTCAATAACAACCTTGCTCCCTTCAGCTAGTCAAATAGGTCATCAATTCTTAGCATTGGATAATTTTTCATCCTAGTTACCAAGTTCAGGCACTAGAAGTCCATGTATAGCCTCAATATTCTAATTTTTTCTTGGCTAAAAACACTGGCACTGCCTATGGTGAAACCCTAAGCCTCAAAAATCTCTTCTTTTGTATGTCCTCCAGCTATACCCTCATCTCACGAAGCTTCATGGAAGCCATCCAATATGCTGGTGTGGATATCGGTGTCATCCTGGGTTATAGGTCGATGCAGAAGTATACATTCCTATGAATAGTTAGTCCCAAAACATCCTCAGGATATACTTCTTCATACTTTTCCACCACAACAAGAATGCTTGAACTCCTCTCATACACCACACAGATGGTGAGGCTAGCCAATTGGTGAGTGATCTTCTGCACCCTCCTCTGAGAAATTATGTCTTATGCAGCAAGATTTTTCTTCATTTCGGTGAAGGAAAACCTAGTCCCATCAACACAGACACACTGCACTATATACCTAAGATAGTTGATCAGAGCATGAACTGTGGATAACCAATTCATGACCCCTATGACATCGTAAGACCTCCATGACACTACTAGGAGATCCCAACTGAATATCTCACCTCCAAGAGAAAGCTCACACTACTATCATCGGTTTTTAATCATCGAATCCCCTCCCATATGAGACTTTAATCGTAAGAATCGAGGAAAAATCTCTACAAGAATCTCTGAGCCTTGAATGAGGTCCATGGAAAGGAAATATTGACTGTAAAACGTTTCTATAAGAACTATATCTAAGGTGGAGAAGACATAGATCATACCTCTAATCATCTCTGGAGCGTCGTGGTCATAATCCTCCAATGACTGAAGCTGATCCCACCCCTATCAACTTTCTCCCTGAGGTATGGTTAGACCACTAGGGGTGGTGATGGTGGTACCTTGAACTGTCATCCACTTCCTACTACTTGGACTACTCCTCTGCCACATCCTCCTCCCTATGAACCTCCTCGGTCAAACCTATGGCTCTACCTCAGTAGTCCCTTGACCGTCTGATGATCATCTATGCAGCGGGTCAGACAGTCATGAGCCATGTGTCCCTATCCACCGCATGATAAGTACAACCTGGCCCCCTAATGACTCCCTCTGATCTGGGAGCCTAACCCTGAGTACTGGGGTCATCATCTAAAAGGCCTGACCCGGTTGGGTCCCAACATCTATTTCTTACTGGTCACCATTGAAGGTTCTACCACCTGGTGGCTACTGGTTGATCCATCTATTAGAACCCGCTCTTCCAAGAATCTCTCAACATGTAGGGATCTTTCCAACACCCCAACCTGAGTAGGGATGATGAGAGACCCCATGGATGCCCTGACCTCTCGGTGCAATCCCTACTCAATGTCTAGATCCATGAAGAGCGGGTCACTCACCATGTATGTAGAGTAGTGATAAATCTCTGTGAATATCACTGAGTACTCTTATACTATCATGCTACCCTACTGTAGGTGCAATAGCTCTTATTTGCTCATAAAGCACAATTTTTTTGGGAAGAACTCCTCCCTGAAGTGGCGCTCAAAGTATGTACATGTGAGGGTCACCTCATCACAAGTTTGAATCATCAAGCTCCACCATCTACCTTCTGATCCTTGAAGAAGGCTCATAGCTAAGATCTTCATTTGGTCAAGTGGAATCCTCACTAAGCAGAAGACATACATCACCGCCTCCATCCAGTTTTTAGCGCCCTAAGGATATGTCCCTCCCATGAACCTGGGACGTCTCTATAAATGAAACTCATGCAAGGAACTGATTTTGTGTGCATCCCCCACCATTAGCATCGGCATTAACTACTAATAAACAAGTGGTGGTAACACTGGAGCACCACCCAGTGGGGCCATCTCTAGCACGAGTCCTTTAAACGATGCCTCATCGCTAGGCGGGATCTTCTTAAGATCATGTATCAAAATCCTAGTTGGATATCTGTGTGGAGGCATCCGGAAATAGATCATGATGTACTACAGTCAGTAGATTATACCTTGTGAAATGACTCTGATTCAAGAAAAACATGGGGAAACCCTCAATTACTATATGATGCATGAAACTAGTGGTTTCATATAACTAGTCAAAAAGCATAATTTAGGGTCCTGGTTTAGGAATACGTCAGAGGCTGCAACAACACTGGACTCCCCGAAACTGAAAATAAAACTCGAACGATTCAACACAGTTTCCCCAAAATCCAATAATAGACTCTCGATTTTTGAGGTAGAACCGACCACCACTAATAACACTTCATCACGACCTGTCCCCTGAGGACAATGTAGTGACTACCCCAATCCCACCTCCCATAGGAAAAGGGATTACGACTATCACCAAAGGAATTATCCCATGAGTGGGAGTCATTTTCCTGATTACCTGTATGCACGCACACACACAACCACGTCCCAAAATAGCTGGAAAAGAAAACATGAAAGCCACTAAATAGCCACTAAATGAATGTAAAATATATAATCAAATTGGCCAGAATACAAATACAAAAAAAAATAAAAACTAAAAAAAGGAAACTAAAAATTATCTCTGTAAGACTTCCAAAGAATACACCACCTGAAGGGTTATCAAGGAATGACTGTCTCAAGCTGTTGAAGTACATCCTGCATGTCGTAACTCACTAGGCACCGCTTGGTCCTAGACCTCCGAGGTCTCTGTTGACGTTCCTGTCATATGAACCAGACACAACACGTGTGGGCAAAGATCAAAAAGGGGCGAGTAACCAAATAATCAGTAGGGATCCTGAACCACAAAGGAAAGACCCCAAAGGAAAGTATACACAAGGTATTTTCATCTCACACAGGTATAATATAAAGTACACAAAGAATGACTATTAGTCGTAACACTGACCACCTTCGACTATTGAGGGAATCGTCCCTGATGAGTACCATGGGTATGCTGGTTCACATAAAGCCTCTCCCCATTGTGGGTCTATTGGTTCACACATAGGTGCTTCCCACTTAGGCCATCATACGGGGGTACTCAACCCTGATGAGTATCGTGGGTCTTCCAGGTCACTGAGAGCTGCTCTTCACCGTGGGTATGTCGGGTCACAAAGAGTCACTTAACACTTATGAAATCATATTTGATCCACATAAGGTCACTTGAAGCTAATCCACATAGGGTATCTTGTCAGCAATCATTGAGTCTCATCCAGTCGTAGGCTTCCCGCACATAGTGCGCTTGATTCCGGTAGAATCCACAGCTCAAGCCATCAGTCATGTATAAAATTCCAAGAAATATCACTTAGTTAATTTCAAAATAACTTCATTATTGCTAGGATTACAATGCTATAAACGGTTCTTGAATTAGACACCCGGTCTAAACGATATTGGAATTTTAGTAAATAGGGGTTGGTTGTGCCTGGGCCCGATCCGACCCGGTCAGACCGACCCGACCTACCCGTCCCAGGGTCCCGCATGCACTTGCCCATTTCGACCAACCCAACCCGATACAGTTCAGGTCTAGGATGGCCCAGTCCATTCTGGATAATGGGACATGCCCATTAGTCCTTTCTAGACCCGACTCGGTTCGGTTGTGGGTCTAGCCCACCGGGTCACCAGGTGACCAGGTTCCATCCTACCCGACCTGCAACAGGTTGGCCTATTCTCTCCCACCACAAGCCTCCTAGTGGCCTAGTTTAATCCCACCATCCTAGCCTACAAAAATGGGCTGCATTCCTCTAACCCAGGCCTTTCAGTGACCGATTTCACGCCCAGCTAGCCTGACCCAAAACCAGCGGGCTGGTATCATCTTTCTCAAACTCCACCTGGCATCCAGTTCAGCACCCCACTACTGGATAAGCCTATAAAAACTTGTCCCCAAATGGGGTCAATACTGGAATATTTGCCAGTGGGTCTCCATGACTAGCACATCATGGGCACCCACTGAGGCGGTCGACTGGTCGTGTCGTTGTCTCCCAGTCACCATCCTACTGCCAGCGGCTCCCACCGAACCACCGTGACCCAAGATGGTCGCAGTTTCCGCCTTGGTGCACCGTTGTCGTGCCCCCTGCCATCATGGGCCACTTCTGTCAGTTTTTGACGGTGTCTTCCACAGACCATTGGGTCCGCTCTGGTGATCCTTTCTTCGGACCATTTGTGCCCCCAGGTTTCTTATGTCACCAGCATTCCTGCTACGACCATTGTGCCACCTTGACATCAAATCAAAAGTTCGGTCACAAACAACACAATAATGCAAAAATATGGAGAAATCATGGACTTATTTGTGTCGACTTGATTCCTATGGAAGGGTAAATTTAGTTTCTATCAACAAAAATAAATGATACCAAATAAAAAACCTCGATGCAAGCAATCCTCTAGCATGATTAATGACCTATAAATAAACATGTTCATTGGTTGATCTTTGTTCATTGGTTTTAGAAATAAGAATGAGCAATAAAAAAATTATCCTCTACCTAGAGAGGGTTCTATTGGAGGGAAGATCATTGTCGATGGAGATCCATCCTTGGTGGTTGTCATTATTCTCTCTCTGGTCCCGGATGCATTCTTTGAGGGCGCCATTGTTGATAGAAATTCACCAGCCTTCGTTGTTGGAAACGATTCCTCATCGTCGATTCATTAGAATAATTCCCATATTTCCCTCTGTTTCTCCAACCCGTTATTCCAATAAATGAGAAACGCGTTGCAGCATTTCTGTCACACTGTGTCATCACGTTGTTACAATATTTCATTTATTAAAAATCATTTCTATTACAATCAAAATTAATGAGTTGTTATTATACTCATTTACAAGCATCATTAATGGGATTCTTTGTTGCCTCATCATTGTGCTGCATTAATAACGTTCCACTACTCAATGGTAACGAAAAACTAATAAAATAACTTTTTACATTATTCTATTTTTCTTCCAAAAAGTCTAAAAACTATCTTTTCCGACTGATCCTCTCCAATCGAAGTTAGGTCCTTTCTAGGATAATCCCGATATTCTGAGTTCAACGGTGCCATCAGATTTTTTTTCCAAGCAGTTATTTGAAAGTTAGAAAAACCCACTCGCACATTTATTTAAACAAACTTGAAAAATCAAAATTATAATCTTAGATCACCAGGCCTTAGAATCTGATGCCATCAAAGTGTCTGGTTTCAAAATAATTCCATATAATTCAAAACAATGCATGGAATTTCTGGGACATTACAGACTAGATGTAGTACTAAACAAAAACTAAATAACGGATTGAGTCCCCAAGAATGTGATATAATGATTGAGGTTGGATAAGAAATCAAGTGTTGATGGAGTGTTGATATTATAGGTTGTTTCACCATCAAGAAACTTTGGTTCATCATTTAATCATTGACGTTTCTTCTCCTCCCAATATCTCAATTGTGTTCCACCACTCCAACCATCCTTCCACACACCAGAACACCCATGAAAAACCACCAGGATGTGTAATAGTGTACCAAAATTTTATATGTTTGAATAGGGTCCATTGATCATGGAGTTCAGAGTAGATATGTTGGACATTCTCAAGACCCTTCTAGTCCATTCCCTATATGCTACCCCTAATATGAGCTCTCTTTCCACCCTCCCCTGAAATCTTAGTACTTTGTCTTAAATGTCTCACTCAGATGATACATTCGACAATGCCATATGACCACAGTGGAACAGTGCATTTGAGACCCATGCTCTACACTCGACTCATTTCCATCTCTGTATTATAGATATCATGCCCAACACATCCCACTACATGCTAATATGGTATGTGACACTATGAAAACCATTTCCTAGGCTGTACCACTGGAAGAATGGTGATATTTGATACTATTAGAGTAGAATACTGATGTCGTAACTAGCTAGACAATATTAGAAGAGTACTAATGGACTTGAAGGAGGAAAACCCTCCCCCTTTGTTAAATAACAGTAAAGACTCTATGCATAGAAACACATATCCATGATCATATTAATACCATGAACAACCTCTCATTCAATCACAATTATTTTCTAATGCCCCCACTCAATGACTCCACTATCTATATTATATCGAGCCACCACCTATATAACTTGATCTGTATATCACCGTAGGGTGGCTTGGGTAGTCGACCAGAATTATTAGAGTAGATTAATGACTATTAGAGTAGAGTACTAATCAGAATCGATGGTTATTTGGAGCTTCATTATAGTAGATATAGATTAAGATAGTAAAAACATGAGCCTGTAAGATCGCTACCCTGAGTTCTAACTGAGTTAACGCTAGCACCACCAACAGAGTTCCTAGATCGCAAATCTAATAGAATCAATATTGAAGTAGAAGCATCATCCACATGAAACCACTCAAGATCTTTACTATACTATACCTAACCATCATATTGGAAAATAAATAGATTCTTGAGCTCAATGTGAAAAAACAATGATGGATGATCTTGATTAGTACGAGTACTGGTTCTAACATCAGGGGAACGCCTTCAAGTAAGTTGATGCTTAAAAAAGGAATCCCATATCTCTCAACTCCCAATAGAATAATTCCAATTAACAAAAAAAATAAAATTGAACACGTAAAAAGTAGGTGACTTGTGATAGTGAAACTAAACTGAATCGGACATAGGTAATTTTGAAATAACAATAAAGAAAAAGTGACCGAGATGTGAGGGGAAAATCAGTGTTGCACATTGATGGTCCTACCTCCTATTTTATCATTGAATGGAGAAGGATGAAATCATAAACCAGGTTTGAAAATAATTTCACCACATTAGATACTGAGGATTTCCCCTTTTGAGTGACTAAGGAAAGAACTAGTATGACTGCAAAAAGTGGTAGTAGCAAAAACAGGGTTGGATTTGTGAATGATAGATACATGTTTCCGAAATTCAATGGAATTGAAGGGTGCGTGGAAAAATTATCCAATGGGCTAAGAATGATCCCCAACCAAACAATAGAATCCTGAAAGGATTCATCTCCAACTTTTCCACTGTGGATGTTTAAATCATCAATCTGGTGATCAAGAAAAGGGGTATCATGGATTTCTCCATGGTTCACTTCTAGAACATATTGGGAAATATTTTTATCCATAAACTCTCCCATTTTTTTTGTGTATATTATATGGAATATACACGATTCATTTTGTGTATGTGTGAAGATCGGTGGGATGATCCTCAATAGTACCAGTAGAAACTAAATATGACCATCATGAATCATCATAGTAGATGAATCTATATCATGACTCATTGTACTACTAGTTCAGTTCCCAATGGGTTCATTATACTATAAGTAGTATCACTGGTTCAAAATTTGGTCATCAAATGTTGAATTTTGTGAAACATTTTGATTCTTTATGGACTAATACAAAACCTTGATGACTATTGGTAGTGTCACATCCACAGGTGTCAATACGTGGAGTGAACGGGGAAAACATTCATTCAGGATCCAGAGCACAATGGGTGGAAGTGACCTGATGGCCATGCATTGGTAGTCTACACGTAAACCAATTTCTAATGGGTGTATGGGTATGGTATGCCCATAATTTCACCTGTGTCTCTCTCACTCCCAGAAACATTTGGTATCTTCTATATAACTATATAGAAGAGTATCGCAGAAGAGTATTGACCTTTGGACTCTTTCTTAGTGGTTCCCACTTTGATCCCAATACTCTTATATAGTAATATTATATATAATTATAGAGATTATACCAAGTCATAGGTCTACCTGGGTGAAAGAGTATCATAGATAATCCAAAATGTGAAGTGACGATTTTAGTGTACAGTAGCAGGTAGTTCACACTAATACACACTGAGCTAGTGGTATCACCAGATTAATATGTACTTGCCTCTATGTTCCACACCACACACACAATTACCTATATCGTGCTAGGTTCAGTAGTTATCTCCTAGATAGTCCATCCATTTTATTACATCCATCCACCCATGATGCATCCAATATACAATAGTTGAACAACATAAACCTTCTGGTCAGTCTCATCATTACACCTCCCAAACCCCATGATTCTATGTTGAGTTTTCTAGTTCTGATCCTACGAGTACCTGTGAACACCACCCATTAACGCTACTCTTACCAACCCACATGTTTCTTCCATCATGAAAATCTCATATATAGCTATGTGGTGAGACCGACAAATCCCAACCTCACCAATGGTCATACATCTCTAGTTTCAATTTTCTTTCACATAGTCAAACTGATATTATGACCTCTCATTTCCTTCCCTAAATACTCTAATATAATATTCAACGTAGTCGATATGCCCACCCAATAACCTCATATCCTCACCCCATTCCCAACATGCTGAACTGTGCTCATGTACTCTTCTAATAGTGTCAATTACTCTAATCTAATAGTTTAGTTCCACCAACCCTTTAATACTCATTGAGATTCCTGAAACTGTGTACCCCCATGGCCAATCGTTCTGAGTTCCCAGACCACACCTTCCTACGCTGCATACAGTACCACCTATAGATGGACCACTTGCTCGCATCCCACTATCAATATAATATAGGTAGTAGTGTATCAATCCCCCTCTCCATTTCCCATTGGTCAATTACTCTACTAAAACCTCAGGATGGGGAAGGACCTAAGCCAGATCCAAGTATATTAGAGTAGAGTACTGAGGGTTTTACAATTGGGCACAATCGCCGCTCAACTCGCACTCGTAGGCATACCCATAGATTGATCTTAACTATATGTTTTAGGACTATAACTATATACATAAGTACTATTTATGGGGTTGAATAAATTCTCGGGTATCCATCACCATTGTATCCCCCTCTACCAGTTACAAAAGATCTAATTTGGTACCTCTTTTTTGATGCCTAGGGTCGTTTCATTGGTTTCCATTAGACATTTAGGTGTGGTTGTGTCGCGGGATCCAAACACCCTCTATTATTTATAATCTATCCAGGTATAACAGATGGGAAATTCCATATTGTTGTAAAAAAACATAATATTCTTTTGATTCTTTGGAAGTTCCTTAAAATTAGTAGTGGATATCCTGGTTCCTATAGGGAATTAATTAACTAACAGATAGCATTATTTAATTTTGGAAAATAAAAAAGATTCACAAAAAAATTGTTATCTTACTATGAAGAAAATTGGGAAGGAACTAAAATATTATAATATAAGAATCCTTCATCATTTAGAATTATGCACATTTTATAAGAATCTTTCATTCTACTACATTCTCAAGAAAACATCTAGAACAAAGAAAGAGGAGAGCGAAGTGAAGATATCTAATGGATCTAACAGGAACAAACTGGATAGGAAAGAATTTTTTTTTGTTTCTATTTTGAGAGATTAGGAGTAATTGGGAGAGATGAGAGAGTATAGGAAAAACATATTTCTTAAACATAGGGATTTGAGCCTTAAAGTCTGTCTCATTCGGTTGGTTGGTTCGGTCCCAATAAGGTCTTCCAAAAGTGAAGGAAGAGCTTGTTCACCAAGTCCCTTAATAAAAAGGTTTTTGGGATGGAAATTATGTAATAGGGGGATCCAGAAAGTGAGACAATAAGAGTCAAATAGATAGGGATCAGATGAAGAAATCTACCTTTTATGCACCAAATCAGACAAGGTCTTTGTTTCGTAGCTAATAAGATTATGTCATTCTTTCTGAGATCTATGTGTCATAACTGAGGAAAGATGTTGATGGGAACTAAAATTATTATTCTTAAGTAGCTGAATAATTGTGAGGTTTTATTAAAGTCATACGTGTGAATATAATACCTATGAATATTTGGTAAATGTGGAATGAGAATTATTTTCTTTCTGAAATACAAAGAGAAATTCCCATTATTCTATTTTCAACTACCAACAGCACAAGAATAGGGTTTTATCCCTATTGAGGGAGGAATAAAACCCTTTATTACACAATTTGATGTTTAATAAGATGTGTAGATGCACTATCTCTTTTTAATGTACTCAGGGAGAGAAGCCATTATTGTACTAATATAAGAACCACCTATTTTCTTACATAATAATTTTTGTAAAAAATCAGTCATGGACAAAGAGTGGTTGCAATTACTTCTATTGAGATGTACCATTATTCGGCTAGGGAATCCCCTCTACTTGATCTGATGTTTCTCAAGTATTGTGATATTTAAACCATTGAGACCATAGACCTTTCTAGGAACAAACTCAATATCTGACATCGAAAGGATAGGTAAGAAGAAAGTTGATTGGTTTAAGCTCCTCATCTCTTCTCCTATTAGAAACAATTCATCTAGTTATTCCTATTACTCTTGATATACTATATATACATTATTGGGTCTGACCACACTCTAATGGGGTGGATTTCACAACCCTGGTAGTTGAAGGCCTTCAATATAATAGATCCACCCACCCCAAACCACAACCCCCAACTACCATCTCAATCACAACACCACTACCTACTACTTTTATATTGGACCACCTTACAAAAGTTGACAATGGAAGCATGGTGGAAACACACTTTCTTGGAATGAATAAGTGGGGAGTCCACCTAGATAGGGTATCACCAGCCCCATTCCATTCATTCCCAAAACCATAACCAGTTTCCAAGCATTCATGTCTACTACCTATATTATACTGACATACAAACCCCCACTCTTCACCATAGGTCCTCTATCTAGCATGTGATTCGACTTATCTTTCACAAATGGCCCATTTTTTTTATCAAAACTCTCCTTACTCTATTTGGTAAGGTGCATTTACTCGTTCAAGTCCAAAGTCGAGTTGTTTGGATATTCCCATCATCGAATGCCAATGAACTCATGAGATTTCTTCAGTAGTACTGCTTTGTGATTTGTGATTTATTATATAACAGGAAAAGGCCCTAATATATATAATTACCAGGTGGGTTTTGGAATCAATTTTATGAGTTTCACCAGTTGGAAGGCCATTTTTCCATTGATGGTTGTCCTCGAGAACCTCACCATACCCCCTTGTCCAAGAATAAAGGTAGAATTGGAATTTTCATTCTTGGTTAGCTAAACTTTGGGTTATGATATATGAACATGAACCTTGTGATTTGGTGGTGGAATTAGAGGGGGTGGGATCTCAAGAGTTCTAGACCCACTCAATCATAATCAGCAACACTATTCCACTTAACCACTTGAGAAATGCTATTTCCCTATCGGTGAGTGCAGAAGCGTCCAACAAAAAGATGTTAAAAAGAATGCACACACCAATTTAATAGACTAATAATTGTATTCTAGAGATGCAGTGATGGTCCTTGAGTATAATCACTCAAACAGTATTGGTGGTGAAGGTGGAACATGTTGGGAAGTGGGTAGCATGACAATTTTGGCCATCAAAGCAATGGTTTCACTTTCCGCTCGGTCCAATGCCTGAGACCATACCACTCCCCAAGAACCACCTCCACTCGAACTATTATTACTCTAATAATATATATATAAGTGTACCTGGATCCACTCCTAGACTGTCTATTATACCATTTGTGATATCTCAACTACCAAACCACCCATTCGACCACACCAACTGACCATTCTGACTACCATGCACTTCCAAACCGACCACCCTCAACCCTACCATGACAATTTAATTCCACCATCCAATAATAGTCAAACTAATACTACTAATAGTCTATTATAGTACCTATAACTCCAATTCTACCATCATAATATCCACCATCAAACCCCCGAACCATAAACTATCATATGAGGCATCAGTATAATATAGTTGGAACACTATAGGAACCACTATAAGAACCACTATAGGTAAAGAAACACCTATAGTGGTTCATATAGTGGTCCTTCTATAGACAATATAGAAGAGTACCAATATAGATTATACCAATGAACCTAAAAAAACATGATGTCTTTAGTTTGGTAGATGCATTGGACCCAAGGTCGACAAGACCATGACTCCGATGCATTCTCAACTGGTTACCAAGGTTCTAGTGTCATTGGAAATTCGAATCATATTTGTTTTTCATGTTCATTGTATTGGATATGATAGAATATTGTGGTGTACATGGTGGTTCGGCTTGTGTACTTGAGTGGGGTGGTGGCCCATGAGCTCTGAGCTACCTATTAGTTAGTTGTCTAATTAGTACAACTACACATTCTCCATGATAGATCACTGATCTCTACTGTAGGTGAGAAAGATCAAGTTCCAAAAGGGATGGTTCACATATTTCTTAGTTGATCATGTAATGTTCTTATACTAAGTTTGAGAATGGGTCTATGTGGCATTCAATGATACATCCACCAGTGATGACCACTAATAGATATGATACCAACAAGTAGCTACACCGTATATCGCCACTTGGGTTCATGCTCGCAATGGGTTGTCCCCACACTCGATTCCAATCCTCTCATACTATGGTTCGTACCTTCCCATTCTCATGAATCCACTATATATTGGAACATAACTGTATCACGATGTTCTAAATCCAACTCATGTACCACTGTATTCTATCAGTGAACAACTAAACCCTTGGGACCAGCTTCTTCCCTAGGAGGTGATGAGTCGACATCGAGGTGCTAAAAAAAACCATCGATCTGAGATCTTGGTTTTCATCGTCCTGTTATTCTAGGCATACCTATGATCCATTTCATGAGTTTACAACCACACAGAACTTCCCAGTTCACTTTGTCCAATTCATCATATTACCTTTTGAATATTTTGTCCCTACTCGAGTTGTGCCATCTTGTAGTTATGCGTTGAACACCAATATGATCCTGATAGAGTTAGGTATCTTTGTCCATTGTTCACCCCCTGTTACTCTTTATGAGGCATCCTACCTAGATAAACTATTTAAATCAATCTATTCTCAAGAATTGAACTTGAATTGAATTAATAAGCTGATGAACCAATGTATCATCCTATATCGGTAACAATGATGAATTTAATGACCATATAGAGATAATACCCACATATAAATTCCACCAAGACCACCAACATAGAGAGATTATACTCTCCATTTCACCTAATTGGGATTCCCCATGATTTTATTAGATTAGTGCGAAACCTTGAAACAAGGTGGATGAATGGATGAAACACTTTTAGAACCTATCCATGAATCATTTGTAGCCTTATAGGGATATGGCCTTAATACGTAATATATATAAATACTATGTTGTGACTATAGTGGAACTGCTGATTTGATTTATTTCAATAATGAGGTTAGAGCATTGGGCATTGACCGAATGAGTGGCTCAGTGAAGTGGTGGTGGTAGGAGACCAGATCTCTACTACTATCCTATGAGGCATTAGACTGTCTTGCTCACAGTAAAGTGAATAGTCAAGGTGTACAGTGTTGTACAATCTATCAGGGGGATCTAGACATATGAACCAAGGGTTCATTTTCACTAGATTCCATTTTAGAGATATTTGGGTAGTCGTGACACTGGTTATGATGGTCGCTACTTATGTGAAAAGGCATTTAGCTACCTTCGAACAGTTAGGGTAACTTCCACCATTTACCACAAGGTCGATATGGCTGGGTTCCCTCCACTTGATAACTAACTGAATCAGTCTTGAAGCACCAAAAAGGTGTTAGACTCTATATTTAGGTCAACCTCTTAGTGAAGTCTTATGTTTTTTCATAAACAATCTCTACCTTACTTCCCACATGTTGGATTACTAGACCGAAGCTGATCAAATGAGGTTGTTCTATCCTCAGTACTCTACTATAATAGAGACACAACTGATGGATGATGTTATAAATATTTTAATAAATTTTTATATACTCCCATTACTAATTTTATATGAAATATTCATAATTTGTGTGAAATATTAATGTTTAAATATTAAACATAATTTTTGAGCGCTATTTGAATTCATCTAGATTCTATTTAGTGTACTATTTTAATAATACCTATCACTATACTAATCCAAATTTTGTGGTTATTGTTTTTAGGATTCATTATTAAATTTACCACATATCATTATGAGTAATAATTTTCTAATTCTTCCATTTGAAGGGTCATATGGACCACATAAGAAGACAGATAGAATCTGTGAAGAAATTAGACCAGGCATGGATATTTAATATCTAGGCTCAATCAGGAAGTCCAAATTCCTTTAGTGTGATCCAAATAATTGTGAACCGTGTAAAGGATAAAAGGTAAAAATTTCAGGGAACAACTCCAATAACTAGGGGCCCAAATTATTCTATCAATTCCAGCCCACCATTCTGTCCGGGAAATGAAATCAACACACCAAAATTGACTTTTTCCCTTATATAAACATCCATTCGAGTTTATATTTTTCAGTGTGAAATAGGTGATATAGTTGTCTGACTTTTTTTAGTAATTAATTTATATTTTAATTCGTATTAATATTCAAAAATCCATTCATATTTAGGTCATCAAAAAAGCATGGAGAGAAATGGACAATTTAACATTGTTTATAAAAACCGCCATAACATTGGATCCATAAGTCAAAATGACTCCACATTTTTAGAGTTGACATAAAACTTTATTATATAAAAATTTTAAGAATAATATTTCTCTAGATTCAGATGAATGAAATATAAAATTGGTTATGCAAGTGGAGGGGTAGTTTTGGGATGCAAACAGTCGAGTTCCATGGGCTAAAAATACTTCACCCACTTTTTTGTGCAAGAGTTTGGAAATTAAAAATAAAGGAGGAACAATTTTCATGACCAAGGATATTCCAAAATACTAGAAGGAAATTATAAAATCATGTTCTAACTTGAGAGACCCATCCTTTTCTCTTTGATTTCATTTACTTTTGTGTTTTTCTTCATTTGTAATCTTGTAAGTGTTGTTTTTGTAATTATCTTTTAATGAAAGTTTCATCTTCATATTATATTTTAATAATCAACCCTCTATTATTATATATTAATTATCTTAAAATATTTGAAATCATGTTGAAAACCCTTCGCTTCTTTTTCTTCCTCATTCAATCGAAATTCCATTTTTAATTCTCATCATTGTTTGTGTGTGTGTGTTCAATGCACAATTCTTTTCTTATCTAATTATTTTTAATCTATTTTAACTCATCACCATAAAAATAATAACCATATTATTATCCTCCCAAATTACTGAGTAAATATCTCATTGGGTTGATTCATAATTTGGGGATATTAAGTGAATGAGAGCCTTCGCTAAATGAATATTCTTTAAAATTAATATTGTGTATCTTGAACTTAATATGTCATGGATTAATGACATGTTTTGTTTAGTATGTTGATTCCATGAATTATTGAAACCACAAATACACTACCATAAACAAGTAATTATAATGATTAGAAGCCTAAGTTATGTTACAAATTGCATTAAAGCTTTAACACTTGGGAATTCTGATCAAAGTCATCTTGTGAAGTGGGTATTAATTTAATGCAATATAAAGAAAAGATCATGGATATTATAAGCTTAAATCCCCAATAATGAACTCACCCCAATATTTATCAATTTGTTAAATAAAAAATCATCCATTAATCAATTTCATTTATTTTCTGCAAACAAACCCCCCAAAATTAAAATACAATCAACTATTAAAAAGTATCATTGCCGAGAATTAGACTCGAGTGCTTCTATACACATTAGCGGAGCACCGAAACCTTGAACGGTTGATAGGTGAAAATTTGATAAAGATTAAGATTATTTCAATATTAGTGATAAATATTGAGGTAATTTAATTATTATGGTGTTAATTATTAGGGATTTAATCTTGTGATGTCCTTGATCATTACTTTATATTGCATTAAATTAACACCCACTTCACAAGATGATGTTGAATAGAATTACTAAGTGTTAAGGATTTAATCAAATCCTTAACTTAACTTAGGGTTGTAATATCAATCAGTACATTTTTATGCTAGTGTATTTATTTTTCCAATAATCCATGAAAAACAACATGTTAAACAAAACAAGCCATTAATCCAAGACATTTTAATCCCAACATACATAATGTTAATTTGAAGAATATTCATCGAGAAAATACTCTCAATCACTTAAAAATACTAAATTTTCGTCCCATTTTTATTGGATTTGGGCCTTAAAATTTGTATTCATGACTCCTTTCATTGTTCACCAAAATTTGGAGTAGACTAAATGAATTTTGATTTCCTGATTGATCCAAGCAATTAAATCTTCATGGTTGGTCCAAGTTCTTAACAGATTATGTGGTCCTTCTTGTTGGGTCCATATGACCCTTCAAATGGTAGAATTGTCCAATAATTCCCGATAATGATATGTGATAAATTGAATAAGGAATTCTAATAAACAATAATCACACAATTCATATCTGTAGGGTGATAGTTATTATTAAAATAGTATACTTAATTGAATTTGTATGAATTCAAATTGTGCTCAAAAATTATTTTTAACATTTAAACATTAATATTTCTCAAAAATTATTCACATTTCATATAAAATAAGTAAATGGGGTATATAATAATTTATGAAAATATTAATAACATCAACTCCCCCAGACATAGTCTTGTGCATGTCCTCATGTGCAACAAATATAACAACATAAAAAATTCATTCTTACATGCCAATAAATATAAATATTTTATTTTCACCGATCAGGTGAGGTTTAGACCATTTTAGTCATCCATATTTAATTCTAACACAATTTTTTACAGAAATAATTTTCCAAAAAGAATTCATTTGTCATGCTCAAATTTAGAAATGGGCACTCTAAACTTACTCTTCTAAAAATGTTAATAATTTATTAATGGAGGTTTACTCATTCACCAACCAAAAGTAAAAATCATAGAGTTTTAAACAGATCACATCTTCCATTCCCTATCCTAAAGTGCACAATAATCAATATTTATTTTAAATGAGATTTTCTATTGCTATGGTACTGTAAGAATTCAGTATTCAAAAGAGTAGAAAGAGGGGTAAAACACCAATATAGAAAAAGAAATGCATAATAATTATGAAATAAAAAATGAAAAGAAATGGAAACACATATTTACAAGGGAAAAATTGTGTGAATAAAGACACAAAAGTTGAAGAATATTTTAAGGTAATGAGAATATGTAATATTTACAAAACACAAAACTTCTCCCAATGATATAAGAATATATATGGAAAGTGTTATTTTTTTATTTTTTTATTTTTTTTGAAAGTTGAACTTGAAAAAAATATCACACTCATATCCCAAACCATGATTGATCTCATCACAAAAATAATTTCAATAGTTATAATAAAATAAAAGGTTGAATAATAGGGATTTTTGACCCTCTCAAGACACAACCCATGTTTTTCTTTTTTCTTTTTTTTTCCTTTTTTTTAAAAAAAATCAATTCTTTTAACACCTTCCAATATCATTGGTGCAAGATGTGGTGAACATATATAAATTCCCAAACTTCAATGAATGAAAACCTATCCCCATACTAAAATGGATGCTTTCCCTCAAGCATATGACAACACATTGAAAATTAAGGAAATGTTACCCAAAATGATATCTATTCCCCCCCACACATAAATTTCAATAAATAATGCAATATAAATCCACGTAGATGTTGGGAGGGATAAGGTATTGGGATTAAAATGTGGATATCAAAGAAAATTTTTTTATATGCTTAGAGGGGATTTCAAAAGTAGGATTAATGTAAGGGTAATGGGAGTCTATTTGGCTATTTTGATTCTCATGAGGTTTAAAAAATGCCTCTATCATATTAATTCACAAAAAATTAGTAAATTAAACTTAAAGGTCCACAAACTCAAGACTCACAATTAGGGGTGAAAAATGCACAAAATTAAAATAGGGTCATAAGTGACCTTGGAATGAAAGATAAATGTGTTCCTTGTAGTTCGGGAAAATCATTTTACAAATATAAAACTGATAATTAAAATGTTTTTTGTTTTGAAATAAGTTTCCTTATCCAAATTAATGATGAATTTTTTTTGAGTTACAAACATGTCGTTTGACTCCCCAAAATGGTTGGAAAAAATTTCAAAACTAGATGGTGAGTAAGTATGACTCTCTTTTTTATCATTTATTATTTTTTTAGTTTTTATAGTATTTTTTTAAAATAAACTCCCACAAAAAATATAAAGAGAGAAATAAAAAATGTTTGATGGTGAAATTGGTAAAAAAATGAAAAAGAGAGGAAGAATAAGAAGAAGGGTGAGAGAGAGAGGAGGAATAAGAGAGAAAGAGGGTGTTAAAGAGAAATAGGTTCTACCTATTTTGTATTTTGTGGGTCGCCATCTCCATCTAGTGGTGTGTTTACTATAGAAGTTGTGGATCCGGTGGAAGTTGATGTTGTTTCAAGATCTTGATTCCTCTCACAGTGATGCTTTAACTAATGTCCATTAACCGTGAATGCCCTTTTTGAAGATGGGTCTTAGACTTTCACTACACCAAATGGGGAAACATTTGTAATAATAAAATGACCTTCCCAAAGAGAATTAAGATTACCTGAGTGAAGATGAAATTGTTAATTTAAGATCATTAACTTTTCATCTTTATGAAATACCTTTCATAGTATGTGTTTTTCATTCAGCACCCTAGCCTTTTCTTTGTACAAATTGGATTTCTCATAAGTATCAAGTTGAAGATCATCTAGTTCAGCCAATTGCAACAATATTTTTTCACCAGATTTTTCAAAATCAAAATTACATGTTTTCATAGCCCAAAATGACTTATGTTGGATTTTAACTGGAAAATAACATGCTTTAACAAAAACTATCCTAAAAGGAGACATCCCAATGGGTGTTTTATAGGCAGTTTGATAAGCCCAAATTGCTTCACCAAATCTTTCTGGACAGTCTTTTCTAGTGGGTTTTACAAGTCTCTAAAGAACTCTTTTCACTTATCTATTAGAAATTTAATCCATACCATTTGTTTGGGGGTGTTATCCAGTTAAAGTTTTATGTACAACCCCATTCTTTTTCAAAATAGATTCCATGGTTCTATGACAAAAATGGGTTCTTAAGTCACTTATCAAGGCATGTGGTGTGCCAAATCGGTGGAGGATGTGTTTCTTTAGGAATTCATTAATAGTATGTGAATCATCCTTTCTAGTGGGTTTCGCCTTGACCCACTAAGAAACATAATCAACCGCAAGAAGAATGTATGAGAATCCATTGTAAAGGGGGAATGATCCCATGAAATCGAAGGACCAAACATTGAAGATATCATATAAAATTAAAGGCTTTTGGGGAATTTCATTTCTCTTTGAAATTGTGCAAAAACTTTTGGAAAATGGGACATGATTGAAAGAACTCATGTGGGTTCTTGAAGAGAATAGACCAGAAGAATCTAAAGCCTATGACCTTTAATGAGGTCCTTTGTGGTCCAAAGTGGCAACCTTTGGTAAGTGAGTGGAAAAATTCCAAGATGGAGGAATGTTCATTTTCATCAACAAATCTTTTAATTACCATGTCTGCCCCAGTTTTCCAAAGCTTATTATCTTCCCAAAAATAGAATTTTGAATCACTTTGCAGCTTCATTTTTTGTTTTTTTGAAACAAAATTAGGAAAAACTCTAGAAACCAAGTAATTTACAATTGGGGCATACCGTGGTATTTTGGGAGTGAGAGATAAAAGGTGCTCAGTAGGAAATTATGTATCAATTATTTCAGAATGAGAAGAATTATAAATTCTACTCAACTGATCAATCATAGGGTTTTATTTTTCTGGTCCATCTTTTATTTCAAGGGAAAACTATTGGAGAATTATGATCCATATTATTATCCTTGGTTTTGAATCACTTTTCTTTAGTAAGAAATTTATAGCAGAATGGTTTGTGAATATGATGATTTTGGAACCTAATAGATAGGGCTGGAATTTATCTATGGAAAAAACCACTGCTAAAAGTTTCTTTTCAGTCACAGTGTAGTGAGATTGAGTTTCATCCAATGTTTTTGAGGCATAATAGATGACATGAGGAATATTTTATCTTATTTGAATAAGAACAACCCCAAAAAATCTATCATAAGTATCACACATTAACTCAAAGGGTAAGGACCAATCTTGGGTTTGGATTATCTAGGAAGATGTAAGAGTGGTTTGAGTACAACAAAGGATCACTTGTAAACATCATAAAAAGGGAAATTGAAATAATTTTGGAGCAACTGAGTGAGTGGGATGGAAATCCTACTGAAGTTATGGATGAATTGCTGATAGAAACTGGCATGAATGAGGAATGAATGGATGTCTTGAACAGAAGTGGGTTCAGGAAGTGATTGGATCACTTCAATTTTGGCAGGATTGACTTCAATACCCTTTTTTGAAACTATGTTCCCTAGAACAATCCCATTTGAAACAATGAAGTAAATTTTTACAAAATTTAACACAAGGTTATAGTTGATGCACTTTTGAAGTACTAGGTAGAGTGAATTCAAGCAAGATTCAAATGAATCACCATAAATGGTAAAGTCATCCAAGTATACTTCCTTGCAGTTTTCAATGAATTCAAAAAACATACTCATCATACTCCTTTGGAATTTTGCAAGACCATTAAAAAGGACAAAAATAATTTCAATATATGCATATATTCCAAAGGGGTATGTGAGTGTAGTATTTTCTTATTCTTGAGGTGTGATTGGGATTTGGATGTATCTGGTGAATCCATCAAGAAAGTAATAATGTGACTTTCAAGATAATCATTATAGCATTTAATCCTATAATGGAAGATGGTAGTGATCTTTTCTGGTTTATACATTCAATTTTCTATAGTCGATGCACACATTCCATTTGTTTGACCCTAAAATTGAGCAAACACTTCGCCAAATTAGGATAAACCTTAGGGATAATCAAATAATTCAAGAACCAATCCTCATCCAATCAGTTGATTTAGAAATGGAAAATCCTAGTGAACAAACACTTAAATAACTTTACTCCCTTGATATTAATTACCAAACTCTTGGTATTAAATATCCAAACATAGAGGCTGACTTTAAACTCAATCAGGTTTGATTCGTCTTCTACCTCATTTACATAGGCTAGTCGGTGAGGATCCACATCTACACCTTAAGGATTTCAAAGTGTTGTGCGCTTCCATGAATCCTCAAGGGGTTTCTGAGGAATAAATCCAACTCTGAGCATTAACTTTCTCTCTAGCTGGCTCCGCCAAGTCGTGGATCTACAACCTCCCTCCTAGTTCTATAAACTCATGTATTGACATGAAGTGGATTTTCTTAGAGAAATTATTTCTTGCTTCTCATACTACTTCCATCTGAATGAAAATTATTGGTATCCATCAATTCCCCAATTAATCACTCCATGAATACTGGGAGAGGTGAAAAAATTTTGTGGAAACTTGTCCACATTACCAAATCCCTGACCAAATCATGATCTAATACTTCTATGAGGGGTTATTGGTTATGGAGAGAACTCTCATTGATGCTACAAGTGGCGGTGCTCTTGTTTCCAAAACTCTTGTAGTTGAAAGAGATCTCATAAGAATCATGGCTTAAAATAAACAAAAATTCCATACTCTAGCACATGCTCAAGTCAAACAAGCCCAAGATAGTCAATCGATAGAGAAAAACATGATGAATGAGTGGATGAGTGGACCTACAGGTCTTGTGTGACAACTAGCTATGGTTTCCAAAGCCCAAGCCTCAACTTCTACACAATCTTTTTTCCATGGACCTATCAAGAACTGTGGAATCTGTAGCTCCCCATCTCATCCAACTGACACATGTCCACAACTTCAAGATGATCCCTCTAATTCATCTGGACCAATGGATATTAATGCAGTATATGCTTAGAAAAACACCAACCCTCAACAATCAGGTTAGTTCATTCGAAACATTAACTAACCCCACTATGATCCCTTCTCTTATACCTTAAACCAAGGCTTTAGGTATGGTAATCCCATTTATCATCCATCTCAATTACTTCCTCAAAACCCAATCCAATTCCAATATGGTCAAAGTGTTAGTAATTTCCATCAACCTTATTCTTTTATTCCTAAACCTCAAAGGAACAATCCTTCTCCTGGATTCCACTATCCTAGTGAGCCTTTCTAATTAAAAAACCAATTCAATGACTTTCCCAAGAACCAAAATCATGGAAATACCAATCTTTGAAAAGCCTATTATTATAGAAAACCATAGGAAATTTTAGTGGAAGATCTTGCCTCATTCACCCATTCCATCCTTAAAAACATTGAAACCCAAATTGGTCAACTTGCATCCCGCCTAAGCTAGTAACAACCATCCAATTCTTACCAACTCCCAGCACAACCATTGCCCAACCCCAAGGGTAATGTAAATATAATTTCACTTAGATCAGAAAAAAATGTTCATACCTCATAATGAATCCTCAATTTAACCATTGAATGTTGAGTTGGAAAATTAAAAGAAAAAGGAACTTGAAAATGAATCTAAATCAATTCCCTCACCTCCTTCCATTCATCTATATAACACAATTCATTTTCCCCAAGTTATCTCTAAGCCAAAGAAGTCATTTCAACCCGATCCTAAAATGCTCAACTTGTTTAGACATTTTGAATTCAACATTACTATTTTAGATAATATCAAACACATTCCTATATATTCCAAGATTCTTAAGGAATTTTTCACTCATAAGAGGCAACTTAGGACCACTGAGAATGTTTCAGCACAATAGTCCATACCCATGAATTGCAAAGATCCTGGGACCTTTACAGTTTCATTCTAAATAAGATGTTCCAAATTCGATGATGCACTCATAGACCAAGGATCCTTGATAAATTTCATGCCCAAATCCATCTTCTCCAACCTTGTTCTAGGTACTTTACATACAACAGGTGTTGTCATCCAATTATTCAATCAAAACACAACCAGTCCTGTGGGAATAATTGAGGATGTACTTCTCTGGGTCAATGATCTTATCTTCCCAAGTGATTTCTATGTCCTTGACATGGAAGGTGAGACAACTTCTTGCCAATCTCCTCTGATTTTAGGAAGACCTTTCCTCATGACATCTAAAACGAAAATTTATGTCCATTCTGGGATCTTATCCATGGAATTTGGTGACCAACTAGTCAAGTTCAATATTTTTCAATCCTTGCAATACCCATCAGAGAATGAATTTGCATTATCTATCAATTATTATGAAACTCTCTATGAGAGTGTGTTGAATCCCAATCCATCACGTTTTTTTATTATACTAATAGAGGAGTTTGTGAATATTACATCCTCATTAACCAAGTCATAAATGGATAAGTTGATGTTGACATTACAAATGCAAACTCCATTGATCTAAAGGGTCTTGAATAATCATTGGAATCCCAACTCACATATGGTCTCCACTACTCTAACATGGATGGTAAGGGGGAAAATGAACTATAATGTTCATTTTTTGATTAAAATATGATTATCCAACATTCATCATTTCTTATCCATGATTCTTAAAATTCTGTTATATGTGAGGTGAACCCTGAAACAATGTGTTTATATTTTATCAATGGTAGCGACATTTGTGATATTTGTTCCTAATTAATAAAGTGATCACTATTGATAGTGAAATTGACCATTATTTGGTGAACAAAATTAATATAATGGATATTGGAAAATTTATTTAGTCTTATGACTCCATTGATCCTCATTACTCTATATCCATAAGGGATGAAATAAAGGAGTCAAAAACAATTGGGATCTCACACTCTAATTTTGGGTTATTTGAACCTTATATAAATGGACCATCAAAATGGATACATCTTCCTGAATTTACAAGCATAGAAAACCATCACTTTTTGGATAAAATCATTCCTCATGTTAAAGACCAAAGGGGGGATAATCATATTCTCTTTCCACCCCAATGAATTTCAAGAAAACAATCAATGAAGGGGAAATTTTATCCAATGAACAACTAGGCATCCCAAAGGAGAAGTTTTTCTAGAATCACAATAGTGTTGAGAAAATATAGTGGCCACCATCAAACTATGTGTAGTCCACTACAATTTTCTAGCTGTAGACAAAATAAATGCATCGCTTCTTGGAAGGAAACCCATGATTTCTTTTACTTTATGAAATTTTAATTTCTTTTTAGTTTTTCATCAGATGAATAATGATTTTTCTTTTTCAGGTAACATCCCACATGAGGCACATCAACTTCCACTAACCCACCACTATATAGAGACGGGGACCCACAAAATCCAAACCAGGGGCACCTCTTTTCCATTAACTATCCATCTTTCTTATTCTCCCTCACTAATTCATTTCTTACCACTTTCTTCGTCAAACCCTTTCTTTTTCACTATCAATTTTTTGTGGGTGTCTATTTTAAATAACACTAAAAAAAATAAAATAAATAAATAAAAATGAAATTAAGAAAAACTAAAAGATTCATACTTACTCACCATACAGTTTTGAAAATTTGTTCAACCATTTTGGGGAGTCAAAATAAATGTTTTCATATGAAATTTTTTTTATTTTGATGATGAATTTGGATAAAGAATTTTATATCAAAACCAATAACTTTTGATTTCTCAGTTTCAGATTTAGAAAGTGATTCTTCTCCAACCGCGAGGAACAAAATTGTCCTTCATGACAAGGCCACCTATGACCATCTTATCAAAATGTGTGTTTTTCATCCATGATTGTCAGTCTTGAGTTTGTGGACCTTTGAGTTTAATTTCATACTTTTGTGTGTATTAATATGATAAAGAAATTTTCTGAATATCATTAGAATCCCAATATCTAAATAGCCTCCCATTACCCTTACATTAATCCAACTTTTGAAAGCCCTTCTAATCCTATGAAAAAATTTTCTTTGATATCCACATTACAATCCCAATACCTTATCCCACCCAACATCTACATAGATTTACATTGCATTATTTATTTAAATTTAAGTGTGGGGGGAATGGATTTCATTTTTGGGTACCCTTTTATTGATTTTCAACATGTTATCAAATGATTGAGGTCAAGAATCCATTTTAATGTGGGGTAGAGGTTTTAATTCTATGAGTTTTGTGAATGAATATATGCTTATGAAATAAAAGTGTTAAAAAAACAAAAAAATGGGTTTTGTCTTGGGTGGGTCAAAAGTCACTCCTCCTCAACCTCTGATCTTGTTATAACTATTACAATTAGTGTCGTGGGGAGATCAAACATGGGTTGGGATATGAGTGTGAGATATGTTTCTTGTTCAACATTAAAAAAATGGAAAAAAGGGGAAAAATAACACTTATATCATTGGGAGAAGTTTGGTGTTTTTTAAACATTTCATCTTCTCATCCTCTTAAAATTTCCTTCCTCTTTTGTTTATTGATTCACACAATCATGCCCATGTAAATATGTGTTTACATTTCCTTTCATTCCTCATGTGAAAAAAAAACTATGCATTTATTTTTCCATGTTGGTGTTTTACTCCATTTTCATATCTTTTGGATTTCATTTTCTTACCATCCCATAGCCACAAAAAACACCTTCAAAATATCTCTTTATTTTTGTGAACTCTAGGATAGGTAATGGAATCTAAGAGCTCTTTCAAACTCTATGATTTTAACTTTTGGTTTGTGAAAGAGTGAACCTCTATAAATGATTTTTATCATCTTGAGAGGAGTGAGTTTTGAGTGCCCACATTTTCTATTTCAAAATTTGAGCATGAAAAATTAATTGTTTTTATAATATTGTTTCTATAAAAATCTGTGGTGTAATTCCATATGGATGAGTGAAATGTTCTAAACCTCCCCTGATTGGGGAAAAATATATATTTCTTGGTGAGTGAAAATGATTTTGTAATGTTTTTTATATGTGTTCCACATGAGGACATAGACAAGACTATGTGTGGGGGAGTCAATTCTATTCACTTATTCAGAACTTTTTATTTACTCTCTTTACTTATTTTTAATGAAAAGTTCTTAATTGGTGTGAAATACACATGTTTTAATTTTAAATGTTATTTTTTAGCATTATTTGAAGTATTCCAATTGATTCAATTTACTATTTTAATTATAACTCTCACTCTTATAATAAAAATTTTATGTTTCTTCTTCTTTTGGATTCCTCATTCAATATACAACATTTCATTAGAAGGTACCTTGGGCCAAAGAGTTCATTTTTGGGGTCGTATGGACCACACAAGAAGTCCCACAGAATCTACGAAGAAACAAAACCATCCATGAAGATTAAATTAATGGGATCAATCTAGATGTCCAAATTCATTTATTCTCCTCCAAGTTTCTGGTAACAATTCAAGGAGTCATGTATAAAAATCTCAAGGACCAAATACAAAAATAATGGGGAAATATGATGCTTTGAAGTAGATCCCACCATTCTGGTTGGGAATTAAAATCAGGACACTATTCCATAATTTTCTCCTTATCTACTCATCAAATCAAGCTGGGATTTTTTAGTGTGAAATCTCAGATAAGGTCTTCCAACTTGAAGGAAGAAATTATTTTTATTTAAGGGAATCTTCCTATAGCATTCCAAAGGGGTATGATGAGTATATTTCCTGAATTAATTGAACACTGCATGGAAGTCTTCATGGATGACTTTACCATTTATGGTGAGTTATTTGAATCTTTCATGAATTCACTCTGTCTAGTCCTTCAAAACTATGTCAAGTGTAACCTTGTGTTAAATTTTGAAAAATTTCACTTTAGGGTTTCAAATGGAATTGTTTTAGGGAACATTGTTTCAAAATATGGCATTGAAGTCAATCCTGCCAAAATTGAAGTGTTCCAATCACTTCCTGAACCCACATTTGTTCAAGAAATCCATTCATTCCTCAGTCATGCCAATTTCTATCAGTGATTCATCCAAAATTTCAGTAGGAAAACCCTCCCACTCACTTAGTTGCTTCAAAATTATGTCACTTTTCATTTTGATGAGGCTTGCAAGAGAGACTTCATTGAACTTAAATATGCTCTTACATCTTCCCCAATAATCCAACCCCCAAATTGGTCCTTACCCTTTGAGTTGATGTGTGATTCCTCTAATAGAGTCGCTGGGGCTGTTCTTGGTCAAATAAGAGAAAATATTAATCATGTCATCTATTAGGCCTAAAAAAACTACTGTAAAGTTCACCTATTCCAATGGTTCTAAATCGTTGGAATAGCCTTTGAAACCATTGGGATAGTCTATCCCAACGGTTTCACAAACCATTAGTATACGGTCCATTTCAATTTCCCTATACCAATAGTTTCTAAAGAACCTTTGGTATATTTGGTGTGAAATTATTCTTCCCCAACAGATTAAGTAAAACTGTTGGTATATATGTGTACGAACGGTTCAAAAACTGTTGGTATACATACCATCCGGCATACATACCAACGGTTCAAAAACTATTGGTATATATTATATCACAATACTTTCATTGAAACTGTTGGGATATATCCATCATTTGGATACCAATGGTTCTGTGAACCATTGAAATATGTTGCCCAGGATATTAAATTCCAACAGTTATGTAAACCGTTGGTATATCATGTACTCCCCATCACAGCACAACACACATCAAAGTAGCAAAACTGCATCAGCAACTCTATTCCCCATCAAACACAGCACACATCAAAGCAGAAAACCTACACCTGCACCTGCAACTCTACTCTCCAGAAAACACAGCAGACATCAAAGCACCAAACATGCACCTGCAACTCTACTCCACAACAAACATTAAAGATGGGCAGACTTGTAAACCCACTTCGAGCAGTAAACTTGCACCTCTAAACCTACACCTCTAAACCTGTAAAACCTAAGCTGGGCAGACCTGTAAACCCACTTTGAGTAGTAAACCTGCACCACTAAACCTATAAAACTTTCACCTCTAATAGACTTCCAGATCACACTTTAGACCTATAAAATTGCACCTGCTGTAAACCTGCACCTCTAATAGTCTTCCAAAGCAGCTATAAACCTGCAACATCAAACCAATCATTTGGATGTAGAATCACATAACGAGTGGAAAAGGACACTAGGTTTTTTTCATCTTGGTTTAGACTATTTAGAGTCTAAAAATGTTAAAGAAGATATTGGAGAGCATAGAGATTCTCAAGGTGGTTTTACCTTGGTAGAGGATGAGGTATCATGTAAGGGGGATCCCTCCTCTGGTTCCAAATTGTATGAACTATCATATCCAGACTCATGTGGAGATAGTGATGGTGATGACCATAGTATTCCACTAGAGCATGGTGGACCTACTGTCTCATTTGAAGTTGGGACCTATCCTAAGGGATCCCTAGTTAAGAAAATTTACCATGCAGGTGAGCTTCAGGCTTTTCCCTTAGATGTACCTAGAAAATCATAACCTTTAGAGGCTTCTTTACCTAGTTTTGAGAGATGTGTTTCCCCATTTCCTACAGATTTTGTATCCATAATATATTTATAATATTTTAGAGAAATAATTATTTTAGATTTTAGTGGAATTTTGAGTTATCAGGAACCTCCTGTCACTCAGCTTTGTGAAGCTGATGCTAAAAACATTTTTGAGGTGGTTGTATGTCATATTCATCCCAAGATTAATTTTCATATTCATGAATTTATGATTTAAAATTAAAGTTTGGACAGTGAGATAGAAACCATTTGATCTGTTATGGAGAAAATGAGGAACTCCTTTGTTTCCAGTCAAGATTATTTATGGAAGAGATTGGAGAATGTTCCTATTGTTGAATCTATATCTAGTGCTCGACCTCCCTCAAATTTAGTTGATACTGATTCGATCTAGTCTATAGTCAAAGAGTATCTCCATGTTGTTATAGGTGATGTACATTCATCTCATCAGGATTAATTGAGGTAGATTCTATATAATGGGTTTTAAGGAATAGGCTGACTAGTTGAAATTTTTGATAACTCTACTCAAGCTATTCATGGAGGAGAATAAAGATTTCTTTATTAGTATGAAGAGATGAGGAAAAATTATAAAATATTTTTTCAATAATATGAATCATTTCCTATATATATCCAATACTCTAGTGGCTTCTCCAGAGGTGATTCCCATGACATCCTTCACCTCTAATTCTTCTTCTGATCCTCCAACTCCTTTATTCTAGCCTTTTGGTATGTATTTGGTTGAAGCTATCTGGAATCTACAACCTATTGTTATCCAAAAACTTCTTACCTCTACATCTATACCTTCAACCTCTACCTTAGTGCCTCATGCTTCTGAAGAGAGAATGCACCCTACTGATCACCCCACCCGAACCCTGCCTTGCAGACCCCCTGGATTTCCCTTGGATACCCCCCTGGACAGCCCCTCCTATAAACCCCACATGAACCCTCCCCCTGCCCTGCAGACCCCCCGACACCCCCCCGGACAGCCCTTGGACACCCCACCAAGAAAGCCCCTCCTAGACACCCCACCTGCACCCTGCGCTGCAGACCCCTCTGGACAACCCCTCCTAAGAATCTTGTTACCCATGAATTATTATGGGGACACTATCTTGATTATGGGGTTCATAGGTGTGCCTTCAAGATTTATTTATTCAATAATTTTGATTCGGTCAAGTGGGACTTCTTGTGGGATGATTTCGATTTTCTCAACCTTCTAGCTAGGTTCTCATCTTGGGTTTAGAGATGCATTCTACCCCAATGTTCTTGGTGAGCATTAATTATAGTTTACATGGATAATTTTTGGGTAAAATAGGGTTCATGCAAGGGGATCTACTTTTTCCTTTCCATTTTTGGATTTAAATGGAGTTTTTGCACGCATCATGGACTCCCTTATTTCATCTTCAGATGCTTACAAGTTTCACTGGCGATTTACAAGTTGGAATGCAGGTGGAAGCGAGATAGAAGGGTGGTGGTGCAGGTTGGAAGAGGTGGTATGGGGTTGTTTTTTAGGTGACAGGGGGTTGGTGCGGGTTGGAATGCAAGAGGAAGGGGATATTGAGATGGTTGGTTCGGGCTGGAGTGGCTGGTGCGGGCGGGAAGGCAGGTGTCAAGGGGATGGTAGGGGGCTAGTTCGGGCTAGAATAGGTGATAGGTGGCTGGTGTGGGATGGATTTCAGGTGGCTGGGGGATATTGGGCATGTGGATGGGGCCTGTGCAGTCTAGGATGTAGGAGGTCGGGGGCTGGTGAGGGATGGAACTGGTGGTTGGGGCTATTTTTCAGGTGGAAGAGGGATGGAATGAGTGTTTTGTAGGAGTTCGGGGGGTGGGGGTAGTTTGGTGGTTGGTGTGGGCTGGATTGCAGGTGGATGGGGGTTGGTGCATGCTCGAATGCAGGTGGAAGGGGGCTGGAATGCTGGTGGAGGGGGGTTGGTTGCAGGTGGTGGGGGATGGTGCGGGTTAATTCAATGGTGGAAGGTGGGCTACTGCGGGCTGGAATGCTAGTGGCATCGGGCTGAAATGAAGCTGGAAGGGGTCTAGTGTGGGATGGATGTGGCTGGTACAGGCTGGATTGTGGTGGTTGTAGTGGTTGATGGTTCGTAGGTGGACTGTGGCGGCCTCCTTGCGTGGGTGGTTGGGAGCATGCCTTCATATGGTTGGGTGTGTGCGTGTGTTTTCAAGTGTGGGAGTGTGTGCTCTTTTTGGTGTGGGTGTGTGGGTTCGTGTGGGTGGGTGTGTATGTTTTCCACTTGGTTGTCACTTGTGTCGAGTAGAACTTGGTGCTTTCATGACGGCGGGGCAGTTTCATGCGATTCTTGGGTCTCCAGTTGGATGTTCGTTTGATGTTCGTGTGTTTCTTCTATGTCTCTTCAGGTGGAGGCTACTTCTTTGCTGCTGGTGGTTGTTGTGGTCTCGTCCTAGAGTAGGGCCAAATCATGGGATTACCGCGGCATGACTATGGCATGACCACGACATGTTGGCCCAGTTCATCGACATCCACAAGGCAACATCTTCCAGCGAGGAGCGGGAGGAGGCGGGGAAGCATTCCTGTCCTTTCCTCCATTCCCATTAACTATGGGTGGGTAATATATATAAAACACTATCTAGAAATCATACATCGAATTCCGATAGGACTGTGAACCGCCATAGGGTGTCGTTCTGGAGCAGTTCCAAATCAAAGCATTACTGCGGCGTGACCGTGGCTTGACCGCGGCTGACCATGGAGTGACTGCGATGGGACCGCGGCATGATCGTAGCGTGACTGAGACATGATCACATCGTGTTGTCATGGTCCAGTGACATCCGCGGGGCAGCATCATCCAGCCAGGAGTGAAGGGAGCAGGAGGAGGCGGGGCAACATTTCGGTCGTCGCCTCCCTCCACATTAACTATGGGTGGGTAATGTATCTAAAACTCTATCTAGGTATCATACATCTAATTCTGATAGGATTGTGAACCCCGGGGGTGTCATCCTGGAGAAGGGACAAATCACGGCATTACCACGGCTTGACCGCGATGTGACCACAGCGTGACTGCGGTGTGACCGCGGTGTTACCACGACATGTTGGCCCGGTCCAGTGACATCTGCGAGACAATATCTTCCGGCCAGGAGCGAAGGGAGCGGGAGGAGGTGGGGAAACATTCCAGTCATCACCTCCCTCCCTATTAACTATGGGAGCGTAATGTATCGAAAACTCTATCTAGGTATCATACACATAATTCTGAAAGGACTACGAACCGTCGCAGGCTGTCGTCCTGGGGCTGGGCTAAATCCCAGCATTATCGTCGCATGGCCATGGTGTGACCGCGGCGTGATCCCAGCATGACCGCAACATGGACGCAGCATGTGGCCCAGTCCACTGACATCCATGGGGCAGCATCTTCCGGCCATGAGTGAAGGGAGCGGGAGGAGGCGGGGCAACATTCCGGTAGTCGCCTCCCTCCCCATTAACAATGGGTGGGTAATGTATCTAAAACTCAATCTAGGTATCATATATCAAAATATGACAGGTCTGCAAACCATCGTGGGGTATCGTCCTGGATTAGGTCCATGTCATGACTATACCACAGCATGACCACAGCGTGACCATGGCGTGACCGTGGTAAGACCGTGACATCACCTAAGCATGACTACGACATGTTGGCCCGATCCAGTGACATCTGTGGGGCAGCATATTCCAGAAAGGAGTGAAGGGAACAGTAGGAGGTGGGGAAACATTACAGTCGTCTCCTCCTTCCCCATTAAATATGTGTGGGTAATGTATCTAAAACTCTATCTAGGTATCATACATCTAACTCTGACAGGACTTCGAATCGTCGTGATGTGTTGTCCAAGAGCAGGGCCAAATCATGACATTACCATGGTGTGACCATGGCATGACCACGGTGTGACCGTGGCGTGACCTCGATATGATTGTGACTTGTTGTCCCGGTTCAGAGACATCCGCAGAGCATCATCTTCCATCCAGGATTCCAAATAAATCCTATATAGTTGTCCTTCACATTTTAGAAAATGGTCTTATGTTATAAAAAACAGACTCTTGATTCAGGGTTATGGTATGATAAAGATATATTTTTTTATATTATTTGTTTTTAAAAGTGGTACTAGGTAGTTGAAACTAGTGATTGAGAGTCAAATTATGAATGTGTATTACTTATCAATGGAATATAAATTTCATGGAACTCTAATAATAAGTCTTCATTCATCTTGAGAACAATATAATTTGAATATGTTTTAACATCTCAGGATGAAACAGAAATCTTATGGGAGTATTCATATATGTAAAAAAATTGATGTGCATAGAGGCCAGGCAAACACCCCAAACGGTGTTAAGATGTAGCTTATGGTGGGGTTCACCATATTACTGACAGGTGTTAAACAATGACACCGTCAGTGTTTTTAGATATACAGGATCGGGTAAACACCCAAAGGGGTGTCCAAGAGGCCAGACAAACACCTGAAATTGGTTTCTCTATAAGATAAGGTCACAACTGACATGATAGAACAAATCAACTATTTAATATGTTATAAAAAGGGATCGTCAGAAGGTTGTTGTGAGTAGCACAATGACGCAACATCTAAAGGGAAACAAAAAGATGGAAAATAATCATACACCCTAAACTATCACTGTGAGTTTTTGCAGACAGCACAACTCTATTGGAGGGGTTTTATTATAAAAAATGACTTTATTTATGAAATGAAACAATTATATTAAAGAACACTTATTCAATCTATGAAATTCAATATAGTTAAGAAGAATTAAGAAAGAAGCTAAATTCAATTAAAATCATTCTTAAATTAAATAGGCTACGAGTGGGACTCTACCTCAAGGTGGAACCAAGCCATCCACATTGGATCTTGGAGCTTTCTATCTAAAATTTTATACTACTCCCCTGGGTATAAACACCTTCACACACATGTAAGGACACCTATCCCTATGCACACACCCTCATGGCCATGAGCATGTTCAAGGGGATCCTTGCACATATGCTTATATGCACATACCAGTCTCCACTCACCTGCATATGCATTTATATATATATATACATGGGAACACCTAGACCTATACAAGCATAATCACTCCCATGGGTGACTATACATGTAACGGGGGGAACCCACATACATATAATTACTTACCTATTCACATGCATGCGAGTTTCCCTTGACATAGCGACTCAAAACCAACGAGCAGGGTTCAACATACCAGACAAAGGATATTAAGAACCTTAAAACACATGAAAGACACTACATAACCAGTGAGAAACCAACCAATGCCATTAAATCCTTACCTAGATTGGCAACGGAGAACCAAATCCAACCAAACCAACATGAAACGATCCAACACCATACCGAAAACATAATATGGAGTCAAAAACACTAAAGCCCCAAATACATGAGTTGTGAGACAAGTAGTAATAATAGAATCTTACCTCGGATCAAAGATGGTGGACTGAATCAATATGAACTCCTTCTGACCCCCTTCGTGGAATATAACTACCCTATTTCCATAGAAACCAGTCAAGGATCTAAGTGACCAATGCGATAAAGAAAATAAAATAAAAAATAAACTAAAACATACCTATCTCTTGTGACTATACATGTCACCGCCCAACATATAAGAACCACAGTGCCCCATGGGTCAAATCATGTTTGTAACAACCCGAGATTTTATAAGATATATTCGTTTTAATTTCTTTCATATCTTCTGTTGTACGCTACACCAAGATTATCTTGCGTTATATGCAACACCGTATTAGCTTGCAGTATACGCAACACTATTCTTGGATCCTGTTATACACAATTTCATGTTTCTTTGATAATAGTTATTCTACGAAACATTGAGTATATATATATATATATATATATATATATATATATATTCAATGTATTTTTTTATATGCAACAACAAAGGAGTCGTTCACTACACGCAACCCTAACTTGACTTGCATTACACGCAATAACGACCTTCCTCGATAGCGTGTGTTGTACGCAATACCGGGTTTTTCTAAACAATGATATGTTATTATAATATTATTATGAACTAGCCGTTATGAATATTATTAACTAAATTTTGAATTTTATAACATTATTATTCATCTTACACATTTTCTAGAACATGTTTAGAGAACAAAATAAATTTTTCGGGTAAAATAAGTATTTTTCAAAAAAATGCAGTTTTGTAGCCTTTTGATGGCGCACCCACTTAAATATAGTTTTTGACATGTTTATAAGTTCAATTTGACAAAATAAAATTCTTCTTTTGAATCAGGATATAAAAATTTACATTTAATAATGTTTTGATATTTTTCCGATAACTTTTATATTTTAATGAATAGTAAAAACACAATATATTTTAATTAAAAACAACTTTTTTCATTGTATTAATTTATATGGTTAAATTATAATATTTAATGGTTTTAAAGTATAAATATAATATATTTTTGTCATTTAATATAATGTATGTCATTAGCATTGATTTTACCTTGAATTCGTAGGTTAAATCTATTCAATCTTTTGCAATGTTTTAAACAAAAACCTGTTTTCTTTCGACAAAGGGATTAATTTTAATTTAATTTATTCAACTTTTATGTATTGAATTTGGAAAAATGGATTCAATATTTGTAATCAGTGGGTCCAAATTATGTCAATAAGATACTTTTTTATTTTTGGGCATTACGAATAGTAACTACGGTAAATTTTATTTACCATAGTTAAAGGTAAATCGGGTAATTAAGGGTAAATATAAGATTATAAAATTAACATAAAACCTGTAAATATCCTATTGGATGACTAAATGTGGACCCATATCACCTAATGGTAGGATTATATTCAATTAATATACTTTTTTCCATGAAAATAATTTAGTTATTATTAAAACCAAAGAAAGTGACAACATGTCACTCTCTTAAATCTTATAAGTATAATAATTTTAATTTAGTGATAAACTTCATAAAACTTAGAACATGAATAGTCTCCATAAATATAATAAAATTATATACATCATATGAATTTATTTATAATATTTAGGGATTAAATAATTATCATTAATTATGACATAATAGTGAGCCAGAAATTGTTTATCTAGTGAAAAATCAAGAATATAGTTTTTATTAAACTAATAGTGATCATAAAAGGCACAAAACCCTGACCAAAACTTATTGGTCATGTAAATTTAAACCATAACCATCCAATGGTTGAATATTTCACCATTTGGAACCTTATAAAATTGATTATGACACTTATATTATTTTATTTTAAATGATGCCAAAGTTGTCACCTTCATAATTTAATAAATATAACAATTTAAATATTGTGATTTTAAGATGATAAATTCGAGTAAAAGTATTATTGTGAAAGGTAATAGATTTATCTTCATCATAGGATTTTATTTTTAATTTTTATGCAACAAATAAGTATATTAAATAATTATACAAAAATGTTGTAGTGATTATTTTATTAAGAGATAAACGAAATAAATGGTTTTAAAAATAATAAAATAAATATTATATGAACTATTTAATGTGATCCACTAATTTTTTAGATACATATGACTTTTCATTAATCTATTAAATCTTCTAGTTCGAACATATCTTCTGTATATTGATTATTTAAATTTAAATAAATGAATAGTGTCAAAATTGACACTATTGTTATTTTATAAAAATAACATATTATAAAATTGTGTAAAAATCACAAAAATATTTAAAAATTATAAATTTATATTTATATTTTCTAAAATTTCATAAAGTGTCAAATTATGGAAAATTAACAACACATATGTAATTATTTATAATAATTTAAAATTTATAATATTATTACCACAAATAAAATTAAATTGATAAATAAGGATAAATCAAGTTGATAATGTTTGAAATAGATTCCTAACATGTCTAAATTTTATTTTTTGATGATATTACAACCCTATATCATCTAATATTCATATATGAGTCATTTTGGAAGTTTTTAAGTGGGGTTAGGATTTAATATAAACTAATATTTCTTATATTTCCAAAGGTGCCCCTATCCTCCCTTATAAAAGGGAATCTCCTCCCTCTCTTAATCACACCAATTTGAGCCTTTAAGCTCAGCCAAAACCAGCCCATTTCCCTTCTCAACTTCCCTAAAAACATACTAGAGGTCCTGGTCTTCTTCAAAGACTAATTTTAGTACCCTAAGAGGAGGTTTCAAAGAGGCGTGTCAAAGAAAAGGTAATATCTGTTACCGATTCTTTCAATTTTATTTCTTCCTCAACTTCTTCTTCTTTAGTTGTTTCATTATGAAGTAATAACATCAGTATCCCTCATATAATGATATGTTATTATAAATATGAAACAACCCTATTTCACCTTCTATCCATCCTACGGAAAACAAAATCACCGCGCGTGCGTACATACGGAATACCGTCTCTACGTCGTGGTGTAATATGTTTTTCCACCAACACCTTACATGGATGGGTATAATGGTGTAAATAATAACTATATATGGTTATTATAAAATCATATTGATTCTGATATATTATACCATCCAATCCAATTCTATTCAATAATTATGGGAACGATATCATCGCTCGTGCGTACGTACGGATTACCGTCTCCACGACGTGATGAGATTCATTATCCATGTTAACAATTCATGAATGATTATAAAGTATACATAATGAATAATAATGAAATATATGACATAATAATGATACTGGATTTATGTATATATATATATATATATGTATGTCATCTACTTAATTCCATTCAATTCAATATGGAAACAAAAACAGCGTTCATGCGTACGTACGGCCTACCGTCTCCATGAACGGTGTATTTCTTTCCATTTATCGATATATTATATATATGTATATTCTGAATATATATTATATATAAATCATGTTTTATATTCTGTAATTAAGCAATCATGATCTAATTAATCATATGAATAATTACAAGTCAAAACACGGACAAAAAATGAAACGATTTTACCAAAAACACTCTTTAACATGGAATTTACAAAAGAACGGGTAATATAAAGTCATAAGTGAACCATATATGATATCATAAAAATGAATATGATTCTTTAATAATTCAATGACATTATTTAATTCATTATACAGGAGGTTCGGATACATACGAAGCATATCAGACATAACGTAAGGGATAATTTTGCAAATCTCATTTTTTATCCGAGATTGCTTATACGTAAGTATTTACTAGGGTTATTTCTATCATCAATGTCCATGTTTTATAAAAGTGTTTTCATGTATGTTTAAAGTCATTTTTACCCATTTTTTTACTTTTACTACATGGTATGTAAGGAATCTTTCTTTTGTTTACGTTACAAGGTACTTTTTTGACTTTTCCGGCAAAAGTACGAGAAGAATGTTTTTTTAACTTATACGGCATGAATGGATTTTTAAAACATTATTTCCAAGAATCTTCCTTTACAATTTTTCATGTTTATTTTTAATCAACTTCTTTTAGTTTAAAATTGTATGACATGTTAAGAAAGGAAAAAAAAATTGAAGTAGAAAGGATATTTTCCTCAAGAATGGAGTTCAATAGTTTTATCAAAATTATTTTCCATCTAAGATAATATAGGGTTCTATTTCTATCCCTATTATTACATTGATTTGATTATGTTGTAATGGAAATATTTTTATGAATTCCTTTTTCTTATATGAATTTTTTAATGATGTCACGATGTTTAAGATTCCCATTTTTATTACATGGGTTATGTTATGATGTATGGTTTATGATTTTGTAGAACACATAAGAATGGTATCATTATGAGATGGGTGGGACCTATATCTCCCTCCAATGAATTGGGTAAAGCTTTATATCTCATGAGATAGACATGGCTGGAATGGTAAGTTAATCTGGTTCAGTGTTACAGGACTGAAACAAGGAGTTAAATCGATTCAGAAAGGGACTTTGTCCACTAAGATGGTCTTGGTAGCAATGCCTTGGCTACTATGGAAATCATTACATGTGCTGAATAGTTGCCACAATTACATGTTTTACTCCCATGCTATTTTATCATGATTAATGTTTCTTTATGATCTATTCCTTACGTACTTCCATGTTTTATGTCATTGCTCAATATTTTTATGTTTAAACATTATATTCATGTTTTTAAGCTCAAATGTATATGATTTGTTTTATTTTATCCATTCTTACCCTTACTGAGCATTTGAGCTCACCCTTTATATGTTCTCTTTTCCCCAGGATATAAAGAAAGGTTTTAGGTAAGAAAACAAAAGTGGAAGATCGATATGGGAGATGTTGAAGATCTTTCAACAGGATTACATGTTTATATTCCGAGTTTCCAAAGACACTAAACTATTATGGTCCTTGTGTGTCTGTTTTTGTTATGTATTGAGTATTACGAAAAATTAATGTAATTTCCATGTGAGTCAAGATTCGGGTCTCTACAGTTGGTATCAGAGGCAAAGGAGGTAGGAATGTATCTGATCCTTGGGAACTCTCACATGTGAGCGTTGGACGAAGCATGGCTCTCCGCCCAAGGGCTTCATGAGGAAATGGATGCCACTGGGGATGGTGGTGTGTCCCGCCCAGGGGGTGTAGCTGCCCATGGAGTGCCCTGATAGGTATCAATTATAGTCCACTGGAAGTAATTCCAGACCGCTATAGTTGGTATCAGAGGAAAGGTTTAGTCAACCTTTGGAAACTAGGATGCGAAAACGTTAGTGATATCCCTAGAGATATTTCTAATGAATGTCTAGGGATGTACCTAAGGATAAGTATACGTATAGGATATATTCCTAGAACTATGGTAACAATATTAGAATTTAACCTAAGATGTTAGATATTGAGGGTACTCCCCCTTTACTATGTTGTTTTCCCTATCATGATTTTTTCCTCTCACACTATTCTTTTTGGATTTTAGAAAATGGATGGAAATAGGAAGATTCACGATAATGGAGGATATGACAGACAATGGAATGATATTCTTCATGAGAAACCAAATGAAATGGGATTTGGAAGTCCAAACATCGTTATTATGCCTAATTAGAAATCTCATAATATGATTAATAATATCAACTTTGGTAAGTTTCCCGAATCAGATAATAAGAGAAAGATGGAGTTTAATGATGATCATAGAGGAAAGAAATTTCAATTTCCCTAATGTAAATCAAGTGGGAAGAGGCATCAGGGAGATTGTTTCAAAGGAACTGGGAGATGCTTTGGGTGTGGAAAAGAAGGACACAAATCCAGTAAGTGCAAAAAAAAAGGTTCAGTTTACACCATGGACAAGGATAATGGTATTGCTACAACATCAACAATGATTAGATGTTTTAAATGTGGAATGTACGGGCATTATGCAAACCAATTCCCTAAGGGAAAATCACATGAAGAGAATCAGTATGGTAATATGGGTAGTATTTATGTGGATGATGATGAGGAGACTAAAAATGATATGTGAGATGAAAGAATTGTTGAAGCTCAGTCAGTTGTTTAAGAAGGTAGTGGAATTATTGTATGTTTTTCAAGAGTTATGTTGTATAGTTAATGGTACTATGGAATAAAGAATCATCTAAGGATTGTTACACTATTGTTTTTCCTAAAGTATTTGAAATTATATGTTGAATGGCACCGGTAACCATGAAAGTTTATTTAGATATTTTTGGAAAGTAGATGATATGCGCATAATGAAGGGATAATAATATAATGAGATGTTTGATTTTATTCATGAGCTCATGGATGATAAAAGGACAAAGTGATATCATGATTTGAGTATATAGATTTTATTTGGGATTTTTGTATGTGGAAAGAGTTAAATTTTAACAGAATTCATGTTTTTGCTAAGGTTCTATGGTAATTCATGTTTCAAGAGAATACATGATTAGGGTATTCACATGATTGGAATGTGATCAACAAGATATATTAGGGACAAATGAAAGAATTCACATGCTCAGTAAATGACATTTCTAGTAATTGTTTTCTTTATTCTATAATCTTGGACAGAAGTATTTTAGATAAGCCTAAATATTGGAATGGATTATATTGGACATAAGTTATTATTGTTTAAGGATAAAACTTTTTTCGATATTATTGATGGGATGTTATAGTAATGTAGTTTTAGAAAAAGGAAAACCTGCAGGACGGGCGACATCCCATCGCGTCGGACAAGGCTGTGGGAATCGAACCCACAACCGAAGTGAGACTGGCCTTTATCGCCTACCACTGGCCTACAAGAATTCTCTGGTTAATAGAAACTAGTTTTATTTTATTAATCGGTATGATATAGGAAGTATAAGTTCATTTTTGGAACCATATACGATTAATCTAACCATACGATGGACTTATAAGTTTTGCTAACCTTTTGTTTGAAATAGATGGAATTACCCATCATTCTATCACATGATCTGCTAAAACATCATGAATAACAAATTCAACTTCATTTCTTTAAGGGATGAAGTGGAAATTTTTCAATTCACGAACAACAGTGAGATTGTACCAAAATCATGTAAGTATTTCTTTTAATTCATCAACTTTAGAGAAGTGATCTTGAAAACCAAAAATGTTGTCCTAGTGACCTTATATCCGATGAATCAGATGGTACCTTAGATCATCACAAATCTATGGCTTTGTGATTGTTGTCTTTTTCATAGCCATGTTCTCTACCACTATCCATCAGAACAAGATCGTTATATTTTTCCTCCATATCAATATTTTCACTTATACTCTCCTATGTGGAAACCCAATGCGGAGTTACCTTGGGTGACCATTACATTTCTAACTTTCTTTTTTAAAGATAAGTTTTAGTATTCCTTTTTACGATGTGGGTTTCAATTAAAGAAACTTTCGAGTAGAAAACCATTTATAACCCCAACGAATTTCGAGGGAGAAATTAATTTTATGGGGGGTAGAATGAAAAAACCCGAGATTTTATAAGATATATTAGTTTTAATTTCTTTTATATCTTCTATTGTACGCTATATCAAGATTATCTTGTGCTATATGCAACATCGTATTAGCTTGCAGTATACGCAACACTATTCATGGATCCTGTTATACACAATTTCATGTTTGTTTGATAGTAGTCATTCTACGAAACATTGAGTGTATATATATATATATTCAGTGTATTTTGTTATATGCAACAACAAAGGAGTCGTGCACTATACACAACCCTAACTTGGCTTGCATTACACGCAATCACGACCTTCCTCGATAGCGTGTGTTGTACGCAATACCGGGTTTTACTAAACAACGATATGTTATTATAATATTATTATGAACTAGACGTTATGAATATTATTAACTAAATTTTGAATTTTATAACATTATTATTCATCTTACATATTTTCGAGAACATGTTAAGAGAACAAAATAAATTTTTCGGGTAAAATAAGTATTTTTAAAAAAATGCAGTTTTGCCGCCTTTTGATGGCGCACCCACATTAAATCTAATTTTTGACATGTTTATAAGGTAAATTTGAAAAAATAAAATTCTTCTTTTGAATCAGGATATAAAAATTTAAATTGGATAAAGTTTTCATATTTTTCCGATAACTTTTATATTTTAATGAATAGTAAAAACACGATATATTTTAATTAAAAACAAATTTTTTCATCATATTAATTTATATTGTTAAATTATAATATTTAATGGTTTTAAAGTATAAATAGAATATATTTTTACCATTTAAAATAATTTATTTCATTAGCATTGATTTTACCTTGAATTCGTAGGTCAAATCAATTCAATCTTTTGCAATGTTTTAAACAAAAACACGTTTTCTTTCGACAACGGGATTAATTTTAATTTAATTTCTACAAATTTTTTGTATTGAAGTTGGAAAAATGGATTCCATATTTGGAATCAGTGGGTCCAAATTATGTTAATAAGCAACTTTTTATTTTTGGGCATTATGAATAGTAACTACGGTAAATTTTATTTACCATAGTTAAAGGTAAATCCGGTAATTAAGGGTAAATATAAGATTATAAAATTACCCTAACACCTGTAAATATCCTATTGGATGACTAAAAGTCGACCCATATCACCTAAGGGTCAGATTAGATTTATTTAATGGACTTTTTTCCGTGAAAATAATTTAATTATTATTAAAACCAATGAAAGTGACAACATGTCACTTTCTTAAATCTTATAAGTATAATAATTTTAATTTACTGATAAACTTAATGAAACTTCGAACATGAATAGTCTCCAGAAATATAATAAAATTATCTACATCATATGAATTTATTTATAATTTTTAGGGATTAAATAATTATCATTAATTGTGACACAATAGTGATGAAAAAATTGTTTATCTAGTAAAAAATCAATAATATAGTTTTTATTAAACTAATAGTGATCATAAAAGGCACAAAACCCAGACCAAAACTTATTGTTCATGTAAATTTAAACCATAACCATCCAATGGTCGAATATTTGACCATTTGGAGTCTTATAAAAGCGATTATGATACTTATATTATTTTATTTTAAATGATGCCAAAGTTGTCACCTTCATAATTTAATAAATATAACAATTTAAATATTGTGATTTTAAGATGATAAATTATATTAAAATTATTATTGTGAAAGGTAATATATTTATCTTCATCATAGGATTTTATTTTTAATTTTTATGCAAAAATTAAGTATATTAAATAATTATACAAAAATGTTGTAGTAATTATTTTATTAAGAGATAAACCAAATAAATGGTTTTAAAAATAATAAACTAAATATTATATGAACTATTTAATGTGCTCCACTAATTTTTTAGATAAATATTACATGTTATGAATCTATTAAAGCTTTTAGTTCGAACATATCTTCTGTATATTGTTTATTTAAATTCAAATAAATGAATAGTGTCAAAATTGACACTATTGTTATTTTATAAAAATAACATATTATAAAATTGTGTAAAAATCACAAAAATATTTAAAAATTATATATTTATATTTATATTTTCTAAAATGTCATAAAGTGTCAAATTATGGAAAATTAACAACACATATGTAATTATTTATAATAATTTAAAATTTATATTATTATTACCACAAAAAAAATTAAATTGATAAATAAGGATAAATCAAGTTGATAATATTTAAAATAGATTCCTAACATGTCTAAATTTTATTGTTTGATGAGACTACAACCATATCTCATCTAATCTTCAGATATGAGTCATTTTGGATGTTTTTAAGTGGGGTTGGGATTTAATATAAACTAATATTTCTTATATTTCCAAAGGTGCCCCTCTCCTCCATTGTAAAAGGGAATCTCCTCCCTCTCTTCCTCACACCAATTTGAGCCTTTAAGATCGGCCAAACCCTTCCCATTTCCCTTCTCAACTTCCCTATCAACATCCTAGAGATTCTGGTCTTCTTCAAAGACCAATTTTAGTACCCTAAGAGGAGGTTTCAAAGAGGCGTGTCAAAGTAAAGGTAATATCCGTTACCGATTCTTTCAATTTTCTTTCTTCTTCAACTTCTTCTTATTTAGTTGTTTCATTATAAAGTAATAACATAATTATTACTCATATAATTATATGTTATTATAAATATGAAACAACCCTATTTCACCTTCTATCCATCCTACGGAAAACAAAATCACCGCACGTGCGTACGTACAGAATACCATCTCCACGCCGTGGTGTAATCTGTTTTTCCACCAACACCTTACATGGATGGGTATAATGGTGTAAAGAACAACTATATATGTTTATTATAAAATCATACTGATTCTGATATATTATACCATCCACTCCAATTCTATTCAATAATTATGGGAACGATATCATCGCTCATGCATACGTACGGATTACCATCTCCACGACGTGATGAGATTCATTATCCATGTTAACCATTCATGAATGATTATAAAGTATAATTAATGAATAATAATGAAATATATGACATAATAATGATACTGTATTTATGAATATATATATTTATTTCATCTACTTAATTTCATTCAATTCAATAAGGAAACGAAAACAGCGTTCATGCGTACGTACGGCCTACCGTCTCCCTGAACGGTGTATTTCATTCCATTTATCGATATATTATATATATGTATATTCTGAATATATATTATATATAAATCATGTTTTATATTCTGTAATTAAGTAATCATGATCTAATTAATCATATGAATAATTACAAGTCAAAACACGGACGACAAATGAAACGATTTTACCCAAAACGCTCTTTAACATGGAATTTACAAAAGAACGGGTAATATAAAGTCATAAGTGAACCATATATGATATCATAACAATGAATATGATTCTTTAATAAGTCAATGACATTATTTAAATCATTATACAGGAGGTTCGGATACATACGAATCATATCGGACATAAGGTAAGAGATAATTTTGCAAATCTCATTTTTTATCCGAGATTGCTTATACGTAAATATTTACTGGGGTTATTTCTATCATCCATGTCCATGTTTTATAAAAGTGTTTTCATGTATGTTTAATGTCCTTTTTACCCATTTTTGACTTTTACTACATGGTATGTAAGTAATATTTCTTTTGTTTACGTTACAAGGTACTTTTTTGACTTTTCCGGCAAAAGTATGAGAAGAATGTTTTCTTAACTTATACGGAAAGAATGGATTTTTAAAACACTATTTAAAAGAATATTACTTTACATGTTTTCAAGTTTATTTTTAATCAAATTATTTTAGTTTAAAATTTATGACATGTTAAGAAAGGAAAAAAAAAATTTGAAGTAAAAAGGATATTTTCCTCAAGAATGGAGTTCAAGAGTTTTATCAAAATTATTTTCCATCTAAGATAATATAGGGTTCTGTTTTTATCCCTATTATTACATTGATTTGATTATGTTGTGATTGAAATATTTTTATGAATTCCTTTATCTTATATGAATTGTTTAATGATGTCACGATGTTTTATATTTCCATTTTTATTACATGGGTTATGCTATGATGTATGGTTTATGATTTTGTGGCCCACGTAAGAAAGGTATCATTATGAGATGGGTGGGACCTATATATCCCTACAATTCATTAGGTAAAGATTTATATCTAATGAGATAGACATGGCTGGAATGGTAAGTTAATCCGGTTCAATGTTACAGGACTGAAACTAGGAGTGAACTCGATTCAGAAAGGAACTTTGTCCACTAAGATGGTCTTAGCAGCAATGCCTTGGCTACTATGGAAATCATGACATGTGCTGAATGGTTCCCACAATTACATGTTTTACTCCCATGATATTTTATCATGCTTAATGTTTCTTTATGATCTATGCCTTACGTACTTCCATGTTTTATGTCATTGCTCAAGATTTTGATGTTTAAACATTATATTCATGTTTTTAAGCTCAAATGTATATGGTTTATTTTATTTTATCCATGCTTACCCTTACTGAGAATTTGAGCTCACCTTTTATATGTTTTCTTTTCCCCAGGATATAAATATAGGTTTTAGGTAAGAAAACAAAAGGGGAAGTTCGATATGGTAGATGTTGAAGATCTTTAAACGGGATTAGATGTTTATATTCCGAGTTTCCAAAGACACTAAACTATTACGGTACTTGTGTGTTTGTTTTTGTTATGTATTAAGTATTCCACAAAAGTAATGTAATTTCCATGTACGTCAAGCTTCAGGTCTCTACAATGTTCCTTCAATCAAAGGGGAAACAGATCAATGTATCAAAATGATACTATAAAATAGTACATTCCTATTAATTAATAATTACTCTTCCTATTAATGGTATATAATAAATGTTTCCTGAGTTTCATCTTAGTTTGGTGTTTTTTCGATACAAGGGATGAGGTATTATTATTCATGGTTTTTATGTTTACACTTGAGATATTTATTTAAAAATGATGCATGTATTTGGAATTATTATTTATGGTTTTAGTTCTTAGCCTGTTTCCATAGGGCCTGTTCAAATGAATAATTCATGGAATGTAGGGTTCAGTTGACATTTTTGCGTTTTAATGTGATTTATGTCACTAACGATGAGGACTTAGATCAAGTAAAATATTCCTAAGAGGGTTGGGCCTTGTAGTGATAGGTGTGGCAATTGTAAATCTAGCGTTTGATGAGGAAATACTTATGAGGATGGATTGGAATATTGGTAGGTTCTTAGAGTGGGATGGTACCTCTAAGTATGTAAAATGTATTATGAAAGGTTTTACTCTATTTAATGATTAGAGAGTTCAACTGAAGAGATGAAGGATGAGATGCTAGTATGGGTATTGGGTATTGTCAGATAGATTGGAATTATAATTTCAAGAGGCATTGTGTGATTTAGTTTAGGATGGAACCTGCATAGTGGGGATGGGTTATAATACATGATTTTGATGAGGTTCTTGACTAAATTATTGAGAATAAAATGTAGATAGGTTTTACACGGTGTGCTTTTGTGACTAGGACAATAATAAGGTGAATAATCCTCTTTGTCTAGTTGGATGATGATATGTGCATCGAGGAACGGTATAATCCTCAAGAGATAAGTCTAGACTATGTGACTGAGAGGATAGACTGTGATAGGTTTGATAGGATTGGGTGAGTGGCCAACCCATGCGAGGATGATACGATTTATGGAGACACTTGGAGACACTTGGGGTTATTTATGCTATCTCATGGAGACACTTGGGGTTATTTCATGACTCCAACATACTCCAGAAATGTTCCCACAAAATTTTTTAGAAAAACAATTCCATCTCATGTAAGACCCCATGGCTCCTCTATCTTACAATGTTTCCTCACACTCACACCTCATGGTATTACAGTATACACGTGATCTACGTCAACTAGTCAGGATAGAATCACTACCCTCCATCCGTAGAAAGAAGTAAAATACCTAAGTATATAATGCGATAATGAAAATAAAATAAAAACTAATCAAAAAAAAATATATGTATCATATGACTATACATGTCACTATCAAATAAAGAAGAACCACAACACCCCATGGGTCAAATCATGTTCCTGAAAGTAAGGGGGAAATAATTCAATTTAATAATATCTTCATTTTTTATTATGTTATTTATATAGCACATTTTTGGAAACACCATACAAGTACACTTAGCCATTGAATATGCACCTATGCTACATTTTTTGAGTTGAAGATTGTGCACATAATCCTCTTCACTATGGAATTAACCTCAGAGGGACCATAATCAATGTTTAGTAGTTGATCCTACTCTTGAACCTAGTTGGGCACTAGTCCATAAACCAGATGGTCTACTTGGTCATAAGGGTGTAACCATTTCATTATACTACAATAAGAATAATGGTGTTGGTATCATTTCTACCAGCAATGGGAATTTCTCAAGGCCTGAGTGCCAATGGACTTCTGTTCCTAAGTTAATGGCCCCTTAACTATCTGTAGATATCAAGGGGTGTCTCCCATGGGTGTCTTGTGGTGTGTAGTGTCTATTTATGATTTCTGTGGTGTTTCCATATTGTGGGAAATGTGTATTACATGGTCAGTTTAATAAATACATTGGTCAATTGGAAAATACACCCACAGTCAATAGATATATACCCACTTTTGATAGACAATACCATCCAAATAGCCAACTTGGAAATCTGAGACCAAAATTTTACTTTACCAATTCAAATTACATAATATATGAAACACCAACTTATGTTTTATGAACCAATCAATTAAAGGGAAATAAACACTTCACAATAACCCATAAATTTTCATATAGCATCACTCACATCCTATTAACCCACATCATTGCACATCTTAATGATGATACAACCCCATTACATATATATCATGATTAAAAAACAAAATCCAACACAATATAAGGTCTAATAAGAGTCTATATAAGAAAATATGATATTTTAAAAAAATCATGAACTTTTTATTGAATGCACTGTTCAAATGAATGGAATACAACTTGTGAATCTAACCCTACATTTCTGGAAGACTCTATTTTGAAAAAATTCACAATTTTCCCAATAATGCACCACACCATGAGTTGGTTACTCCCCAAAACTCTAGAAAATGAATGATTAATATGAATGTTTATCCTAACTATGAACCTAACAATGCATTCCTTATTGCCTAATTTTTTAAAAATAAAGACTAATTCTTACATGGATGTACAGATCAAGAACCCTAGAAGGAGGAGAGGGAGCCAAGAGAGGGGGACGTCCCACGGGGTGTTCAGCCTTGGGGGGTCTCACGTGCAACTAGAGAGGGTGTCGGGGGACGTCGTTGGAGGAGATTGATCCAAGAGGAGGGGATGTCTCTAGGAGAGGGTGTAGTGCTCCGACCTTTTTATGTGTAATAATAGTAATTCTATTTTTTAATTATCATATTAACCAGTGCGGTTGTAAAAGTAAATATTATCTCACTATGTTTAAAGAATAGAAAAATAACTATTATTGTCGAAAATATTTTATTCTTATCAAATAATTATTTAATAGAATATTTTAAATAATAACTATAATAATATAACTAATTTGATTGTTTTCCAAATATGATATACATATACATATACATATAAATATATATAAACATATTTAAACAAGTTTTTAATTATAATTATATAAAACTAATATTATAATTTTATATATTACATTGACAATTATTTCCTTAAAAAATATTTTAACTCTATTGTTTTTAAAAGTGGATTGTTTTAATTATACGAACAATTACTTAATCTATTATATGGGATTTATATATTTTCAAAAATATGATATGTATATATATACTCTATACTTGCAGAAAATTATGTAATTTAATATATGAATAATTATATGGGATTTATGCATAATTATTAGATTATAAATTTTTTATTAAAGTTTCATAACATTATTAATATTTTGAAATTTGTTTAATAGAATTACAAATTTATAACCATTTTAATGGAATGTTTAAAAGTACCCATATATAAACAGTCTGTTAATAAAAATTATTGTTACCTTGAATCATATATATATGTGTGTAATATAAACTTTTTTTAAATGTTTCAAAATTACAAATTATGATAATAATTAAAATTATAATATATTCAGAATTATAAAATTAATTTATAAAGTTATAAGTATATGATAGAAAATGTATTAATATATGTTTCATAAAACACTTTGGTAAAAATAACCTTTACTTTCTTTAAATTATTGATAAAATAAGTATAATAGATAAATAACTTTTGACTTTTTAAAGTTATTAATAATATATGTTAATAAAATAAATGTATATTAGAGATAATAATATAAATATTATAATAATAGAGTTTTTTTTTTGGACAAAAGAAAGTAGAAAAAGGAATCATGTAATAGGGATTTGAGGGTCCGTGATTGAGGAGTTACACGACGGAGGTCCATTCTTCGGGTTTTCACGATTTAGGGTTTCTGCAGGATGGGAAAGCGTGAGGTGATACGGAGGGATACCTAGAGTGATGCTCGAGCGGGGTCTTGTGTCGGGGGTCTTGGCCTTGGTAGGATTCACGAGTCGCGACACTAGGGGATCTCAAGCCTAGGAGGGACGGTCTCCCTCATGTTGAAGTCGTGGTCCAGGTTGTGTTGAACAGGGGTCCGAGACGAGCAGGATGAGCAACTTCAGTGGGGTCGCACGGAGTTGAGTCGTGTTGAGGCCGAAGGAGTCACGTCAGTGATGGTCTGACCGAAGTCAAGTGGAGGTTCGAGCGTCGGTTGTAGCTAGGGCTTCAATCCATCTAGATTTGAGGTAAGGTTCCTGTATTTCCTTTTTAGGTGTTTTTTTTCATTTCGGTCATCGATATCAGATCTTTGCGTCGTTATCTTCTTCAATGTCCCTCTTCCTTGTCAATCTTGGTTCGTCGCTTCTGTTGATCCAATCTTGTGTTAGAATCATTATATTTATTTTACAAATAGTTGTTGATCTGCTTTTGGTTCGGCTATCTTTTTTATGTATATGTCATTGTTTGGTGTTCTATCTTTGGACTAAAAACATGAGTTCGATTTGATTTGATCTGCAAATGGATTTTAAAAGTAATTTTATATTGAGTGCATTTGTTCTATAGATGAACTATTTTTTCCGTGAAAAATTTTATTATCATGGTTATCATTATTTTTGATCTCCATTTGATGTGTGAATTATATCTTCATTCACACATTGCACAATAAGAGACTATTTGAGGTTATAAATAGCTGTATCACTCTGCATATGATCTATCCCTATTTTTTAAACTCTCTTTTGCACGCCTCTGCACACATGAATACTGTGTTGACTCTAGCCCTATTCTAGTCTTTGTTCTTGATGGCATAAGTGATACTTTAAGGGATTTATAATTTTCTTGTTTTGTTTCATTGGGACTATATATATGTATATATATATACTAATGAAATTACAACCTTGCAGTTGAGTTTAAAAATTCTTCTGTGTTGAATCTGAACCTTCAGGTTTTGGGTTCGGATAATATAAAAGATGCAAGGGACTTTCTTATAAATTTTTTTGCAAATCAATTATTATTTCGGCAAGATTTTCTCATTTATTTAAATTCTATTTAATTTCTTAAAACTATGTCTGATGTAAGGGTTCATTATAATTTGTCTCGAATGTTTATGATCTTATGACTTGTATGGGTTATGTTTTTATTTTTTTCATTAAATATATATTTTATTAGAGTTTAATTAATATGATCAAATTACGGTAGTTATATGTGTTTATATACATATGTATATATATATATGTACACATATATAACTTATTGTTTTATTTATACATAAGTTAAGGGTTATTTTAATTTATAATTATTTTTATACTATACACTTAGTGTATATACGGACATACACACATAATTAAATTTATCTTTATTTGATGTTATTAAAGATTAATTAAAATCTTTTAATAGAGACTTGGATGCTAATAATGTTTGGTTTCAAATGGAATGGCATATTTAATACACAAACACCCATAGAGTTTTAATCCACCCTGTTAATTTGCAAATGATGTAAGGAAAATTTATTTAATTATATATACTATCTAATTTTCTAGTTCTCACAAGGGATTTCATTTGATTAAAATATGAATTAATTTCATGATGTTAAGGTTGTAATTATTAAACAAATTACAAATCTTGTAAGATGTTAATATATATACACATACACATACATATATATATATATATATATATATAATTTTAGTTTTCAGAATTTATAAAGTAAGAGATTACCCCTGTCTTGCCTTTGGGTTCGAGTTGTATAGGTGTATATATGTATGAGTATAGTTATATTTATGGTTGTGCATATATGTATTTGTTTTATATAGTAATCTGGAACAAGATTCCATATTTTTGAGTCTTGGTGATTAAACAAGCTAAGAAGGTAATCCTTAATAGTTAAGGTCTACCTTTATACTTGGCGCTCTTTGTGAGAAAATACACAGACACACACATAGCGATATATATATATATATTTATGTTGGTGTATACGGACATGTATATGCTCTTACCCACATATACATGCATGCAAATAGTTTTCCATCCTAACCCTATCCTGATTTTCTAAAAGTGTTTTTCAATGTTTAACCAAAAAAGTAGGATTTGATTTGGTTGTAAAATGAAAAGTTCATATATTTAATTATATATATATATATATGTGTGTGGTTTATAGCTACATGTATCATCTATAAGTGAATTCATTATTTTCAATGGTTAAAAGTTGTATGTGTAAACATTTACTGAGGTCAAAAATTATACTTGGGTGTGTATAGTATGAAATTTTAATTATAAAAGAAATGGATGAACACTTAGTATATATTTAGATATGTACACATAATTCGATATCGTTTTATTTTTATGCTAATAAATATTATTTACAACTGTTACATTAATTCATGGATGTGAATATGGTTATGTGTATGCACCTATAAGTTTTAATCATAATCTGAATTAACATGACCTAAATAAACTTTGATGGTTAAAGTATGTTTTTCATATGTTTAATTTAATATAAGCATTACATAAAACAATTGATGCACTGCAAAACAATTGGACTTATATTCTGTGCAACATAAGGCATGGCCATTTAATAAGACATGACTATTTGTCAGTGCATGTGTTTCGGTGCGGATGTGCGTCGGGTTACGCTGTTCCGCCAGGACGCGTTCGCGCGTGCACCCGTCAACCCGAGGGGATGGGCGCGCGGCTTGTGGTCCCGCAGTCCCGCTTTCCAAGGGCGGGCGGCATCCGTCCCTTATTCAGGGGCGTCTGCTCCTTGATCGAAACCGGGATGATGGGATGTCGGCTCCTCCTTCCTTGGACGTCTCCTCGGAACTCGTCGCCTAATCCGGGTCTCCCTCATAGACTTAAGAATGTTCGTGAATCTCGTTCCCGGCGCCATATCTTCATGGACACCGGTTAATTACGCTGCTTCCGCCCGGACGCTCCAAGGAGTCTGGGCGGGGCAGCAACCTGCGGTGAGAAGGCCGGGTGGCTCTGGGTGCTGGGGGCGTGTCGTAACACTGCGGCTCTGCACGTCTGTCTTCCGTCCCTAATAGGGCTTCTCGAAGGCATGATGGCCTGAGGCATCCCGCACTGGGTGCGGGGAACTGTGTCCCCTGAGGTTTTCCTCAGCTTCCCATGTTTAACACGGGGTACGCCGCGAGTTTAACGTCCGGCGGGGACGGCATCGGACTGATCAACACGAAAAGTGGATCAGATGACAGAACCCCTTGCGGGGAACCTCCGACGCTGGGGTCAGCGCATGGGCGGCTTCCCAAGTAACGTGGAGTGGAGTGAAGTGGCATGACCCCACCGGGATGTGGCGGCCCGGGTAAGGATCAGGATGGATGAGGGAGTGAAGAGCTTGGACCCCGTAGGGGCTTCCTACGTACCGCGCGTTAGTACGGATCAAAGTCAACGTAGTTCGGGTATACAGTTTAACGTCATGCTGGACGTCGGCAAGCCGACTCACGAAGAGGTCGAGGCCGCCGGGCGGAGGATTGAACCGAACCACCTCGCACAGAGGGGGATGGAACGGCCGGGTGGATCACAGTTTCACGTCATGCTGGACGATAAAAGGAGAAATGGAAAAAGGGGGGCTGTGGGGAGGCACAGTGGAGATACACACGGGCCGTCTCCCACAGGGGCGGATTCATAGGTGAATCGACGCAAGCGTGAACCCTGGAGGGGTCCACTGATGGACGAACCGACGTAAATACGACCGGGACGACCAGGTGGCGGGCTTGGACCTCAAGAAGGCTTCCTACGTACCCTGTTTAGAAGACAGGGATCAAAGTCCACGTAGTTCATTCTGTCAGGACTTACGCACTTGAGGCAGCCCGGACGCGGCAAAACTTAGTTGGAAGGGACTTGGACCGAAAGCAGAAGACACCTCGATCCCAGTCACACCCTCTACTGGCTTCGGCAGTGGGGAGGCGCAATGGAGATACACATGTGCAGCCTCCCACGAGAAACTAGGGGTTTGTAATACCTTGCCCTCGTAGGGAAAAGCCACTCCCATTAAATCGTCCCAAAAGCGGGACAATCCCGACATCCCTGCAGAGACGAGCGGGTGGGGCCACGTCCAAATCGGGGGAGACCCTGCGTGCGAGGCACGGGATCGGGTGATGCGGACGGTTTAACGTCTTGCCGGACGAAGTACAGTTTAACGTCGTGTGTTGAGGACGAAGCGGACGGTTTAACGTCTTGTCGGACGAAGTACAGTTTAACGTCGTGTGTTGAGGACGAAGGTGCTTGGCAGTTTAACGTCTTACAGCGCGGACGTGGTACAGTTTAACGTCATGCTGGACAAAACACTTGGCAGTTTAACGTCTTGCAGCGCGGACGATATGCTAGGCAGTTTAACGTCGTGCAGCTTGGACGTACGCAGTTTAACGTCGTGCAGGACGTGGTGCAGTTTAGCGTCATGCAGGACGAAAAAGCCGCCGATAGGTCCGTGTCACTTCGCGCGAGCCTAGGGGGGGCCGCACGGAAAGACGACGCACGGTGCGGGCACCTGCGATGAAGACCATCGGGCGCCACGCAGGCGGGTACCCAAAGGGGGTCAAAGGGGGCGACCCTAGCGGTTTGCGCGCAAAAGAGGAGCTTTGCGCGCAATACCGCGGGTCGGCGCGCAAATGGACGGGCTGGCGCGAAATTGGGTCAGCGCTTTGCGCGCGGATGATTGAGATTGCGCGCACCGGGCTTCGGACAGCTCGCGGGGGCAACGGCTCATTCTCTAACGAATGGCCACTTTGAAGATGGGGGTGCGCGCAATCGGGTTGGATTGCGCGCACCCGGGGGCAATTGCGCGCAAGAGGCTTCTTTTGCGCGCAAAGGCATTCGGGTTTGAAATTTATTCAAAGGAAATGAGCCAAGGGGATTGCGCGCGAAGGCGGACCCCAAGGCTCTATTGCGCGAAAGAAAGGAGGTTACCTGAAGATCGGCATTGCGCGCGGAAGGGGTTGGATTGCGCGAACGAGCGACGCTTCGGATTCTGGCAACCTTCAAAACGTCGGGGGTCGCCTTATATTTATAGGCAACCCCGGGCGCGGAATCCGGTCTCGGGCGCGCAATTCGCTTCGCGGGCGCGGAATCAGGACCCAGCGCGCAAAGGCGCCGCGCAGGCCGCGGGCGCGCAAAATAGCGCGCCGGCCCAGCGCATTGCGCGCATCCCGGAAGGATTGCACGCCGCGACTTAACCTTGCGCGCGAGCCTCTGAAATTTCGCGCAAGTCCTCCGGGCCCTCCGGAACGTGTCTCTGACTCCAAATATCACTTCGCTTTCCGCATCCGGAGCTTCGTTTGGGAACAACGGACTTTTCCGGCGTCTACAGCATGCTTTGTGAACAAATGACATCTCCCTTCTTTCAAAATTATTCATTTAAAACTATAAATATATATTTTGAAAATTAAGGATCTGTCATTTTATGAGGTAACCCATCCATTTATTACATGCGTATTCTAAATCAATATCACATGTGAAAATAGAATTTACTATATTATGCATGTCATTGATAAATTTATTACCTAAATAATATTAGACACATTATAATTCATTCCAATGTCATTTCCATTTATCAACACATGAATTGAGCATGAATAATGAGAATGCATTTTAATGAATTAAACTTTTATTACTATGGAAGAGTTTTAATGCTATTATTTAATGTGATAATCAAACAATGTATTATTTATAATTTATGAGAAAAGAATTTAATTATTCCAGGTGGTATGGGACACTTTGAATAATGTGAATTATGAAGCCAAGTAATATGTGTACTGGGAATGATTAGTAATTAATAAATCAAAGTGGTATATGAACTTTGATTTAAAGGTATGAGGAATTCATTGGACCAAGTATGTTCCAGGTTGGGGACCGGTAAAAGTAAACCCTCATAGTTGGGGTTCGGTTACAGCAGACCCTCTGGGTTGGTGTCCGGTTATAGAGGCACTCTGGGTTGCTGTCCGGTTATTAGAGGCACTCTGGGTTCGAGTCTGGTTACAGAGGCTCTCCAGGTTGGGGTCCGGTTACAGTTAGACCCTAGGTCTTTGCACGAGTCCTAGACACGATCTGGCATATGCACTTCCCTTATTATGACTATGTAATTTAATTAACCAGAAAAATATTCAACTAGTAGAATTTTTGGTTAAAGAGATTATGGATTTTCGGCCAAGGCCTTAAATCATTATAAGTCTTGGCCAAGGATTTCATAAAATGTTTTATAATTTCCTGTATATTTATGGCATGACATATATTTATAACATAGTGATTTGGTATTTTGTGTATGAAATTGAAGTTATTATTTTATTCGCAACTATGATTATTCATTACCCTTAGCTATTTAATTTGTGATTACATATTCTCATGACATACATGTTTATAATTAAGCACTTTTATTATGACATGTCACATGTGTTATAGATTTTCTTTAAGAAAATTGTTTTATGAACGATTTAAATAATTTTTTCATAAGTTATTTTGGGTATTGTATGTTATTTTTAAACCCCTTAATGGGTATTCTTATGCTCACCCTATGTCATTGATTAATATTTTTCAGGTATAATCTTGTAGCTGAATAAACGTTTCAGCAGTAGCTGGTTTCCCAGATCCTAAACCGAATTTGATCCTCTCTATGACACCTTCTCTGAGTATTCGGGAGCTGGGGCATGACAGTTGGTATCAAAGGATTCAGTTTAGTTATCTCTGGGAAACCATAACTGAACAAAGAAAAACTTATTTAAGCATTACTAAGTAAGATATTTCTTGGAAAACCAAAACAATACCAGCATTATGTCTCTTCAGAGAGATCCGATAAAATGAGAACAATACTAAAAACTTGGTTATGTGTTACTAAATGGTTGTTTCCTAAAATTATCAGATGGGTGATGCATCACGCCTTCTATCTATCCCAACGGAGATAGTCGAAACTATAGTTGTAAAGTCAGGATCAGGGGACAACAAGAATTTCGAAAACCTTAGGTTGTCCTGTAAAACAACTACAACGGGTGCCGAACCGCCCAAACATTCTCCATCATTACCAAGGAAGAAATCTTGTCTATTACCGTATAGAAATTGCACAGTTTTTAACATATAGGAAAATAGAGATGTTTGATGAAGCTCTTTTTCTATGTTTCAATTTGGCTGATAACTACCGAGCTGTAGGTAAATTTCTAGAATCTTCTTTGGATGGTGACCATCGAGCAGCCAACCTATTATAAGTCCTAAGTTTTAGTATGTATGGAGAACTCTTCGACATCGATATTTTCAAGAACAATGTGGTGCGTGAGACTTATAAATATTTAGTTCACTCTGAACTTTCCAACCTTCACACTTCTCATGCCTCTTTATGGAAGGCCGAGTGCTTTAGTCACAGATTCAACCCTAGCGGTTTGCAATGTGTCTGGGCCAAGGAAATCGAGCAACTGAATACTACCTTAGGGATCCACCTAAGGTTGTCAGCACTCTACCATCGGTGGTGTTCCTGGTAAGGGGACTTCAGGAGTGACGTGTGTCTGTTGTTACAGTGGTTTATGTACGAGTATTTTAGAATTTCGAGGACGCAATTATTTGTAGGGGGAAATAATGTAACGCCCCGACCTTCTTATGTGTAATAATAGTAATTTTATGTTTTAATTATCATATTAACCAGTGCGGTTATAAAATTAAATATTATCTCACTCTATTTAAAGAATTGAAAAATAACTATTATTGTCGAACATATTTTATTCTTATCGAATAATTATTTAATAGAATATTTTAAATAATAACTATAATAATATAACTAATTTGATTGTTTTCCAAATATGATATATATATATATATATATATAAATATATAAATATACATATAAATATATATAAACATATATAAACAAGTTCTGAATTATAATTATATAAAACTAATATTATAATTTTATATATGACATTGAGAATTATTCCTTTAAAATATTTTAACACCGTTGTTTTTAAAAGAGAATTGTTTTAATTATACGAACAAGTACTTAATCTATTATATGGGTTTTATATATTTTCGAAAATATGATATGTATATATATACTCTATACTTGCAGAAAATTATGTAATTTAATATATGAATAATTATATGGGATTTATGCATAATTACTAGACTATAAATTTTTTATTAAAGTTTCATAACATTATAAAATTTTTAAATTTGTTTAATAGAATTATAAATGTATAAACAGTTTAATGGAATGTTTAAAAGTACACATATATAAATGGTCTATTAATAAAAATTATTGTCACCTTGAATAATATATATGTGTCTAATATAAACTTTTTTTAAATGTTTCAAAATTACAAATTATGATAATAATTAAAATTATAATATATTACCAATTATAAATTTAATTTATAAAGTTATAAGTATATGATAAGAAATTTATAAATATATGTTTTATAAAACACTTTGGTAATAATAACCCTTACTTTAATTAAATTATTGATAAAATAAGTATAACAGATAAATAACTTTTGACCATTAAAAGTTATTAACAATATATGATAATAAAATAAAGGTATAATATAGATAATAATAGCAATATTATAATAATAGATGTTTTTTCGGACAAAAGAAAGAAAAAAAAGGAATCCCGTAATAGGGATTTGAGGGTCCGTGATTGATAAGTTACACAACGGAGGTCCAATCTTCGGGTTTTCACGCTTTAGGGTTTCAGCAGGTTGGGAAAGCGGGAGGTGATGTGGAGGGATACCTGGCTTGATGCTCGCGCGGGGTCCGGAACTGGGGGTCTCGGCCTTGGTAGGTTTCGTGAGCTGATACGCTGGGGGATCTCAAGCCGAGGAGGGACGATCGCCCTTGGGTTGAATTCGTGGTCGTGGTCGTGTTGAACAGGGGTCCGGGATGAGCAGGTTGAGCGACTTCAGTGGGGTCATGCATAGTTGAGTCATGTTGAGGCCGAAGAAGTCACGTTGGTGATGGTCCGACCGAAGTCGAGTGGTGGTTCAAGTATCGGTTGCAGCTAGGGATTCAATCCATCTAGATCTGAGGTAAGGTTCTTGTATTTCCTTTTTAGGTGTTTTTATCCATTTCGATCATCGATCTCAGATCTGCACGTCGTTGTCTTCTTCAATTTCCCCGTTCCTTGTCAATCTTGGTTCTCTGCTTCTGTTGATCCAATCATGTGTTAGAACTATTATATATATTTTACGAATAGTTTTTGATCTTCTTTTAGTTCGTCTATCTTTTTTTATGTATATGTTGTTGTTTTGTGTTCTGTCTTTGGACAAAAAACATGAGTTGAATTTGATTTGATCCGCAAATGGATTTTGAAATTAATTTTATATTGTGTGTATTTGTTCTGTAGATGAACTATTTTTTTCCATGACAAATTTGGTAGTCACGGTTATTATTATTTTTGATCTCCTTTTGATGTCTGAGCCGTATCTTTATTCATACCTTGCACAACAAGAGACTGTTGGAGGTTATAAATAGAGGTATCACTCTGCATATGATCTGTCCCTATTATAGTATTTGTTCTTGATGGTAGATGTGATACTGTAAGGGATTTATAATTGTCTTTTTTTTTTGTTTTGTTGGGAGTATATATGTGTATATATATATATACTCATGAATGTACAACATTTCAGTTTAGTTTAAAAATTCTTCTGTGTTGAATCTGGACCTCTGGGTTTTGGGTTCGGATAATATAAAATATCTATGGGGCTTGCTTATAAATTTCTGCAAATCCATTATTATTTTAGCAGGATTTTCTCATTTATTTAAATTATGTTTAATTTCTTAAAAATGTGTTTGATGTAAGGGTTCATTATAATTTTTCTTGAATGCTTATGATCTTATGACTTGTATGGGTTATGTTTTTATATTTTTCATTAAATATATATTTTATAAGAGTTTAATTAATATGATCAAATTACAGTAGTTATATGTGTGTATATACATATATATATATATATATATATATATATATATATATATAAGTATGTACACATATATAACTTATTATTTTATGTATACATAAGTTAAGGGTTATTTTAATTTATAATTATTTTTCTGCTATACACTTAGTGTATATTCAGACATACACACATAATTCAATTTATCTTTATTTGATGTTATTAAAGATGAATTAAAATCTTTAAATAGGGACTTGGATGAGAATAAAGTTTGGGTTCAAATGGAATGACATATTTAATACACATACACCCATATAATTTTAATCCACCTGGTTAATTTGCAAATGATGTAAGGAAATTTTATTTACTTAATTATACTATCTAATTTTTTGGTTCTAGAAAGGGAGTTCATTTGATTAAAATATGAATTCATTTTATGATTTTAAGGTTGTAATTATTAAAAAAATTACAAATCTTGTAAGATGTTAATATACATACACACGCACACACACAGAGAGATATACATATATATATATGTATATGTAATTTTAGTTTTTAGAATTTATAAAGTAAGGTATTACCCTTGTCTTGCCTTCGGTTTCGAGTTGTATGGGTGTATATATGTATGAGTATAGTTATATTTAAGGTTGTCCATATAGTTCTTTGTTTTATATAGTAATCTGGAACAAGATTCCATATTTTTGAGTCTTGTTGATTAAACAAGCTATGAAGGTAATCCTTAATAGTTAAGGTCTACCTTTATACTTGGCCCTCTTTGTGAGAAAATACACACACACACAGAGAGATATATATATATATATATAAATTTCCATTGGTGTATATGGACATATATATGTCCTTACCCACATATACATGCACGCAAATAGTTTTCCATCCTAACCCTATCCTGGTTTTCTAAAAGTGTTTTTCAATGTTTAACCAACGAAGTGGGATTTGTTTTGGTTGAAAAATGAAAATTTCATATATTTAATTCTATATATATATATATATATGGTTTATAGATAGATGTATCATCTATAAATGAATTCACTATTTTCAAAGGTTAAAATTTTTTATGTCTAAACATTTACCGAGGTCAAAAATTATGGTTGGGTGTGTATAGTATGAAATTTTAATTATAAAATAAACGAATGAAAACTTAGTATATATTTAGACATGTAAACATAATTTGATATCATTTTATTTTTATTCAAATAAAGATGATTTACAACTGTTACATTAATTCATGGATGTGAATATAGTTATGTGTATTTATCTATAAGTTTTAATCATATTCCGAATTAACTTGACCTAAATAGACTTTGGTGGTTAATGTATGTTTTTGATATGTTTAATTTAATATAATCATTACATAAAACAAATGATGAGCTGAAAAACAATTGGCCTTATATGCTGTGCAACATAAGGCATGGCCATTTAATAAGACATGACTATTTGTCAGCACATTTTTTGTGAAAAAATGGCATCTGCCTTATTTCAAAATTATTCATTTAAAACTATAAATATTTAATTTAAAAATTATGGAGATTTCATTTAATGAGGTAACCCCATCCATTTATTACTTGCGTATTCTGAATCAATATCACGTATACAAATAACGTTTACTATATTATGCATGTCGTTGAGAAATTTATTACCTAAATAATAACTGACACATTATAATTCAGTCCAACGTCATTTCCATTTATCATCAAATGAATTGAGCATGAATAATGAGAATATATTTTAATAAATTAAAAGTTTATTACTATGGAAGAGTTGTAAATTTATTATTTAATGGGATAATCAAACCATTTATTATTTATAATTTATGAGATAAGAATTTAATTATTCATGGTGGTATGTGACACTTTTGATAATGTGAATTATGAATCCAAGTAATATGTGTATTGAGAATGATAAGTAATTAATAAATCAAAGTGGTATATTCACATTGATTTAGAGGTATGAAAAATTCATTGGACCTAGTATGTTCCGCGTTGGGGACCGGTAAAAGTAAGCCCTCCGGGTTGGGTTCCGGTTATAGCAGACCCTCTAGGTTGGTGTCCGGTTACAGAGGCACTCCGGGTTGGTGTCTGTTTATTAGAAGCACTCTGGGTTAGAGTCCATTTACAGAGTCTCTCTAGGTTGGCGTCCGGTTACAGTTAGCCCCTAGTTCTTGGCACGAGGCCTTGACACGGTCCGACATATGAACTTCCCTCATTATGACTATCTAATTTAATTAACCAGAAAAATATTTGACTAGTAGAATATTTGGTTAAAGAGCTTATGGATTTTCATCCAAGGCCTTAAATCATTAGACTTCATGGCCAAGACTTTGATAAAATGTTTCAAAATGTCTTGTATATTTATGGCATGACATATTTTTAGAACTCAGCGATTTAGTATTCAGTGTATGAAATTGAAGTTATTATTTTATTCACAACTATGATTATTCAATACTCTTAGCTTTTTAATTTGTGCTTACATATTCTCGTGACATACATGTTTAGAATTTCTTTTATTCAGCATGTCTATGTTCGAATCGTGTGTCCTGGTAATTCTGCTAGCATGTTTCTAATTAAGCACTTTTATTATGACATGTCACATGCGTTATATCTTTTCTTTAAGAAAATTTTTTTATGAACGGTTTACAGAATGTTTTCAAAAGTTATTTTGGGTATAGTATATTATTTTTAAACCCCTTACTAGACATTCGTATTCTCACCCTATGTATTTGATTAAAATTTTTCAGGTAAAATCTTGTAGTAGAAGAAACTTTTCAGCAGTAGCTGGTTTCCCAGATCCTGAACCGAATTCGATCCTCTGTATGGCAATGGCTCCGAGTAATCGAGAGCTGGGGCATGACAGAGGGAGACAAGAGGGTAGGGGGGAACGTCTCCTAGAGTTAAGATGGTAGGGGGATGTTGTCATCAGATAAGGAGCCGAGAGGGTAAGGGGAACGTCACCGAAGGAGAGGGCGGGGGGCCACACGACGAAGGCGGAGGCTGGGAGGTGAAGGCGGAGGCCAGGAGGAGGTCGAGGTCGGGGAGGGTAAGAGTGGGTCAGTACACAGATGGAGGGTTCACGAGGGGATGAAATTTTAGGTGGGAGCCCTAAATTGGGTGTGTTATTTGCCAATGGTTAATAAAAACCATGATTAATAGTTTTCTTTCCCAACGGTTTTGTTAATCCGTTGGGAAACCCCAACATATAATAGCCTATGCCAATGGTTTACTAGAGCCATTGGTATAAGTTCTTTTTTCCAATGTTTTTTCTAAAACGTTGGGAAAAAAGTGTTGGTATAGGTTGGATTTTCACTAGTGAAACATTGGATGAAACACAATCTCAGTACACTGTGACTGAAAAAGAACTTTTAGCAGTGGAGTTTGACTTAGATAAATTCCATCCCTAACTCTTAGGTGCCAAAATCATCATCTTCACCAACCATTCGGAAATAATTGATCCAAAATTTCCAACTGAGCACCTTTCATCTCTCACTCCAAAAATACCATGGTATGCACCATTTGTAAATTACTTGGTTTCAGGTGTTTTTCCTAAAAGTTTTTCAAAAGAACAAGAAATAAAGCTGAAAAGTGATGCAAAATTCTATTTTTGGGAAGATAATAAACATTGGAAAACATGGTAATTAGGAGATGTGTTGATGAAGATGAAAATTCTTCCATCTTAGAATTTTATCACTCACTTCCTGGAGGTGGCCACCTTGGACCACAAAGGACCTCTCGAAAGGTCCTAGAATTTGGATTCATTTGGAATCCACTCTTCAAGGACTCACATTAGTTCTATGAATCATGTCCCACTTGCCAAAAGTTTGACACAATTTCAATGAGAAATGAAATTCCTCAAAAGCCTTTAATTTTCTGTGAGATCTTCGATGTTTGGGGCATCGATTTATTGGGAAAATTCTCCCCTTACAATGGATTCTCATTCACTATTATTGCAGTTGATTATGTTTCTAGGTGGGTCGAGTCCAAACCCATAAGAAAGGATGATTCACATATTATTAGTGAGTTCCTAATGTCCCAAATATTCCACCAATTTGGCACACCATGTGCCTTGATAGGTGACTTAGGAACCCATTTTTGTAATAGAACCATGAAATATATTTTAAAAAATAATGGGGTTGTACATAAAACTTCAGCTTTATATCACCCCCAAAAAAATTCCATGGCTTAAATTTCTAATGGAGAAGTGAAAAGAGTGCTTGAGAGAATTATAAAACCCACCAGAAAAGACTGGACTGAAAGACTTGGTGAAGATCTTTGGGCTTATCGAACTACCTATGAAACACCAATTGGGATGTCTCCTTTTAGGATAGTATTTTTTAAATAATGAAATTTTCTAGTTGAATTCCAACATGTCATTTTGGTTTGTGAAAAATTTTAATTTTAATTTGAAAAAATCTGGTTGATCGTACCACGATTCACTGTGTCATTTTGATCATTACACCATTGTATTAAACTGAATCTTTATTATAAATTCCAAAAATAATAAAAAATTGAATTCCATGTTTAAATCATTTGTTTTTTGTCTATCTCTAATAAGAATTCCAATTTTACTTGTCTTGAAAATTTCATTTAAGGTGAATGTGAATTGGAGGGCCCATGTTGGTGTCCAAGAAAAAAGGGATAATCTGCGCAGGATCTAATCACACCAGTGGATTAATCCGCACACTGATACTAGACCGTGAATCCAATTGGGGTGAAATTTTGATTTCTTGTCCAAACGGTATTGGGATATATTTATTATGATGAAACAAAAGACTCATTTGGCCATATGATGGCCTTGCCGGCCTGATCTGTCCAGCACACCAAATCTGCACGAAGTCAAAAGTGGTGTGTTGTGATCTATCCATATCTCAGGATATAAGTGTCCAAATTGTGCCAAACTTTCTTTGGAGACAAAAAATAGATGGGGATACAACTTTTTTATTTTCTCCAAATCTATATAAGGCTGTATGGAGGTCTAAATACCTGTGACAAGTGGTTTTAATAATTCGGTGTGCTCAAAACCACCTTCCCATTTTTCTATAAAATGGAACCTTGGGCCCCTCATTTGCAAGTTCGACCAGGAGACAAAGCTCTATTATTTTTGAGACCCAAAGTATTTATCTCCTCATACATGGAGTTATGGAGTCCCATATCATCATAGGGGGATTAACAAATGGAGAAGGAGTTCCACCCAAGCCTTATCCTCTTCACGATGGCGAGCTAAACGGTGGACGATCATTTCGAGGGAGCAACACATACTTGGGAGGGAGTTCCAGCACTTGTTAATCTACTGGTTTTTTGTAATTTGTGTGTTTATTATTTCACTTATGTCTTACTAAATATGTTTCTCTAATGAGGTCATTTCTTGGGCTTAATTAAGTGAACCACTTTTCATTTCAACCCTGATTGGGTTGAAAATTCATGTGGGAAACATGAGTTGTTCCGATTGGGAAACACAAGGATCCTATTTATCTCACACATACAAAAGTTATTAGTATGCTTTGATATCCTTTAATCTGTTCATTAATTCCAAACCGTGACAACACGATTGTTGTGTCAAGGGTTGGTACTTTGTGCAACGTTTAGAGAGGTAAGAGGGGAATCAAGATCTTAACAACCCTTAACCATAGAATTAAACAACACCATGTGAAATTTTCAGAACAATGAACTATCCAAGATGTGTGTTTAACTTGAAGTGATCTACTTATCTCATAATTATTAATCCTCCACCTTATTTTATCAACTATTAAACTCTTTATGTTAAGTTATTTTCTTAAAACTGTTTTCAAAATCACCCCCTCTTTTAGTAATCTTTATTAAAAATACACACTATAATAAACCAACTATCCTTGAGAGACAACATAGGGTATTCCATAAACTATAAATAAACCTTAAAAACATAATCAATTTGACGTTTCATGAAAATACTGTCAAATTTTGGTGCCGTTTTTTAGGGGCGCTTTGGTTTTAGTGCGTGTTTTTAATAAGTTTTTTGTCATTTTTCCGAATATTTATTTGTTTTATCTTATACATCTACCTATATTTTTGTATTCTAATCTATTTTTTTGTGTAGTTTTGGTTCATGACGCATTCTAATTTGGGATATTTACCTTCTTCGAACCTGAACTAGAAAGGATATTATGCCAGCGACCCTGAGACGCACAAGAGATCCCATCGATGGAGGAGACACAAAACATTGACACTCTTCTTGATCCTTCCTCTTCTTCTTCTATAACCAATATAAAAACAGAAATAAATTTTCATAATATGGATGAAAAAAACAAACATTAAAATAACTAACCTCTCCTGATGTTGATATCCAACCCACCTATATTCAATTACAAGGCGAGGAACCCAATTTTGAACTAAAATCTGGCTTAATTCATCTATTACCAAGATTTCATGGACTTCCTGGAGAGGATCCACACAAGAACTTAATAGAATTTCATACTATTTATTCAACATTAAAACCTACTAATGTGGATTAGGAACAAGTAAAGCTTATAGCATTCCCATTTTCCGTGGAAGACACTGTGAAAGATTGGTTATATTATGTTAATTATGAAATAAGAGGCTAGTCGAACATGAAACACCTTTTTCTTGAAAAACATTTCCTAGCCTCTCAAACAGCAACAATAAGGAAAGAAATTTTTGGGATAAGAAAATCTCAAGGGGAAAATTTACATGAATATTGGGAAAGTTTTTAAAGGTTATGTTCAAGTTTCCCACACCACCAAATTAGTGATCAGCTTTTAATTCAATATTTTTATTATGTTTTAATCCCTATTGATTGAAATATGATCACTGCTGCTGCAGGTGGTGCGCTAGTTGATAAGACCCCAATTGATGCAAGAACCCTGATCAAGAACATGGCTCAAAACACACAACAATTTGGTTCAAGGACCAATGTACTGATTCGAGGTGTCCATGAGGTGCAAGGTATTGAATTTGAAAAGAAGGTGGACACAAAGTTCGAAGAGGTAAGTACCCTTATTTGATGACTTGATCTTTCCCAATGGAAATCCTAATCTCCTCTTCCTATCCATTATGGTATATGTTCTTCTAATACCAACTACTCTGACCAATGTCCTCAATTAATGGAAACATCTGAGTTGTGAGGCAATATTTCCAGACCGCCCCTATAACCAAACAATTAGGCAAGAACCTTACTATCCATCCAACCCTGGGTGGAAACAGAACCAAGACTATAGAAAAGGGGTTATACAAACCAACCTAAAAAACAATGGAACCAACCAGGGTAGAGTAGTCATCAACCACCACAACCTAGAAACCATCAACCACCCCAAAGGCCTTTCCAACAAACCCCTCAAAAACAGAAGCCTAGCCTAGAAGATATGATGAAACAAATGGCTGCCAACAATATCCAATTCCAAAAAACCACTCAGGCATCCATACAACACCTCAAAACCCAATTAGGCCAACTATATTACTAATTGGGTGAAATTAAAAGTCATGGGTTAGGTAAAATTCCCTCTCAACCAGTAGTTAACCCTAGAGATAAAGGAAATGTTAGTGCCATCAAACTTAGAAGTGGAAAACAATTATAATTTAAAAGGAATCCTCCATTAGAGTCATCCCCTCCTAAAGAAACCTCCATCGCAACCATTAAGAATGTTCCAAATGTTGACGAACCTTGTCCTGAGAGAATCCCATCCAAAAGAAAGAGTGTGAATATTGATGAGTCACCTATCCCAACAATTCCTCTTCTATTTCCTCAAAGGGCCACACAACTAAGAAAACAAAAGGAAACTAAACTTGATAAGTAAATATTGGAAATGTTCATGAAATAGTAGGTTAACATCCCATTGATTAATGATGTGAAGAAAATTTCATGGTATGCTATGTTTCTAAAAGAGATGAGTACACACCGAAGGTGTCTTCAAGGTGATGATAAAGTGATATTGGGAAGGACTGTTTTAGCATTGATAGAGCCATCACTCCTCACCAAGTGAAATGATCCTGGAACATTCTCAATTCCAGGAACCATAGGGGAGTATTGTTTTTCTAATATTATCCTTGATTTAGGTGCCTCAATAAATGTGATGCCTCACTCCATTTACTCTACATTGCAGGTCGGGGAAGTGAATCCCATATGAATTATTGTTAAACTAGATAACCAGAGTACTGCACACCCCTCTGGTGTGTTATAGGATGTTCTTGTGAGGGTCCAAAAGTTAATTTTTTTCTGCTGACTTTTATGTGCATAAAATGGAGGATGATAGGATGAATGGACATGCCCGATTATATTGGGGATAACTTTCTTGAAAACTACCAAAACCATAATTAATATCTATAATGGTACATTATCAATGTAATTTGGTGGTGAAATAGTCCATTTCAACATCCTTGATTCCATGAAACACCCTCAGAAGAACATTCCTCTCTCTCTGATAATTCAATTGATGTACTCCCTACCCCTGAAAAACAAATTTTCTTTCCCCTGATCCCCTTTCTGAGTTTTCTTCATTGACATAAATGCTAGGAAATGATTCATTCATTGATTGTTGTAGTTGTCTAGAAAAGTGTCATGCATGTCCATTGATTGATGATTTCTTGAATACTGATGATCCACTGACCATCGGTGATACTGCTAATATTGTCGAAGATCATTCCTCATCCGAGGCTGATACCATTGAGCAGTTAGATGAGATCAATGACCTCTCACTTTCACATACAATCCCATTAATCCAAAATAAACCTGAATTGGAACTAAAGCAACTACCTCAAGATTTAAAATATTTATACCTTGATAATGGAAACAAGTTTCCCGTCATCATTGCTAGGTCACTCCCTCCTGAGCAAGAATTGTGACTGCTTGAACTTTTGAGGGAGTATAAACAAGATTTGTGGTGGACACTTGCTGACATTCTTGGTATTAGCCCATCAATTTGTACACATCATATTTTTTTAATGATGAGGCTAAACTAGTGAGTCAACCATAATGTCGATTGAACCCAAACCTCCTAGAAGTTTTGAAAAATTAGGTAACAAAATTATTGGATTCTAGAATCATTTACCCAATCTCTGATAGCCAATGGTTCAGTCCAATTCAAGTAGTTCCTAAAAGTACTGGCCTTACAGTAGTTAAAAATGAAAACAATGAATTGGTTCCAACTCGTCTGCAGAATAGTTGGCGTGTCTGTATAGACTATCACCGACTAAACCAACACACGAGGAAAAACCATTTCCCTTTTCCATTCATTGACGAAATTCTAGAGAGGCTAGTGGGTAAGTACCACTACTGTTTCCTTGATGGGTATTCTGGATAATTTTAGATCCATATTTCTCCTGAGGATCAAGAAATGACAACATTCACTTTCCCCTTAGGCACATTTTTCTATAGAAGGATGTCATTTGGTCTGTACAATGCTCCAGGTACTTTCCAAAGATGCATGGTTAGTATTTTTTCAGATTACCTAGAAATTTAATGGAAGTATTCATGGATGATTTCACTATTTATGGATCTTCTTTTGATGAATGTTTGAGTAGTCTTGTTTCAGTCCTACGTGGCTGTATTGAAAAGAATCTTGTATTAATTTATAAGAAATATCATTTTGTGGTGTGACAAGGTATAGTTTTAGGGCATTTCATTTCTAGGGATGGTATCCAAGTAGATAAATCAAAAGTTAATGTCATTTATTCCCTTACATTCCCCAAAAATATACAGGATGTGTGATCTTTCCTAGGTCATGATGGATTTTACCGTCGTTTCATTCGTGACTTTAGTAAAATTGGACTCTCCCTCTCCCAATTACTCCAAAAAGAAAAAGGATTTTTTTGATAAATAATGTGAGGAAGATTTTAATATGTTAAAATGGAGTCTCACGTCACCCTAGGTAATCCAACCACCTCGTTGGGATTTACCATTTGAGCTCATGTGTGACGCCTCTAACAATGCAGTTGGGGAAGTTTTATCACAAAGGGTTTATTGAGCTCCACATGTCATAGCCTATGCCTCACGTATTTTGGACCCTGCCCAAGAAAACTACACCACAACTGAAAAAGAATTCCTTGCCGTTGTATTTTCCTTGGACAAATTCAGGTCATACCATTTGGGGTCTAAAGTCATTTTGTTCTCAGACTATGCATCCCTCTGGTATCTACTTAAGAAACCAAAATCCAAGCCACGACTCATTTGTTGGATGCCCCTCCTTCATGAATTTAATCTAGAAATTAGAGATAAAAAAGGAGTAGAGAATGTGGTGTCTGATCATATTAGTAGGATTCCACCATCCTCAGACATTGACTCATCCCCCTGTATTCCTATAAATGATATGTTTCCTGATGAGCAATTATACCGAGTGAAAAATGTTATTCCTTGGTATGCTGCAATTGTAAATTATTTGGTACCATCTTGAATTCCTACTGATTTCAACAAAAACCAAGCCGGTCGTCTAAAACATGAGTCTCGTTGGTACATTTGGGATGACCCATAACTCTAGAGAACATGTAGTGATCAATTACTTAGGCGTTGTGTTCCTGATAGTGAGTTTCAGTCTGTCCTTGTATTTTTTCACACTCTTGCTTGTGTGGGACACTTTGGACCCCAACGGAGTGCCCGCAAGTTCCTTGATTCTGGACTTTTTTGGCCAACACTTTTTTGAGATGCCCATGATTTTTTCAAATCTTTTTCTTATTGTAAAATAATGGGGAATGTATCTAAAAGAAATGAAATGCCACAACAACCATTACTCTTTCTTGACATTTTTGACGTTTGGGCATTGAATTTATGAGTCCATTTAGCAATTCCTTTGGAAACATGTACATTCTTCTGGCAATTGATTACATGTCAAAATGGGTAGAGTCATGATCTACAAGGACTGATGATTCTAAGGTAGTTGTAGATTTTTTTAGAACCCAAATATTCTGTAGGTTTGGCTTACCTAGGTCCATCATCAGTGACTAGAGTTCTCATTTCTGCAACCGAACATTGCAATCACTTTTGCATCAGTATGGGGTCGGTCATAGAGTGTCTACTGCATATCACCCAAAAACCAATGGTCCACCCGAGGTGTCAAATAGAGAGGTAAAACAAATTCTTGAAAAAACGGTTCAACCCAATAAAAAATATTGGAGTCTTCAACTTGATGATTCATTATGGGCCTACCATACTGCTTTCAAAAATCCCATTGGAATGTCACCCTATCGTCTTGTGTTTGGAAAGAGATTGAGAATCGAGCCAACTAGGCCATAAAACAATGCAATTATAATTATTATGGTGTAGGTTCTCAAAGGAAGTTGTACATTCAAGAGTTGGAGGAAATGAGAAGAGATGCATATGAAAACTCTAGAATTTATAAAGAGCGAACCAAGGCTTCCAACGACCGTATTATACTTCATCTCTAGTTACAAATTGGAAAGAAGGTCCTCCTTTATAATGCAAGGCTGAAGTTGCATCCAGGTAAGCTTTGTTCCCACTGGTTTGGCCCATACACTATTATTAATGTATCTCCATCTGGTGTTGTTTAGGTTCAAAATGCAAAAACCAAGAAAACCTTCGCTATCAATGGGCAGTGGCTGAAGCACTTACACGAATCCCTTATGGAGTTCCCAATGGAAGAACTCCATGTTCAAGAAGCAAGATACCAGTGAAACACACTGGGTTTTATCTTTCTTTCTCTCCCTCTAAATTATTATAGTGAGGAAACTACACATTATAGGTGTGGGGGGTGGATACATTCCTATGTTAGATAGGAATTTTCATTTATCTTTATCTTTCTTCATTCTTCTATTTTTTTTCCTTCATTATGGTATTTTAATTTTTCCACCATCGGGGGGAAAGTAAAAATACCATAAATAATGGTGAAAAAGAATATTTGTATGAAGTTAACATTAGGAAGTGATTTTTAGTGAATTGGTTTTCTGTCAATGATATAAATGGTTGTATCACTGTGAAACATTTGAGATGATTGATTCCCCTTGTGTGAGTAGTTTTGGGAAAACTGTGTCACTAATATCTCCATACATTTTTGCACCAAACCACGAAGTATGAATATTTCTTACTTAATATAAGGTGAATATATGTTAGGTTAATATTTTTCATCTTTAAATGATATTTTTATACATTTGTTCCTTATCTGATCTGTTTCATTACTGTACTAGATTGACCTATGTGTGTGAACCTAATGTTTGACTGTTGTATGCCCTCAAAATAAAAGTTGTGTCTTCGGAAGGTCAAAAACCCCTCCTCCTCAACCTTTCATCTTGTTATAACTATTTTAATTAGTGTCGTGAGGAGATCAAACAAGGGTTGAGAGATGAGTGTGAGATTTGTTCCAAATGCAGCTTCAAAAAAATAAATAAATGATGGGAGTGATGAAATGTGAAACATATGGGGATATCTAGGTCAGGAGCTTATGTTTTGACTTCTGGGAATTCTTAAGTGAGTGGGTCTGGAAATATGATTGCAAAGGATGTAGGACGGGTTTGGTGTAAAATCATTTAAAACCGAATAATGTTAAAATAACCTTTATTTATTTGATAGAAATTTGAAAGAATAGAATGGAATGGTTTTCACACACACACATGGAGAGTTAGTGGAATGGTTGACTTTTAATTCCTTGATCATGTTGGTGTCATGAATCTCTTTGAATTTTATTATGATATGATTTATGAGACATCTTTTTCCATTTTCACTAGGAAGAACTCATTTGTCTGGTTCATGCATTGATCACATTACTTTAGTGAATTAAAATTTCCTCAAATGTTAAATCATCATAATGTTTGGAATAAATATATATGAAATATTTTTTTTGGATATGTAACTTTTCCCCAGAGTGAAAATGTTTAGGTGTGGGGGTGTGATCGTACCACGATTCACTGTGTCATTTTCACCATTACACCATTATATTAAACTGAATTTTTATTGTAAATTCCAAAAATAATAACAAATTTAATTCCATGTTTGAATAATTTATTTTGTTTTTATTTCTATTAAAAAGGCCATTGTTACTTTTCTTGAAAATTTCATTGAAGGTGAAGGTGATTTGGAGGGCCAATGTTGATGTCCAAGAAAAATGGGCCAAACTGCGCAGGATCCAAGCACACCAGTGGATTAATACGCACACATCTACCAGAACATGCATTTAATTAGGCTAAATTTTTTTGGGCTGGTCCAAAGCTTATTGGGATACATTTCATATGAAGAAACCAAAGACTCATTTAGCTATCTGATGGCCTTGCCGGTCTGATATGTCCAGCACACCAAATCTGCACGGAGTCAAAAGTGGTGTGTTGCGATCTGTCCACATATCGAGCTATAGGTGTCCAAATTGTTCCAAACATTCGATGGAGATAGCCAATACGTGGGGATACAACTTTGTTATTTTTTCCAAATCGAGATTAGTCTGTCTGGCAGTCGAAACACCTGTGAAAAATGGTTTTAATAATTTTGTGTGCTCAAAACCACCTTCCCATTTTTCTATAAAATGGCACCTTGGGATCCTCATTTGCAAGTTTGACCAGGAGGAAGATATATTGTATTTTGGAGAGCCAAAGGAGTTATCTCCTCATACTTGGAGGTCTAGAGTCCCCTATCATCATAGGGGGGTCAACAATGAAGAAGGAGTTCCACCCGAGCCTTCTCCTCCTCTCGATGACGAGCTAAACGGTGGATGATCATTTCGAGGGAGCTACACATACTTGGGAGGGAGTTCTTGCACTTGTTACTTTACTGGTTTTTTATAATTTGTGTGTGGATTGTTTTACTTATGTATTATCTAAACATTTTTCTCCTATGAGTTCATTTCCTGGGTTTAATTAAGTGAACAACTTTTTATTTCAACACCGATTGGGTTAAAATTTCATGTTGGAAACTTGAGTTGTTCCGAATGGAAAACATAAGGATCCTCTTTCTCTCACACATACAAAAGATATTAGTATTATTTGGTATCATTTAATCTATTCTTAAAGTCCAATCCTTGACAACATTTTTTTTGTGTCAAGGGTTGGTACTTTCTGCGACGTTTAGAGAGGCAAGGGGGGAATCAAGATCTTCACAACACTCAACCATAGAATTAAACAAAACCATGTGAAATTCTCAGAACAATGAACTATCCAAGATGTGTAATGAACATGAAGTTATATCCTTATCTCAAAATTATTAATCATCCACCTTATTTTATCAACTATTAAACTCTTTAAGTGAAGTTATTTTATTAAATCTATTTTCAAAATCACCCCATCTTTTAGTAATCTTTAATAAAAATACACACTATAAGCCCCCAACGCTCCTTGAGAGACGACCAAGGGTCTGCCCAAAACTATAAATCAACCTTAAAAACATAATAAATTTGACATTTCATGACAATACGGTCAAATTTTGGCACCTTCTTCAGGGAGCATTTTGGTTTTAGTGCGTATTTTTTATAAGTTTTTTGTAATTTTTCTGAATATTTATTTGTTTTATCTTATAACTCTACCTATATTTTTGTATTCTGATCTATTTTTTTGTATAGTTTTGCTGCGTGACACATTATAATCTAGGATATTAACCTCCTTTCGAACTTTAACTGCAGAGGATCTTACGTCAGCGACCCCGAGATGCACAAGAGAACCCATCGAAGGAGGACACACAAAACATTGACACTCTTCTTCATCCTTCCTCTTCTTCTTCTAGAACCAATATAAATACTGAAATTAACTTGCATAATATGGCTGAAAATAGCCGAACATTAAAAAAACTAACTTCGTCTGATGTTGATATCCAACCCACCTATATTCAATTACAAGGCGAGGAACCCAATTTTAAACAAAAATCTGGCTTAATTCATCTATTACCAATATTCTAGGGAAATCTTGGAGAGGATCCACATAAGCACTTAAAAGAATTTCATACTATTTTTTCAACATTAAAACCTACTATTGTGGATGAGGAACAAGTAATGCTTAGATAATTCCCATTTTCTTTTGGAAGACACTGCGAAAGATTGGTTATATTATGTTAATTCCCAAATAAGAGGCTGGGCAAACATGAAACGCCTTTTTCTTGGTAAATACTTCCTAGCCTCTCGAATTGCAACAATAATGAAAGAAATTTGTGGGATAAGACAATCTCAAGGGGAAACATTACATGAATATTGGGAATGTTTGAAAAGGTTATGTTCAAGTTTCCCACACCACCAAATAAGTGATCATCTCTTAATTCAATATTTTTATGAAGGTTTAATCCCTATTGATCAAAATATGATCGATGTTTCTGAAGGTGGTGCACTAGTTGATAAGACTCCAATTGCTACAAGAACCCTAATTGAGAACATGGATCAAAACACACAACAATTTGGTTCAAGGACCAATGTACCGTTTCGTGGTGTCCAAGAGGTGCAAAGTACTAAATTCGAGAAGAAGGTGGACACAAAGTTCGAAGAGGTAAGTACTCTTCTTCGACAACTTACTCGTTCCCAAGGGAAATCCCAATCTCCTCCTTCTATCCATTGTAGTATATGTTATTCTAAAACCCACTACTCTGACCAATGTCCTAAATTGAAAGAAACATCTGAGAGTTGTGAGTTAATATTTCCAGGCCGCCCCTATCACCAACCCTTTAGGCAAGAACCTTATTATCCATCCAACCCTAGGTGGAAAGAGATCCAAGCCTATAGGAAAGGGGGGTATTCAAACCAACCTCAACAACAATGGAACTAGCCAAGGCAGAGTAGTCATAAACCACCACCAACTAGAAACCCTTAACCACCCCAATGTCCTTTCTAACAAACCCCTCAAAAACCTGAGCCTAGACTAGAAGATATGATGAAACAAATGGATTCCAACAATATCCAATTCCAACAAACCACTCAGGCAGCCATACATGACCTCAAAACCCAATTAGGCCAACTAGCTAACTAAGTGGGTGAAATTCAAAGTCATGAGTCAGGTATAATTCCCTCTCAACCATTAGTTAACCCTGGGGATAAAGGAAATTTTAGTTCCATCAACCTTATAAGTGGAAAACAACTAGAATGTAAAATGAATACTCCATTAGAGTCATCCCTTCCTGAAGAAACCTCCACCCCAACCATTAAGAATGTTCCAAATGTTGAAGAACCTTATCCTGAGAGAATCCCTTACAAATGAAAGAGTGTGAATATTGATGAGTCAGCTAGCCCAACCATTCCTCTTCCATTTCCTCAAAGGGCCACCCAACCAATAAAACAAAAGGAAACTAAACTTGGTAAAGAAATATTAGAAATTTTCAAGAAAGTGTAAGTTAACATCCCATTGATTGATGTTTTGAAGAAAATTCCACGGTACACTATGTTTCTAAGGAAGATGTGTACACACCAAAGGCGACTTTGAGGTGATGAGAAAGTGAGCTTGGGAATGAATGTTTTAGCATTAATATATCCATCACTCCCCACCAAGTGAAATGATCCTAGAATATTCTGAATTCCATGCACCATAGGGGAGTATTCTTTTTCTAATGATATGCTTGATTTAGGTGCCTCTATAAATGTGATGACTCACTCCATTTACTCTACATTGCAGGTCAGGGAACTGAAGCCCACAAGAATTATTGTTCAACTAGCTAACCGAAGTACTGCACACCCCTCTAGTGTGTTAGAGGATGTTCTTGTGAGGGTCCAAAATTTAATTTTTCCTGTTGAATTTTATGTGCTTAAAATGGAGGATGATAGGATGAATGGACATGCCCCTATTATATTGGGGAGACCTTTCTTGAAAACCACCAAAACCATAATTAATGTCCACAATGGTACATTATCTATTGAATTTGGTGGTGACATAGTCCATTTAAACATCCTTGATGCCATGAAGCACCCCTCATAAGAACATTCCTCTCTCTCTATTAATTCAATTGATGTACTCCATACCCCTGAAAAAAACAACTTTTGTTTCCCACGACCCCCTTTCCGAGTTTTCTCCATTGATAGAAATGATAGGAAATGATTCATGCATTGATTTTTGTAGTGGTTTAGAAAAGTGTCATGCATGTTCATTGATTGATGATTTCTTGAATACTGATGATCCACTAACTATCGATGATACTACTAAGCTTGTAAAATCTCATTCCTCATCCGAGGTTGATACCATTGAGCAGTTAGATGAGATAAGTGAACTTTCACTTTCACACACACTCCTATCAATCCAAAATCCACCTGAATTAGAACTAAATCAACTACCTCAGGATTTAAAATATTCATATCTTTAGAATGGAAACAAGTTGCCCATCATCATTGATAGTTCACTCCCTCCTGAGCATGAATTGCGACTGCTTGAACTTTTGAGGGAGTATAGACAAACATTGGGGTGGACACTTGCTGGCATTCCTGGTATTAGCCCATCAATTTTTACACATCATATTTTTTTAAATGATGAGGCTAAACCAGTGAGGTAGCCACAACATCGACTGAACCCAAACCTCCTAGAAGTTGTGAAAAATTAGGTAACAAAATTATTGACTCCTTGAATCATTTACGCAATCTCTGACAGCCAATGGGTTAGTCCCATTTAAGTAGGTCCTAAAAAGATTGGCCTTATAGTAATTAAAAATTAAAATAATGAATTGGTTCCAACTCATGTGCAGAATAGCTGGCGTGTCTGTATATACTATCACTGACTAAACCAACACACGAGGAAGGACCATTTACCTTTTCCATTCATTGAACAAATGCTAGAGAGGCTAACGGGTAAGTCCCACTACTATTTCCTTGATGAGTATTCTGTATACTTTCATACCCATATTTCCCCTGAGGATCAGGAAAATACAACCTTCACTTTACCCTTTGACACATTTTCCTATACAAGGATGCCATTTGGTCTGTGCAATGCTCCGGGAACATTCCAACAATGCATGGTTATTATTTTTTCAGATTACCTAGATAATTGGATGGAAGTATTCATGGATTATTTCACTGTTTATGGATCTTAATTTGATGAATGTTTGAGTATTCTTGGTTCAGTCGTACGTCGCTGTATTGAAAATAATCTTGTATTAAATTATGAGAAATGTCATTTCATGGTGCGACAAGGTATAGTTTTGGGGCATGTCATTTCTGAGGATGGTATCTAAATAGATAAATCAATAGTTGATTTCATTTATTCCCTTCCATTCCCCAAAAATATATGGGATGTACGATCTTTCCTAGGTCATGCTGGATTTTACCGTCGTTTCATTCATGACTTTAGTAAAATTGCACTCACCCACTCCCAATTACTCCAAAAAGAAAAGGAATTTTTTTGATAAAGAACGTGAGGAAGAATTTAATATATTAAAATAGAGTCTCACGTCACCCCTGGTAATCCAACCACCTCGGTGGGATTTACCATTTGAGCTCATGTGTGACGCCTCTAACTATGCAGTTGGGGTATTTTTTTTACAAAGGGTCGACCGAGCTCCACATGTCATAGCCCATGCCTCGCGTACTTTGGACCCTACCCAAGAAAATGACACCACAACTAAAATGGAATTCCTTGAAATTGTATTTTCCTTGAAAAAATTCAGTTTATACCTTTTGGGTTCCAAAGTCATTGTGTTCTCAGACCATGCAGCCCTTCGGTATCTCTTTAAGAAACCAGAAGCCAAGACATGACTCATTCGTTGGATGCTCCTCCTTCTAGAATTTAATCTAGAATTAGAGATAAAAAAGGAGTATAGAATGTGGTGGTTGATCATATCAGTAGGATTCCACCATCCTCAGACATTGACTCATCCCCCTATATTCCTATAAATGATATGTTTCCTGATGAGAAATTGAACCGAGTGCAAGATGTTATTCCTTGGTATGCTGAAATTGTAAATTATTTATTAGAATCTTTCATTCTTACTAATTTCAACAAAAACCAAGCCAGTGGAGTAAAACATGAGTCTCGTTGGTACATTTGGGATGATCCCTACCTCTGGAGAAGATGTAGTGATCAATTCCTTAGGCGTTTTGTTCCCAATAGTGAGTTTCAGTCTGTCCTTAGATTTTGTCACACTCTTGCTTGTGGGGGCCACTTTGGTCCCCAACTGATTTCCCGCAAGGTCCTTGATTCTGACCTTTTTGGGCCAACAATATTTCGATATTCTCAGGATTTTTTCAAATATTGTCCTCATTGTTAAAGAATGGGGAATATATCTAAAAGAAACAAAATTCCACAACAACCATTGATCTTTCATGACATTTTTTATGTTTGGGGCATTGACTTTATGGGCCCATTTCCCAGTTCCTTTGGAAACCTGTACTTTCTTTTGGCAGTTGATTACGTGTCAAAATGGGTAGAAGCACGAGCTACAAGAACTGATGATTCTATGGTAGTTGTAGAATTTTTGAGAACCAAAATATTCTATAGGTTTGGCTTACCTAGGTTCATAATTAGTGACCAGGGTTCTCATTTCTACAACAGAACATTACAATCACTTTTGCGTCAGTATGGGGTCGGTCATAGAGTGTCTACTGCATATCATCGACAAACCAATGGTCAAGATGAGGTGTCAAATAGAGAGGTAGAACAGATTCTTGAAAAAACGGTTCAACACAATAGAAAAGATTGGAGTATTCGACTTGATGATTCATTATAGGCCTACCGTACTACTTTCAAAACTCCCATTGGAATGTCACCCTATCGTCTTGTGTTTGGAAAGAGTTTTAACCTCCCTATTTAGATTGTTCATCGAGACTACTAGGCCATCAAACAATGAAATTATAAATTTTATGGTGCAGGTTCTCAAATGAAGTTGCAGATTCAGGAGTTGGAGGAAATGAGAAGAGATGCATATAAAGACTCTAGAATTTATATGGAGTGAACCAAGGCTGCCAACGATCGTCTTATACTTCATCTCCAGTTCCACATTGGGTAGAATGTCCTCCTTTATAATTCAAGGCTGAATTTGCATCCAGGTAAGCTTCGTTTCCCACTAGTTTGGCCCATACGCTGTTATTAATGTATCTCCATTTGGTGTTGTTTAGGTTCAAAAAAAAGAAACCAAGAAAACCTTCACTGTCAATGGGCAATGAATGAATCACTTCCAAAAAGCCCTTTTGGAGTTACTAATGGAGGAAATCCATGTTCAAGAATCAAGATACCAGTGAAACACACCAGATTTTATCTTTCCTTCTCACCCTCTCAATTATTATAGTGAGGACACTGCACATTCTAGGTGTGGGGGGATGGGTACATTCCTCAGTTAGATAGGAATTTTCATTTCTATTACTCTTTCTTCTTTATTCACTTTTTTTCCTTCTTTATGGTATTTTAATTTTTCCCCCATCAGGGGAAAGTAAAAATACCATAAAGAATGGTAAAGAAGAATATTTTTATGAATTTAACATTAGGAAGTGATTTTTAGTGAATTGGTTTTCTGTAAATGATATTAATGGTTGTATCAATGTGAAACATTTGAGATGATTGATTCCCCTTGTGTGAGTAGTTTTGGGAAAACGGTGTCACTAATATCTCTATATAGTTTTCACCAAACCTTGATTTATGAATATTTATTACTTAATATAAGGGGAATATATGTTAGGTTAATATTTTTAAGCATTAAATGATATTTTCATACGTTCGTTCCTTATCCGATCTGTTTCATTACTGTACCAGATTGACCTATGCGTGTGTACCAAATGTCCAACTCTTGTACGCCCTAAAAAAACCTGTGTCTTGGGCAGTTCAAAAACAACTCCTCCTCAACCTTTGATCTTGTTATACCTATTGAAATTATTTTCGTGAGGAGATCAAACAAGGGTTGAGCGATGAGTGTGAGATTTGTTCCAAATGAATCTTCAAAAAATATATAATAAATGATGGGAGTGATGAAATGTGCAACATATGGGGATATCTAGGTCAAGAGATTATGGTTTGAATTTTGGGAATGTTTAAGTGAGTGGGTCTGGAAATATGATTGCAAAGGATGTTGGATGAGTTTGGTATAAAATCATTTAATGTTGAATAATATTAAAATAACCTATATTTATTTGATAAAAGGTGGAAAGAATAGCATGGAATGGTTTTCACACACACACATGGAGAGTTAGTGTAATGGTTGACTTTTTAATTCCTTGCTCATGTTTGTTTCATGAATCTCTTTGAATTTTATTGTGATATGATTTATGAGACATCTTTTTCTATTTTCACAAGGAAGAACTCCTTGGAGTGGTTCGTGCATTGATCATATTACTTTAGTGAATTAAAATTTCCTCAAATGTTAAATATTCATGATGTTGGGAATATATATATATATATATATATATATGCATAATTTTATTTGGATATGTAACTTTTCCCAGGATGTCAAATGTTTAGGTGTGGGGGTGTGATCGTACCACGATTCACTGTGTCATTTTCACCCTTAAACCATTGTATTAAAATAAATTTGTATTGTAAATTCAAAAAATAATAACAAAATTAATTCCATGTTTGAATCATTTATTTTTAGTTTATCTCTATTAAAATGGCCAATGTTACTTGTCTTGAAAATTTCATTGAAGGTGAAGGTGATTTGGAGGTCCCATGTGGATGTCCAAGAAAAATGGGCCAAACTGCGCAGGATCCCAACACACCAGTGGATTAATCCATAGACTTATACTAGATCGTGCATCCAATTAGGCGGAAATTTTTTGGGATGGCCCAAAAGTTTTTGGGATACATTTCATATGATGAAAACTAAGGCTCATTCATCCATCTTATGGACTTGCCGACCTGATCTGTCCAAAACAACAAATCTGCACGGAGTCAAAAGTGGTGTGTTGTGATCTGTCCATATCTCAGGCTATAGGTGTCCAAATTGTGCCAAAATTTTGGTAGAGACAACCAATAGGTGGGGATAAAACTTTTTTATTTTCTCCAAATCGAGATAAGGTTGTCTGGTGGTTGAAATACCTGTGACAAGTGCTTTTAATAATTCTGTGTACTCAAAACCACTTTCCCATTTTTCTATAAAATGGAACATTGGGATCCTCATTTGAAAGTTCGACCAGGAGGAAAAGATCTGGTATTTTGGAGACCCAAGGGATTTCTCTCCTCATACTTGGAGTTCTGGAGTCCCCTATCATCATAGGGTGATCAACAACGAAGAAGGAGTTCCACCCGAGCCTTCTCCTCCTCTCGATGGTGAGCTAAAAGTTGGATGATCATTTAGAGGGAGCTACACATACATGGGAGAGACTTCCAGAACGTTTTACTCTATTGGTTTTCTGTAATTTGTGTGTGGATTATTTTACTTATGTCTTATCTAAACATTTTTATCCTCTGATTTCATTTATTGGGTTTAATTAAGTGAACCACTTTTCATTTCAACACTGATTGGGTTGAAATTTCAAGTGGGAAACTTGAGTTGTTCCGATTGGAAAACACAAGGATCCTCTTTCTCTCACACATAAAAAATATAATAGTTTGATTTGGTAGCCTTTAATCTATTCTTGAAGTCAAATCCTTTACAAAACGATTTTTGTGTCAAGGGTTGGTACTTTGTGCAACATTTAGAGAGGCAAGAGGGGGATCAAGATCTTGATAACCCTCAACCAAAGAATTAAAAAAAATCATGTGAAATTTTCAGAACAATGAACTATCCAAGATGTTTAGTAAAATTGAATTGATCTCCTTATCTCATAATTCTTAATCCTTTACCTTATTTTATCAACTATTAAACTCTTTATGTTATGTTATTTTCATAAAACTGTTATCAAAATCACCCCCCTTTTTATTAATATTTATTAAAAATACACACTATAAGCCCCCAATTCTCCTTGAGAGATGACCTAGGGTATACCCTAAAATATAAATCAACATTAAAAACATAATAAATTTGACGTGCCACGATAATAAGGTCACTGGTAAAGAAATATTTTTGCAATTGGATGAACTAGAGGATATTCGACTTGATTATTATGATAATTCCAATCTGTACAAAGATAATTTTAAGGTTATTCAAGACAAAAAACATCCTATGAAAGTTATTTCATGAATGTGAAAAGGTAATTCTCTTCAATTCATGATTTCAGCATCACCCAGGTAAGCTTAATTCATGATGGGAAGGTCCTTTTATTGTTTCTCATTTTTACCCATTTGGTGGAGTGAAAACCCAAGACCCATCTTTGAAAAGGGAATTCATGGTTAATGGAAATCAGTTAACGCGTCATCATTATTGGACACAAAATCCTGGAACAAGATCGACTTCCACCAGATCCATAACTTCTAGAGTAAACACACCACTGGACGGAGACGACAACCCGACAAATACAAACCAGTGGAACCTCATTCACTTTAAATCTCTCTCTTCCTCTATCTACCTCTTTCTTCTTTATCATCTCTATTTCATTTTTTTACCACTTTCTTCATCAATGTTTTTTTTCTTTCTCTCATTCTATTTTTTGTGGGTGTGTATTTAAAAAAAATACTAAAAAAATTTATTTAAAATTTATTTAAATAAAGAAAAACAAAAAAGAGTAATACTTACTCACCATCCAGTTTTGAAATTTTTTCCAACCATTTTGGGGAGTTAAAAGACACGTTTTCACCTCAAAAATTTGGTATTTTCATCATTAATTTGGACAGAGAATCTTACTTCAAAACCAAAAACTTTTGAATGCTCATTTTTAGATTTGGAAAATGATTTTCCCCAACCATGAAGAAAAAAATTAGCTTTCATGCCAAGGTCACCTATAACCATCTTTTCATTTTGTGTGTTTTCACCCCTAATTGTGAGTATTGAGTTTGTGGACATTCAAGTTGAATTTCCTAATTTTGTTTCCATTAATATGATAGAGTCATTTTCTAAACCTCATGAGAATCACAATATCCATATAGAAACCCATTTCCCTTACATTAATCCTACTTTTGAAAGCCCCTCTAAGTCTATGAAAACCTTTTCTTTGATAGACACATTACAATCCCAATACATTATCCCACCAAACATCTACATGGATTTACATTTCATTATTTATTGAAATTTAAGTGTGTGGTGGGGGGGATGTATTTCATTTTGGGTACCATTTCCTTGATTTTAAATGTGTAATCATATTCTTGAGGGAAATCATCCATTTTAGTTTCTAGGAAAGGTTTTCATTCAGTGAGGTTTGGGAATGTGTATATGTTGATAACATCTTGTACAAAGGATGTTGGAAAGTGTGAAAAAATTGAAAAACTTTGAAAAAAAATTAAAAAAATATGAAAAACATGGGTTGTGTCTAGAGAGGGTAAAATAATCACTCTTCTTAAACCTTTGATCTTGTTGTAACTATTGAAATCAGTGTCATGAGGAGATGAATCGTGGGTTGTGAGATGAGTGTGATATTTGTTTCAAGTTCAACTTTTGAAAAAAATCAAAACAAAAAGAAAAAGAAAAAAAAGAACACTTTCCATATATATTCTTGTGTCATTGGTGTTGATTCAATAAGTTTCTCTTATGACTTCTCTATTCCTTATGGTTTTATGTTTCAAAAATCACAAAAAAAATTTATAAATTCCATTTTTCTTATAGATTTTTCATTCAATTTTACTTACATATTTTTCATTCAATTTTACTTATAGATTTTTCAAACCATTTTACTTATAGATTTGTCAATATGTTTTTCTTACAAGTTTGTCATTCCATTTTTCTTACATATTTTTCATTCCATTTTACTTATAGATTTGTCATTCTCTTATACTTATAGATTTTTCAATATGTTTTTCTTACAGATTTTTCATTCTCTTTTCCTTACAGATTTTTCATTCCGTTTTACTTTAAGATTTGTCATTCTGTTTTACTTGCAGTTTTTTCAGCCCATTTTACTTACAAATTTTTCATTCTGTTCTACATACAAATTTTTCAATATGTTTTACTTACACCTATAACATTAGAGTGTACTTATGATTCCAATGTATTGTTTTACTTAATCCTACGCATTACCTTTTTTCATTATACCGATTCCAGTAAAAATGATATACTGATTTCATGATAACGGTACCCAAAAACAATGATACCGGTTTCTCAATCCGATTTTCATTTTCTTAAGAATCCATTTTCTTGTTAATGTTATATTTGTTTAATATATCATTTAAATATTATAAGATTCTAGGTTTTCTTATACTTAACATTTACCTTTAAGTTAACATCATTTCTTATATCTGAAACAATGTTGTTCAATCTATTATAAACTAATCATTGTCTGTTTGACATGTGTCCAAGTCCCTCCACAATTTAAGGAAAATATGACCATTGGATTGGAGATGACCGTTGAGAATTTTTTTATATAAATATAATTTCATTTGAACAAGCTATGTGTGGAAGAATTTTATTTATGTGAAAAGGCTGTGAAGTGATTTCTAGAGAGAGGTATACTCTTACAACTCTCAGTGCTTTGTGCAGATGTTGTGAACAACTTGTTTAGACATGAATATCTTGCTCATACTTTTTTGTGAAGACTCTGATCATGCTGATTATGGGCTTACGAGTTTGGAAGATAGAGGTTCCGATTTCCTTCTAAATAGAGGGCTTGCAGGGATAGAAAGATAGATATCGATCTTCATATTGAAGGATTATCTGGGTTTGGGTAAACAAAATTTCTTGAAAGTATAAATCAAGGAACCTTTATCCAAGGTTGTTGGATACCCTTCTATTTGGGTTAAAATAATCTTCTTGTTACTTGTTTTCTATTTCATGTTGTTTTTATTCCACTTCAATTTTACCTTTGTTTAAGTTAGAAATTATAACTTTCTTATACATTCTAATTCTATTACTCTGATTATATATTAAATATTCTATATGCTTTAAGGTAGAATATTTCTTTTAAGAAAATATTTCTTATGTTTTTATCTTAAGGTTGTAAAGTTTAAGAAAATGTTTCTTTAAGAGGGTTTGTGAATATTTTTTCAACTTTGTTAAACTAAGATTTCATAAAGTTAAAATCCAACCTTAATAAATAGATTCCCTTAAGGGTAATAAATGTTATTTAAGAAAGTTCTCTACCCACTCTATACGTTCCAATTTTTTAAAGTATACAATTCACCCACCTCTTGTATTTGAGAATCTCATTATACTTATTCGATCCTATAATTGTTATCATAGAAAGGTCTTTGAAATACTTATATTCACATATAAGTTGTCTTTATCAAGTCTTCATTGTTCTTAACACCTTTATATTTTTAAAAAAAGTTTTATAATCATTTTCTACTGACATTTTCTATGGAAAAAAATTTCTTTTAGTATGGTAAGAATACATGTTGGTTCTATGGAGAATCTCAATCCTACTAGACCACCGATCTTCGATGGAAATTACTATGATTAATGGAGAGAGAAAATTAATACCTTCATGATAAACACAGAGGTATACAACTATATTATATTAGCTGGAGATTATAAGATTCCTGATAAAGAACATAGAACCTTTACTAATCCAGAAAAGTTTGAATATCATATGAACATTAAGGTACATAATATTTTGATTTGATCCATGACTAGAGATATATATAGCCAAATTTCATCTTGTGAAGCTGTAAATAGCATTTGTAAGAAGCTTGAAGTAACTCACTTTGGAACTTCTAAATTCATTGAAACTAGAAGATCCATGCTTAGAGCTGAGTATCATGGTTTCTACTTTCCTTATGGAGAACCCATATGTAAGGTACAAAAATGATTTATTTCTGTTGTCAATAGCTTATAATCAAGGGGTGAGAAATGTTTAGATGATGGGATTCTTGAAGAAAATATTATATACATCATGCCTAATGAATGAGAATCCAAGAGGATAACTATAGATGAGAATAGGAATGTTACTCAGATTTCTCTTGATGAATTTGTTGGAACTCTTCTTCAACATGAAACTAGAATGAAGAGAGTTACTAATAATATTAAGAAGAAGAATGGAAATGGAGGTGTTTATTTTACAACTACTTCAAATAAAATGAAATACAAGACTCTGAATAAAGTTACTAGATCGTAAACTAAGAAGGTTGTTATTCAATCTGAATCTAGTGAAAGTAAAGCTTCAAAAAATGAGTTAGCCAATCTTGCTCGAAGGATGAACAATATTGTTGGTAAAAATAACATTAAATATATATACAAGAAAAAAGACAAAGAAGAAAATAAATATGGAGAAGTGACTTGTTATGAATGCATAAGAACCTGTCATATTAGACCTGATTGTCCCATTCTTAAGAAAAGAGACAAGAAAGATAAGAATTATGAGAGGAACAAGAATAAGTTCTACATATCAAAGCATAAGAAAGTATTAAAGTACAATGACACATGGAGTGATAGTGGTGGAGACTCATATGATGAATCTTCATATTATGAATCTTCTAAGAAAAAAATATTGGTCTATTAGCCAGAACTCCATTTCAAAATCATTGTCTTATGGCTAAGGTATGAACTGCCAAATCCTTAACCAATAGGTCTTTAAGTGAAAATTTTCCGGATAATGGTTTTTGTTCAGATTAAGAATCCTATACATCAAAAAATAATAATGATTTACCTTCCTATAAGTAAGTTTCTATATTTTATGAGTTGCTTGAAAAGAAAAATAGTAAAGTCTCTAAGAAACTTAAAAAATAAAATTATAGAGAATTTATTTTAACAAAAAAAAAATCAGATCTTACCAAAGATCTTGATAAGAAAAATGATGTTTTAGAAAATCTTTCAAATAAACTTGAGGAAGTTAATTCCAAAAAGTATAAAAATTTTATGGATTTTAAAAATATGTTTTTTTGATAAAGATGCCTTAGGGAATAAACTTAACTCTAAATATATTATTATAGATAATAAAAATTTAGTCTTGAGAATAAAGTTTGTAATATTTTCCTTGAAGAAACTTCTTGAAGACATTACATCTGGTAAGGAAAATTTTGATAATATGTATTCTCATATCCGACCTCATGGTAATAATCAAGGATTAGGTTATTCCCATGAAAACCCAATTTTTAGAAATAATTATTTTGTTCCTTCAAGAGCTCCCTTTTTCACTAAATGTAAAATTGGTGGGTATTGGATGAATAACTGTTCTTCAAATAATGTTCAATCCCTTGGGTTTCATAAATATTACATTTCTAATCAAATTTGGATACTGAAAATTTTATTATCTAACAATTCTAGATCCAAAAAATTTTGGATTCTAAAAACCCAACTCATTCATTTTCAGGATAATGAAGTAAGTTCCAAAAAAGTATGGTACATGGATAGTGAATGTTCACAGCACATGACTGGTAACAAAGTATTTTTCAAAAATATTTTAAATACTAATGGTGGAAAATTAACCTTTGGAGATAACTCTCAAAGAGAAATTTTCAGTATAGGTAACATTATTCTTCTTGGTAAAGATATTAGTTCAAATGTTATTTTTGTAAAAGGCCTTAAGCACAACCTCACAATCATAAGCCAATTATATGATGATGGTTACCTTGTGAATTTTATAAATGATAAACGTTTAGTTCACAATTCCAAGGGTGAGTTTATTCTCTATGCCCTTTGGCATGAGAATGTGTACACCTTAATCCTAGAAGATCGTAGAAGTAAAGATATACCTTGACAAAGTGAAATTGAAGATCAATCTTGGTTTTGGCATAAAATACTAGGACACTATAATTTATGGAATATTAGTAAACTTTCTAAGAAAGGACTTGTTAACAACCTGCGAGATCTTAGGTTTGATTCTTGAAAAGTCTGTGATCCTTGTCAATACGGAAAGAAACATATATATAGATTTAAATATATAAGTGATGTTTAAACGTCTAATTCCTTATAGTTGGTGCACATGGATTTATTTGGTCCAACACAAACTGGATGTATCAGAGGAAAATGATATGTGTTTGTCCTAGTTGATGACTACACTAGATTTACTTGGGTCTATTTTAATGCAAAGAAATATGAAGCTTTTTCTTATTTCAAAAAATTTAGAGCTCTAGTTAAAAATGAGAAAAACCGAACTTTGAAAACTATTCATACTGATCATGGTGGAGGATTTGAAAATTTATACTTTGAAACTTTTTGTAGTAAGAAAGGAATTACTCACAACTTTTCAGCTCTAAGAACTCCTCAACCAAATGGTGTTGTTGAAAGAAGAAATTGTATTCTTCAAGAGATGACTAGAACCATGTTGAGTGAATTTTCTATATCTAAACATTTTTGGTCTGAAGTTATAAGTACTACCTGTTATACTATAAATCGAGTTTTAATAAGACCATTTCTTAATAACATACCGTACGAGTTATGCACTGGCCAAAAACCAAAATTTTTTTACTTCAAAGTCATTAGTTACAAAGTATTCATCTTGAATACTAAAGATAACTTACATAAATTTTCACCCAAAGCTGATGAAATAATTTTCATAGGTCACTCTACTAACTATAAGGAATGTAGAGTTTTTAATAAAAACACTTGTACTATTGAAGAAACAGTACAATTTAAATTTGATGAAACTGATCCTTTTGTTTTCAAACAACCTGAACTCATTTCTAATATATTTTCTAAAACTGATCACCAACCTTTGAGAGAATATCCTAAATTTAAAGAAAATGTTCAATGAATTTTTTTTGAGACATTTACTTCTGAAGATTTTATACCCTAGGTTTATGAACAGGTTTTACAAAACCCAAGTCATTTGTAACTTAGGAATCACCATAGTGATAATATCATTGGTAATGTTAATCAACCTGTAAGAACTGGAAGTTCCTTAAGGAATGAAGTTGAACATGTTTATTTTATTTCCCAATCTGAACTAAAGAATCCTGATGAAGCCTTGGGTAATGAATATTGGATAAAGTCCATGCAATATGAACTCAATGAATTCGTAAGGAATCAAGTTTGGACCTTGGTTGAATGACCTATGAAAACATATGTTATTGGAGTAAAATGGGTTTTTAGAAATAAATGCGATGAAAATGGAATTATTGTTAGAAATAAGGAGAGATTATTTGCTAAAGGATATAACCAAAAAGAATGTATAGACAATAAATAAACCTATGCTCCTGTATCAAGACTTGAATCTATCTATATTCTTCTATCCTTTGCAGTATTGTTTAATTTTAAACATTTTCAAATTGATGTGAAGTGTTCTTTCCTCAATGGTTATGTAAAACAGGAGGTCTATGTAGACCAACCCCCTGGTTTTGAAGATAAAAAATATCCTAATCATGTTTACAAACTTACCAAAGCATTATATGGACTTAAATAAGCCCATAAGGCTTGGTATGATAGACTTACAAGATTTTTTCTTCAAAATAACTCTGTTAAGGGAACCATTGATCCATCCCTTTTCAATAATAAAATTAATAAATATGTTTTTATAGTAGAAATTTATGTTGATGACATCATTTTCAGATCAACTCATCAATCCTTAATCGATTCCTTTACGAATCATATGATATCGGAGTATGAGATGAGTATGATGGGTGAGTTACCCTTTTTCTTACGTTTTTAAATTTCTCAAAAACCAGAAGAAACATACATATCCCAACATAAGTATATCAAATATCTTATTAATTATTTTTTGTATGAAAATAGTAAGAGAACAAGTACTCCTATCAGAACCTGTAATTATCTTGATATTGATTAAGTAAGGAAACCTGTGGATCAAACATCTTATAGAGGAATGATAAGAAGTTTACTTTACTTAACATATATTCAACCTAACTTAATGTTTTCTATATTCTTATGTGAAAGATATCAAGAAAATCCAAAATAATCTCATTTAAAAGATGTGAAAATAATTTTTCAGTATTTAAAGGGAACTTTAGATTTGGGACTATTTTATTCTTACAAATATTATTTTGAACATAATTTTTTTTCAAATTCTAACTTTGGTGGTTGTAAAATGGATAGGAAGATTAAATCTAGATCTTTCCATTTCTTAGGAGAGTCCTTAGTTTCTTGGTCTCACAAGAAACAACATTCTCTAGAACTTTCCACTACTGAAGCTGAATATGTAGCCATTGGAAGTGGTTGTGTTCAAGTGTTGTGGATGCAACACACACTCACAGACTATGATATGAGTTTTACTAAAACTAAAATATTTTTTGATAACACAAGTGCCATTTCCCAAAGTAAAAACCCTTCACATAACTCCCACTCAATGCACATAGATATTAGACATCAATTTCTTAGGGATCACACACTTATAGGATATATTATTCTTCAATTAATCAGAATGAAAGAACAACTTGTTGATATTTTTACAAAACCATTATATTTTTATAGATTTGAATACATTAAATAGAGTCTAGGAATGATCACTGTAAGGTAATCATTAATATCTACTTATTTTTTAAATAATCTCATAACATTAAGATACTTCTTAATTAAGGGAGAGTACATATTATTGTTTGTTTGTTTATTATTTCTCTTTCTATAAGAAAAAATATCTTTATTTATAAAAATATACCTTTCACATAATGGAAATCCATAGAACAGAAATTCTTAGAATAAAAATTCACATAATAGAAATTCATGAAATGGAAATTCACAGAATGGAAATTCACAGAATGGAAAGTCACATAATGGAAATTAATAGAATGGAAATTCATGGAATGGAAATTTGCGGAATTGAAATTCATGGAATCTAAAAATTCCAATAGAATTTATATAATACCAATAAATTCTTTAGAGTATTCCAAAAGGTACACTTTCTTACTCTTAATTTTCTAATTTTATGTTTCAATTTTTCGAATTTCAAGATTTTCAATTCACTATTTACCTTACCTCAAAAGATCATAATTCATATTTTATACAACCATCCTCAACCATCAGACTAGATCAAGTTATTTTTAGTTGTTTGATTATCTTATAGAAGCTGAAATGTCATTGCTATGTCTATATTATGGGTGATTCGTTTATGAGCACCACACCATCTTCTATGATCTCTGTGCCTAAGTTCTATTGCCTTCAAATTCTACATTCGGATTCCTTAGTCTCTTACTCTATGAATGTCTCTGAAATAATCAACAGATCAGATATTGATTAACAAGGAAAGAAAAGATTGGTCCATATTTAGAGAAATACTGGTATGACCAAATTTCTTTGCAAAGTATGACTCCCTCATTTATAAGGTCATAATAACTAACAGATGGGAATGTATATGTGTGGCTAGAGAGAAAAGTTAGGATCTGTTTTACCCTAACCTAGTAATAAAATTCTATGAATCCTTTATTTTCATTAAAAAGGATGGAAAAGACTTGTTTACGTTTAAATGTTATGATAAGACTTATAAAATTCCTTATAAGAATGAAGAAAATGTTCTCAAGATACCATATAAAGGAGAAGCTATTCTCTGCTCCCATAGACTTCCCTCAAAGGAAGGGTTTTTTTGAAAAATACAAGGCTCTAGATTACCTTGGTCTTAAGGATATTGAGAATCCAAAGATTACTAATCTTACTAAAAATCACAAGCTGGTAGCTCTCTGGATGCAAGGATTTCTTATTCCAAGGAAAAGGGATAAGACTCTTTAAATATATGTGATATATTTTTATTATATTTTCTTGTCAATTTAAGTAAGATCAACTTGATTAAGTAAATCTTTCTCACCATCCATGTAGTAAAAGTTAGAACCATAAGATCTCAGATACTTATGTATCTGACAACTATCTCTGGGATAATCATAACAGGCCTTCAAGATCTGAATTTCCCTTATCGATCAATTTCTAAGATGTTCAAGATTTTTTTCGCTCGGTGATGATACGCTTAATAGAATGAAGGTAGAGTATTTACCAGAATAATTTTTTTTTTATGAAATGGTTGTTCAGAATAAGGTTGATGTTCCAGAATCGTCAAAATTGGTACCTAGGAAAAGGAAACATGAAGAACCAAGCTTAACAACACTGGTTTATGCTGATTCGGTATCATCACCTCCTCTTGTAAAGAAGCCCAAAGAGTATTCTCATGCAATAGTTTCAATGTAGAGAGAGATTATAACTACCAGAAAGGAAGGCGATCCTTCCTTTGGATTAAATCCTATAGAGGCTAAGGCCTTAAAAATTAAGCAAGATGAAAATATTGAAAAAGAAAAGAAGAAAAAGTTATTGAAGAATAAATCTTCATAATCTCAAGTATGTAATTCTTTACTAAAATCAGTTGGGAATAAATCTCAAGAATTACTAGAATCTTGAGGTATTCATAAGAAATTGGATGTCACTCTGGAAATTCTGAAAGTGAATAATGTCTTGACAATATTAGAACCTTTTCATGAAATGGAAGATCCAATCCTTCAAGAAGACATTAATGATATTCTAAGGTAAGTGGAAGTGTGTCATGGAACACCTTAAACTTCAAAATCTATTTCTAAAGAATAATATGAAGTTGAATTTGAAGATGAAGTTAAAGTTGAAGTGGAAGAAGAAGAGAAATCGAAGTTCTAACAACCAGATGATGAAGGGGAAGAGATCTAGAAAGAATAAAGACAAGAAGGAAATCAAGAAGAAAAGTTTCAAGGGGTTGAAGATGAGTAGAGAGATCTTAATGTCATCCAAGTATTCAATGAACAAACCCCAATTCAAAATTATATCAAAGGTAAGAGTGTTATGGTTGCCTCATATGATAAATAAATTCCCCAAAATTCTTCCAAAAGGATAGAGAAACTGGATTCATTTTCTCCAAGAAGTGATAATAAAGGAAAATATGATTCAGACTCCAAATCCTCATATTCTATTGAGCATGACATTGTCAATATATCTTTATGAAATTTGGTTAGAACTATTCCGGTTCATGCAAATATAGATTCCCAAAGTCAAATGATGCAAGAGACCCTTAATCAAAAGATTGAATCTACTAATATGTTTATGAAAATGGTGGATAATCAAGAAGAGGACTTCAAAAATATTTTGACTGATTATAAATCTCGAAATGTGACTTGCAAGAAATTTTTTAGTCGCACCAAAACCATAAATTAAGAGCTTAGACAGTTCAATGACATCATGGATTCAACAAACGAAGCTTTCAATACTTTTGAATCCATGTTCAACAAAGTTAGAGAATCCATTTATGAAAAAGTAAGCCAACTCAATTCCGTTGATCGGTTTGTAAGTAGTAAAAAAGAAGCCAGATCAGAATTAGTGAATAAGGTGGCTGCTCTAGAGGAGTTCATTAAAAATCAAGAAGATAGAATCAATGCTCAAGAATAATTGATATTGTCCGTAGAAAAGAAGAACTAGGATCAGGAGATTTTTTTTTGAAGAAGCTTCAATAAGATCATAATAAAGTGAAGAAACATAAAGCCTTGATAAATAAAATGTTTTCTAATCAAAAGAAGGATAAATGATTGTTTTCTTACATTTCGGTGTTTTGTTGTAATCTAAACTTCATTTCCAAAATTTCCTTTAGAATTTTCTTGAATATAATTATTTTTTTTCACATTTTTGTTTCCTTAACCTTACATGAATATCTTATACTTATCCATTCCTTTTTGAAAATCACAAAGGGAGAGAATTTATATGAAATAAGAATTCAATGAAGACTTAAAAGGAGAAGAATCTATTAAGGGGGAGTATGGTAAGAAAGAATAATGCCTAAGTAAGGGGGATTTTCTTTTATGAATAGATGTTTATTTAACGGGGAGATATTTATTAAAGAAATAAAACTGGATGATAATGTTCAAGAATATGATCCTTGGGAAACATAACGTAATGGAAATTTAGTCGTATTCATCCTATATTCCTTTCATATTGGGAGATAAATTTTTCATACTTGTTTTTCTATGTCAATATATTTATCCCAAGAAAAGTTGTTTGTTATTTCTAAAAAGTGGGATATTGTTTAGTTAATAAGGTTCTCTTATGACTTATACATTCCTTATGGTTTTATGTTTTTAAAATAACATACACTTTTTCTTAAATTCAGTTTTTCTAACAGATTTTTCATTCCAATTTACATACAGATTTTTCATTCCATTTTATTTACATATTTTTTAATCCGTTTTACTTGCAGATTTTTCAAACCTTTTTTCTTATAAATTTTTCATTCCATTGTTCTTGCTGATTAGTCATTCCATTTTAATTACAGATTTTTCATTCTGTTTTACTTACAGTTTATTCAATCTGTTTTTTCTTACAGATTTTCCATTTCGTTTTTCTTACAGATTTGTCATTCCATTTTACTTACATATTTGTCATTTTGTTTTAATTACAGATATTTCAATCTGTTTTACTTAAAAAAAATTCATTCCATTATAATTACAAATTTTTCATTACGTTTTTCTTACATCTTTAACATTATGGTTTACTTAACATTCCAACGTATTGTTTTACTTCAGCCTATGTGATAATATTTTTCATGATACCGATAATGGTAAAAATTTCATACCAATTTTATGATACCAGTACCCAAAAACAGTGATTCCGTTTTCTTAATCTGATTTTCATTTTTTTAAGAATCAGTTTTCTTGATAATGTTAGATTTGTTTAATGTATCATTTCAATATTATCATATTCTATGTTTTCTTATACTTAACATTTACCTTAAACTTAACATCTTTTATTATACATGAAATGATGTCGTACAATCTATTATAAACTAACTGTTTTATGTTTGACACATGTCCATGTCCCACCAAAATTTATGGAAAATATGATCGTTGGAGTGAAGCCAACCATTGATAAGTTTTTCCTATAAATACAAGTTCTTTTGAATGAGCTAAGTGTGGATGAATTTTATGTATGTGAAAAGGATGTGAAGTTATTTCTTGATAGAGAGGCTCTTACAACATTTAGGGCTTTGTGTGGATGTCTTGAAAAACTTGTTTAGGTGTGAACAACTTTTCCAGACATGCTTTATACAAACTCTGATCATGCTAATCATGGGATTCTGGGTTTCGAAGATAGAGGATCTTATTTCTTTCTAAGTTGAGGGCTTTCAAGGATAACAAGATGGATACCAATCTTTGGATTGAGGGCTTATCTGGGTTTGGGTAAGACAAACTTTCATGAAATTATAAATCAAGGAACATTTATCCAAGGTTTTTGGATATAATTCTATTTGGGTTAAAAGAGTCTTCTTGTTACTTGTTTTCTATTTCACATTCTTCTGATTCCACTAAAATTTTAAATTTGTTTAAGTTATAAATTATAACTTTATTATACATTCTAATTTTCTTACTCTGATTATATATTAAAGATTATATACACTTAAAGGTATAATCTTTCTTTAAAAAAACCTTTCTTATGTTTTTATCTTAATGTTGTAAATTTTAAGAAAAAGTTTCTTTAATATGGTTTTTGAATATTTGTTTAACTTTGTTAAACTATGTTTTCTTAAAGTTAAAAGTTAACCTTAAGAAAAAAAATCCCTTAAGGTTAAGAAACTTTCTTTATTAAAGTTCTATACCAACTTTAAATGTTCCATTTTTTTTAAAGTATAAAATTCACCCCCCTCTTGTATTTGAGCACCTCATTATACTTATTTGATCCTACAATTGGGAAAATTATTGTGTTTTTGAAATATTACATCTTCTCATTACCATCAAATTTTCTTCCACTTTTGTGTTTTGATTCACACAATTTTTCCCTTGTAAATATGTGTTTACATTTCATTCCATGTTTTATTTCAAAAATATTGTGCATTTTATTCCATGTTGGTGTTTTAACCCTCTTTCTACTATTAAGAATACTGAATTCCTATCGTACCATAGCCACAGAAAAACTCTTTCAAAATAACTCTTTATTCTTGTGAATTTTAGGATAGGGAAAGTAAGCTGAGAGCTCTTTCAAACTCTATGATTTTCACTTTTGGTTCGTGAATGATTGAACCTCAAAAAATTAATTTTTATCATATTGAGAGGAGCATGTTTCAAGTGCCCACATTTTCCATTTCTAAATTTGAGCGAGAAAAAGAATTGTTTTTGAAATATTATTTTTGTAACTATTTCTGGTGGAATTCAATATGAATGACTAAAATGGTCTAAAACTCCCCTGATTGGGGAAAACAAAATTTAAATATTTGTTGGTGAGTGAAAATGATTTTGTCATGGTTTTATATTTGCTGTACATGAGGACATGAACATGTCTAAGTGTGGTGGATTTGATGTTATTAATATTTTCATAAATTTTTATACACCCCCTTTACATATTTTATATAAAATGTGTATAATTTGTGTAAAATATTAGTCTTTAAATATTAAATATAATTTTTCAGAACTATTTTAATTCATCCAGATTCAAGTTAGTTTACTATTTTAATAATAAATATCACCCTAAGGATCCAAATTGTGCATTTATTATTTCTAAAAAATTATTTATTAAATTTCCCACATATCATTAGAAGTAATCATTGGTCAATTCTTCCATTTGAAGTGTCATATGGACCACATAAGAAGGCCCACAAAATCTATGAAGAAATTGGACCAGCCATGAAGATTTAATTTCTGGGATCAATCAGGAAGTCCAAATTACATTATTATCCTCTAAAGCTCAGGGAATAATTCAAGGAGTCATGGAAAAAGTTTTCAGGTCCCAAATCCAATAACAAGGGGCCAAATTATTCTTTTATGTCCATACCACCATTAGGTCTAGGAAATAAAATCATCACACCAAAATTTAATTTTCTCCTTATATACACATCAATTCATGCTAAGGTTATTCAGTTTAAAAGAGGACATATAGGGTACCTACTATATTTAAGAAATAATTTAGATTTGAGAGAATATTCATATTCAAAATTCCATTAACATTTAGGCCATTTAAAAAGAATGGATAGAAAAAGAATTTTTAACATTTTTATGAAAACTACCAAAACTTTGTCTCCATAAGTCCAAATGCCTCAAAATTTTGAGAGTCAACATAAAAAATTAATATATACAACTTTGGAGAATAATAATTCTCTATATTCTCCTGTATGAAATATCAAATTAGCAATGCAAGGGGAGGGGTAGTTTGGAATGCAAATAGTCCACTTCGATGGGAAATAAATCCTTCTCTGTTTCCTCCTTGAAAGAGGATGGAAATTAAGAATTTATGAGGATTAATTTTAATGACCAAGGCTCTTACAAAATCTTAGAAGGACATTACAAAATCAAATTCTCACTTGAGAGACCCTTCCACCTCTCTTCGATTTCATTTACTTTTGTGTTTTTCTTCATTTGTAATCTTGTAAGTGTTGATTTTGAAATTATATTTTAATGAAAGTTTCTTATTCATATTATATTTTAATAATAAAACATATGTTCTTAAATATTAATTCTCTTAAAATATTTTAATTCAAGTCGAAACCCCTTCCCTTCTATTACTTCCTCATTCAACCGAAATTGCATTTTCAATTGTCATCATTGTTCATGTGTGTGTGTTCGACGCATAATTCTTCTCTTGTATCATTCTTTTTATTTTATATTTAACTCACAACCATAAAAATTATAACCATATTATTAACCACCAAAATGGATGAGTAAATATCTCATTGGGGTGATTCATAATTTGGGGATATTAAGTGATTGAGATCCTTCACTAAATGAATATTCTTTAAATTAATATTGTGTATGTTGAACATAATATGTCATAGATTAATGACATATTTTGTTTAGAATGTGGATTCTATGTTTTATTTGAACCACAAGTACACTACCATAAACAATTAATGATAATGATTAGAACCCTAAGTTATGATACACCTTGGATTAAATATTTGACACTTCAGAATTCTGATCAAAGACATATTTTTAAGTGGGTATTAATTTAATGAAATATAAAGAAAAGATCAATGATATCATAAACAGAAGTCCCAAATAATGAACTCATCCCAATATTTATCAATTTGTTAAATCAAACATCATCCATTAATCAATTTCATTTAATCTCTTCAAACAAACCCCCCCAAATCAAAATACAATCAACTAAAAATAATCGACTATTAAAAAGTATCATCACTGAGGATTCGACCCGAGTACTGATATACACATTAGCATAGCACCAAAACCATGAATGGTAAAAAGATGAAAATCGGTCGTGCTTTCAGTGGTTCAAGTTCTTTATGAGTTCATTCCAAATGGGTTGCTCATGTGCCAAATAGTATACTCTATTAGTGCACCTGTGTCAGTTGTTGGTACGATCATCAATTTTCCGACTTGATTCGACTCGTCCACTCGTAGTTTTTTCAATTTTATGTTTGCCATCCCCCAACCACTTCCAACATCAACACTGATGGAACAGTTGTAGTGGATGTTTCCTTGTCCCACTACCTCTACTACCTATATTATACTGATTTCCCCCAATAAGTATCACATGACTATTAGATAGAGTATTTGAAACTTCCCCCACCTTCAGAATTGTCATATAGAAGGTAGAAACACTATTAGAAGAGTACTAACAAGTCCACTCCCCCTATAGTTGTGATGTGGTATTAGTGAATGATCCATGAAACCGATGACCAGTCGCCTAGTACTTAAACATTGTGGTGGTGACTCTCTCCTTTCGGTGCCCATTGCGCAACTCAACCCCCAGCTACTATATATATATATGTATATGTATATGTATATGTATATGTATATGTATATGTATATGTATATGTATATGTATATGTCTATGCGATTCAGATGTGTGATATTCCCAATTCCAACAATGCTGAACAACTCAGGTACTCTTCTAATAGTGAACTACTGAAGAATAACCGATTCATCCAAGTACCCAACAATTTCATGGGGAATCCTCAGTACTCTTCTAATAGTATATCAACACTATTAGTAGAGCACTGATGACCTCCACCTTGTTCCATTGTGGAACATGGTTAGTACTCTTTTAATAGTGAACTACTATGGAAGGGAAGGCCAACCACCACCAACCACCTTATGGTCATGTTCGTTGGCATTTCAATGTCATTCAAATAGACATATCACTCTAGAGTACCCCCATTGGAAAAAGGATAGCTAAGAGACTAACTCAATAAACACTTCTGGCCACTCGTTGAAACCCTAATCTACTGCTAGCACTTCCTAAGGAAACAGAATTGAAATACTTTACTCATGTAAGCATTCTCTCTTCTGAGCAAACCCCAAGAATAGTAGCCACGACTAAACCATATATTAAAATAATGTCCCACTACTAATAACACCAACCTTGTCATATCCTGGAATACATGAAGTATCCTAGACCTAGGAGGACCATGATGGAATCATCTCATCATTTTGGTACATGAATTATAGTCCTATGACATTTTCGGTTAAAACTCACCCTATACCAGCGATCAATGACACTTTCGATCATCCATATGGTGGATTCCAAGCCAAACTCATAAACCAGATCTGATACCCCCACGTCCTTACACACTAAGATAGTTTCTTGGGAACCGTATCTGACGATATGGGCTCTATCTCTCTTAATAGTGGATCTTTGCACCGCACCATCTGTCTTGTACAAATGATACCAGGATAGTATTTGAATAGAGTACCCATGGAGTCAAACACCTCCTAGAATCACATATCCATTTATAATTCTAATGCACCATCACCCTCTACCTTGGGAAATTTCGATTTTTGGTACGCACTAATGAAATAGATTTTATGAAAAAACCTGATATACCTGATCATGGTTGGCCTATCACCCATAGCCACTAGTCATCCTAATATTTTTCCACATATTTGGGCTTTGTAAGATATTCTTCGATGGAAAAAATATCCCTGATACCCCCTTCCCAACATGTTCCACCTTCTACACCAATGTCGTTTGAGTGAGTATACTCAAGTCCAATCTCCACATATCTGGAATACTATTCCTAGTCTAGTATAGTGGTGTGTGTGTACTTTCCAAAATTTTTATTCTAGATGATTCCCCACTCAATGGTTGGGAATTATATTTTCTCAAGTGTTTAAATTGAATTGTGTTGCTGATTGTGATTGAGTGGATCTGGAACTCCTGAGATCCCACCCTCTCGAATGCCACCACCAAATCACAACGGTCATGGTCATGTAGCACAAGTAGGAGTTCAACTATCCAAAAATGAAAATACCCAAGGTACCTTCATTCTTTTATAGGGTGGGTATGGTGAGGTGCTCGAGGCCAACCAATAATGGAAAAATGGCCTTCCAACTGGTGAAACCCAAACACTGTATTTTGGACCCCACCTAGTTCTTATATATATTAAGGCCATTACCTACTATATCACAAATCACACTAGTAATATTTATGCCATCTCAGGAGTTCATTAGAATTCAATGATGGGAATATAAAAACAACTCAACATAGATACTTGAACGATGACATGAAACCTACCTACAATATATAGTAAGGAGTGATTTGATAAACATGTGAACCATTCCTGAAAGCAAAAGAGAATCTCATACTAGATATAAGATATATGGTTGGGAAGGGGGGGTGGATGTCAATATAATATAGGTAGTAGACTTTAATGACTAGAAAATGGTTGGGGTATTGGTAAAGAATGGAATGTGTCTGGTGATACCTTATCTGGATGGACTCCCTACTTATCCATTCCAAGAAAGTGTGATTCCACCATGTATCCATTTTCACCTTTTAAAATATGGTCCAATATAAATGTAGTAATTAGTGGTGTTGTGATTGAGATGGTAGTTGGGGGTTGTGGTTTGGAGTGAGTGGATCCATTTCATTGAAGGAATTCAACTGCTAGGGCCATGAAACCCACCCCATTAGAGTGTGTCCAGACCTAGGAATGGAGATATAGTATGCTAAGATTACTATGCATAACCAGATGAATTATGTCCAATAGATGAAGAGCTAAGGATATCAAACCAATTTGCTTCCTTCATACATATCATTTTGAGGTTAGGTATTGAGTTTTTTCCCGAAAAGGGATAAGGTCTCGCTTGTTTAAATATCATATTCCCCAAGAAAGATCATATCAAACAGGGGCTCTTCCCTAGTCTAATAGTGGGACCTCTCAATAGAAGTAAAATAATGCACTCTTTGTCCATGACTACTGTAGTATATAAATGCTTATGTAATAAAATAAGTGGTTCTTGTATAAGAAAAATAATGGAGTATCTCTACTATTTCATTAACTAGAGAAGGAGAAAGTTTACATATTAGTACACACATAATTGTGTAAGAAATACTTTTATTCATCCCTCAATAGGGATCAAAACCACTACTTGTGTTGTTGGTAGTTGAAAATAAAATAATGGGTATTTAAATTTTCATTTCGTAAAGTCTATACTTATCCTTCTACTTCAACCCAGCAGTATAAGGGATTAGATTCTCACTTATAACTTTAATTAAAGATATTCATGATTCACTTATTTAAGAATAATAAGTTCACTTCATATCGGCATATTTCTTTAGTTATGACACATCAATCCTGGAACGAAATACATAATCTTATTAGCTATGAAACACAGACCTTGTCTGATTTTGGGAATAAAAAGGTGATTTCATCCTCTAATCCCCATCCCTTTGAAACCTCTCATCAAACTTCCCAAAGCCCCATATTATGTAATGGCCTTCCCTAAACCTGTTTATAAAGGGACATGGAGAATGAGCTCTTCCCTCATTTTCAGAATACCTTATTGGGACCGAACCAACCAACCAAAGGAGATAGACTATAAGGCTCAAATCCCTTTGTTTAAGAAATAATAGTTTCCTATCCACACTTATCTCTCTCTGTTACACCTTCTCTCTCAAACCAGTAATATAAAAAAATTCTCATGCCTATCTATTTCGTGCCTGTTTGATCCATTCAGTATCTTTTCATTACTCTCCACTTTCTTTCTTTGTTCTGGATGATTGCCTGACCTTATATACACCTTCCTTTAATCAGTAATAAAATTTTCCAATCATTCTAAGATGACCTTTTCTATCCCCTGGGAAATGGTAATATTCCTCTCGTATCCTTTCTTTCTGACTTTCCATGATTTCAATCTGGGGGTAAGGATCTGATCAACAATGATCTATACTCCCCAAGCATTTAGATGGACTTAATAATTTTTTTTTTTTAATTTCCTCTCTTTCTCTCTTGAACATGAAGGCAGGATTAGGCCCCCTTATATAGTAACCCTATTCGCTTCTCTTCTCTATCATGCCATTCAATTTCTTTAAAATTATTTGATATAAGGATTCAAGGAAAAATGTAATCTTTGACTTGGAAGTATTTGAAAAGAACAAGGAAAGTTTGACATGAGTGTATTTATACACACTAGTTCTATATTGAAGTTAATACTCTTCTAATTGTGAGATTTGTTTCCTATATCAATATTTAGTCACTCAATTGAGTTAGAAGTATGGTTCTAAAAGATCTGACCCTTTATGGTGAGGTTCTAAAAGATATGACCCTTTCTAAAGGGTGATGTTCTAAAATATATGACCCATTATAAAGGGTCAGGTTCTAAAAGATATAACCCTTTTAAAGGGTGAGGTTATAAAATATCTAACCCTTTTTAAAGGGTGAGATTCTAAAATATCTGACCCCTTCAAAAGGGTGAGGATCTAAAAGATCTGACTCTTTCTAATGTGTGAGGTTCTAAAAGATCTAACCCATTCTAAATAGTTAGGAAAGAGAATAATTCTTTGACTATTTTCCATTTTATAACTGACTTTTTTTACTTTACTGCATAAAGGAAGATCTTGGAAACCAATTTCTATATAGTCATCTCGGAGGGATACTCCTTCTCATAGGTAGGGTCGAAAAGAGTTTTTGATCTAATCTTTTTCTTCAGTACACTTCTAATAGTATGGTCTTCCTACAGATGGTGTATAGATCATACTAATCGATTAAAGATCCATGGGGGGACATTGAAATCCAAGAAACCAAAGGGAATTTTTTTCAGAGCTATACAGGAAAGATATATGCTATGAGAACTAGACCTTGTCCTGACTATAGGAAGAAATCCTAGTCCCAAATAACCAACCCGGGATTTTACACTCTCTAAAAGAGAGATATATATATTATTCAACTACCAGTTAGTGAGGGTATCCTTCTTTCAATTCAATAGATATTGGACCATTTCTGTATTGATCAAACCTCTTTTATAGGCCTTCACGTGAATAGTGATAAAATAATTTTATATCTAGGCTTCAAACATGACTATGAAGAATGTCCCTCTAATGAATATTCTTTTTCAAGCATCTTTTGTGGAAGATCTCATTTCTTAGATAGAGATATTAACACACAAACAAATAATAAAAACTTTTACTGGTTCTCCCTCACATCGGTCGAATATTGTTATCTTAAGAAAAGTTCATGAGATCTCTTTCAAATAATCCAAGATGGAAACAGAGGTTTCTATCCCAACGGGAGAAATAGATATAAGACGAATCCCTCTCTTTATTCATTCTTTCCTAGACTTACATATTTATATAGTTATAACAAGATAATGAACTGAGAAATCCTCTTTGAGAATCTATTATTGTATCATTTTCTATACTATTTATATTTTAGTAGATATGGGGTTGGTGATCAGTGTACTATAGTACTATATCAAAACTGGTTAGTAAGATGACCAACAATATCGAATTTCTGCTGACCTTAACTTTCTCGCATGTTCTTGAAGTGCAAAAAGTTTATAATAGTCTATATCTTAAATGTTCTCTACTACGATGGAAGATGGGGGAGAACTCAACTTCAAATGGATAGAGATTTCCGATTGGGGGAAGGGAACTGACAATTGACTGGACTGAGTGATTGAAAGAAAAAAACTATAGGGATGAAAGTTTAGTCAATAGTCCCTGATATTATTCTTAGGTCTAGGTTCTCTATTATATATATGAGATAGGTAGGATTATATTCTATAGTCGAACTCGAGGTGACACTGACCACATAGTTAGATAGTGCATCTACTGAAGACAGTCTATCATTCTTGAGGGGGATGAATATTTTATTTTTTCAACATATTTCCCTTTATTGATGAAAAAATTATTTGAGACCACAAATTAACAAGTTCATTGAATTAAATAAAAGTTAATGTTGATCTATCAGTACCATAAACAGACCTTTAATAAGGTGATAGGAAAACAGGGAAGGAAGACAAGCTCGTGAATGCGAGTTCTTCCTATGAAAGAATCACTAGTCAAAGGGAACACTAACTATATTATACTGAGATTTACGGATTAGGTGACACTATCTAAAAGGTTTTGAATTATTCAACAATAAATAAATGAAGGAAATAAAGGAAAATAGAAAAGAACTAGATGTGTATCCATCAAGGGGCCACTTCCCTCCTGTGGAGAGTCCAATGGATCATTTACTGCTTCATATTTTGAGTTTGAATCCTAATAACATTATTTTCTATAGAATTTTATTTCTCCAAAGCGGGGATCCCATAGTCTCATCCTCCATTCTTCTGATTCCAAGTCTTCATCGAGTTAGGAATCGTAAATGGTTCTCTGATTCTCCCTTCCAAGCCCCTAGACCTTTGGTTCGGATGTCTAAAACACTACACCAGCTGACATACATATCTTTCAAAGATGACTCATCTAACTCAACTATTAGAATATAATAGGCCCCATCTAATTCAGAAAGTAGGGTGGTCAAATCCCTAGTTGGGGAAGTTGGGAATCACATTTAGTTCCTTGTTTCTACCATATGTACAAAATAAGAACCCTAATAGTTGATCCCAAATCTATTTTCCCCTTTATAAAGAACAAAATTAGCCTACCTTGTACACATCAGAGTGGGAGGTTTCATGAAAAAATAATAAATATGGGATTTATTATTAGTTTATATAAACATTCCAATGCCACTTCGATTACATTTCCCTTTTTCCAAGGGTATGTTTTCAAAATCAATGCAATGATTCCATCCCGAAGAGCTGGACAATGATCCACAATTGCATAAACATAATTAAGAATACCATGAAAATAACAAGTATGAAATCCTATCAACTAGGATAAGTGTAATATTGTTACGTGTCTCTAGTGAAATGATAATAAGAGACTAATGGGGCAATGAGTATAGTGAACGATCACCCCCCATTTCAAAGTTAGGTTACTTTTTTCTTATCATTGATTCCTTATATTTTGAGTCTACTTTATCTTATGAGCATTCATAGGTCCATAAGAGAAAGGAAAAATGTCTGAGTGAATCGAAGAAAATAGAGGGAATTAGTAATAAGATTAATTGTTAGCCTCCCTTTATGCAGAGGGAAGTGAAGAGATTCATTATATTCTTCATCCACTTGAGCTAAAAGTTAAGAATAACTATGACTTAAAGAAGTTATTCAATGGGGGAGAATTATAAAATTCAAATTTAATAGAAATATATTTCTTTCAATGAGGATTTTGGTATTTCCATATCCTTTGATATTAATTGAAATTTGACACAGAACTAGTGTCATATTTCCATGACTATGGATGAATACTATTTTTTTGATTCAAAAGAATAGGCTAACACCCTGGAAAGATAGAAATCATGTGATGTTCCTTTATATATAACTACTATAATAGGGGTGGTCAACCACCTAGTGATCTATAACTAATAGACAGGTGGTCAAGCTCTATACAAATGTGAAAACAACCTTTTCAATCCTACCAAGGAAGGTAAGTGGGTCTATAATAAATTCCAAATCTAAGATATCAAGTTATGAACCTACTATACCTTGTAGTTATTAAATATACCATTCGAGGGTACTAATGGAAAATCCAAGGTCAGATAGTTGTGGATATAGATCTAAAAAGGTGTAAGATCTAGGATACAGACCGAGGGTGATTTCATATTATTAAAGAAGGAGCTACACTCTTTTATAACTATTTATTCTATTCCTATTTTATGTAATTATGTATTCGGAATGAGTTTTACATCCTTATGGTACTTTGAACCAATAGGTAGTCCCACTACATCTCCCACTCTATATCTCTTTATTAGTATAATGGTATCATTAGCCTAAGCTAATTCCAATCACTTATGGCCTACTTTCTACTTGGAGTAAAAGTCGAGTGTGCGACACACCATTACCTCTCATCATGATAGTCCATTTACTCACCCACCCACTTTAGCCTTAAACTCAAATTTGGATTCAGCTTCAACCTTGGCACCTGGTTGAACATAAGGAAGGGGGACCTGGATCACCCACATTTAGTAGTGTCATTAGCACGGAAGGAGGGAAAGAGATCACACCGCTTAATCAAACTAGAGTATCTGTAATCAATGAAATTTATTCTTTTCAAGTTCAGTGAGATATTTGAACATATAGTGTTTAGTATATAACAATTTGGATATCTTGAGATCACCTAGTATGGGATGAAAATTTTTATGCATATAATAGGTGTACATCCCTCTTTGGGGGATGAAAATGCATTAAAAAAATAAACCTTGTCCAATAACCATTAGAAGCATTTAGAATCATGGATTAGTCGAAACCCTATCCATTATACTTTATCAGATAAATAATATAAACAAGATGGTACTTATATACATAGAGAGATATAGAGATAAAGTGAGATGGGGAGTGTCTAGAATCAAAAGAGAATCCAAAGGAAGTGATATTCATAAAATATTATTAAATAAAAACAATACTAATTTGGTTGATGTGGAAGTCCTCATAGCAGGAGGGTAAGAATATTAGGTCAAAAAGTGGAAATATTTTAGGAAAGTGCATAAGAACTATGAAATTGATTATTCCACAAAAATGGGTACATAGGAATCTTGGGGAAGCCACGTTCCTATGCTTATAAAAGGGAAGGTAAGGTCCTATTTGGGTAGAGTACCGACATTCCCCTCATTTTTCTACATTTAATTAAGTTTAACCCTTCTATTAATAATATTCAATAGTAATATAATCAACTACTATCACTTCATTCTAAGCTAATAATATTCTATTACTATTTACTATCAGAATATAATAGTATAGAAGGTGGGGAAAATCCAAAGAGGGAGATAGATAAGAAGGAAGAATTTAGAATTAGGGAAGGTTCTAAAATATCTGATCCTTTCTAAAGGGGAAGGAATAAGAAAAATCTTTTAAGGATGAAGAATAAATAACCATGGATGGTGAGACTGAAAGAAAGAGTCCTTCAGTTTTAGGGAAAGGTAGTTATAGAGGGAGGAATATAAATGAAATCTTTGTCAATAGGACTATAATTTGAGTACCTAGGGTGGGATCATAAAATGGGATATATTCTTAACACATGTGTATCTATTCCATTTTTTAAAACCTAGCTTACAAAATGGGAATGTATATATTTTATGGATAGAAGAATACTAGTTGGAGTGGTTCCCGCATGTTGTATCACAGCCTTGACCCCTGTTCTATATTATCTAGAAACACTTTTAGTGTAATATAAAGAATAAAGTATGCTCGAATTATTCATAGATAGGAGGGGATAAATCTAGTATTGATAGATCACAGACCGAGCTCATACATTCCCTTCTGTATTTGGGAATATGATAAGGATTATCATGTATTACCTCTCTTTCCTAGGAAAGACTCTAGATTCAGGAGGTGGTGTGGTATGGTGGATTGAGTTTGTGAGAGCTTGTGTAGGAATCATCACATAATGGGGTTAGAAAAACAATAGAATTGGGGACTATCCTTCTTTCCCGAACAAGATGATACAATCACATTTTTATTTGTTTGGTCAAATAGGTAATGCATTCAAAGAAGTATTGTTATTACTTTAATAGGATACAAAATGGGACTCTTGAAAGTGGACTTCATGGTGATAGAACATGGAATGATATACCATCTTGAATTCACTTTAGGATTATTTCTTTTCTGACCTTACATTTCACTAGATTCAGAACCAGCCTATAAAGGGGAAAAATTGGAGTCACTCCTCTCATCAGGCTCTTATGAACTCTATTTTTCATCAAACAACACCTTTGGATAGAATATTTGGAAAGATGATGTTTTATTCTTTTTATCTAAATTCGGCTCTGACCCCTCTTAGTTCTTCAAGAGATAACCAAAATTTATAGGTAATCTAGCATATAAAGTCCCATAAATGATGGTTTTTATTCTGTGGCTATGGAAACGTCCATTTATAGAACCATGTTTGTGGTCCCTTTTATCAAATAAAAATAATGGTTCTCATTCATGGCTAGTAAAACTCTCTGATACTATTCATCATGGCATCTCTTCTCTCTATATCACCACATCGTGGTGTGGTATTGCATTGATCAAGTTCGCCATAGTTTTTTATTCAATAAATATGAAATTTTATATGATGATGTAATAATCACTGATTAGAAGGTGTTATACATCTATTGTGACATTTTTTTCCAACCTAGGGGTCACTATATCAACCCAAAAGTCATTGATCTCTAAGACTGAGGCCAGGGAGTTTGAAAAGCATTTCTGGGTTTGAGGGATGTTAGTGGAACTTAGTTAGGTGTCTTCTCTTCTAATGCTCTCAAGAATTTATATATTCCCTATGGCCTGATGGCTATTGTTGATAAGTACTCTATTCAAATATTCTCTACAATATGCCAGGTTAGAGGGGCATGTTACAAGGTGCCCTCTAGGTTAGACCATTATAGGTAAAAATACTATGAAAGAGTTAGGTGGATGCATATTTCTTCCAAATAACCAAATATAGAATTTTGGTTATGTAGGGGAAGACCTTTGGATTCCTATCTCCAAGGATGAGGATGGTCATGAAACCCAAGTAGTCAGTCTTGACCCTAGAGGAATTCCACTTGATAGTGTCATCAAAAGACTTCCAAAAGTGGAAACTTCTTCGAGTTTGGGTTACGTTGTGGTTAAGTTATAGAAATTGCTATTGGAAGTTAGTATTTTCACCTGAGGTTACTCTAAAAGCATTCTTTGAAGCACCCATCCTTCTCAAAAGCTATAAATATTTATGAATAATTGGTCTGATTTGGTTACCGGTGGATAAGAGGTGGAATATTCTTCTGGAAGTGTTTTAGAAGGATGGCCCATCAAGAGAACTTGAAAGTAAACTATTGGATCAAACATTGAATGTTCTAGGATAAAAAATGTGACATAGTTTCCTGATGGTTAGATCACATGGGGAGGTCATGGTAGGTGAGATGCTCATTGTGGATCCATCTGTGGAATGAAACCTACCATGTACATTGTTGTTTCATCAGCGGTGAAGTTCTCAATATCCCAGATTTTGGTGATATTGATGTGGGGGTCATCCAACATCCCTTCTGCCCAAGAATGTTTGGTTGAAATGATTCCATTTGTAGTTTTATTTTCAACCTTGGGATAATGCCCTGGCTTTTCTTCAATAGAAATCATATCCTTGATTCAGTAAATATATCTAGTGGATATTATTCCGATCATTCATGGGTGGATCCATGGTGATATTTTGGATTTGAGAAGCCATATCTTCATACTTATCTTCAGGAAACTAGAATCCTTCTTCTTCTACAAACTCATTTCCCCATCCACTAACTGGGACTATGCGTAGGAAAGTACTAGTATAGCTCTGAAGAGCCCTTGTTTTGGAAGTATCCCATCATTGGTAAGTAAAAGGGTTGAGAACTCTATAATTCATCTTCAATCCATGGATTACGTTGATACCCTATTCCAAAATAGAAGACATTTATATGAGCTTTGACTAGATCATAAATGACATGTTTTTTCTTTCCCAAACCAGTTAAAGTCCATGTTTTTCATATATTTCCTCACAAGAGGGCTTCACCAAATTTCCAACCTCAAGAAAAAATTTCTTTCCCTCTTGGTCCACTATGACCATTACTACTGTGTTGGGGGGGTCCAATGAAATGACGAGGGTATTGAATTTCCTCATAATTTGACAGGACATTCACCACTCCGTGATCTGGGGGTTGTAACATTTGGTTGTCCTGATGGTGTCACCACTTACTTCCCAACTCTTTGATAATCTCTAAAATCCTTACACAGACTTCAAAGAGTTCCTATATTGAGTGAAAAAAATATCCAATGTAATGTTTTGGTTTTCTGGAATGATACGTACACTGTTGATCTGGGTTGAAATTTCTGGGTGGTGGATTTTGAATAGGTAGTGATGGAACTGGCTGAGTCTTTCCTGCTTCTAGAAAATGTTTGTAAGATTGATCCATATTAATAGACCAAGGATTGAAGACTTAATTCATTATTACATTGTGTCTTTTCTAATTTATTTGAGCCATTTTAGGTGGTGCAGGAGTATTTTCCATGGGTTGTGCTGTGTAAAATAGAGCTTATTGAACAGGAATTTGATTGTATTACAATGTGGGAAGGATGAAACCTATGAATCATTTTTCTCAGGCTTCTTTTATACTGGATTTTTTAAGAGGAAGATGGCCCCCTCCTCTTTTGATGAAGTTTACTAATATGAAACCTTTCTTGATAGTGTTCCTGATTCCATTGGATAAGTTGGGAAAAGTTTATGGTGACATTGGCACACATTTTATTAATGTATACCCCCATGAGAGATTGTATGAACATGGGGATTTTCTGATAGGTGGATATTCATGAATTTCATAATCTTTACATTTTAGATTTCATTCTCTGAATGATTTCTTGAGCTTATAGATAATTCCAAATAGGACACAATGATCCACAATTAGTTTTAAATTATGTAAATATTGTTCAAGAAACACCCTAGATAATTCTAGCCAAGTGTGAATTTGCTGAATATTCAAAAGGGAAAACCATTTAAAATTTCATCCCTTGAGACTTCACGAAAAGAGTTGCATTGAATTAAGAGATTTAGATTAGTAGAATGTCCAAATGGTTCCCCAGCGTAATGTCGGATATGCAAAACCGGGTTACCCGTACCATCAAATTGTGAAATGTTAAGGATTTTTCATTTCAATAAAAGGATAATTGTGTTAAATTCATCATACATTTATATCCCTTTCATGTTTTTAATATGGATTTGAAAAATTGTGGGCCAAATCATCCTATTTTTTGTTTAGAGGAGGTTAGAGGCTCTCTCCTTTCCTACACATTCAATCAAGTTCGACGTATTTCTTCCCATTATCATTTCCACTCATGTTATAGGATTTACTGATATAGTTCTCTACCCTTTGAATCATATTATTCCTCTCTGCTTTCTGTAGAAGAGATAATTCATTCCTTTTTGGATGTATTTTAGGTCTTTATCTTGGGGATCAAATTATACCACCCATATATCCATCCTTTCAATTGAATGAGTAGACAAACAATAGATAAGAATAGAAGAGATTGAATGACTATGAAAGAAGAGGGAAAAGCATGAATTAAACAAACAAGATTAAAAAGACTCACCTTTATTTAATGGGAACTACATGGGAGTGTGGTAAATGCAAGGTCTCACTCTTCTTTCTAGGTTTTCAAAGTTCTATTTTTCGGTGTATGTGAAGATCAATATCTAATGTCTAGGGCCTTTCTAATTAAATATTATATATGGGTATGATAGTAATACATTTTTTCTTATTCATTATCTTTCTATATTTCCTCCCTTATTACACTAAAAGGAAACCCTATTTAATTTCCTTTTAAACAATCGTTTAAATCTTTTTCTTCTAAGTTATCATTCCAGTTGAATCTAAACATATAAAACCTAGGCCTAGAACAATACACCCAAAGGAAATGCATAATTAGACATAGAGTTGGTGCTCTATTAGAAACCTATTATGATTCAAGTACTTCGGTTTTCAAGATCTGATCTTCACTTAAGCTAAGCAGACGATCACACCAACACTGAAATTTAGTTTGTTTCATCGTCTTTGAGTCTTATCCAGTCTTTTAGTCTTAATTGTCCTTTTAAAATAATCATAGACTATATATGAACATTGTTCCTTATACTCTTTCCCTCTTTCATTCCTTTTCTTCTTTCCGGTTAGGATAATGCTTCAGCTCAAGATCAATTTGGCTTCATGTATAAATTCCTCACTTACCCATTAAAACATGACCATAAACTAGCGGCTTAAGCGAATGGATATGACTACCCACATTTTTTCCCTTCTTTCAAGTAGTCTTTCATTCCCTCCAGATTTCTTTCATCCCGCATCCAACATTCCTACAAGCATTCCTTTTCCCATATTAGCTAGGTCTAGTTTATCTTTATGTGTCTATCCTAATTGAATAACAATAAAGAAATATATAATTACCATAAATAGAATCACATATGTAGAAATAGTCTCTCTCTTTGTCTGGGGGTGGATCTTAGTAGGAACTTTTTTCCCTACTGCTCTAGCTGGAGTTATAGGATCAATAGCTATTAAACATTCTTTGCCTATCCTATTTCAAGTATGAGGGATCAAATTGTAAAACAAGAAGTCCAATATAGAACCAAGAATCATACTTTACATTTTATTTATCATTTATTATTTCATGTAGTGTAGTGATTGGGGAGAGGGCATCAATTGTATGAAGGGAGGAGAGGCATCAGTATCATCTCAATATGGTACATTTTTCTTATTCACTGATTTCTATTGGCCTTTCCCTACATACCATCCTACCATCAAGAAAATAGTTTTGATAATGTTCAATGGTGGCCATAGATCAGATAGAGAGATCATTAGTTGGATGCTTATTTGGTCCCCTTTAACCACCTCTCTTATTATAATTGAGGGAAGAAAGTACAGAATGAGGGGATGGTGAGGCATGGTCCGAGGACAAAACTAGAATTCATAGTCCTTTAGCTTAAATTTCTAGTAGTATGGTATTCTACTGTATTTATTTCAATTCCAATTCAACTTTATTAAGTGCCTACAGAGGATACTGCATTCTGGTAGGTGTAGATGAGTAAGGCAAGCAAACCGGGGTTCCAGAATAGAACTATCAAACAGAGACTCGGGTGCCTAAGCAACTATAAAATAGAAGGTTAGAAGGTAATTATACTACCCATATTATACAAATATTTATTTTCAAATAGAACTACTGATGCTGGGCCATGCCCCTTCCTCAACCACTCGAGCCATATTATTAGATAAAGAAGTACGCTACATGTAATACCAAGACAATAAAAATTCAACAAACAAAACATAGGATGTTGACGTAGCAGGTGCCGAAGATGACACTTCTTAGGGGTATTGGAGTCATGATCGTGCCTCTGTGTGTGTTGTCCCTCTCATTTATTTTGAGAGTATTTATTTTTCCCTTTTCATGCCCAGGCATGGAAATACCATATTCAATGAAATCGGGGGGTCAGAGGCAGATAATGTATTGTACTACAGTTGTATTTCCAAGATGGATCAGAGAGACTAGTGAGGCATGTTTGATAGCATAAGGTGGATAATGATTCCTTATAGGACTAATTTTGACTAGTGGCCCTCGTCAAGATACTTGTTAGGCCCGAATAGGGAAGATTGATTTAATGACTATTAGACTAGAGTCTTGGGCCTTTTCCCTCGTAGTTACATCTGTAGTAAAATATCAAGGAATGTGGTCCTATAATACCACTTTCTTTAGGTCTTTAACTTTGGAAAATAGAATCTTTCTCACCTAGACTCATGGAAGATCATCTCTTTTAATAGAGTAATTTCGGTATTGGATGGTTGGGAGTGATGGGAAGTCAATTAGGAAAGTCTAAAGGTTGATGAAAGCTAGGGAGAGGGCACTCTAACATTCACTGTCAGCTATGCGGCACCATTCATGTAATAATTTCTTCGAAAACAGTCATTTTATTACTATAGGATCATATGAATTGAATTAAATAGTACCATGCCTTGAAAATGTAGAAAAAAACTCCTCTAGAGGGCACTTGATGCAATGAAAGGGAGGAGGTACTTCACCTAGTTCTATATAGGAAGGGCCTAAGATGATGGAAAAGGGATGGGGCTATAGAATTTTATTTCAAATTAATCTTGGGAAAGAGACTATGGACATGATTTAAAAAGAAATTAAGAGGGCCTAGATGACAAGTTCCCCTCTCACTTATCTTTATTCTGGTCAATATAAGGCCCTAGGAATAAAGTCCAAGGAAACAAGAAAATCAAAAACTACAGAGCAGATGTAGAAAGCTAGTATCTTGAGATAGAGGGATCAGTGTTCTCGGGAACATTCCACATTGAGACCAAGCTTAGTGAAATGAGACCAAGGTGCTACTTCATGAATGATTGAGTGAGAGTCACAAAGAGCAAGGATCCTCCATGAAAGAAGGCCAAAAAGTCAGATCGTGCTAATAGATGATTCTAAATGATATGACCGTTTATAAAGGGTTTGAAATCTAGAACAATAAATAAATTGGACTATATTATATGATTGAAGGTGGGATAGGTTTTCCTCTATCCATATCATTCTATCAACACTTCTATTGGGTGGGTATATATAGAATCAATTGAGTAGATCAAAATAGGGTGGAAAGAGTTATGCTTTTCCCAACTTCGATAGGAAGAGATGTGAGATGAGATTCTTCAAATTTTCATTCTTTTATATCAACTAGATTATTTTCTGTTGCTATTTCCATAGGATGATCTAGGTCTCGCTTACGAACATTAGATTTGATCCCAAACATAAATATATAGATAACTAGTATCCAAAGTGATCATCATTTCTATTATGATAATCTATAACTGCATGGAATTAGAATCTCACTATCAATCTATAGTTTGAAACCCTTTCCCTACACTCATGCACTTCCCAGAAAGCTCATATGCAAAGAAGGTAATTACTATAACTAAACCTAGTTTGGGTTTTTTGTGATGGGGGGAATAAACCTGAAAGACTTGATGTATCCTCATTCCTTTCTTTTTCATCCTCCCTCCATAACCTTAGTGACTTTCATATCATACCTAGAAAGAGTCAACATCAAGAATCTAATAGCTAGAGATTCTCACCAGTATCATAATTGAATCAATTAGGACAGAACGATTAGTTTAGAAGTGTCATTCAATCCCTTCTTATTTTTATATTTCAAAAAATAGTACTTTTCTTGCTGAAAAAGAAAAATAAGAATAAATTCACTTAGATGAAGAAACAGGAAAGGTAGAATAAGCAATGTTGGAGGTAGGGCTCCTAGAATCCCATACCCATTGAAAGGGAAATGATCCTTAGGTCACTCACCTCTCTTCTCTAAGCTAATAAAAAGAGAGAGAGAGTGAGATCCACTTGAATCAGTCTCAGTACCAACCCAATCTCGATGAAAGTATGGATGAAACTAAACTATATGAGATCCCCACAATTATATTATAGTACCTTCTCAATGAGCTTATTTTGTCCTACTAGGGGATGAATCTGAATAAAGTACTTATCTAATTAAGAGGTATCAATGGTACTATACACTAATAGTTTTTATTGTCTATTTGGTGGTAGAGGTAATAAAAAGTCTTCCAATAGTGGCAGTACTCTAGTCTAATAGTTTCTAACCTCTACCATATCTGTTAATGAAAGCTAAAATGTCTTATATTTCCATAGTAAGGACCTATTCATTTTCTTCCCTCATCTATTATGGTCTATGGTCCATTTTTTTAGTTTCACATAGAGTGGTCAAGGGTTGGAAGACATAGTAATAACAGAAAAATGGAAGTCATTTACTTATCACTATCAGTAACCAAATATAGGAAAGCTGAATACTACTGAATGGGAATGATCGAATTGGTATTTGTATTCATATAGTTGAGAGACCCTTTAAGGTAGGTCAAAGAAAGAAAATATTGGTAGGGATAAGGAACTGAACTTCAATACGTGGTTATAGAGAACTAATAGAGTTGAGTAAATAAGCCACATGGATAAAAAAGGAGAAAGAACAAGTGACAGTTTCAGTCAAGCTTCATGTCCTAATTGTAGCACATATGTCATTGAGGTCGGTGGAATGCACTTATCATTTGTTTTTTTATTTAAGATTAGTTATTCCCCTTGTTCCTACTATGTGATTGATTTGGCTAGTTTTTTCCCGAGAATCATAGAAAAATGGTGTGAAATAAACAATTACTAAAAAGAAAGGGCATATGGGACACTCAATAATAGGGAATCAAGACTCAGAGTGGTTCTCTATCTTTGGAACTTTTCCATCTTTTCTTGAAGTGCAAGCTTCAATCGTGAGCCTTTTTCTAGATAAAGACTATTGGGAGAGTCTAGAGTGGTCTGATGACCTCTACTACCTATATTATACAAATATTGGATTTGATATTTTATTCTTTAGGGGATCTTGACATACATATAGAATAATTGAGGATATTCATATACACCTAAAAGCTCTCAAGACCCACCCTTTCAATAATAATGAGTGGTTAGTTCATTTGATATCTAGGGGATACTTGTCGACTTCTCTTAACCAAGAATACCCCATCTAGATTCATTGTCAATCTTCTAATAACCCTTCTCAACCCCTAAATTCATACTATTTATGGTCAATTGTCGTTTAACACTTGATCGAAGTGGGAATAAGGGTACAAAAACCAAATGTGACAGGATGGATGTGGCAGTAGCACTTGGCATGAGTGCACTAATAAACCAACCCGAGTGTATGCTTTCGGTTAAGTGAAGTTGAATCACGAAATCCTTTATTGTGAAACAATATAACAATGAGGATGATAGAAAGGCATTTTTGGTGTAACTGGGAAAGAAAGGCCAAATCAACTCAGGTGCCAATGGGGGATATGGAATAGCAGTACTATAAGGTCTAATTATAGATTAATGAAATGGATTTAAACAATTAGAGTAGAGTACTGGCTTTCACTCATAGTGAGTTGAGTCGGTATAATACAAGTATTAGTCCAACATTATCTCTTGATTTAGACCTAGAGGTACCTTTCCACTTTGGTATCATCTCTATCAGACTTCGCTTGACTCAAAGTTTTTTGATATGCAAGGAAAGTGAATGGTAGGAAGCCAAGTAGTAGGAACCTTCATTCTGGTTATTTGGTAAGAGATAGTAAGTATTCTAGCATATAAATTCTCTAGCCTTAAAATTATATATATCTCTAGTTATAGTTAGAAGTAGTTATTAAATTCAATATTATCCTTGACCATTCCCTCCACAATGGAACTTCAATAATTTATTCTATATAGTCTGCTCTCCTTGGCCTTGACTTTTCTCATGTGCATTGGTGATGAATCATAGTTCATTCCCCATTGAATCTCAACTAGGAATGCACCTTATATATTCAAATCCATGTTTTTGCTTGTTTTGAGATGACACTGGACCATCATTGAGTCATTATAGGATAGGAGAGTCACTCAATTCCCTTAGGATAAATACAAATACAAATATAAGTCAGAAACAGTACAAGATAAAAGGGGGAAATAAAATCTACTTGATATGTCCTTTCTAAGACCTGAGTAAGAAGAAAGAATGTCAACCATCATTAAGGCCATTTATCTTGATTAGTTGACTATCTAAAAGACACACAACCTATCTACCACTATGCTACTGAGGTTTTGGTGATTGGATCTCATAGGGTGAATTCCCATTCTCAACCCAACCCATATGACATCCTTCTTCACCCCAAATGTTTTTTTGTTACTATGCTCAAGAATTCATGAGGTAACTTAAATAAAATAGTGTCAAGTTTTTCAATCGTTGAACCTAAAACCACCTTTTACAATTGTCTGAACATGCCCTATTTATCGGTATATGCTCGACTCGATCATCCCACCAATAATGCATCATGAACTCATACACTCCACATGCCCCAAACCCATTGCTTCTAGACCCATATAGAGAATCAATCATGTACACCATCAATTCAACTCCAATCATCCCTAATATATTTTGAACAAATCAACAATCTCCCTAAAGTATCCATGAGTAGACCTCCCCTAATTATCATGATAAATGCTTGAATCATGATTCGCCCAGTGCTTGAACCCATCAGTGCATATCAATCACCCATTGGATTGGTTTGTATCACCACGTCAGTATTAGTCATTATCCATCTATTGTATCTAATCTCTTGGAACAATGTTATACATGCCTGATATCCCATTCCATGATTCACACATCACGCTAGATTGACACCGCTACTACTCCCGACACTTCCATTTGGAAATGAGTTGGTTGATTGCATTCGAGAATCAATGGCACAATACTAGATCAATTTCCACCAAATTGAATGTGCTTAGGTACCATTGAACAAATAATACACTCTCAAACAACAATGATGGTTCTCCCAATAATGTTCAGAACTCAACTGAATAACAACAAGGAAATCGATCTGCTGGTTGTTCGATCCAACCTCTAAGCCAGTCCATCAGATGTATTCCATTGGTTTGGATCAGCACACCAGAACTATATATGATCCCAACCATAGGTCATATAGCTCCATTGGTATGATAGATAGGCAAGAAACTCATACGAATGTTATATTAAACTTCACTTATCCATTCAAAGATTCTAGAACCAAAACATCTTATTGTTGACCATCTTGACTATATTATTCCAATTTCTCTGAGAACCCAACCAAAACATCTCATAGACTGATATATATATATATATTGACTACATGTTGAAATGATCACACCCTCTACTGGGATCACCGCACTAGCCTAAGTTGGAATGGAGAATCGACAAACAAATCAAGTTTTATTGATATGTACCCATGGTGAATGATCTGCGAAGGAGAACAGTTCCACTATTTCATAGAATCTTCAATTAAACCCCTCAGTAATCTAACTAATAGTGTGGTAGTGATTTGTGGATGATTTTGCTGACTGGTCCCAATGTAATATTCTTCTTCCCGAGGCATGTATTCATTTCCATATTGATCCAAGAGAACCTAAACCAACTGACTTCAATCATCAGTTTTTTCCATATAAAGAGAGGAAGATGAGGAATTATAAAACAAGGTTAATCAATCATGACCATACGCTCACAAGGGAAACTGGATCCAATCACAGTGCAACTAAACTCCAAACATGAACTTTTCCCATAGGTGACATAACCATTCCAAATTAAAATTCCATCTCAAAACATCGGAGGATTATCTTGGGCCATAGGTGGGTGCCAAAAAAGCTGGCTCGAAACTACAACAGAACACCCAACATCAAAATCATGAAACCCAAATTATTGATGGGAGATCATACAACTACCTTTGGAATCAGTCTGACCAACTCAAATCCAAACCGTATCATTCAATCATTGTCCCATGGATCAACGTATATGCTTCTGGTTGACATGATTTTTGGATAGACAACCTATTATTGAAATTTTTTGTTTTTTCCCATCTAAAGGAATGTCCAAACTCCCTATTTTTTCTCATAGGGAACCCAAATAGGTAAGAGTGGATCTTGGGAACTCAATTTTACTATTTCAGTGAGATGCATTGAACATTGGAACCTGAGCACACCACACACTGAAGAGAGAAAGAATCAGTCAAACCATAGCACAAACCATTAAAATGAGCAACTACAAGAACTATGATCAACCCAACAGACAAAGTAGGATGATTTGTGGGTTTGAATTTCATGGCGTTATTTATCAGAGTGGAAAGAGGTACCCAGTGGAACCAGCTGCTAGGATCATGTCCATGGACTTAATATATATATGTACCAGGTTTTTTCTTTCATTGAAAAGGAAAAAAGTGTGTTGTATTAGCAATAATGCTCGAACGAGGTGGTCTACTTAATGATTGGGGATGCGAGACACATAGGGGAATAATGGGAGAAGGTATGGTATTGGAATTAGAATAACAGAACCATCGGAGAGGGTCAAACCACTCATAACATCTCTACGGACACGCCATTGCACTAGTACATGTGATGTCGTGCCACAAGCAATCAAAAGGGATGAAAGGAGGAGAACACACAATTGTATTTGAACCATATGAACTTGTATATATGTTCATCATGACAAGAAACTCAAAAAAAATGGACACTGCCGACTTGATCCAATCCACTCGCTACCATCCACTCCCATATTCCTTCGTTGTGCCTTGGCATTCCACATTGCTGCATCAGGAGACCCCCATATGATTCCTCCAATCACTTACCATCCCATTTGATCCATATGATATGTGACCCAAGAAACTCAATAGCTCATTTAAAACCAGTTGTAGGATCCCTATGCCATCAATCCACCAATACCATAAGCAAAGAGTGTATCGAACCCCCTACTATAATATAATATTAAGGTGATCGTTGAACGGTTCCAAATCATCTTCCTTATTATTACAATTCCAATTAATGGCCATTTAAAATAGTTATGCATGTGACCACCATTACAAGTAGATCAAACCCCACACTAATTCCCATAATTCTACCCTTAGAAGAATAAGGGTTCCAAAGATTGCGTCCCTCCTCAATATGCCTAATATGAGGCGTCCACAATCCTCAATACTCTTATCTATGTTTTCCACAACACCTTTGGGTATTGGAAGGTACCACCTTACTATTTGAACACCCAGAATATATATAAGTATCATTCTAAGAGGCCCCATCACATGTGGACAACCTTGTTAAATAAAGTTTCTATACTCGGATGACTCATAGAACATCAATCGCTATTCTTCTAGTAATGATGAACACTAGTATTATTATAATAGACAATATAGAAGAGTACTTGATCTGTTGTTGTTTGTCCATCACCAATCATGGGAACATGATAGAGTGATCAATGGATTCTCATCCTATGTGCTGCGGCCACCTGATATACAATATCATATGTATGGTATCCAATTCAACACTGCTACCTGTTGTGCTCAAACTACCATGTTCAACTCCAAAAGGTCGGGTGGCCCTATATTCCACTTCCCTTGGAACCCCTTTCTAATAGGGCTTGATCGCACTACCATCCTTATAAGAATATAAAAGAAAGGTTTATGTTATCATATATGAACGCCACTTCTATATTCCATGCTAACTCTACCATATGGACCCCCTAACTAATTTCAAATTGAGATACCTCTACTATCTACATTATATTGAATAGGGACCTCCATAGTTGATTGGGTACTAGAAACTCAATCCCTTGAGTGTACAATAGTTGGAGTAGAAGGCATATTGATCCTATTCCAATTCACCCCATCTCCACACCACCAAGACCACAAAAAAAACCTCACATGTGATTTTTTAATGTGAAATTGAATACTAAATCACATTTCTAGTATAACCATCCTTGACCATGACCCCTACTGAAAATGGGCCACTCGAAAAACCATTAGAACTACCGATCAAGGAACAAAACCATCACTGCCAACAAATGGAAATTCCATAGTAGAACGGCCTTCTGACCCAATAAGATCATTTTTGAGTTGGCCATACCCCAAACTGCTTGATCCACCCAATTCTTCTACCTTTTCTATTTCACATGGGTTTTCCCCATTCATATCTATGGCCATCCTTCCCTTAAATCAAACAAGCTTCAAGAAAAGTTAGAAAATGGTCACATATTGAGAACCAATCCATGGCTTGATTCCCCATTATTGAGAGTCCCATGTGCCTTTTATTTGAATACAATTTTGAATTCTCACTTTTTGGATATGATTCCTAGGATGGGACTAGACGACTCAATCAAGTAGTAGGAACCCGGTGTATAACTAATCTACTGTACGAAAAGAACGATAAATGATTTTCGTCGACCTCAACAAACTACGTGCTATGATTAGGACTTGTGGATTGACCGACACTGCCACTTCTCCATTCTCCTTTTTTTCTCCCCAAGGCTTTAGTAATCTACTCTACTAGTTATTTATAACCACAAACAAATGTTCAGTTCCTTATCCCTATTAGTATCAAATTTCTTTTACATACCTTCAAGGGTGTCTAAAATGTATGAATATGAATAAAAATTTGGCCATTCACATTTAGTATTAGTCAGCTTTCCTAGCTTTAGTTACTGATAGTGATAAGGAATTGACTTCCATTTCATTTGTTATTCCCATAACTTCCTACCATTGACCTTTCTATGTGAAACTAAGCAAAAAAACCATAGAACATAGCAGAAGAGGGATGACATTGATTAGATCCTTAATTTGGTTGTCTAATAGAGATTAGATTTCATTAATAGTTATAGTATAGGTTCAACAATATTAGAGTAGAGTACTAAAACTATTAAAAGAGTATTGATCACCTCTTCCACCAAATAGACAATCAAAAATATTAGAGTATATTACCTTCGATACCCCTTAATCAGATAATCCCTTTATTTAGATTCATCACCTAGAAGGATATAAGAAGCTCATCAAGAAGGTACTCTACTCTAATAGTGGGGATCTCATATAGTTTAATTTTATCTAGACTTTCATCGATATTGGGTTAGTGATAAGATTGATTCAAGAGGCTCTCAATCTCTCTCTAGTTTTGGATTAGCTCAGTGAAGAGAGGTGAGTGACCAAAGGATCATTTCCCTTTCGATGAGTATGAGCTTCTAGGAGACCTACTTCCAACATCACTTATTCTTATTTGCCTATATTTTTATATAAGTTAATTTATTCTTCTTTTTATATTTCAAAAAGTAATTACCTTTTTGTTGAAACAGAAAAAGAAGAAGGGATTGAATGACATTGTTAAGCTAATTTTTGTCCTACTTGACTCTATTATAATTCTAGTGAGAATCGCTAGCTATTAAACACTTCACGTTGACTCTTTCCATGCATGAGATGAAAGTCACTTGGGTTAGGGAGGGAGTATAATGAAGAAACAAAAGTTGAGACGTCAAGGATTTCAGGTTTATTCCTCCTATCACACCAAACCTGAAATAGGTTCAGTGGTAGTAGTTCCCTTATTCACATCTAATCTTTCTGGGGATGACATGAGCACAGGGAAAGGGGTTACAACTATATATATATAGTGATATTCTGATTTTATGTTGTTATGGATGCTTATAATAGAAATGATGATCTTCGTTGGGGATAGTTATCTGTATTTTTATATTTGGGATCGAATATGATGTTTGTAATTGACACCCAGATCCTCCAGTAGCACCAGAAACAAAAATTAAGCTACCTAACATAATAGAATAAAAATATGAAGAACCTTAACTCACATCACTTCATGTACAAGGTTTTAAAATAACAACTCTATCCACTCGGTTCCGATATACTCAATTGATTCTATATATCTCCACCTAGTAGAAGTGTGGATGGACCAACATGGATAGGGGAAAGATTGTCCCACTATCAATCATGTAATATAGTCTAATTTATTTCTAGTACCAAATTTCTAACCCTTTATAAAGGATTAGATATTTTAAAACATTATGTTAGCTTGATCTATATTTTCAAGATTCTTTCAGGGAGTATCCCTACTCTTCGTGCCTCTAACTCAGTTATTCATGAAGCAGCACCTTGGGCCTCACTACTGGAATGTGGGTTTTCCCCAACACTTCCATACCAACAGTTTCATAAAACCATTGTTAAAGAAGAGTTTTACCAATGGTTTCCTAAAACCGTTGGTAAATCACCTACTATTCAACCTTTACTAACAGTTTAAATTGAACTGTTGGTAAAAGGATGGCTTAGGGGACCTTTTACCAATGGTTCTAAGGAACCATTGGTATAAGTGTGGCACGAAAATTTTTACCAATGGTTTTCAAAAACCGTTGGTAAAATTTCCCCCAAAATTAACAACAACCCTTCCTCTCCCCCATTCGTGATACAGAACCCTAAACCGGAGCACTTCCCCCTAATTCCCACTCTCTCTTGGCGATCTAAGATCTCCTTCAGCTTCCTCTTCCTCCATCCCATCCAAGCTGCTAAATATCCTACTGAATCTCCATCCAACCCATCCCAAAATAGGTATTTTCTTAAGTGGTACCTTATTTTTATTGAAATTTATCTAATATTTAAGTTTTTAGTTTTTATATTTATGTGTATATGTTTTTGTTTCAGTTTTTATTTAAACTATAATTTATTCATTCGAATCCATTTAATTAATTAAATATTTAACCCTCCATCGAAGATGAAGGAATTTTTTCTCTAGAACCATAGAAAAACATTTTATATTTTTTAATTGTCTATTTAATTTATCATATCATTATGTTAAAAGGTTATATAAATAGACTGGATAGTTATAGACCTCTTGATGGTCACCTACATGAATTGTATCTCACATATTGTTCGAGATTCCATTGGGTACCTGGATAAACTACATGATTATATGTTTAGATAAGGGGAATTACCATCTTACAGATGCATGACAACTCATATGACATAGGATGGATCATGTAGCAGATTATTGGGTTTTATCTCAAGAAGCTAGGTTGAATTTTAGTATTTATTGAGCCTCTTGTATAGTACTACTTCCTACTAGTTGTAACTATCACTACTGGAAAACACCATTTTGGGTGTTTTTCAGGCCTCTTGGCCACCCTTTATGGTGTTTACCCGAGCCTATATATCTAAAAACACTGATAGTGTCAATGTTTAACACCTGTCAGGCTTATGGTGTTCCCCACCATAAGATTCATCTTAACACTATTTGGGGTGTTTTCCTAGCCTCGATGCACATCTAATTTTGTACATATATGAATTCTCCCATAAGATTTGTGTTTCATACTAAGATGTAAAAAAATACTCAAATTATATTGTTCTCAAGGTGACTAATGTTTTATTATTATAGTTCCAAGAAATTTATATACCATTGATAAGTAATACACCTGCATAATTTGACTCTCAATCAGTAGTTTCAACTACCTAGTACCACTTTTAAAAACAATTAATATAAAATATATATCTTTATCTTACCACAATCCTAAATCAAGAGTATGTTTTTTATAACATAAGATCAGTTTCTATAATATGAAGGACAACAACATAAGATTTTTTTGTAATCATGGCCAGAAGATGTTGCCTCGCGGATGTCGTTGGACTGCGCCAACATGTTGTAGTCACGCCGCGGTCACACCGCGGTCACGCCGCGGTCACGTTGTGGTTATATCATGATTTGGCTCTGCTCCCGGACGACACCCCGCGGTGGTTCATGGTCCTATTGGAATTCAATGTATGATACCTAGATAGAGTTTTAGATACATTACCCATCCATAGTTAATGGGGAGGGAGGCGACAGACGGAATGTTTCCCCGATTCCTCTCGCTCCCTTCGCTCATGGCTGGAAGATGCTGCCCTGTGGATGTCGTTGGACTAGGCAAACACATCGTAGTCATGCCGCGGTCACACCATGGTCACGCCATAGTCACACCGTGGTCACGCCTTGGTCACACCGTAGTCACGTCACGGTCACCCCATGGTCACGCCGCCGTCACGCTGGGGTCATGCCGTGGTAATGCTGTGATTTGGCCCTACTCTAGGATGGCACCCCATGACGGTTCGCAATCCTATCAGAATTAGATTTATGATACCTAGATAGAGTTTTAGATACACTACCCAACCATAGTTATTGGGGAGGGAGGTGATGGCGGGAATGTTGTCCCGCTTCCTCCTGATCCCTTCGCACCTGGCCGGAAGATGCTACCCTGCGGATGTCACTTGACCGGGCCAACATTCCACGGTCACGTCATGGTCATGCCGCGGTCACTCCGCGATCACGCCATTGTCACGCTACGGTCACGCCTCGGTAATGCCATGATTTAGCCCTGCTCCAGGACGACACCCATGCCGGTTCGCAGTCCTGTCAGAATTCGATGTATGATACCTAGGTAGAGTTTTAGATACATTACCCACCCATATTTAGTGGGGAGGGAGGCGATGGCCATAATGTTTCCCCACCTCCTCCCGCTCCCTTCACTCCTAGCTGGAAGATGTTGCACCGCGAATGTTGCTGGACCGGGCCAACACACAGCGGTCATGCCACGGTCATGTTGGGATTTTGCCATGCTTCTGGATGACACCCCATGGTGGTTCGAGGTCCTATCAGAATTCAATGTATGATACCAAGATAGAGTATTAGATACATTACCCACCATCTGTACTGGACCTCGTACATCCCCCCCCCACCTTCCTCCCTAGATCCCAGACAACCCCTGGACAACCCCCAGATAGCCCCCCGGATACCCCCCCAACCATCCTCTCTGGACCCCAGATAGCCCCCCAGACAGCCCCCCAACCCTCCTCCCTGGATCACAGATCCCAATCTAATATCTCTTCATGATTCACCCCTAATCCCAACATAAAAGATGGTTTTAGAGCTTTAGAAGTAGATGAGATAAGATTCCAAACCCTAATCAAAAAGAGGAAGCAAGGAGATGATTAGATTCACCTGGATCTTCAATCTGCACTTGATGGCACTCAAAACACCCAAGTGACATGTACGACTCAACCCCGACTCAAACCGAGGCACAGTGTGGCCGGTACCACTCAAAGTGTCTCACTTTAATTTGAAATGGACAATGTTTTAAATGAAAACAACAAATGGCATACAGAAAACTGACCAAATGGATTCATATTTTGTTGATACTTTACCACGATGATCCATGAGTCATTTGTGATGTTTATGAGTAAAACTAGCCTCAATCTGAGGCACAGTGTGGCCGATACCACTCAAAATGTTTCACTTTTATTTTAAATGGACAACATTTAAAGTCAAAACAACAACTGGCATATGAAAAACCAACCAAACACAATTGTATTCTATTAATACTTTAGGATAATGATCCATGGGTCATTTTTTACGTGTATGAGTCAACCCCGCCTCATTCTGAGGCATGGTGTGGATGGTATCACTCGAAGTGTCTCACTTTGATTTGAAATGGACAACATTTTAAGTGAAAAAAACAACTAGCATAAGGAAAACCAACCAAATGCATTCAGATTGTGTTGATAATTCAACACAATGATACATGGGTCATTTTTGACGTGTATGAGTCAACCCCGCCTCAATCTGAGGCATGGTCTGACTGGTACCACTCAAAGTGTCTCACTTTTATTTGAAATGTAAAATATTTTAAGTGAAAAAAACAACTAGAATATGGAAAACCAACCAAACGCATTCGGATTGTGTTGATACATCAAAAAAATTATCCATGGGTCATTTTTGATTTGTATAAGTCAAATTCACCTCAATATGAGTCACGGTGTGGCTGACACCACTCAAAGTGTCTCACTTTTCTTTGAAATGTACAACATTTTAAGTGAAAACAACAACTGGCATATAGAAAACCGACCAAACGCATTCATATTCTATTGATACATTAGGAAAAGGATACATGGGTCATTTTTGACATGTAAGAGTCATCCTTGCCTCAATCTGAGGCACGGTGTGGCCGGTACCACTCAAAGTGTCTTCCTTTTGTTTAAAATGGATACTCTTTTAAGTAAAAACAACTAGATTACGGAAAACTGACCAAACTCATTAGGATTGTGTTGATACTTTAAGAAAATTATCCATGGGTCATTTTTGATGTATACGAGTCAACCGCGCATCAATCTGAGGTGCGGTGTGGCTGGCACCACTCAAAGTGTCTCTCTTTTGTTTCAAAAGGACATCATTTTAAGTGAATACAACAACTAACATGTGGAAAACCAAAAAAAGGCATTCGGATTCTATTTAAACTTTAGGAAAACGATCCATGTGTCATATGTGACGAGTATGTGTCAAAGCCGCCTCAATCCAAAGGCCAGTGTGGCCGGTACCACTCAAACTGTCTCACTTTTATTTGAAATGGACAGGATTGTAAGTGAAAACAACAACTGACATACAGAAAAACGACCAAATGAATTCGTATTGTGTTGATACTTTAGGAAAAAGATCCATATAACATCCCGCCTTTTTATAACATAACATTTCATTACATTTTACATAGACGAGGATCTTTAAGGTTTAGTGTTTTGGAAACCAAGATCTTATTACATGAGAAAATAACATTCTTCTTAAACACTTGAAAGGCTTCTTCATTTGTTCATCTTAAGTTCATTACAACATCTCATAACCTAGGAGCATACATCAAAGGAAAGGGTGAGAAAAAGGCCCAGTAATGGAAACAAGGGAAACATTTTACATGAGAACTTGAGATACATCAAAAGTCATGAAAAATAACTTTAAGGCATGAGAAAGAGATCATGATGCATATCATAATAAAAATAACGTATTTCATAACTTGAAGATGTGGCTAAAACATTTAACATAGACAATCATGAACATATCTCCAAGGTCTATCCCCAAGGTTTCATTTGAAAATTAACAAGGTAAACCCCAAGGTAACGTTAATATTGTAATCTCTAGTGGTTACATCATTACCCAATGCAATAGAGCTCTATCAGGGCGCACCCTTAAATTTGTAATCTCTAGTGGTTACATCATTACCCAATGCATTGGAGCGCTATCAGGGCGAACCCTTAAATTTTTCATTATTATCATGTGATCCACATATATCATCATAAAAAATTTCATAAATAACCCATATAGCATAAAAGAAATTGGTTTGCTTTCATAATAATAATGTTTTAAAAACTGCTTTAAAGATAAGATCTTTATGTCACTTTAAACCCATGGAAACGGAAAGAGGGTTTCATGTATGTAAATACCTTAATTTAAAATAAAACATTTTGATTTATATTTAAATACCCCTATAGAAGAATTATCTTTGAGTATTTACTTAATAACATAAATTAATTTGAGAAAGAGAGAGGGGCATTTTGAGATGAAAATTCTGCAGCATAATGGCTATGTTACAGGGTTTTAGAAAATTTTGAAAAGAGAGGGGACATGGGTCATCCACTCATAAATAATCCATAATATAGTAGGGGGAAATAATATAAAAGATTTAATAACATGGTAAATAAATTTGAAATATATACCATATGAAATGAAAAACATGGAAGGAAGACAAAAATAAGATTTCTCTTATGAAAATTCGGCAGCCTAACGGTGTCACTTAAATTTCAAAAAACTGAATTGACAAGATCAAATAGGGTCTCTCATAATATGAACATAAAAGATCAGTATGATATATTTAGAGATCATACCCCAACATAATAAAAAGTAACATGAAAGACTTGACAAGAAAATAGAACTTGAAAATGAGAAGGGTGAAAGAATCCCTTAAAAATTCGGCAGCCTAACGACGTCACTTCAACTTCAAAAAAAAAAGAATTGATGAGAGAAAGAGGGGATATCTCATCATATGAACATGAAAAGGAAAGTAATATGAATATAAAATAACATCCTCCAATATAAGAACATGTAGAATTAAAGAACTGACATAAAAGAGAGTACTTGGAAAGAAAGAGAGAGGTATGATCCCTTACCTTAAAATGTAACTCTGAAAACTCAAAGGTTGGGACCTTGAGGGATTCGAGGAACCTTGGGAGGACTCTTTGGGAGTTAATGAGACCATATCTTCGTTGGAGAGAGTTGAGAGTGAAAACTAAAGGAGGAAAGGGTGGGTATTTATAGGGAAAGTTAGGGGACAAGGCATTAATGGCCAAGGGACAGCTCATTGGTGGTATTGGCAAACCCATGGGCTTGCCCATGGTATTTTCCCATGGTATTGGCCACTTGGGACACCTCATACATTATCTTACTATTCATAAGTCTACCGTATTGATTAAATACTTAATACATCATTTAATGATGTCATTAAACACCCGTAACTTAAAAACTATATTTTCACTATTCATCGAAAATTCTTCTCTCAGAAAAATCCCAAAATTTCACCTTAACCAAATATCAATTCTCTAATTTCAAAAATGAACTCCATTTTATAAAAATAATTTTCTAAATATTTTTAATTTAATTTTTAATTAAATACACTATTCATCGAAAATTCATTTTTTTCCAAAAAATCCCCAAAAATCCCCTTAACATAATATCGATGCTCTGAGTTCAAAAATGAAATCCATTTTATAAAAATATTTTTTGAAATATTTGTAATTTATCTTTTAATTTAAAAAAACTATTCACCCAAAAAAACTAATACTTGACTAATAATCTCTTAAACAATTATTTACCTATTTTATTGAATCAAATTACTTAATCAGGGTGCCTAGATTATATTAATACTTTCTTTAAGTAAGATTACTAATCCATTTGGTCACATTACTAATCCTAATCATAAAATCACTATTCATAATTTACTATTCATCAAAAATTAAGTTGATCTTATTAGACTCTAAATTTGGTACTGAACATAATTGTAGAAGACCATTTTTTAAAAATCATTACACATTTTTAATTATTTAAGGTTTACATAAACATTTTTAAATAAAATTTTTCTAGAATTCATAAAAAATATGTATACTATATTTATCCGGACATTTTAAAATTCACAAACTCTATCATAATAAGAAAACACAATTTTATTTATCTCAACGGATTACACAAAGCAGTTACGGTCTCCTTACATAGCCCCTTATAACCCCAGCATAGGACCTAAGTGTAAGGTGTGCTAAGGTGAGAGAATATGAGGGTGGCTCGACCAACATTGAACTAGTGGTAATTTATATCAGTTTGAACTTCTCGTGAAGGCGATTTTGTTCTAGCTTTACACGATGGAGTTCATCTTGGGTTTGTTCTAGAGAAAAGCCCAGTGGTGCTACCTCATTCCCAAGATCTATTAGATGGGATTCGATTGGCCTGAGACTACTGGATGAGGCCATCAGATCTTCTTTCTATATTAATTAAGCAACATCACTTGTATTTAAAGACAATAATCAAAATGTTTAGTTTCCAGCAGTCATATTGACTAGTGGTCATATAATAGTCAAAATCCAACGGTCTCATTTTAATTATACTCATGTTATCAAATGAATTTTTTTTTGAGTATAAAATAAAATAATACACAAAATTAGGAAACAAGATTTATTCAAAATTTTGGCTTGTTACATTCATCCCCCCTTAAGAAATTGCATCTTCACAATTTTTAAAATTTGGTTTGGAAATTTCATTGAAAGTACCACATTGGAAAAGGAGCCAGTAAAAATATTACTTTAAAAGAAAGAAAGGGAAGTACAAAGGTCGCCCGAGTTAACCCACACTAGGATTCCATGTAGGAAAACATGGACATGAAGGAGAAAACAAAGGGTCAAGTTCTGAGGGAGAGTGATAGAAAACATGATTAGGAGAAAGTTATCCACAAGAAAATCACAAACTTATGATGTGTGTAAACGGTCTTTGATTACCCAGTAGGAAACATAAACCAACAACATTTTTTTTACGTTCCTTTTCATAATTTTGAGGAATTCATTTACTACATAGAACAAAAACATAAGGAAATATAACTACCTTCAAGTAGAGTTTCACCATTTAATAAGTTTCTACCAAAACTAATCTTTTCTCAAAACGATGAGCATTCAAAAACACTTGGTCTCATAAAAATAACAAGAATAATCTTCTAGAGAATCACATAATCCACAAAATATTAACTATCTATTTATCTTTAAACATTATCCCAAAAACAGAAGGGTTAAGATAAAACAACTCTTCAAAAAGAAATAATCCCATAGGAAGGGAAACTTCTATTCCACCGTACTACCCAAATTTCATCATAGACCATTCCATAAATAACTTTCCTTAAAATTCCTCAAAATAAACCAAAATAAGATTGAAACCCAATCATAAGAATGATCTCATAACATAGTCTTCCAAGATATACTTTATCATTCATCTCCAAAAAACATCAACCACTCTTATCATCTTATAACAAAAGTAACTAACCCAATCACATTTTCCACAAGATAGATTAATTATTTCCATAAGTAACCTAAATTACCATAAGTTCACCTTAAATTTATCTATTCTTCATAATATAAGTCAAACTTTACTCCTCAAAGAAAATTCCATAGTAATCTATTTACCTTGATCAAAAAGGGTTCTCAAAATAGTGAACGTCTTCCAAAATAATAATCATCTTTAAATCCCCTAATCAACTATATCATATGAACATCCTTGAGACTTCACCATCTTCTTCCTTGATGAATTTTGTCATTCAACTAGGTACAAATTATTAATTGTGATTTTTGATAGCCAGTTTGGCATAATCACAATATGTTCAACTTGATCTCTCGTCTTCTCTATCATATTAATAGGGCAATCATCACATTTCCTATAACATTGGTTGTTGGGATATGTTCTCCCATTTCCCTCAATTAACTAAGAAGAGAAAGTATAATTAGTGGGCTTAAATACATAGACAATAATCATGAAAAGGAAACTTAAAGCATAGAAGGATAAACTTATAGAAGAAAAGTATACCATAATTTGTGATCCCCTAGGTTCCAATCTAGGTTATCCATGATAATATATTATTATGTGAATCTTTATTTTATTTTATCTTTGTCTCTTTAATAATGGTTCATACTAAGCTTATGAATTTACCAAAGCATATCCCCTAGGAGTGTCGTAACCAAGAGTGCAGTAAGGCTCGTTGTCGTGTACTAGTTCCCGTTCGAGTCTAGCTCAAATTGGTGTTTTCGGGTTTTACCCCTATGTACATCTGTTCCAGAGCCACCTCTACCTACTCGTATCCAGACAGGGATGTATTTTCTTGGTAACCCCTTACTCAATACTCACCAAAATACCAGGAAGATTTCCTATATTTAAACATTTCTATGGGGTTCTTCCTAAAGTTCACATATCCTAATTTCCACAAATAACTAAACCATCCTTTGATACTAACTATAACATCCCACCTTTTTATAACATAACATTTCATTACATTTTACACAACCGAGGATCATTACGTTTTAGTGTCTTGGAAACCAGGATCTTATTACATGAGAAAAAAAACATTCTTCTTAAACACTTGAAAGGCTTCTTCATTTGTTCATCCTAAGTTCATTACAACATCTCATAACCTGGGAGAATACATCAAAGGAAAGGGTGAGCAAAAGGCCCAGTAAGGGAAAAAAGGGAAAAAATTTACATGAGAACTTGAGATACATCAAAAGTAATGAAAAATAACTTTAAGGCATGAGAAAGAGATCATGAGGCATATCATAATAAAAATAACATATTTCATAACTTTAGATGTTTCTACAACATTTAACATATAAAATCATGAACATATCACCAAGGTCTTTCCCCAAGGTTTCATTTAAAAATTACCAAGGTAAACCCCAAGGTATCGTTAAAATTTTAATCTCTAGTGGTTACATCATTACCCAATGCAATGGGGCGCTATCAGGGCGCACCCTTAAATTTGTAATCTCTAGTGGTTACGTCATTACCCAATGCATTGGAGCGCTATCAGGTAACACCCTTAAATTTGTCTTTATTATCTTTTGATACACATATATCATCATCAAAAATTTCATAAATAACCCATATAGCATAATAGAAATGGGTTTCCTTTCATAATAATAACATTTTAAAAACTGCTTTAAAGACAAGATCTTTATGTCACTTTAAACCCACGGAAAAGGAAAGCGGGTTTCATGTATGTAAATACCAGAATTTAAAATAGAAAATTTTGATATATATGTGAATACCCCTGTAGAAGAAAGATATTTGAGTATTCACTTAATAACATAAAATAATTTGAGAAAAAGAGAGCGGCATTTTGAGACGAAAATTCTGCAGCATAACGGCTATGTTACAGGGTTTTAGAAAATTTTGAAAAGAGAGGGGACATGGGTCAACCACTCATAAATGATCAATAAAATAGTAGGGGGACAGAATATAAAGGATTTATGAACATGGTAACGAAATTTTAAAGATATAACATATGAAAGGAAAAACATGGAAGGAAGACAAAAATAAGATTTCTCTTATGAAAATTCGGCAGCCTAACGGTGTCACTTAAATTTCAATAAAATTGAATTGACAAGATGAAGTAGGGTCTCTCATAATATGAACATAAAAGATCAGTATGATAGATATAGATATCATACCCCAACATAATAAAAAGGAACTTGAAAGACTTGACAAGAAAATATAACTTGAAAATGAGAAGGGTGAAAGAATCCCTTAAAAGTTCGGCAGTCTAACGACGTCACTTAAACTTCAAAAAAAAGAATTGACGAGAGGAAGAGGGGGTCTCTCAGAATATGAACATGAAAAGGACATTAATATTAATATAAAATAACATCTTCCAACATAATAACATGGAGCATAAAAGAACTAACATAAAAGAGAGTACTTGGAAAGAAAGAGAGAGGTAGGATCTCTTACCTAAAAATGTAACTCTTAAAACTCAATGGTTGGGACCTTGAGGGCTTGGGGGAACCTTGGGAGGACTCTTTGGGAGGTAATGAGAACAGATCTTTGTTGTGGGAGAGTTGGTAGTGAAAACTAAAGGAGGGAAGGATGTGTATTTATAGGGAAAGTGAGGGGACAAGGCATTAATGGCCAAGGGACACCTCATTGGTAGTATTGGAAAAACAATGTGCTTGCCCATGGTATTGGCCCATGGTATTGGCCAGTTGGGACAACTCATACCTTATCTTAATATTAATAAGTCGACCATATTGATTACATACTTAATACATCATTTAATGATGTCATTAAACAACTGTAACTTAAAAAATGTATTTTCACTATTCATCAAAAATTCAACTTTCTCAAAAAAATTCCAAAATTTCACCTTAACCAAATATAAATGATCTTATTTCAAAAATGAAATCCATTTTATAAAAGTAATTTTCTAAATATTTTTAATTTAATTTTTAAATAAATACACTATTCACTGAAAATTCATTTCTTTAAGAAAAATCCCCAAAAATCACCTTAACATAATATCGATGCTCTGAGTTCAAAAATGAAATCCATTTTATAAAAATAATTTTTTAAATATTTTTAATTTAATTTTTAATTAAAAATTACTATTCACCCGAAAAAAAATAATACTTGACTAATAATATCCGAAATGGTTATTTACCTATTTTATTGAATCACATTTCTTAATCAAGGTGCCTAGATTATATTAATACTTTCTTTAAGTGATATTACTAATCCATTTAGTCACATTACTAATACTAAGCATAAAAACACTATTCATAATTTACTATTCATCAAAAATTAAGTTGATCTTATTAGACTCTAAATTTCGTACTGAACATAATTGTAGAAGACCATTTTTCGAAAATCATTACACATTTTTAATTATTTAAGTTTTACATAAACATTTTTAAATATCCTTTTTCGAGAATTCATCAAAAATATGCATACTATGTTTATCCGGACATTTTAAAATTCACAAACTCCATCATAATAAGGAAAAACAATTTTATTTATCTCAAAGGATTACACAAAGTAGTTACGGTCACATTACATAGACCCGTATAACCCCAGCATAGGACCTAAGTGTAAGGTGTGCTAAGGTGATAGAGTCGAAGGGAGACTCGACCAACATTTCACGAGTAGTAATTTCTATCAGTTTGAACTTCTCGCAAAGGCAATTCCGTTCTAGCTTTACACGATGAAGTTCGGCTTGGGTTTGGTCCAGAGCAAAGCCCAGTGGTGCTACCTCCTTCCCAAGTTCCGTTAGATGGGATTCGATTGGCCCGAGAATACTGGATGAGGCCATCGAATCTTCTTTCTATATTAATTAACCAATATCACTTGTATTTAGAGACAATAATCGAAACGTTTAGTTTCCAGTGGTCATACTGATCAATGGTCATATAACAGTCACAACCCAACGGTCTCATTTTAATTATACTCATGTTATCAAATAAAACAGTTTTGTTGAGTATAAAATAAAATAACACACAAAATTAAGAAACAAGATTTATTCAAAATTTCGGGTTGTTAAAATCCATGGGTCTTTTTTGATGTGTATGAGTCAACCCTTTCTCAATCCGAGGTGCGATGTGGTCGACACCACTCAAAGTGTCTCTCTTTTGTTTAAAATGGACAACATTTCAAGTGAAAACAAAAATAGGCATTCAGAAAACCAACCAAACACAATCAGATTTTGTTGATACTTTATGAAAATGATCCACGGGTCATTTTTGATGTTTACAAGTCAATCCTACCACAATCAGAGGCATAGTGTAGCCGGCACCACTCAAAGTGTCTCACTTTTCTTTGAAATGGACAATATTTACAGTGAAAACAACAACTGGCTTATAGTAAACCGACCAAAAACATTGGGATTCTATTGATACTTTAGGAAAAAGATCCATGGGTCATTTGTGATGTGTACGGGTCAACCCCACCTCAATCCGAGGCATGTTGTGGCCGATACCACTGAATGTGTCTTTCTTTTGTTTAAAATGGATACTCTTTTAAGTAAAAACAACTGGCATGCGGAAAACTGACCAAACACATTTTGATTGTGTTTATACTTTAGAAAAATGATTAATGGGTCATTTTTGATGTGTAAAAGTAAACCCCCCCCCTCAACCTGAGGCGCAGTATGGCCGACACCACTCAAAGTGTCTCTCTTTTGTTTCAAAATGACATAATTATAAGTGAATACAACAATTGGCATATGGAAAACCGACCAAACAAATTTTTATTCTGTTAAAACTTTAGTAAAACGATACATGGTTCATATTTGATGTGTATGAGACAACTCCGCCTCAATACAAGGGCCGGTGTGGCCGACACCACTCAAACTGTCTCACTTTTACTTGAAATGGAAAGGATTTTAAGTGAAAACAATAACTTACATACGGAAAACCAATAAAACGCATTCGAATAGTGTTGATACTTTAGTAAAACGATCCATGGGTCATTTTGGATGTGTAAGAGTCAACCTCATCTCAATATAAGGTGTAGTGTGGCCGACACCACTCCAAATGTCTCTCTTTTGTTTAAAATGGACATTATTTTAAGTGAAAACAACAACAGACATACGGAAAACCAACCAAACACATTCAGATTCTGTTGAAACATTAGGAAAATTATCCATGGGTCATATGTGATGTGTAAGATTTAAACCTATCTCAATATGAGCATAGTGTGGCTAGAACCACTTAAAGTGTCTCTCTTTAGTTTAAAATCAACATCATTTTAAATGAAAACAACAATTGACATACAGAAAACCAACCAAATGCATTCAGATTCTGTTGAAAATTTAGGAAAACGATCCATGGGTCATATTTGACGTTTAAGAGTCAACCCTGACTCAATATGAGGCGCAGTGTGGCCGAAACCACTCAAAGTGTCTCTCTTTTGTTTAAAATGGACATCATTTTAAGTGAAAACAACAACTCACATACAGAAAACTGACCAAATGCATTCAGATTCTATTGAAACATAAGAAGAATGATCCATGGGTTATATGTGATGTGTACAAGTCAACCCTACCTCAATCCGAGGTGCGGTGTGGCTGATATCACTCTAACTGTATCTCT